>BSBK01001907.1:0-695077 GCA_027943335.1 Chamaecyparis obtusa
TTTCTGAATCATGTTTCTTCAGTATCTTGCATGGCCCAAACTTCTTCATTTTCAACTTGTTATATGTACCAACCGGAAATCACTCCTTTTGCAAATGAACCATGACTTCATCTCCAACCTGAAATTGCTTATGCCTCCTTTTCTCATCTGCCTTAGCCTTATACTACGCATTTCATCTTGGTAATATGCTTCCTCACCTCCTCATGGATGTTCTTCAAATGTTCTACAAAATCCTTAGCTTCAACACTACTTATTTCTCCTTTTATCTATCTTTCTCAACTCAAATGCATTTCTTGGACTACTTCCATATACACAATTTGGAATGGTGATTTACCAGTGCTCCTATTGACAGAATTATTGTATGCAAATTCTTCCTGTGGTAAAATCAAATCCCATCCTATTGGCTTATCTCCAACCAACATCTCAACAAATTTTCCAAACTCCTATACACTACCTTTGTTTGTCCATCAGTCTGTGGATGATGTGATGAACTGAACTTCAAATCTGTCTTCAACTTCTTCCACAATGTATGCCAGAAATATCTAACAGACTTAGTGTCCCGATCTTAAACTATGGTCTTTGGCAAACCATGTAGTCTCACTACTCTGAAAAAACAATTCTACTACATATACAACATCATTAGTCTTCTTGCAAGGAATAAAATGTGCCATCTTTGAAAATCTATCAACTACCACAAAAATTGAATCATGTCCCCGCTGTGTCCTCGATAAACCAAGAACAAAGTCCAGACTGATATCCTCCCAAGGTTTCTCTGGTACAAGTAATGGTTGATACAACCCTGTATTCTTCTTTACTCCTTTCGCCATCTGACATACTCTGCAACTCTGTACAAACTTCTTGACATCTTGCTGCAATTGTGGCCAATAATAATTCTCACTAACCAAAGCAAAAGTTTTATCATGACCAAAATGTCCAGCCAATCCTCCACTATGCTTCTCCTTAATGAGATTCTCCCTCATAGAACTTCATGGAATGCACAATTGACTCCCTCTAAATAGCATATCATCCTGAATGATGAAATCTAACCACTTCATTCTATCTAGAGTAACAGGTTCTTTACAAGCTTTACAAGCTTCACCAAAATCAAGACCCTCTGGATACAAATTCTTGAGTTCCTTGAACCCAACCACTCTCAATCTGCATCTTTTTTATCAATAATTGTCTTCTGTTAAGAGCATCTACAACCCTGTTAGACTTTCCACTCATGTGTTTCAAAACAAATGTATAACTCTGCAAAAACTCAACCCATTTCAAATGTCTTTGATTCAACTTTCCTTGACTATTCAAATATTGCAAAGCTTGATGATCGGTACTACAAAACAAACTCCTTAGGAAGTAGATAGTGTCTCCACTTCTTCAATGCCTAAAACTATAGCATAAAATTCCTGATCATAAACAAAATATTTTCTCTTGGCATCATTCAACTTCTCACTAAAATAAGCAATAGGTTTACCTTCTTGGCTCATAACAGCTCCTATTGCAGTACCACTATCATCACAATCTACTTGAAACACCTTATTAAAATCTGGAAGTGCTAAAATAAGTTGTTCCATAACTTTTTGTTTCAACAATTGAAAACTCTTTTCTGCTCCATGAGTCCACTTAAACTCTTTTCTATCCCCTCTCATTGTTTCAGTCAAGGGTCCACAAATACTACTAAAACTCCTAATAAACTTTCTGTAAAAGCTAGCCAAACCATGAAAAGATCTTACCTCGGTAGCACTCCTTGGAGTAGGCCATTCAAGGATAGCCTGCACTTTCTCTAGGTCTATTTTTAGACCTTCTGTTGAAACTACAAATCTCAAGTATACTAACTCCTTTTGCACAAAACTGCACTTTCTTCAAATTAATCAACAATTTCTCTTCTCTTAACTTTTCAAACACCATACGAATATGCATCATATGATCCTCCAATGTCTTACTGAAGATCAAAATATCATCTAGGTAAACAATGACAAACTTACCCAGAAATTTTTTCAGAACCTTGTTCATGAGCCGCATGAAAAGTGCTCGATGCATTGGTTAGCCCAAAAGGCATGACTAACCACTCATACAATCCTTCCTTTTTCTTGAAGGTAGTATTCCATTCATCTCCTTCTCTGATCCGAATCTAGCGATATCCACTCTTCAGATCTATCTTTGAGAAATACACAGCTCCACTCAAACAATCCATAATATCATCCATTCGTGGATATGGAAACCTATACTTGATTGTGATCTTGTTTATTTCCCTAGAGTCTATACACATCCTCCATTCTCCATTTTTCTTTGGTGCTAATACTGCTGGTACAACATAGGGACTAAGACTCTCACGGATCAATCATTTCTGCAACAACTCATGTACTTGTCTGTTCAACTCCTCACTTTCTGCAGGTGTCATTCTATGTGCTGCCTTATTTGGCAAAATTGTTCCTAGGATCAAAGTCCATCTAATGATCTGATCTTCTTGACTAGTGGTAATCCATCAGGAATATTATCAGATACAATATCCTGAAACTCATTCAAAAAATTTGCAACTTCTATAGGTACATTCTTCTACTTCCTCTTTACCAACTTTTGGAATTAAAGCAAAACATACATGCTCATTCCCTCATACCCTCTAAGAATTTTCTTCCATCAACAAAAGTTATTCTTGCACTACCACATACTTTTTCTTCTATGGTCATTCAATGGCTTTAGCTTATGTCGCACTTCATCCTTTGTCAGGGAATAGGTATTCGCACGACCATCATGTACAAACACATCTGTCAAACTGCCATGGTCTACCCAACAACATATGACATGGATCCATAGATATGATATTACACAATACCCTCATCATGGTATCTGCCAATCTTGAAACTTTACTAGGCATTGTTCATTGACCATGACCTTGTGGTCATCCTGCACCCAGGCAATCCGGTATGGATGTGGGTGTTTCTGTCTCTTGAGTTTCAAATTTTTCACCATCTCTTCTGACACCAAATTGTCAGTGCTTCCACTATCAATGATCACATCACAACATTTATCCTCACACTTACATCTAGTACGAAACAAGCTCCTCCTTTGCTCAGGTTCATTCTCTCCACTCAATAGGACTCTTCTGTTAATCAGTGTTTCTCCTCTTTCAACATCTTTCGAATGTTATGATCTGACATCTTCATCTACATGTGCAACTCTAGCCTAGCCTTCATTTTCTCCTTTCTGTCCTTGGTGTTGAGGACATTCAAAGGCCCTATGACCTTCTTCTCCATAGTGAAAACATGTTCCATGAAAGCCTCCTCTTCTAGATCCTTGTCCTCTTCCTCTTCCTCTCTGATCTCTATTATTCTGATCTTGGAAACGATTGGAATTGTTTCCTCATTGATGCTAACTGCTATTGGCCTCATCCTTCTTTTTCAAATCTTCATTTTAGCCTCCATAAAACCGTCCACCAGATCTTCCACCATGACCTCTTCCGCTTTGTTTGCTTTCAAATTTCTTGTTCAACTTTTCCTTTACTTTAAGGGAAAACTGGCATGCCTCTTCAATACTATTCATTCGAACCAGATTCAACTCCTCCTAAATGCTTGGCCTCAACCCATTAAGGTAATGGGCAACTTTCTTCTTATCAGCTTCCGCATGGCCTGTCCTGATGAGGATTCGATAGAACTCCTCTGTATACTCCTGAACAGATCTTCCTGCTTACTTACAACTTTGCATTTTCTTCAGTAGGTCAAGTTCATAATCAACAAGAATGAACTGTCACTTCAATTTATCCACCATTCGATATCATCTTGTGATTTTTATCCTTTCCTCTTCTATTTCACTCCAATTGAATCTCTTGCCACCAGATCTTCGCATGACCCTTTAGTCTAGCCTTCGCGAATTTGACCCTATTAGGATCCTCAATATCTTCATACTCAAAATATTCTTCACATTCATTGATCCAGTTGATCAATTCTTCTGGGTTAAGATTTCCTAAAAATGTAGGACCCTCAATCTTAGGTCTTTTCCTGATCTTGGAAAATGGCCCGAAAAAGCCTTTCTTCCTCTTGATTCAAAACTTTGACTTCTACTTCTTGATCATCATTTCCTTCTTCGGCTTCATCCTCACTTTCATCTCTAACATTAAGATTCATTCCTCTACGAATCTCTTCTTGCAATGCTCGCACTTGTCTCTGGAGCTCTCTAACCTCAAGTGTCACAGCACCAGCTCTTCCACCACATTCCCTTCGCGGAGGCATTTTCATGTGTATCGCTGAAACCCTAACCACGGTCCTGGTGCAAACTACCTCACAGTCAATGATCTGTTTACACAGAAACTCTTATCCATAGTCCTAGTGCAAACTGCCTCATAGTCGGCGATCTATTTACACACTCAGGAACTTGGCTCTGATACCACTTGATGAAGGGTGCTCCCCTTAATACCACAAACACATAACAGAAACATAGAAATAACAACAATTTGCAAGAATAGAAAATGGGCTTCTTATTATCTCCACAAATGTGGAATTACAAATTTCAAAATTACAATGTGCAAAGCCACATGGGCATTCCCTTTACAATATTTTGTAGGACAAAGCCTCAAATCATTAGCTAGATCTACCCATAACTACTCTGAACTACCTAAGACAACACTACAGACCTTTGTTATATAGGCAATTTCCACCGCCCGAGAAGGTTCCAAAAATTTAGCCCTTTTAGGCCGACTAAACATGGAATTATTTTATTTTTACAATTATTAAAATAGGGTCAGTTCAAAGAAAATACAAAATATGCTTTTAGGTAGCCCAACTTTCGGAGGCAATAACTTTTTAACCGTAGCTTCATTTTTCTATTGTACCACTTTTCAAAAATGCCATGATGAGATCTACAGTGCCTAACACGCGCTAGCACTAGTTAGTCGGGGGTCAATCGTGATCGGAGCCTCTAAGACCTTCAAAATTGACCTGAAAGATTTCGTACCCAAAAACTTCAATAACTTCACCAATACTGATTATGTGGCAATGAAACTCAACTAGTAGGCTGAAATGACTGAGATAAACCTCCAACTATGAAATCAGAACATTCCAAAATAGTAAATTTCCATAAATAGCAGCTCTACACAAGATAGCCCTTATTGAAAATAAAACCAAAAATATTTTTTGAGTGATGCAAGATTGCTCTTACACCCAAGATGCTCCTACATCAACATCACTTTCTTTTCTTTTCTCAACTTTGGAGAATCCTTTACTTCATTCTCTCCTTTCATACCATCTTCTTTAAGACTCCACACCTTAGGTTTCCTTTAGCAACTCCATATCCACCATATAAAACAAGTTCTTCATTCATGCTTATTTAAGTTTTGCCAATTAGTTGGACCATCAACCAAATTCTTGATCACCTCTTCAAATGGTGATCAAAGTATTTGAATACCCTTTTTCAAGTTGCATAACATATGTCAAAATAAAGACTATGTGTTTTGGAACATCACACCTTAAAATTGTTGATTCATGTTTCCCAACTAGGCCTAATAGGCTCAATTAACAAAGCAGCCCTATTAAGGACTCACTCCTAGACCTTGCCACTTTCAATAGTGTCTTAAAATGACTCTAATTAGAGGATTCTACCGTCAATTTGAATATTTGACACTTGTAGATGTAAAAGCCCCAAATTGGTCCCAAAACCCCCTAGAAACTAGGGCTTGCCCAATGTCTCATCTCCCAACACCATAGACACTGAACCAAAGCTGATTCACCATCATTTGACCATCCTATGATGGATTCATGCATAAAATACCCCCCTCCAAAGGCTAGAACATCTACTGTTGTACCCTTGCACCAATTTCATGACCCTTATGCACCCTTCAAACTCATCAAACTCCTTCAATCACTCTCAACTTGCAAACTCTTCGTCTTTCCTGCATGTCCAATGTTAGAATACTTCTTGCTAATACTACTCTTCCACTAGATCCAAATTTCAACCCTTTTGTGGATCTACAGGCGCAATCGTGATCCCACAGGATTGACCAAGAGAAAACTGTGATTGTATATCAACTGATTACAAAATGTTTAGTTGAGGAGAAAATATTGCAACGATCAAGAAGAAAATGAAATCAAGCCTCAAATTGGTTCATTAGCAGGCAAAGAATTTGGTCATGCACTTCATTCTAGCACCACAAATATTTCTATTAGAAATGCCTATTCGTCAATGGCCTTGCATTTACAGGACTTGGGAAACCAGGTTACTCATGTTGGGCATTATCCCTAAAATGTAAGTTCATTGCCACCTTTGGCAAGGCAGTGTCACTCCTCATTTTACAACAAAGGGCAGACATCTATGGTCCAAGGTTTTAATTCAGCTGACAAGTGGAGAGCTTCTCAAGGTACTGATCTCTTTCGTAGAGAAGTTCCTGATTCATCTCAAGGTTCTCGTTTAGGTGACCAACTCCTTGGAGGTCCACAAATAGACCTATTAATTTCCCAAATTGGTAAAAGGGTAGATGCAATTTTGGAAAGAGTATCCCAATTGAAGAGAAATGGAAATTCCAGTGACCATGAAGTTATTGCAGATCCAATGGTTGTATCTCCTCCATTGACAAATATAACTACTTCCAGAGACTTGAGTTTAAATGGAGACTATATGTTCCCAAACATGCCTCAGTTGAGCAGATGAACCAGGTTACTCATGTTGGGCATTATCCCTGAAATGTAAGTTCATTGCCACCTTTAGCAAGGCAGTGTCACTCCTCATTTTACAACAAAGGGCAGCCATCTATGGTCCAAGGTTTTAATTTAGCTGACAAGTGGAGAGGAAATTACTTAGGACGAAGAGACAAAGCCCATAGTTAATGGGAAAGAGTGGGAAGAGCTTCTTGGACCCATGATAGAAATTACAGATAAGGAGGAAGAACTAGGAAGTGGAAAGTGGCAAAGGAAAGAAGTGAGATATGTGTGTGAGCCTATGTCAGATGATGATGATGAGTACTCACCATCTGCTAGTAGCTCAAGTAGTGATAGAAGCTATTCAGTGCACATGTACACTAACACAAAAAATTCAAATAGAGAAGTAACAAGTGCTATGGAATTATCCACAGAGCAATGTGAAATGAAGCCTCAAATTGGTTCACTAGCAGGCAAAGAATTTGGTCATGCACTTCATTCTAGCACCACAAATATTTCTATTAGAAATGCCTATTCGTCAATGGCCTTGCATTTACGGGACTTGGGAAACCAGGTTACTCATGTTGGGCATTATCCCTGAAATGTAAGTTCATTGCCACCTTTGGCAAGGTAGTGTCACTCCTCATTTTACAACAAAGGGCAGCTATCTATGGTCCAAGGTTTTCATTCAGCTGACAAGTGGAGAGCTTCTCAAGGTACTAATCTCTTTTGTAGAGAAGTTTCCAATTCATCTCAAGGTTCTCTTTTAGGTGACCAACTCCTTGGAGGTCCACAAATAGACCCATTAATTTCCCAAATTGGTAAAAGGGTAGATGCAATTTTGGAAAGACTATCCCAATTGAAGAGAAATGGAAATTCTAGTGACCATGAACTTATTGCTGATCCAATGGGTGTATCTTCTCCACTGAAAAATATAACTACTTCAAGAGACTTGAGTTTAAATGGAGACTGTTTGTTCCCAAACATGCCCCAGTCGAGCAGATGAACCAGATGTTGCTTGAGTAAAGAAGATAGTGGTTTATTAAAGTATTTGCATTATCCCACTTGCTATCACTTACTACTTTTTGAGTAGCTTGCTAGCTACTTCTATGCAGGATTTCTGTAATATTTAATGTCCTCATGCAAGTACATGCCAGTTTTTGTAAACATTTTCTCTTGTAAAGGGTTAGTGAGAAATATCAAAGAAAAGGTTCTTGCATGGATCTATAATGTCGTAGCATTAATATGTCTATTCCAACAGCTCTGAATGGCCGGGTAAATGCTAGTGGCAACCTCATTCAGCACGGATAATCGTTCAATCACCGCCGATGACTCCGTGCTGAAGTGTCCCTCAAGGTCCCTTGAGCATGAAATCAGCAATCTTTGTGGGGTCGTATCTCAGAACTCGTGTGAGATAGCATGGATTCATCAGTTGCTATGGGACTATGTTTTTGGGGTCTACAAAAGCCTATCTCAGTTTTCAAAGATTCAAGTTTGTTTAAAATCGGCAACACATTCTCGGTCGATGTCAGAACTCACAGTGTTCCTCAGTTCAAATGGCCAACATTGTGTATCTTTCCAATCGTTAGTAATAGTATTGATTTTTCTCTTCCACTAGCTCTGAATGGGCGGGTAAACACTAGTGGAAACCTCATTTGGCATGCAGAGTCATTCGATCCCCGCCGATGACTCCTTGTTGAAGTGTCCCTCAAGGTCCCTTGAGCATAAAATCGGCGATCTTTATGGGGTTGTATCTTGAAGCTCATGCAAGGTAGCATGGATCTGTCAATTACTATGAGACCATGTTGTCGGGGCCTACAAAAGCCTATCTCAGTTTTAAGATATTCAAGTTCGTTTAAAATCGGCAACATATTCTCAGTCGATGTCAGAACTCAAAGTGTTCCTCAATTCAAACGACCAACCTTGAGTATCTTTCCAACCATCAGTCATAGCATTGAACTGTCTATTCCAATAGCTCTGAATGGTTAGGTAAATGCTAGTGGACACCTCATTCGGCACACACAGTCATTCAATCCCCACCGACAACTCTGTGCTGAAGTGTCCCTCAAGGTCCCTTCAACATGAAATCAGTGATCTTTGCAGGGTCATATCTTGGAGCTCGTGTGAGGTAGAATTGATCCATTAGGTGCTATGAGACCGTGTTGCCAGGGCCTACAAAAGCCTATCTCAGTTTTGAGAGATTCAACTTCGTTTAAAATCAGCAACACATTCTCGGTTGATGCCAGAACTCATAGTGTTCCTCAGTTCAAACGGCCAACGTTGCGTATCTTTCCAACTGTCAGTCGTAGCATCGAACCATCTATTCCAACAGCTCTGAATGGCCAAGTAAACACTAGTGGACACCTTGTTTGACACAGAGTCATTCGATCCCCGCCAACGACTCTGTGCTGAAGTGTCCCTCAAGGTCCCTTGAGCATGAAATCGGTGATCTTTGCGGGGTCATATCTCAGAGCTCGTGCAAGGTAGAATCGATCTATCAACTGCTACGAGACCATGTTGTCCAGGCCTACAAAATCCTATCTCAGTTTTTAGAGATTCAACTTCATTTAAAATTGGCAACACATTCTCGATTGATGTCAGAACTCAAAGTGTTCCTCAGTTCAAATGGTCAACGTTGCGTATCTTTCCAACCGTCAGTCATAGCATTGAACCGTCTATTCCAATAGCTCCAAATGGTTGGGTGAACGCTAGTGGACACCTCATTCGACACACATAGTCATTCGATCCTCGTCGACGACTCCGTGCTGAAGTGTCCCTCAAGGTCCCTTTAGCATGAAACTGGTGATCTTTGTGAGGTCATATCTCAGAGCTCATGCGAGGTAGAATCGATCTGTTAGATGCTATGGGACCATGTTGCCAAAGCCTACAAAAGCTTGTCTCAGTTTTGAGAGATTCAACTTTGTTTAAAATCGATAACACATTCTCAGTCAATGTCAGAACTCATAGTGTTCCTCGGTTCAAACGGCCAACATTGCCTATCTTTCCAACCATCGCTCGTAGCATCAAACCGTTTGTTCCAACAGCTCTAAATGACTAGGTAAATGCTAGTGGAAACCTCATTTGGCATGCAGAGTCGTTCGATCCCTGCCAATGACTCCGTATTGAAGTGTCCCTCAAGGTCTGTTGAGCATGAAATCAATGATCTTTGTGGGGTCATATCTCAGAGCTTGTGCAAGGTAGCATCGATCCATCAGTTACTACGAGACCATGTTGTCGGGGCCTACAAAAGCCTGTCTTGGTTTTTAGAGATTCAAGTTCGTTTAAAATCGGCAACACATTCTCGATCGATGTCAAAACTCACAATGTTCCTTAATTCAAATGGCCAACATTGCGTATCTTTCCAACCATCAGTCGTAGCATCGATCTATCTATTCCAAAAGCTCCGAATGGCCGGGTAAATGCTAGTGGAAACCTCATTCGACACGCAGAGTCGTTCGATCCCCACCGATGACTCTATGCTCAAGTGTCCCTCAAGGTCCCTCACTAGTACATTTTACCCTAAATTTTGACCTAACATTTCGACCATCAAATAAAAATGTTTAGTTGGTCGCATTAGAGAAGGATTTTTTTTTTAAAAAAAAAATACATGCCCATGTTGGTCTCAATTTCGACCAACATGGTATTGGTCAAAATTGAGACCAACGTGGGCATAACATAAAGTTTAAAAAAAGGGCTAACACTTGATCATTTTATTATTTCATTTCACGTGGGAGCTTTCATTGCAACTAGGTATTGTTGATTGCAGAGGATGGATAAAGGAACTTTCATTGTGACCAGGTATTGGGTGAACAACCATCTGTAATTTTCTTAAGATAAATTACATTTTTCTCATGCAAACAATTGTTTGATTATACTATATCAGTCATTGTAAACAAATTCCCTTCGTAGTATTTTGACAAAGTTTAGGAGATTATAATATTACTGATGTTTCTTGAGAGCCCTTTATTGAAAGGGATAAATTAGCATCTCTTAACCCTAGTCATTCCACTGCGACCAGGTATTGTTGATTGTAGAGGATAGATAAAGGAGCTTTCACCGCGACCAGGTATTGAGGTTCAAGCTCTACGTGCAGACCCTCATTAGCCCATGTTAGCCATGACCCCGGTATTAATGAAGTAATGAAGGCTACTCCCTAGTAAATCTGAATCCCAAGTTAGGTATTGTACAATATTCAGAACTTGATAGTAATTTTCTTTAATTAAATAAGCAGGTGGATATCAGTTACCAATTTTGAGAGATTAATAAAAACATGATAGAATTCATATTTTTCATTTTATGAAATGGAAAGATTTAACAACCATTCTACACAGTACAAATTATGATATGTTTTAACGATTTCCCTTTTAAAAGTAAAAAAGGAGAACAATCTAATCACACAAATGTGTCATTTTTCAACTTTTGTGTATTCAAATACTAATCCAAAATCACCCATTTCAGTTACTCTAAATGAACTGGGTCTAAATAGAATTTTGGGATGTTAGTAGATGCTCTATCTTTTATCATTTGAAAAAGAAAAATAGTTCCTGAAGAGATTAAAATCTATTCGTAAGAGGAAAACTAATTTTCTATGACTGCTTCTATGATGAGAAACTAGTATTTATGTCTTGAAGCTGCTTAATTCTACCAAAGAAAGTTGAAACCCTCTCAGAGAAAAAAGAAAAGCCTCATAACACCATGGAAGACTAATCAAGAACATTATAAGAATAACTTAAAAAAAAGCTTAGTTGAATTTCTGGAAACACTCACTAAAATAATTCATCATGATCCTCCATACAAAATCTCTACATAATTAATTTGTTATATTTCTTAGCAGTCCCAGAAACCAAGCCTCTCTACAAGATTGCCCAAAACTATAAACACCATAAAAAATCAATATAAACTTTCTATACTAAGATAAAATCAAGAAAATAACAATGAGAGTGAGAAAAAGAGAAAGCGAGCATATATCACAATGAAAAATGCTTACCTGAAGACTTGATCTATGATGTAAGCAATATCTACAAAAAGAAGATGCAGACATATCACTTATCAATTCATTAACTTCCCCGTAAATTTATACATATATATTGTCTTTCAAAAGATTTCCTAGGATGCACTATTACAAATAGTACCAATATCAACAACCACTAAACATTATTTCCATTTACGTTTGTCCTTAGTTTCTTTTTATTTATTTATTTAAATCAGAGTGAATAAAGTTGGTCCCACGTTGTCTCTAGTCTAATTTTTCAACTTAGGCATGCATATATTTTATTCAAACTCCAATACCCTCTTGGGTTACCTAGTGCACCTAGTGCCTCCAACACAGCAAACCTCCAACATAGCTAAATCACTACTATTTCAAAATGACAAGTATATTATGCAAGTTGATATATATATATATATATATATATATATATATATATATATATATATATATATATATATATATATATATATATATATATATATATATATATATATATATATATATATATATATATATATATATATATATATATTGTTGATAATCAATATTATATTATCTATGTACAGTCTACTAATGTTATAAGAATCACTGTAGTATGCAGATATATAGTTTGTTGTTCTTTGATATGACATGAAAACTACGCAATGAACCTTCTTAAAATGCTGCGTCTGATATATTTGTTTAACAATGCAAAAATGATTTGGTGATGTGCCTGGTATATCAATATGCTTGAACAATCACAAGGTGTTGCTATATCTGATATGACAATCTGTGTATGCAACAAAGATGGTGATATTGCTTAGAGCAATGAAGTCAATGTATCTAATCTGAATATATATTCTTGCAACAATAATGGTGTTGTCTCTGATGTTTATTTAGATGCCTGCAACCGGATTTGCCAATAAGGCAAGTGCTCGATCTGAGAAGATCCAAGTAGGGTGAATTAGAATAAATAAAAGTCTGAATGATGCTTGAAATGATCATCTTCAATCAATCTATATATCCTCATTATCAAACGGTTGTAGCTTTTTAAACTTCAAATGACATATCCTTTTCCTTTCAAGAGATCACACCTCTTCATAATGATAA
This sequence comes from Chamaecyparis obtusa, assembly GCA_027943335.1. Taxonomy (NCBI): domain Eukaryota; kingdom Viridiplantae; phylum Streptophyta; class Pinopsida; order Cupressales; family Cupressaceae; genus Chamaecyparis; species Chamaecyparis obtusa. The sequence goes on from BSBK01001907.1 coordinate 12,703, forward strand.
CTGATCTTAATCATTCTTCTCTTAATCACTAGCCAACACAACTCTTCATCTTTTAATCAATTTGTTAACATCAAGACTTAAAGTTAATTTCATGTCTTTAGTCAATCTCCTTATATAATTTGGATCTTATGAGATCATTTTCTTAATAAATGACAAGTCATAATATTCATGATATGGGTATTATCATTTGTTGTAGACTGATTATCCCTGTTTTGTTCTTTATAGCAGTCTGGTTTCCTTGTATGATCGGTGGCAATATCCTTATTCCAATCACTGACTGACTCTAGTTTATTTACATCGATATATTTTTATCAATTGCATCCTTCTATGTTTTATGTCAATATTTCTATAATCGATATCCTTTTCAAATCAATTCTCTGATATAGAGGTTGCTATTATACTTACCATATCGATTAGCATTATTATCGATTAATCTTATAGTCAGTGCCATTATATAATTGACTTAACTGTTCTTGCTTATTGTTGATTGATCTCTTTGGTGCTGTACTCATTACTAACTTCATTGATTGATCTTTCATTTATAACCGATTATGGACTTTTTCGTCATGCCTTTACAGGTGTCGATTCTCTGTTACATAACATCATCAACTTGTTGCTGACTTTGAGAGGTCACTAATTATTAGTTGCTGAAGATTATATTATTGATACTTGGTAATATCAATTGTAATTCCCATATCATGAGTGCCAACAAATATATGGATATAGGAGCAGCAACATTATTATTCCTCAAATATGGCAGCGCCACAAAATACAATATCATATATAGAAAAGTATGACATACCCAGTAGATATTGGTAAAGTGTTTACCTTTTTAGATACCCTTTTCTAAGTTCTTGAACTCATATCAACCTCAAGTCTTCATCCCTTGACTAGTGAACCTTTCTACTGCTGCTTGCTCTCTTTCCTAGGCCTAATTAGCCCCCTTTATCAAAGCAACCCTATACTCCACTACTCTCCAAGACTTTATGACCTTAAACAGTCTTATATTAGGTTTCCAAACCACCAATTTTCTACTTTTTTTGGTCACACTACTCACCCAACTTCCAAACCATATTAAACCCTTGTTCCTAGGGTCATAAATCTAGGGCTTTGTGGCAAATGCCCTTCCCGGAAACACACACATTCAAATACAGTTCAAACACTCTCAAATACATTCCAATAAACATCTCCAACCCTTAATTACTCTCTCCAATTGTCCAATCACTCCCAGCCATCATTTGGTGCCCTCAAAGTGCACCTACTGTTGTGTGTTCACCAGTCAAACACTATTCTTTCACTTTGCACTTTTCCCTACATTTAAGACCATATTTAACACATATAATACACTATGGAATCTCCCACCCAAACCATAGTTAGTACAGAGGTGGGAGTGCCTTCATATCTTTGGAGAATACAATGAGATTGCTGATTGTACCTTGCTAAACAGTGACTGTTCCCGCACCAGTCAAGACCTTGGTATTACAAACAATCAAAACAGAAAAGTTCTTGCATAAATAAGTAAAATTAATGTTTTAAAATGTTCCTATGTTTCCACCAAAAAAAAATCACATTCTATTCATTCGAACCAATTTACTGTTATAGGGACTGTTCCATTGGACAAGAAGTTACCAATTTGCAAAGAATTTAACTTTGTTCCTTCAAAATAAACCTTTCACTTCATGCCATTACATATTCATTATGGTCCCCCTATCCACTCACATGGATCTCTCTAAAATAAGACTCTAACCTTCAAGAAAATGACTTGAACCTTCAAACTACTTCCTAACTGCCTCTATACCAGTCTTAATTGACTGTTAACAACATAACATAAGAAAAATGTTGTCAAGTTGACAACAAAGTTGTCAACTCGACCACTCAACCTTTCTATACTAACCTAAAGACTCTTAAAAGGTTTAAAGATAACCTTGAATAACTTCTTACCTCTACTAACTCCTAACTAATACTCCTTAAGCCCATTTGGCTTATATTGCCAATGTTGGCAATTTTACAAAATATTGCACTTTTAGTGCCTTTTACATCTTTTAGAGGCTTTGATAGCCTTATTACATATTTTAAGACCCTTAAAACCATATTAAACATTACATCAAATTCAAATGACCCCTATCCCATAAACCTTACACCTTAGCCATTTTGGCCTAGTTGCCAATCTTGGCAATCTATTACATTTTTAAGATTTTATCATTTCTATTACATCCCAATGGCTCAAAGGCCATGGTACATTATCAAATGACTTTACATATCTTCATTAGGCATTGATTGCCCTTGGTACCTTCATGGTCTCCTTCATAGGTCCTGGTGTACCTTGTAGTTTCATGTGTCCACTTGGTGCCCCTGCACCAAGATGAAAGCATGCAAAAACTCTATAGGTATACGACTTGTGAGTGTACTTCTCATACAAAGTATTACTATTACAATTGCTCGAACTTAAATATGCTTTCTCCATTAATATTAGGAGGGCAGCTAGATTAGGTTTCAAACTTAGGTCGAATTCCTCAATATTTTAGATTAGACATTATTTTGTTCTATAATCCTATCCTTGTGAGATTGATTGACTAAGCATGTCAATTTTTTGTCATTTTACTCAAGAAATTGAATGCATATATTTCTTTAGGCTCGTCAACATTATTATGAAAGGATATTGTATATGTCATCTTTCAAAATTACTAGCACTTAGTTGGTATTGACATAATTTTGAATAGGGGTCCTTATATTACACAAAATTCTCATTAAAAGTTAAAATATACCATTAAAATCTAAATGATAAAGATATTTCATATGATGTTTTTGATATTAAAATGGTTGAGAAAATCATTGTTCGGTGATGATTTTTATCTGCAGGTTGCAAACAAATCATCCTTCTCCCACCAACGAGTCATTCCATTTAAGAAAGACCATGTTTGACGATATCAATGCACAAAAAAATAGGGAGACAATTGCTAGACTGTGGTCTAACTTAAAAATAAAAGGTAATGGAAAATGTTATTGTCCTTGCAAAATTTGTAAGGGCTTAAAGACTCGAAGATATCTAATCAAAACAGTTGAGGAACATTGTAGGCAACATGGTCACATTGAAGGGGGAAACGAATTTCGTCCATTGGTATGTATTTTAATAATTTATAAAATACATAAGACATGATTTGATGATGACAAAATGGTCATGGTTAATATAAGGTCATCATTTTCATATAGGTCAACGTCCCTGAGTTTCATGTTATGGACCATGACAATCTGGAGAATGTGGATTTCCAAATGAGGGAACATGGAGGTGTGAATATAGAAGTAGAAGGTAATGATATCATGGAAGAAGACCACGATGATGAAGAAGATCAATATGATCATGATGATCAAGATGATGATGATGATGATGATGATGATGATGTTGATGCAGAGCTTGATGTACCTATACTTGAGAAGGCACATGAGCCCCTATATGAAGGCTCTGAAACAACTCTTCTTTCCACTGTATTGTTGTTGGTGAACTTGAAGGTTATGAATGGTTTATCCAACGTAGCAATGACACGTATGTTAAGGTATGTCATCTTTTTTCATTATTTTAGTCGTAATTCCCTTACAATTAACATTGGGTGAATTGTGTAGCAATTAATATTCTTTAAATTAACAAATTATATTTTTGGTCATAGGTTGATAGGTGAGTGTTTGTTACCACCATCAAACATTCTACCTCGCTTGTATCGAGAATTATCTTCCATTATGAAAGATATTGGAATGGAGTATCAAACAATACATGCATGTTCGAACGATCATATTATATATCATAAACAACATGAATTTGCAATAGAATGCCCTATTTGTCATATTAGTAGATATCAATTAGATTGAATAACAAAAAAGGTGCCTCGCAAGGTTCTTCGACATATTCCCATTATTCCACGTCTGCAATGATTATTCAAGTGCAATAGCTTGGCACAATTTATGGATTACCATGCACGCAATAGAAGTCAAGATGACATTATGCGAATGCTTGCAGATGGTTCAACATTTAAGGAAATAGAGGAAAAATGGCCACACTTTAAAGAAGAACCTCGTAATCTCAAGCTTTCATTGGTAGCAGACGGTGTCAATCCGTTTGGAGAGATGAGATCTACTTACTCGGTGTGGCCTGTTTTTGTTATAAACAATAACATTCCTCCTTGGTTGTCCATAAAGAGGGAGCACATAATGTTGGCACTGATTGTTCCAGGTATTTTTTGATTTAATGGTCATCTAAATTAATTTATTATTAATAATCCATCAAAATGGTCATAATAATTATGTAATGTTTTTGTTCATTCAACTAGGTAAGTACCAAGTTAAAGATATCAATGTATATATTGAGCCCCTTATCGATGAGTTGATGGTTTTATGGAATGGGGTCACTATGTATGACATCTCTAGACCAATAAGACAAAGATAATTTCAATTTCATGCAATGCTTGTATGGACAATACATGATGCCCCTGGGCTAACACATTTTTGTGGTATGTTCTCTTCTTAACGCATCTTTTTTGGCATGTTATAGTGCTAACAAAAAGTTAACACATTTAATCCAATTATACATGATCTTGTAGGTCTTTAGACAAAGGGAAAATTTTCATGTCCAGTTTGTGGTCCAAAGATGAAATCTTGTCATTCACAAAGTTTAAGAAAGAAGGTGTTCGATGAGAATAAACACTTTCTCCACAAAAATCATAAGTACCGAATTACTGAAAAACATATTTTCAATGGGAAAGAAGAGACTACATCAAAGCCACGGAGAATGACACCTCACCTATGGAAGTCGGCATACAATAAAATAAATTGTCGAGGTAATGTCATTCCATCTGATGGTTTTTGTTTCAAATTTATATTTTGATATTGTGTTTTGTTTACTGATGATGTAATTGAGGCTTGTGAAGGTCGTCAAGGCATCAATGACCAACTTCCAAAAGGACTAAAAAGTTATCCTACGCAATTTACTAGGTTTCCGTACTATGAGCAACTCCCAATTGTGCATTTATTTGATCCTATGCATATTGGAAAGAATGTAACAGAGACATTATAGAAAATATTGGATGGAAGGTGTGACAAAGACCAAATTGTCAAAATTTGTAGTGACATTGAAGAATCCAACCATGCAATGAAAAATGTCATTCGATCAAATAACAATGGAGACCAGATTGATACAACTGCCCTTACATGGTTATTGTCAGAGCAGCAGAGCAATGCTATAAAAGAAATTATTAAAAAAATACGATTTCCCACAGGATTTGTTGTGAACATAAATGATCTCATATCAAAGAAAAGTGAATTTGGGCCAGGGATGAAAACACATGATTGGCATATATTTATTAAGGTAATTCATATTATTTTGTATTCACTATATATTTGTATACTGCATGTGGTTTTCATTGCATTCTTTTATAAAATATTGACAAGATCATTTTACAAATATTGCAGTATGTTCTACCTCTATCTCTCCCACACCACTTCACCAACGATGTCAAACAAGTTATATATGATCTTGGAAAATACATGAGGTGGTTTCATCTAAAGAAATCAATAAAGAAGATATAAAATATTGGAAGAGAAAAATTTCTCTTCTTATGTGTGAAATGCAAAAGTGTCTACCTTCAACTTTTTTCAATGCACAAGAACACTACCTCATACATCAAGTTGAGGATATTGAATTGTGTGGACCTGTACCAACTAGGTCAATGTGGATGGTTGAGAGGCACTTGAAATTTTTAAAAGGCTTGGTTCGATAGAGAGCACATCCTGAGGGTTCTATGGTGGAGGAATATATGGTATACCAGACCATGGTGTACATTAGTGAATATCTTCCTAAGTTTGCAACAAAGATCCATGTAGATCGTATTTGGGATCCCAACTCCATTAACAAATTCGAAGGGGAGTACTTGATGGGAAAAGTTAGATTGAGGAAAGTGAGAGGTAAATCTAAGATGTTATTGTAGTTAATTAATTCTTATAAATATTCTATATAAGTTATTTATAATTGGTGTATTTTTTTTGATACAGCTGGTCGAGAGTGGGATGCAATACATTTGTATATTGCAAATAATCTTGACTGGATGACAGTATGGATTGAACGATGTCAACAAAATGGTTGCTCATTAACATGGAAAGGTGTTACTTCATTGGTTAGAGAAGCTCATCGTAATGGAGATTCCAATGTTACGCCAATGGTAATTGATCTAGCACATGGTTTAAGAGGTGGAGAGGTACGTACAAATTTATTAATGATCATGACTCATATGTTTCATATCAACTCACGATGAAAATAATTTACACGCTTGAAAAATTGCAGGTCAAGCACCACAAAGCTATGTACTATCATGGCCACAAATTTCACATAAAAAAGTAGGATGACACAAAGAAAACTTATGATTCTGGGATAAGTGTATTTTTCAAGCTCACCAATATATCATCTAAAAATGACATACATCCTCAACAATCTCAAAATCAATACTATGGCATCTTGAATGATATAATTGAGTGCAACTTTAACTCCTTCAAAGTAGTTCTATTCATCGTCAAATGGTACAAGCTACGACTGAATCAAAATGATCTAGATAGAACTGTTATTCAACATGATAATGGATTTACAATGATTAATACAAGGTCGTTTGAGCCAGTTGGAGATGAACCCTATGTTTTTCCAAGCTAGTGTGAGCAAGTGTTTACTCAGAGGTTCCACATAAACAGGGTTGGTCATTTGTTGTTAGACATGATCCAAGAGGAAGGCCAATAAAGTATAATATTATGGAAGAAGAAGATACTGAAGATGATGAAGAAGCAGATGATGAAGATCAAGATGATGATGATGATGATGATGATGAAGATGGTGATGGTGATCATGGTGATGATGATGATGGTGATGTTTTTGATGGTGATGATGATGCTGATGATGGCGATGATGATGATGATGATGATGATGATGATGATGATGATGATGATGATGATTAATGACATAATTGAAATGATTACATATTTATTGTGTTCAAATTGTAGTGATTACATATTTATTGCATTCAATTCTAATGATTACATATTTATATATTGCTTCAATTGTAATGATTACATATTTATTGTGTTCAATTATAATGATTACAACATATGTGATTTATAATTACCAATGTTTTGCTTATGATGCTCAATTAATTGCTATTGATACATGTATATTTGTGTTTGATTATCACCCTTTTTGCAAATAGGCAATTGACTACAGACATCATCACCCCTTCTGTTGACGATCTTGCATTCCATATATAAGGTAAATTTGTTCATGTTTACAATGTTGCATATTGTTCATGTTATCTTCTAAGTTGTTTGTAGCATACGTATCATGTAATTTTTAACTAACTTAAGATAAATGATTAACATATGCAAGAAATTTGACCCCTTTGGCATGGATCGTGCACAGTGACATGGATCAGCACATATAAGTCAATAAATAGACATAATTTTCTTATATTCTTCTTGTTTATCACTGAGCATGTATGTTATAAATAGACATATTATATAATCATATACTGTATATATAGACAAAGAAGAACTGTACGTATGGGTCACAACTTGATTATTCTATATATATTGACATGACAATATCTCATTTGATGGATTGTAGCACCCACCAAATAGGTACTTGTTAGATCTATCTACATCGAATGAGGGAAATGAGGGAATGCTAGATGAAAGTTCTACATGTAGTATGACTAAAATAGGGAGATCAACTAGAGGTCAAAAGATTAGAAAAAAATTTTGATAAACGCATGCAATATTTCCTTGTTAATGGGGGGTCATGTTCTTATGATGATGAGACCAAAGGTGACATCAAGGTGCCCTTTCGGTACACACACATTGAGAAAGAATGGGTACCTAATGAGCTACCTCCAATTAACACTGATTTTTGTGTTAATGAGAGGATATATTGCATTTCTCCATCCTCATTACATGATTTGGGCCTATTTTCCATGGATGGGATAAAGGTATGTTACAACAGAGTTGTTGAATTGTTCAACTATGTCAGTCCATGTTACAATTACAATGATTGGATGTGGATTGTTCAATATAAAAAAAGTATGCGTAGGTATGCACTATTAGCTAATTATATACAAAGGAAAGAAAATGATCAAAGTAAAAGATTTGCAATGTACATTGATGGGAGACCAAAAGCAACAGGTAATATTGTGAGTTTTATAAATAGTACGTGACCTTCCTCAACTAATAAGCAACCCAATTGCATATTTGAGGTGCATGAGGGGAATCAAGTTTTTGTATATGCAATAAAATCAATAAGTGTAGGGGAAGAATTGCTACTAGATTATCATTTAAATCGCATAGATACAAACAAAGTTACTATCATGAGGGTGGTAAGTACTATATACCATTTTATTAATAAGTTTTTTTTTGCTAAGTCTATTGCTTTCAGTTCACTAAAGTTTTTATATTTAATCTTTGTCACAGGACAATATGGATCCCGCACATGATAGAGGCCACGAGGATGCTCCTCCCACCCATTCTTCAGCAAGGGTAAACCTTATTGAAATTGTACAAATTAGATAGTTGAAAAATGTTATATTATTACGTTATTTTATTTATGGTTTTGGAGTTTTTATGATAGTCTTACTGATATTCCTGTCACAATTTGATGTTCAGGATAAGGGAAAAGCACCCTCAACAATAGAGGCAATAGCTACCCTCTCTGATGATGATAATTTCACAAATTCGCCTAATGTAACAATTATGTTGAAGAAAAAAATGAAACAAATCAATTTAGAAATAATTGGAATTTTGTATGAAACAAATCCAATTGAGGAGATGTTGATGAGGCTATCTGAATTGAAAGCCCTCACACGTCGGTATCAAGTAAGCAGTAATGAATCTTTAGTTATAACAAAATTTCAATAAAGGTTTATATTTTATACTCTTTTATGTTGTGAAGTAAAATATGTAATATGTGTTCTTGTTGCAGGATTTTATGAAATCTCTAGTACCTAGTCAAGGACAATGCGGTGAGGCCGGTACTAGCAGACCTTCAGCCACCTTAGGTAAAATAATCCTTTAGTTGACAAGTTACAAGGAATTTTTTCTTTGGAACATTCAAAAACTTCTTAAGTTAACTCTTACTTTTATTATTTCAAAATGTCTTTGCTAACAATGTATTGTTCAGGTCATCAATTGCAGGAGACTCCTCCTAGCCAAGAGGTCCATACAAGATTGCCGAGTGCACTGTCGGCCACAAGGGCCGTGCAAACATCAACGCCTTCACAGTCTATGACTGCTGGTAAATTCTTATTTTGCTATGTTTGGTTTTGTGTTAATTATGATTTGATAATTTGTACTTTAATCTTGGGTGCATCACATAGTGGATTATTTTTTTGGAGTAGGAGATACACCGGCGGCACCATTTGGTATGCCAAATATAGATCAATCTACATGTATTGGTGATAATTCACCACCATTTCTTGGATCTACCTGTGTTACTAGCACTGGAGTTATGCAGACGTCATTATTGATTGACAATAATGAATCAATGCCTTTAAAATGTCCTAAGATTCCAGGTACTTTAAATAATTATTTTTTATATTGTAATATGCATTTACCTATTCATAACAAGTTTTGGATTAATTATCCCATGACATTTTTTGCAGGAAACGATACATTTTATAAGAAACTTTATGACCTCACACTGCATATATTCGGGCCCACCATACATACAAGGTGGAACATCATAAGTGAACTAACTTTATCTCACTATTTTTTTTTCATATCATTAATTGGTACAATATTTTTCCTTTCATTCGGGTCTTTTCTTTTAGTAGCTATATCTAACAATTTTGTGTTTTTTCTTAAAAGGTGGAATTTTCAAGAAAAAACATTAAAAGATCAGCTCATTAAAGATTTAGAGCATGAGTTTGGTAATAATATTTTTGACGAGAAGAAAATTTTACAAAGAGCTTGCAAACATCTTAAGACTATGAGGGACGCATATAGAAAGAGTCTCATCCAGAACCCAAAGTACGAGCATCCTCCCTTTATTTCAGTGAGGGATTGGAATGAATTCATTTTGGATGCAAAGGAGAAAGTGGATGCTCAAAGAGGAATTTCAACAACAAATGCGAGTAGGTATGCAATAGTATTAACTACTAGTACAATGTAATAATGCACTAATTAGTGATCTTTCTATCTATATCATCTAACATATTTCAAACTTTTCATAGGTTGCAGGACACTTCAATGGCAACAAAGGCCAGGCTGCAAAAGATTGGGCAACACAGACTTGGTGCTAGAGGATATTCAAAAATTAAAGCACCAATTATAAGTAGCAGTAAATGAATTGTAGAGAAAAATTATTTATAAAATGCAAATAATTTTGTTTAATCAAAAAATGTAGGGCTTTGATTTTAATTTAGAGGCCACAGAAGAACACAAAAAAGTTGCCTTCAAGGAAGGCTATCAAGCCATGGCTGAACGCCTACTGCAAGCTTCCACTAGCCCAACCAAAGAGTCTCCTGCATCATGTGCATAGGTAAATATGCCAAAAAATATATTAGAAATTGAATACTTGAGCAACAATCAATTTGATAATAATGTGCATGACATTGCAATGCAGCCTCTTAATCATGACACAGATCATACGCCACATCATGAAGCCCTTGATGTGCATCGTACTATCCAAGGAGGTGCTCATTTGCTATTTAAAACTAATTATGTAATTATTAATACAATTTAACATCTTAAATTGAACTTGGTGTAACATTTTTGTGTATATTTTAGAGGATACAGAATCATGTCATGCTAAATGAGTGCCGGAGGATGTTTAGACTGATCACCATGTAGATCATGTGGCACATTCAAATAAAGAAAATCTATGTTTTTCTCTTTTAAATCAATTTTTTGATTTATAGTTCTTTTACTTACATAAATACTTGTAATTCACTAATATAAAATGGTGTGAATTTAACTCATGAAGTAGTTGTTATTGCAGCGGACCCCGCCTTGGCACAGTGGCCTCGTGTTCCTGAATAGATGAGGAGGAGACACACATTGGAATTAGAATCACTAGAGGAGGGGAATGATGAGGACATTGATCTTCCTCTTAGAAATTACATGATTAAAAAAAATAGCAAGAAACCCAAAAAGAAATGATTGTAATTAACATTTATTGCTAATTAAAGAACGTTGTCTTAATGGATGTAATTTTGTACTAGTAATGTTGATGAATGATGTGTTAATGAATTCTTCATGAATGTTGTGTGCTAATGAATTTTATGTGTTAATGAATTATTCATGAATGTTGTGTGTTAATGAATTATTCATGAATGTTGTGTGTTAATGAATTTTATGTGTTAATGAATGTTATCATGTGATTATAATGATTGAATGTTATATTTTAAAAATGGATGAATGAATTAATGAATGAATGTTATTAAATGTTAATGGGAAATTTAGAGTGATGTTAGGGGGGGGGAGGGGCCAAATGAGCTTCCACCTTCATGTGGTTGGCCTTGTTTAGTAGAGAATATTAAACTATTCTCGAAACCAAGTGAAGCTCAAACTTTAAAGACAAGCTTAGAGTTAATAGTGACAACCAATTAGCAAGTCGCAATGAAGTTCTTCGTTACAGGTACCTTTTTAGTTTTTAAAGCACAATGTCATGTTTTAATATTGTGTATTTTTTTTCTTAAGTCAAAGTATTCTTTTACTATAAGAACATAATTTATGACCATTTTAGTAACTATTCTAACATCGCTTTATGACAAATCTTGTTTTGGTAGAGATGGCGATAAGTGGTGATGTCTATTCCTTGGGAGATTGGATTGCACAGGTCTATATCTCAAAATCATTTGCATGTGGCAGAAATGCATACTTACAACCATTTCATTCTACATTTAAAAACATTGATGACACTCTAGACACAAAATAATGCTCATGTTGTTGACTTGACAATGCTATGAAGGCAAACCAATTTTTGAATTTGATCGAATCCGGATGTTCAGATCTGGTCTCCTTGGATTTTTTCTTCATGGTTCTTTGTCTCATTATTACTATCATTTTAGTGAGGTAACACCTTTGCCTTCTTTCTTAGTTTCTTACAGTTCATACTTGTTTAAGTCGTTGTGCACAATGTTAAAAATGGTCTTTGATGCATTTCCCATAGATTCTATGAATACAACATAGGATATTAAAACATTGCATTCCAAGGTTGAAGAATTGATAGAGAAACATCTTTTAGCGGTTACTTTTTTACACTTGTGTGCAGTTTGCAATCACCTTTAATCAATAAAGACTAAAGTAAGTACTTTTGCCTTTTTTAATTCATTAATTATTTATTCTTTATGTTTCTTCCTCCTAGCGAAGATTTGAATTCTTTTATTTCATTTTCTCTTCCTTATTATGTTCCACTTTCTTTTGTATTCAATTTTAGTTAAAGGTATATTTTGATTATATACCCTTAGTCATAACCTTGGATGGTCAAACTTGAAATGGCATCATTATAGGTTTTCAGTTCCTAAGATATAACTAGAAGTGACAAAATAATTAGAATTGAATAAGAGCTTGGTTCCTAGGGTACTGAAATGAAAGATTAGTGCAAGTATTTATAGCATCAATTAAGGATAAACAAATTATTTAGTTAACATCCTACATTTTATGGCTAATATTATGAAAATATGTTTGGAAAAATGTTATTGATCACAAGATCCTAACATAGAAGTTGGACTTATGATCTATCTCTATTCTTTAAACCATAGAATATGCCTCACCTTACGCTTAGATATTTATTGCTATGATGTAGATTATTAGTGAGAATGGTGTAAGAGCACCAGGAACACAATGAGGAACCGGGACCAAATTTTGGCCAAAGCTTGTAATAAGTCCATGATAAGGTGATTCATTGCATTTTCATAGTTCTTTCATGCATTCTTTCATGCATTATGTTTCAATTGTAAGGCCATTTGAGCCATAATGTACCCATTTGGCCTATAAGGCCCTAGGTGGGTCAAAAGTGGTCAAACTAGTCAAATAGGTGGAAATGGCATGGAAACAGTGTATTTTTGTTCTATTTGAGTCATATTGGTCATGTTTGGAATGTAATAAGGGTCACTAAAAAGTTGTCAAAAGAGGGATTAAACCATCAACCACCTTAGAGGTCAGATTGGAAGTAGTTAAAACTGATTTTAACTGACTTATATACCCCTCTTTGGGATGAGGGTAGACAGATCTTGGAGATTGGATGAAATTTCAATAAAGTTTCAATAGAAAACATTGCATTTTATTGTGTTTATCTTGCAAATCATTGTAACAGTCACGCGCTATGATCTGATACTGATTCATTTTGATTGTAATTCAACTTGGTGATGAAGTTTGATGAATCTCCTTCCATTTGATCTAATTTTCATGCTCTTCCATGAATTATAGAGAAAGATCCATTCATTTTTGTCAAAACAGTCATGGAACCCCATGTTCAAGGGTTTGGATACAAATTGATTGATTTCTTCATTTCTAACCATTGGAAAATTCCAAAAATTGTGGATGTTGATAGTACATTTATTTAACTAAGCATTTCAATTTTTTTTGGATCAATCCATTTTGTATTTGAGGAGATCTCGCAAGCCCTAGGTGGACTGCTATTTGAATTTTACTCACTGTGACTACAGATTTCATTTGTCTTGATAATATGTGATTGAACAAATGGTTCTAATGATTGCACGTGATTGAATAAGGTCAAGAGGAGTCTGAACATCATTGTAAGAATTTGGATCAGCATATCTACTTGTTCTTTTTGAGATCAAATTGCTTTATTAGTCATAATTGTCTAGTTTTATGACAATCATTCCCAGTTTTGGTAAAGGAAGCATAACATTTTATTCAACCGTTGGATCTTTCTATAAATTAGTGATGTAAAGGATCCCATAGCCTCTCAAATGCTTTGAGATATGATGCCACATTTCTACATTTAGTTTGGGAGTTACGTTTTCCATTCCAAGCCATTGATTGTAGGAACTAGGAGTCAAAGAAGAGAGTCCTTGTTACTTTCATCATTTGCCTCACATTATTAAAGGTTCAAAGGAATCATTTTGTCATTTTGGATTGTCCATACTCTGTCTCATTGTAAAAACTAGGAGATTCATCCTTTTAGGCCATTCCATGTTAATATTTGCAGTCACTCTAAGGGATTGAACTTCTGATTCGATCTCTCTGACTATCCAAAGGAGTTGTCACAAAAAAAAGAATCCATGATGAAGACCATAACCTCTCAAAGTTGTTTGGAAGCATGTTAGGTGTCTTTGAATAAGTCAAGGAAGGGTTGTATAGAGGAGGTAGAATTTGTGAAGATTGTGATCTAGGGTGTAAGGGTATGTTAAAGGGCATTGTGGGTCCTTTTGGGTCAGAGATGAAGAAGTGTTTGGGTTGAGCTTTGGGTGAGTCTTTTGAAGAAGACGGTGAATTGTCAAGTCAGGAGATTTTGTAGCCATGCTAGATGCCTCATTTATCAAAAATTGGAGTCTTGAAGGATGCTTGGGTCAGAGAGTACTCTTAGGATGTGTGAGGAAGCAGGATGCTATATGTCAAAGAACCTATTCACATATTAAGTATACTTTGGTGTTAAGTTACTTATCCTTATATCCCATGTCACTTCTAAAATATGGTTATAATGGTTTCATCTCTCATTATTGACTTTTTGTTAACTAGCCATTTAATATTTTCTTTATGGATTTAATAAATTTGTATGAATGGTTGTCTCATTGCATAGGATTAAGCCATGTGTCAAAATATTGTTACTCCTACATCATACCTTGCCTATATTTAAGCAACGTGTCTTGTACATTTGTAGTAATATTCAACTATTATCAATCTATGCATTATTATACTAGTTATATTTTCCATTCTCTCTTCTAGCGGGAATCCTAGCTAACATTAATCACATACCATTTTTTCCTTACTGTCAAACACCTTACAAGTTCCTTGTTCAAAATGACCTTCATGTTTTTGGCAATGTCACCATTTCACACTTTAGCCCTTCTAGGCATGTCCTAGTAGCCTGGTTCAGCAAACAATTTGCACTTAACTCCACATTTTCCCAAAAAACCCAAGGAACAAAATACATGATTGAATGCCCCTCAACAAGTTACATAACATATGTCAATCTCATGACATGATTCCTTGACTGGTGAAGTCATGCAGCCCTATAAAGCACTCACTCTAGGCCTAATTAGCCCTCACTTTTCAAAGCAACTTATAACTCCTCTCACTTCCAAGACTCCAAACCCTTAAACAATCTTGACAAATGATCCCAATCCATAGATTTTCAAGGATTTAAGTTTCCATGCCTTCATTTAACCATTGTTTTGTCAAACCCTCATTTTAAGGGTCATAGGGCTAGGGCATCACCAAACCACCACTTCTAACCACTCCAAGGCTCCAACTTTGAACCAAACACCTTCACTAGGACCTAACTAGATAGGATCCACCATAAAATGTACTCCTTCTTTGGAGAAAACTCCTCAACCAATGATTGTTGTTGTTCATGGCACCAATTTCTGAACTTCTACATTTGTGGCAGTCATTGTATCTTTCCATTTCCCAACTTTTCCTGTATTCCAACAATATATGGAACGTATATTACATTGAGGAACTCCTCCCAAAAATCACAGGCATCACAAAGTGTGGGAGGATTCCATATCTCCAAGAAACACCAAAACTACTTAACTGTTAAGAGTAAATGTACAGGCACAGTCCATTATGAAGATGCATTATGATGAAAAGATCCATTGTGAGTATTTAAAAATTGGTATCTTGATTGGTGGTGAGCCAAAAAGAGGCATTTTTAACGTACACTAAATTGGTATCTTGATTGGTGGTGAACCAAAAAGTTACTTTATATCTCCAATTCTTTGCAAGTATTGTTTTCTGTTTTCTTTGCATTGGCATATTGGCATTGCTTTTTTATTAAATTATTCACAGGTTTTCTAAAGACAATTAAAATAAGATCATTATTTTTATTGAGATTGTTTGAATGTTGTTCTATCTCTATCATTGCTTGTATCCTTCACTTCATGTTGTGGTTTCTTTAACACTGATCTTGTTCTCTTCTACACAAAATGTGGCATACGCTTATGGGAGTGTTTATTGACAACTAACTTCTATGCTAGGTTATCTTGAATGTCCTTGGTGTGGTTGTTGACTCTAATTTGGATGGGCTTCCCTACCTTGTGTATGTGCTATATCCTGAATAAACAATTCACATCATGTGTATCCAAAGTTTTAGGGTTTAGATGGTTTTTGCTTGTATCTAGCATGTTTCTTAGGGTGTTTGGAATGATGAGGGATGTTTGTTCTTCTTTAGAATGCTTAGCCAACTTCTTACATGTGCCAACAAGGGGCAATAAGTTGTGGCAAATTAAAAAAATGCTTCATCTACTATACCTCTTTTGCAAATCCCATCAATAAGGGTGTTGTATGCAATGATATCAGGAAGATAATGAGTGTGCCTAATTCTGTCCAAAATCCCAAGTGCTTTCTCAATTTGATCCTGTTTATGCAAAGCCTTTATTAGGATGTTATAACATTTGGATGTATATCCATTTTTTTTAATTTTAGCCAGAAGGGAGTTGCAGCCCGTGAGCCATCAAGACATTTCCTCGTGAAATGATCATAAACAGGGAGTATAACCACATAGAAAATATCAATAACAAAAAAAATAAAGAGAGATCAAACACTTCACCAGGGTTTTATCCAACATATTGCATTTTCATCCTATAGGGAAATTACAAAGTAACATAGAAATGAATGCATAAGTATCAATTAGCTTAATCCTATGCAATGAGACAACCATTCATACAAATTTATTAAATCCATAAAGAAAATATTAAATGGCTAGTTAACAAAAAGTCAATAATGAGAGATGAAACCATTATAACCATATTTTAGAAGTGACACGGGATATAAGGATAAGTAACTTAACACCAAAGTATACTTAATATGTGAATAGGTTCTTTGATGTATAGCATCTTGCTTCCTCCAAACAGCATACCAACATATTGCATTTTCGTCCTACAGGGACATTACAAAGTAACGTAGAAATGAATGCATAAGTATCAATTTCTAGAGCTGGGAAAAAATATATCAGAGAGCAATTTTAATACTCAGTAAGAAGAACTGTACTATCCTAGAAATAATAAATGAATCATCATTTACAAAGTCTCTTAATATTTTCATTTGACCAACTTCAAGCAGCCAATCAATACACTGGACAGTCACATCACTTGGAGCACAACCTTTTTTCTTCATTTAATATATTGCCAAAAAGCTTTTCCACTGTCATGTCTTTTGTGGAATTTGTAAAGTAATATATTATACATGACAATGCCTAGAATGAAACCTTTGCTCTCATCTCATTTAGCATTGAGAAAACCATGTCAACTTTATTTTCCTTGCAAATATAATCAATCAATATATAATAGGTTATAACTGTCGGAGTTTTACCAATCACTTCCATGTTTAAAATATATTTCTAGGCCTTGTCTATTTCACCAATTTTGCAATGGGCATCAATCAATTATCAGACAGCTATAAGTGACTGCATTAGGAATCGACCCTTCATCTAGCATCTTTATTCATGAGTGAATGTGCTCTAGAAAGATCTCCTATCTTATACAGACCATCAATGAATGTGATGTATGTCACTTCAGCAGTTTTAAAATCATTGTCCTGTCCTCTGACATCTTTCCTACTATGTTGTATAGGATGAACATACCGAAGTATTATATGTAATGACATCAGGGAGATGTCCCATGTTTTCCATCTTAGAAAGAAGTGTAAGGGTGAAAGCACAAACCTATGTCGCAGTAGAGGACAAATTAGGGGGTTTTGGCCGGAACGGTTTCAGCCGAACAAGGTTCGGCCGAAAGAGGTTCGGCCAAACCTATGTGGCAGCCATGAGGCACCAAGTGGCACCTATGTGGCAAGTATGGTTCAGCCAAACCACGTTCGGCCGAAACAGGTTCGGCCGAACCCCTGGAAAATTATAAATAGGTGAAAATTGCCCTCCGGAGCTCATTTGTTCACTAGTGACTTTCGGATTTTGAGGAGTGCTTAAGAGGGTTTCATCCGAACCAGGTATGTTTTTTGTTTTTTTTAAAGTTTTATGTTTTTAATAGTTTTATTATGTTTTATTGTTTTTTAATTTGTTTTTTTAATTTAAATAAAATAGTTAATTTTTTAAAATGTGTTAAAATAGTTAATTTGTTTTTCTAATTTAAATAAAATAGTTAATTTGTTTTTCTAATTTAAATAAAATAGTTAATTTGTTTTTTTTTAATTTAAATAAAATAGTTAGTTTTTTTTAATTTAAATAAAATAGTTCATTTATTTTTTTAATTTAAATGAAATAGTTAATTTAGTTTAAATTTAATATTTTAAATTTAACATAGTTAAGCATAGTGAAACATAGTTAACATAGTTAAACATGTAGTTAACATAGTTAACCATAGTTAAACTTAATAACATAGTTAATCTTAAGAACATAGTTAACATAGTGAACATAGTTAACCATAGTTAATCTTAAGAACATAGTTAACCATAATTAAACTTAATAACATATTTAACCATAGTTAATCTTAAGAACATAGTTAACATAATGAACATAGTTAATCATAGTTAAACTTAAGAACATAGTTAACTATAATCCTAACTTTAATCCTAGAACCCTAACATATTATAGATAATCCTAACACAAATTGTAACCCTAAACCTTGATCATACTTGTAATTGTAACCATTAACCTTTAACTCTAACCCTAACGATTTAATCCTAACTATAACCCTAAATATTAATTGTGACAATAACCAAAACCCTAACCCTAACTATAATCCAAAGTCTAACCGTAATTCTAAGTGTAACCATAATTCTAACCCTAACCCTAAACAAATTTCTAACCCTAACATTAAACCTTAACACTTAATCCTAAATGTAACTATAACTATAACCAAAAGCCTAAACCCCAACCCTAACCATAGTCATATACTCATTAAATGTTAAACCCTAACCATAAATGCTAAAATATAATTAGAAATGGTAAACCATAATTATAAACCTAAACCAAATCCTAACTATAAAATTTTAATCTTAACATTGATCCTAAGCTTGATCCTAACACTAACCACAATCAAAATCCTAACCCTGACCATACTACTAACCACATGATGTATTTACCCTAAGCTTGATGATATCCTAATCCTACGCCCCAATCAGTGAACATATAATTAGTGAACATAATTAGTGAACATAATTAGAGAACTAATTACTAATCTAACAAAATTTTACTAATCTAATTAGTGAAAATTATTAGTGAACATAATTAGATAATTAGATTTAACTTAACCCAACTATAATTATGTATAATTATATTCAACATCAAGAACCTAACCTCAACCTTAAAAAACCATAAATTTGTAAACTAAAACCCAATGTAAATACTTGTGCAAATTAATCATAGTTATAACCCTAACCTTAATTAGTCAACATAATTAGTGAGTTCATAATTACTAATCTAACAATTTTACTAATCTAATTCTAAGTGAACATAATTAGTGAACATGTAATTAGATAGCATAATTAGATAACTAATTACTAATCTAACAATTACTAATCTAATTAGTGAACATAATTAGATAATTCTAGATAACTTAACTAGAATATAATTAGTGAACATAATTAGATAACTAGAATAATTAGTGAACATAACTAGATAATTAGATAACTTAACCCAACTATACATAATTATATTCAACATCAAGAACCTAACCTCAACCTTAAAAAACCATAAATTTGTAGACTAAAACCCAATGTAAATACTCGTGCAAATTAATCATAGTTATAACCCTAACCTTAATTAGTCAACATAATTAGTGAGTTCATAATTACTAATCTAACAATTTTACTAATCTAATTCTAAGTGAACATAATTAGTGAACATGTAATTAGATAGCATAATTAGATAACTAATTACTAATCTAACAATTACTAATCTAATTAGTGAACATAATTAGATAATTCTAGATAACTTAACTAGAATATAATTAGTGAACATAATTAGATAACTAGAATAATTAGTGAACATAACTAGATAATTAGATAACTTAACCCAACTATACATAATTATATTCAACATCAAGAACCTAACCTCAACCTTAAAAAACCATAAATTTGTAAACTAAAACCCAATATAAATACTCACATGCAAATTAATCATAGTTATAACCCTAACCTTAATTAGTGAACATAATTACTAATCTAACAATATTAGTGAACATAATTAGATAACATGTAATTAGATAACTAATTTATATGCATGTTTAAATTTATAGTTCATGTATGCACGTTTAAATTTGTAGTTCATGTATGCACGTTTAAATTTGTAACATGTATGTTTCTTAAATTTGTATGTACATGCATGCAGTGATCTCTATATATATATTCAGATTGTTTATCTATTACACATGGCATCCGATAGAGCTTCCATAGATTCTGGTGAGGCTAGTGTTCATGGGGGGGGGGGGGTGGTAGTGCTCATAGTCATAGCTCTCACGCATCAGCTGATACAGCTGAGGCTAGACAAAAGTTATTTGCAGATACTATTGACAGATTGCGACGAGCACTATAGATTTTGGAGGAGACGTTAGTTTCATCCACCACTATCCCTAATAGGGATAGGGTGAATGTTATTAGAGATGAGATGTTACATATGATTGACACTGTTTAATCATACAACCCATATGATGAGATTAGTGCTCATGGATTCTATACTTCTTTGTCTCGCAGTGTCACTGGCACTGTGAAGTACAACACCATTGATACACTTGTTACCACCCTTATGGTGAAGGGTATGTTTCCTCATTATTTAGATAAGAGGAAGGTGAGAGGATATATGGTGATGAGATGTGAGGATGATCTTGTGGGACCCTTCATATATCCTCGATGGTTGGCCTCGCAGCACAAGTGGCCCCAGAAGGATGAGCTGCCACTATATTTTTGCAAACAATTATATGTAGAATTTCATTTGCATCTGGATGTTGATTATACAGATATTCCCAGTTATGTGGGTAGATTATATGACAGGTTTAGAGCACCTGATGCCCCTGTGCCTGCTGATAAGCGGGCAAGGGTGGGTCGAAACCTTTTGGTCGTACCAAAAGGTTTGGAAGTAGCAGGAGGGGTTGTGGCAGATGAGAGGCTGAGGACTGATGTGTATTCTAGCATAGCTACTATCACCACATAGGTTCAGGAGATGTCATCTGATCATGTGGGTAGATATGTGTTACGTTCACGTTCAGCCATTCCTACACCTACACAGCCTGGTGCATCATGTAGTGGTGGTGACTTATATGATATAGTTGACATACCATCTCCTCTAGAGGTTGTAGCTATATCAAATATGGACCATTTGTGACACATGAGCACATGTTTATCTAGTGATTTACTTTCGACATATCAGACCATACAGATGCTTAGTGGGATGTCACTCGGGGAGGTTCCTGCATTTGTCAAGACATATAGTGCTCAGCAGACTACACCACCCACAGGTTCTCAGCAATGTACACCACCCACAAGTCCTCAATAGACTACAGCACCCATAGGTCCTCCGCCTACTGCACCACCCACAGGTCCTTCACCTACTACACCACCACCTATAGCTCTTCATCAAACCACTCAGAGCACTTCACCAACGCGTCGAGGTCGTCAGCTCTTTACTACATTGTTTACAGACACAGATATTGGTCCTTCAGATATACCATGTGATTTGAGAGAGTTGAGTGCTATTGGTAGAGCATTAGGGGGTCTGATTGGTGTTGTTCCACCTGATGCACCTGGATATGGAGATTTATAGACTCCACGTGATCCTATCCAGCATGATACACAGGTATATCGAGATGTTTGTTCAAAAAATTAATTTTTCTATGATCATAAGTATTTAAAATTTATTATATATGTACATGATACATATGTGTGACATGTATTTTTTTTATTTTACACAGACATCAGGAGGAGGTGGAGCAGCATCAGGAGGAGGTGGTGCACCGACATCAGGTCACGGATCTGGACAGGGCCCTAGTTGAGTGTCTATATTTCATGTGACATTTCATATTAGACATTTCATTTTAGACTGTTTCATATTAGATATTTCATGGTTATATATCCAGTTACATGGTACATATGGTTATATGCTTATAGAGTTACATGTGGTATATGGTTACATGGTTATATGGTTACATAACATTATTTCAGAGATTACATGTTACATGTATTTTATACATGTTAAACATATTTCATCTTTTAGACTTATTACATATTTCATCTTTTAGACTTATTTTTTGTGTACACATGTGTTAATGTATGTACATTATATATTATGCCATGTATAGTCAATGTTATTTCATCTTTTAGACTTATTTTTTGTGTACACATTATTCTAATTAGTGCACATAATTAGATAACTAATTAGATAACATAATTAGATAACTAATTACTTTAATCTAAAAAAATTACTATTCTAATTAGTGAACATAATTAGATAGTTCATAATAGATAACTAATTACTAATCTAATTAGTGAACATAATTAGGTAATTAGATAACTTAACTAACAATTACTAATCTAATTAGTGAGTTCATAATTAGATAACTAATGTTATTTCATCTTTAACTAACGTAAAATTAACTAATCTAACTAACATATAATTAGTTAACTAGTTTGTTATTTCATCTTTAACTAATCTAATTAGTGAACATAATTAGATAACTAACTAGATAACATAATTAGTGAGCATAATTAGAAAACTAATTACTAATATAATTAAGTTAATCTAACAATTACTAATCTAATTAGTTCAAACATAATTAGTGAACATAATTAGATAACTAATGTTATTTCATCTTTTTAACTAACGTAAAATTAACTAATCTAACTAACATAATTAGATAACTAATTTGTTATTTCATCTTTAACTAATCTAATTAGTGAACATAATTAGATAACTAATGTTATTGAACATCTTTAACTAACGTAAACATAATTAGATAACTAATTACTAATCTAATCGACATAACTAACTAATCTAACTAAAATTTTAACATAATTAAAGTAAAACATATAATTAACTAAAGCATGATTACATACATACATACATAAAAACATATTTGCTATATATATGAGCTCAAACATGAAACTTCAAGCTAGATAGAGTTCAACTATGAAAGTACAAGAGCTACAAAAGGAAGTTTATTCAGAAGCTTATAGAGTTCTAAAGCTCCTGATACATATAGTCTGGATCCTCTCTATCTTTTATTATCTCCAAAATTTTTTCATGTTCTTCAATAGACAACCTCCACTTCTGAATTTTGGCACCTCATTTTTTTTGGCAATGCTTCAAATTGCAGCTTTGTTGCTATAACCAAGTGACTGTAATGTAGAACTTTTTTGTCAGACATGTATTCAACAAATTGAACACCATTTTTGTTAACCTTTTTTTGCTGATAATAGGTTCCTTCAATAATAACTAAACCAATTGGATATGTTTGTTCATCATCATCTACAATTTGTTCTGTCAACTTGTATTTTGCTTTTGTGCATCTTAGTAGATAATAATCTACACTTTCTATATTGTCAGGCTCCGCAACTACAGCAAAAATATTACCTAGATACAAATGGATTCTATTAAAATTAAACATCACTTAAATATGATAAATTAAAATTAAATAAAAGAATATGTATGTGCATGCACCTGTAACAACTAGATCAGAGACACGCTCATAATCAGCTGAATATATAGGATCATGAATGTTTATGTTAATGTCATCATCTTCATAAGGAGGCATTCTGATTAACTCCTTCATATCCCATCGTGAAACATATCCATTTGCAATATTCTCACATTGACTTAATGGATTGTCCTTAATGCAGTGAGCACAAAAACATGATTTTTCCCTAACTTGAATCAAAATAGGCTTGTGTTGTCCTGTAGTGATCAATTGATGTAAACTTCTAATACCAACAATTCTTTGACAATTGTAAGGATTAGATCGGTCTATATCTGTTACAAATATGAAATAAAAGTTGTAAATTTTTAAATCAGTTCAATTGTGAAAAGATAGACACGAACACGAAATTAAAATTTTATGTAACAAAATATAAATTACCTTTCACTTCCCAAAAATAACGTTTGTTGTATTTGGTGTCCCGAGGAGCAAAATGACTTTGACACCATTCAATAATTTTTTTTGAATTGTCTATCATGTTACCTATGTATATTTTTGAATTATCAGTTTAAAGAAAATACATCTAAGCTAAAATTTTAAATTATTTGAAATTCATATATATATATACATATACATATATATATATATATATATATATATATATATATATATATATATATATACATATATATATATATATATATATATATATATATATATATATATATATATATATATATATATATATATATATCTATATATATATATATGTATATATATATATGTATATATATATATATATGTATATGTATATATATATATATATGTATATATGTATATGTATATACATATATATATATATATACATATATATATATATACATATATATATATATATATACATATATATATATATATATATATATATATATATATAACTATTGAACATCATGTGTACCTGCAAGTTCATGTTGGAGAAGTGCACGCTTCACACATGCTCCTGCTCCATCGTGCTCTCCTTTTCCATGTCCACTTTCAAAGAAGTTCCACAAAAATTTAACATTACATCTAGCATGTTGCATGGATAGCCAATTAAAGGCTTTTGCAGATTTAAATTGTCCTGCAAATCTAAGTTGCACATGTGCATACATACATGTCATCCTTTAATGATTTAACAAAAAATGAAATGAAAATAAAAATAAATTGAAGTATCAATACACATACCTGCACAACCATCAGACCAAATCCAATGTTGCGAAGCCTTTATCCCGCGATTTGCAATGTCTTCAAAAAACATTGCAAAACAATGTGCCACATAGCTCCTATCATGAACCTTATCATCACTGATATAGAAATGAACCTCCTTGATGATAATGTGTTCATTTGGATCGGGACTTTCTACCTCATTCAAATCATATTGTGCATGTCTATAGGTCACTTGCACAAATATTGCAACTTGATCAGAATGATAATATTGAGCTTGAAGCTCTTTTTGAGGGGAAAATGTATAGTTCTCAACAAAATCTACAATTGAAAGAATACAACCAGGTGGAAAACAATCTTTCGAATCACAAAACTGTTTAGCTTGCCATCGTGCACCATGACAATGCTGGATATGTGGATAAATGAGAGTACGAAATCTGGTCATAAACTCAAGGTAGGGCAATTCACTCTCCTTCAAAATAATTTTTTTGGATTCATCTCCGCTCCTTGTTTGATATGTCTCATATTCAAATCTTTTCCACAAAACTGGTGTTGAAACATTAATATTGTCAATTTGCAATGGAAATTTATGCAAATCTCCACAATCACTGCATGCATTCTTTATACACTGTACTTTGAACTCATCTGAATCTTCTAATTTATCACATAAAATAGATTTCACAAATTGTGTCGTACTTCCAAGGATGACCATATTTGAATCAAGAACTGCCATAACTTTTTTATATGATTGTAGGTATAGATGAAACTCAACATGATTTCGACAACAACAAGTTTCACGAACCTTATTTATGCGTACAAAGCAAGGGCACAACCTCTCAAACATTCTCTGACATATTTTCACATCTAAAATTTTTTTCTTGAATTCTTCAAATAATTCACTTTGTGTTGTATCTATAAAATATTTTGGATGTGCAATTTTCATACTAGTCTCTTCATCTTTCATCTGTATTGTATCTCTTCTATTAGAAGAAACATGAGAGTGAGCGGTCCAATATTCAATGACTAGTTTTTTTACATCTTCAAAAATTTTGTCTTTTCGAGGAAGCCTACAAATACTTACCCAATTGTGTTCAATGTTTTCATCTAACATATTTCTCTTCCTGATATATCTTTGAATAGTTCTTCTAGATACATTCAGTAAATCAGAAATTGCATTCATTTGCTTTCTCTGCGTCAACCTCATACTAGATAAAGTAGTCATAATTGCTCTACGTGCAGCACTTAAATCAACTCCTCGACTTGAGTTATTAATGCTATTCAATGCATCTTGCAAATTTTGAACTATTGTTCGATTTACATTGTCTCCTGAGTTTTTCTTGTTGTCAACACCCAACAACTCCAAAAAAAGAGTCATTTCTTTTTTCCTGAATAACTTAACAAATAATTGAGCTCTTCCAACCATACTTTTATTTTCAAAGTATTCATCCCAAAGTTTTTTGCAATGATTTTTAATTGTACTTTCAGATAACATTTCTTCTAATGAAAGTTGACTGAAAAGTGAATCCTCATTCATCTCATTCAAATTGCCCATGCCAAAAGATATATTTCCACCTCTGGAACTACCAATTTGTTCCCCTGTTTCAGTTGCATCTTCTTGAATATCAATAGGTTCTTGTTGATCTTCTTCAATATCAATAGGTTCTTGTTGATCTTCTTCAATATCAATAGGTTCTTGTTGATCTTCTTGAACTTCAACAGGTTGATCTTGATTATCTGTTTTCTAATATTTTTTGTCATCCTTTGTTCGATCATATTTTCTAATTCTATTTCTTTTATTCCCCATTTGCAAAAACTGTTCAGATTCAAGTTTTCCAAAGCTTTCACAATTCTTCAATTCAATATCAGAGCTAAAATCTGTAAACCTGTATATCAAATACTGACCAAAATCATGTTAACAAACAAAACTGAATAAAATTAAAGTCATAAAAATCATTAATAAATATAAATCTACAATAAATTTCACATGCAATACCTAAATATCAAATAAAATCATTAATAAATTTTAAAAAACTATTAAAAAACACTTAATTTAAAATAAAAACTATTTAAATCTTACAAATAAAATTAAAATAATTTATAAATCTCAAAAAACTGAAAAAAATAAAAATGATTTTATATAAAAAATTTAAAAAAATTGATTTTATTAAAAAAAGCAAGTAAAATTCAAATTTAGGGGCTTAGCTCACATGTGACCGGGTTTGGTCGCGAAACCGGCCATGGGTTCGGCCGAACCTCTTAAGTTCAGTCAAACCCTATTAGGCCAAACCTGGTTCGGCCGAACCAGTCTATGTGGCATCCCACATGGCAGCCAAGTAAGCAAAAATTGGGATGACTCAGAAGTTCTCACTTCTGGGCTTCAATTCTCTATCAAAATTTACCTTTCTGTAAAATCTAAAAATAGCATTTTCTAGAGCTCGAAGTCAGGATTATAATCATATAATTTTTATCATGTTTTGATTCCATATAATATATTATAAATTGAAATTACTTCAAGTAGGTATTTTAACATTTAAGAACACACTCATTCGAAAAATATTAAAAATATCAAATCATGTCAGAAAAATTAAAACTTTATATTTAACACTAGAGGAGAGAGTCCTCTTCAATAATATGTAATTTTTTTTTAAAATGGTGTAGATTTGATAGGAAAAAGTTAACGCGGACTAAAAACTATTGATTTCGGGTAACACCGACTTTGGATAGTTATAACAGACAAAATATATACTGAAATGCAATCTTTCTTTTTTTATGCACTAGCTATAGATGTCATCTAAAACATATTATGAAATCGGAGTAAAAAAATATTATTTGCATAAAATTTGATAATGCGGACTAGACCCTAGATTTTCAGCATATTTCAGCAATAAAAAAATGGACTTCAAAAATTAAAAAACTATGTCAAATTTTGTTCAAATTTTTTTAAAAAAATTATAAGTATAAACTTCATCAAATTTTACACATTTCATTAGTTTACATCATCTTCAAATTCTAAACACAAATGCCACTTTTATATCATCAAAGTTTAAAAATTTGTATGTTGTTGTCCATTTCCTTTATAAAAGTGTGACACAGGTTTGTACTTTTACCCGTAAATGCTTCCTTTTCCACCTCATGCAATTCACATTAGCTACATATCAAAGAATTGTAAGTAATCAAATATGCCTGAAAACCATTTTTGGACATGTTACGAAAAGAATCCCAAGCTTTACCCATGCTACCATCTTTGCATGGTCCATCAATAAGCAATTCACATTGGCTACATATCAAAGAATTGTAATTAGTCAAATCTTCCTGAAAACCCTTTTTGGACATGTTACGAAAAGAATCCCAAGCTTTTCCCATGCTGCCATCTTTGCATGGTCCATCAATAACTCCAATAATGTCTCTTCAACACACAAGGGACCAAACTCCATCATTTCTACAAACAGATTGTAGACTTTATTTGTTTTTCAAGAGTTACAAAAGCCATCTAACAGGTTGGTATATGTGTAGCTGTCAAGAAAATAGTTGTTTTGTAGTATTGTAACTACTAATCGTAGAGCTTTATCTACCCTTTTTTACTTTGCAAAGACCACCAATCAGGTGGTATATGTAATAACATTTCGAGAGAAATAAATGTGTCTCATTCCAGCTACTAACTTGAGACATGCATTAACCCTTCCCACCTTCCAGTGACCAGTAATTATGGTAATGTACATAATAATATGAAGAGAAAAGCAACTTCTATATCCCAGCAAATAAAAAAAATGCTTCATCTACTATACCTCTTTTGCAAATCCCATCAATAAGGGTGTTGTATGCAACGATATCAGGAAGATAATGAGTGTGCCTAATTCTGTCCAAAATCCCAAGTGCTTTCTCAATTTGATCCCCTTTATGCAAAGCCTTTATTAGGATGTTATAACATTTGGATGTATATCCATTTTTTTTCATTTCAGCCAGAAGGGAGTTGATTCAACACAGGTCACCAGACTTTACAAGGCCATCTAAAGGCATGGTGTAGGATAAGACATCCAAAGGAAGGCATTTAGTTATGGCTGAATGTAAAAGGTCCTAGGTCTTGTTGTATCCACGGGGTGTATCCATTTCATGTTGTGCATAATCTCCATTGTCATGTCGTTAGCAGAGTGGAGCAGAGCAAAACACTATAATATCTTCTCTTCTTAACCTTCTCTCATCAACAAATTAACATAAAAGAAAATATAATATTAAAAGAAAATAAAAGTGCCCCACCTTTTACAAAATTAGAAGACAAGTTTAAATTTATTTACATTATTATTGCAATTGATAAAATTATATATAATTATTATAAATATTTAAAAGAATGAAGCAACTTTGAAGATAAGTATTATAGATCTCCTACAAACATTTATCTAAAAAATACTTTAAGAGATCAATTTAATAGAGCCGCCTCACTATTAATTTACCACCTAGTAGCAAGAGATGGTGCGTAATAGCTTGAACTATTAACAGATACTTTTACCCTTTACTTCATCTTTTTCTTTAAATTTGGTGCCTATTATTTACACATCTATCTATCTAGAAAAAATGTTAACGATATCAATTTGGAACTCCTTTATTTATTTGAAAGTTATTTTATTTTACATTAGAATAATTTAATTAATTTAAGGCATCGATTTCTTACAATTCATGGTGTGTTTGTGAGTCACACTCTTGCTCCATCATGGCAACTCTATGCAGCACCCAAAATGCACCATTTATTTAATTATCTAAAAATTGAAATTAATTAATAGAAATTGAAATACAATGAATATAATTTTTTTTAATTAATTAATAACTACAGTAAATGAGGCATTTTGGGTGCTGCATAGACAATGGTATCCATCATGGGGATGATTAAAAAATAGTAAGTAGCAGACCAGGACAGTTACCAGAGAACCATTGTCTATGTAGCACCCAAAATGTACCATTTGTTGTAATAATTAATGCATTAAAATTAGAGTAGGTTTGTCCTCTTTAGTTTTCTAATTTTTAATTAATTAATAATTATAGTAAATAAGACATTTTGGCTACTGCATGTATGTCTATGTGGCACTCAAAATGTCTCATTTACTATAATTATTAACTAATTAATAAAAATTAGAAAACTAAAGAGGACAAACCTATTTTGGGCAAAGGTAAAGGGTTTTCGATAAATCGTAAACTAAAATGTAATATATATAAGGGAAGTTTGAAAAAAAAACTAAGTGTCCCCCTTGGAAAGATATGTGTTTTAGTTTATGATTTAGACGTTGCCAAGGTTAATGGTCCCATAATTTGTGGGTAGTGGCTATCTAGCAAACTAAAACGTAAAATATATAAAGAAAGTTTGAAAAAATACTAAGGGCCCGTTTGGGGGTTGGAATTAGACTGGAATTGGCATTATCTAATTCTGGATAATGTCAATTCCATGTTTGTGTCCATCCAAAAAATTAGAATTGGAATTTTGTCCTCTTTAGTTTTCTAATTTTTAATTAATTAATAATTATTGTAAATAAGACACCAATAGCACTTTTTAATAGACATTTTTTATTAAAAAAAAATTAGTATTGGTCTCAATTTCGACCTTTGCACAGAACTAATTTCGACCACAATGCCATACATTCAACCAATAGTATGATCAAAATTGAGACCATTGGACCAAAAAAATTGACGACAGTTGGTGGATAAGTCGACCACTCGTATGGTCTCAATTTTGACCATTGGACCAAAAAAATTGACCACAATGCCATACATTCGACCAATAGTATGGTCAAAATTGAGACCATTGCATGGTCTCAATTTTGACCATTGGACCAAACAAACGACGGTGATTTTTCCAGTTTCAAGTGATTGTTGCAGTCGAAATTGAGACCAATATTATGGTCTAAATTTTGACCAATAAGAAATACGTAGAAAATTCACCGAAAAAAGAACGATGAAAGTTTTAGTCGTGGATTCAACCAATTATTGTCGAAAATTCAACCAATTCTCATTGAAATTTAAGGTAAAATTTACTAGTGCCTTCAACATGAAATTGGCGATCTTAGAGGGGTCATATCTCGGAGCTCATGCAAGGTAGCATGGATCCACTAGTTGCTATAGGACCATGTTGTCAGGGCCTACAAAAGCCTGTCTTAATTTTTAGAGATTCAAGTTTGTTTAAAATCGGCAACACATTCTCAGTTGATGTCAAAACTTAGTGTTCCTCAATTCAAACGGCCAACGTTGTGTATCTTTCCAACCGTCAGTCGTAGCATCGATATGTCTATTCCAATAGCTCCAAATGATCGGGTAAACACTAGTGGAAACCTCATTCGACACGCAGAGTTGTTCAATCCCCACCGATGACTCTGTGCTAAAGTGTCCCTCAAGGTCCCTTCAACATGAAATCAGTGATCTTTGCGGGGTCATACCTCAGAGCTCATGTGAGGTAGAATCGATCCATCAGGTGCTACGGGACCATGTTGCCAGGGCCTACAAAAGTCTGTCTCAATTTTTAGAGATTCAACTTCGTTTAAAATTGGCAACACATTCTCGGTCGATGCCAGAACTCATAGTGTAACTTAGTTCAAACGACCAATGTTGCGTATCTTTCCAATCATCGGTCGTAGCATTGAACCGTCTATTCCAATAGCTCTGAATGGCTAGGTAAATGCTAGTGGAAACCTTGTTCGGCATGCAGAGTCGTTTGATCCCCGCTAACAACTCCATGCTGAAGTGTCCCTCAAGGTCCCTTGAGCATGAAATCGCTGATCTTTGCGGGGTCATATCTCAGAGCTCGTGCGAGGTAGAATCAATCTGTGAGTTGCTACGAGACTGTGTTGTTGGAGCCTACAAAAGCCTATCTCAATTTTCAAAGATTTAACTTCATTTAAAATCGGCGACACATTCTCGGTCGATGCTAGAACTCAAAGTGTTCCTCAGTTGAAACGGCCAATGTTGCGTATCTTTCTAACCATCGGTCGTAGCATCGAACCGTCTATTCCAACAGATTTGAATGGCTAGGTAAACACTAGTGGACACCTCATTCAGCACACACGGTCATTCAATCCCTGCCAACGACTCCGTAATGAAGTGTCCCTCAAGGTACCTTCAACATGAAATTAGCGATCTTTGCGGGGTCATATCTCGGAGCTTGTGGGAGGTAGAATCAATCTGTCAAGTGCTACGGGACTTTGTTGTCGGGCCCTAGAAAATTTTGTCTCGATTTTCAGAGATTCAACTTTGTTTAAATTTGGCAACACATTCTCATTCGATGTAAGAACTCAAAGTGTTCCTCAGTTCAAATGGTCAACGTTGAGTATCTTTCCAACCATCGATTGTAGCATCGATCTGTCTATTCCAACAGCTCTGAATGGCTGAGTAAACGCTAGTGGCAACCTCATTCAGCATGCAGAGTCATTTGATCCCCACCGACAACTCCATGCTGAAGTGTCCCTCAAGGTCCCTTTAGCATGAAATCAGCGATCTTTGCGGGGTCATATCTCAAAGCTCGTGCGAGGTAGAATCGATTCGTCAGGTGCTACGGGACCATGTTGCCAGTGCCTACAAAAACCTATATCAGTTTTGAGAGATTCAACTTTGTTTAAAATTGGAAACACATTCTCGGTCGATGCCAGAACTCAAAGTGTTCCTTAGTTCAAATGGCCAATGTTGCGTATCTTTCCAACCGTCGGTTGTAGCATCAAACCGTCTATTCCAATAGCTCTGAATGGCTAGTTAAATGCTAGTGGACACCTTATTTGGCACACATAGTCATTCAATCCCCACCGACGACTCTGTGCTGAAGTGTCCCTCAAGGTCCCTTCAGCATGAAATCAATGATCTTTGTGGGGTCATATCTCGAAGCTCATGTGAGGTAGAATCAATCTGTTAGGTGTTACGGGACCATGTCATCGGGGCCTACAAAAGCTTGTCTTAGTTTTCAGAGATTCAACTTCATTTAAATTTGGCAATACATTCTTGGTCGTTGCCAAAACTCAAAGTGTTTGTTAGTTCAAACGGCCAACATTGTGTATCTTTCTAACTGTTAGTCGTAGCATCGAACCGTCTGTTCCAATAGCTCCGAATGGTTGGATAAATGCTAGTGGAAACCTCATTCAGCACACACAGTCATTTGATCCCTGTCGATGACTCTGTGCTGAAGTGTCCCTCAAGATCCCTTCAACATGAAATTGGCAATCTTTGCGGGGTCATATCTCGGAGCTTGTGCGAAGTAGAATCAATCTGTCAAGTGCTACGAGACCGTGTTTTTGGGGCCTACAAAATTCTATCTTAGTTTTTAGAGATTCAACTTTTTTTAAATTTGGCAACACATTCTCAGTCGATGTCAGAACTCAAAGTGTTCCTCAGTTTAAATAGCCAACATTGCCTATCTTTCCAACCGTCGATCGTAGCATCGATCTTTCTGTTCCAACAGCTCCAAATGGTTGGGTAAACACTACTAGCAACATCATTCACCATGTACAGTCGTTCGATCCCCGCTGATGACTCCGTGCCGAAGTGTCCCTCAAGGTCCCTTCGGCATGAAATTTGTGATCTTTGCAAGGTCATATCTTGGAGCTCATGGAAGGTAGAATCGATCTATCAAGTGCTACGGGACCGTGTTGCCAGAGCCTACAAAATCCTATCTCAATTTTCAGAGATTCAACTTCATTTAAAATCGGCAACACATTCTCAGTCAATGTCAGAACTCAAAGTGTTCATTAGTTCAAACAGCCAACATTGCATATCCTTCCAACCGTCGGTCGTAGCATCAAACTGTCTATTCCAATAGCTCTAAATGGTCAGGTAAATGCTAGTGGAAACCTCATTCATCACACACAGTCGTTCAATCCCTGCCAACGAATCTTAGTCGAAGTGTTCCTCAAGGTCCCAAATCAGCAATCTTTGCGGGGTCATATCTTGGAGCTCGTGCGATAGAGAATCAATCCGTCAAGTGCTACAGGACTGTGTTGCCGAGGCCTACAATAGCCTATCTCAGTTTTCAAATATTCAAGTTCATTTAAAATCGACAACATAATCTCGGTTGATGTCAGAACTCAAAGTGTTCCTTAGTTCAAATGGCCAACGTTGTGTATCTTTCCAACTGTCAGTCATAGAATCGAACCATCTCTTCCAATAGCTCTGAATGGCTAGGTAAATGATAGTGGCAACCTCATTCACCATGCATAGTCGTTCACCACCCACCGACGACTCCGTGTCGAAGTGTCCATTAAGGTCCCTTCAACATGAAATGGGTGATCTTTGCGGGGTCATATCTTGGAGCTCGTGTAATGGAGAATTAATCCGTTAGTCACTACAGAGCCATGTTACCAGGGCCTACAAAATCCTATCTCAATTTTTAGAGATTCAAGTTCATTTAAAATTGGCAACACATTCTCAGTCGATGTCAGAACTCAAAGTGTTCCTCAATTCAAATAGCCAATGTTGCATATCTTTCCAACCATCGGTCATAGCATCAAACTATCAGTTCCAATAGCTCTGAATGCTCAGGTAAATGCTAGTGGAAACCTCATTCACCATGCACAGTCCTTCGATCCCCGCTGACGACTCTAGGCCGAAGTGTCCCTCAAGGTCCCAAATGCATGAAATCAGTGATCTTTATGGGGTCATATCTCAGAGCTTGTGCAACGTAGAATCGATTTGTTAGGTGCTACGAGACCATGTTGCCAAGACCTACAATAGCCTGTCTTAATTTTCAGAGATTCAAGTTTGTTTAAAATCGACAACACAGTCTCAGTCGATGTCAAAACTCATAGTGTTCCTCAGTTCAAATGGCCAACGTAGTGTATCTTTCCAACCATCGGTCATAGCATCGAACCATCTATTCCAACAGCTCCGAATGGTCAGATAAATGATAGTGGCAACCTCGTTCACCACACACAATCATTCACCACCCGCCGATGACTTCGTGCGGAAGTGTCCCTCAAGGTCCCTTCAGCATGAAATGGGCGATCTTTGCGGGGTCATATCTCAGATCTCATGCGACGTAGAATCGACCCGTTAGTTGCTATGAGACAATGTTGTCAAGGCCTACAAAAGTCTATCTTAGTTTTCAGAGATTCAATTTCATTTAAAATTGGCAACACATTCTCGGTCGATGTCAGAACTCAAAGTGTTCCTCAGTTCAAACGATCAACGTTGCGTATCTTTCCAACAGTCAGTCGCAACATCGAACCATTTTCTCCAATAGCTCTGAATGGTCGGGTAAACGCTAGTGGCAACCTCATTTGCTACGCATAGTCATTCGATCCCCGCTGATGACTCCAGGCCAAAGTGTCCCTCAAGGTCCCAAATGCATGAAATCAGTGATCTTTGCGAGATCATATCTCAGAGCTTGTGCGACGTAGAATCGATCCATCAGGTGCTACGGGACCGTGTTGCTGAGGCCTACAATAGCATGTCTCAATTTTTAGAGATTCAAGTTTGTTTAAAATCAGCAACACATTCTCAGTCGATGTTAGAACTCACAGTGTTCCTCAGTGGAAAATGGCCAATGTTGCATATCTTTCCAACCGTCGATCATAGCATCGAACCATTTGTTCCGAGAGCTCCGAATGGTCAGGTAAACACTATGGGAAACCTCTTTTGTGACACACAGTCGTTCGATCTTCACCGATGACTCTATGTTAAAGTGTCCCTCAAGGTCCCTTCAGCATGAAATTGACAATCTTTGCGGGGTCATATCTCAGAGCTCGTGCGAGATAGAATCGATCCGTCAGGTGCTACGAAACTGTATTAAGGGACAATCAGTCAGTTAGGGGACAATTAGAAGTTAGTTTGTAAAAGCATAAGGTTGCCCATCCACAACTATCGTAGTAATCTTATTAATAAAATAACTCTTACCAACATTAGGGTACCCACAGATCAAAACAGGCTTGGTATTGGGTTCAATAGATGACAACCTTTCCATATGCTACCTCACCTATTTGAGATCATGTCTTTATATTGTGACTGTCCCATGGAACAGGGAACACACCAATGAATATAAATGTTTGATTCCACGTGATCTTGGATAGGTTGTGACGTAGAAATATTGCCTTATATTATATTTATACATTTCTGCATTCATTTCATTACTTTTGTTATTATTATAGTCAAGGAATTGACTGTTATTGAGGACAGTGACTGGCATTTGTAGCATAGTCAGCAAGTCAAACATACATTGATAAACATACAAGCATAACTTTAAGGCATGGAAAATTTACAAAGCATAAGACATCCACATAAACATAAACTAGTATACATCAATACACCAAACACATGAATTGCATACCTAAAACATAAAAAAAAAATATTCGTAGGACATGAAGCCAAATATATATGTCCAATAATGTCATACATTGAATATATTCAATACAGTAAAACTGGCTTCCTCAAAGCCAAATGGATGTACAACATATCACTTATACAATATACAAAAAATATGTCCACTAATGCCATCTAGGCATACAATCCATATCCCTAATCTAGTCATTTCCCACTAGGGGAATAAAATAAATCCTGAGATGTCTTCGATCGTCGCATCCATGGAGATTTAGTGGATGCTATAGTCTTCCGAGTGCGCTCACTCGTCCTCCTGTCTAGACTCTTCTATAGCTCGACTTGATAAAACAAAAATTTAGATAGAGATAACTAATATACATCAAAATTGAATTATACAATGACATAAAACTGAATATTCACTTACCGCTAGCAAATAGTCACTATGTTCATCCACCCAAGGTGCATGTTGGCGATCTGGAGTAATAAGTCCCTACAAAAATGATCAAAATAATAATTAAAATACATACATGAATATCATTATAAAATTCAATACAAACTATTAAAATAACAATTTAATTTAAGTGATCTCTTTCATACCTCAGTCAATGCTTCAGAACTAGCTACTGCTACAGCTACTCCACGATCCAAAGTATCACGGACATAAGGAGGAGTCTCTGATGTCAAAAGCTGAAAATGAAACAAAAAAAGTATTATGCAGTTATCAAGATTACATATATTTTTTACAACCCTACTAATGAGTAAATGATACCTCTGTGAAGGTTCCACCGCATCCTCTGGTGTGCGGTGTCAAAGTCAAAGCTCCAACATTCAACTAGTGCACATGTGCATTGAAAATTATAAGATAACCATTCATATAAAAATGTACTACTGACATGTTAATTATAATGCATTATTACATATATACCTGTGGACTCAATGGTGACCTCACAAACCCAAGTGAAAGAATGTAATCATCATGCCTTTGGATTTTGATCATAATTTGTCTAGTAATTTAGTCATTCATTCATTAATTAAATATAATCAAGTAAATCAAATTAATATGCAAATAAAGATACCTCAAGGAAAGTTGCACGATGCCCTTCGTTGTCTGTTGTGAACATCGATGGTCCACCAGTGCACATCTAATGCACATGCACAATAAGTTATGATACAATTATTCATATAATTACATAATAATCAAATATGTTAATTAAAATGTTTTATTCAATACATACTTGTGGAATTGACGACGATGTGTAAAAGAGGACATTAGGATCATTGCCACTTCCACTACCACCGCCACCGCCACTGACAGTTTTGCCCTAAATTTTCATCATAAACAATAGATACTAAATTAAATAGTTATTCTTTTATAAATGAAATATGATCAAAGCAATTTAATGAACTTGGAAATATTTACCTATGTGTTAATGCCAAATGTCATATTTAGAATGCTATCAGTCATCATTCTAGAATCTTCTTCCTCTCTCTCACCAATACCAAATGTGCACAAGCATCCACATGACCGACAAACATGCCCCCTCAAGGATTGAACATAGTCACCCTCAACTAAAGGACTGGCACATTGAATGAGAGTCTGTGTCAGAGCACTAATCGTGCCTAATGTGTCTGCCTCTACATGTTCCTTCACAATGGAAGGAATACTAACATGATCCACTTGTGGCTTGCCAATAGCAGCCCTAGGTGCATTAGGGTCACGATGTGCCCCCTCTCGGTCAAATGATGTCCCCCCTCCTCTACCCTAAGAATCCAAAATGTCAAAATAGTTTGGCACCTCCTTGAGTACAAACTCACAATAGAGTTTCCTCAAGAAATATATAGGAACCTCATGATTGTTACAAGGAAGCAAATCAAAGACCATCCACCATCTCTCCCAAAAATTGTTTTTAATATCTTCATTTATGCACCAATGAATCGGGAACCTCCTTGTTGTAGTTCTAAGAGTATTTGTATCTCCTAGTTTTTTAAATAGCTGGCAAATGTCATCTTTTGTGATTTTTTTCTTTTTTATTTCCACATAAGATACTTTATTTGCATAATATTGTTTTTTTTCTTCTCTTTTATCACACCATAAATTATTTTGCCGACTAACCGCGCTTACGTGGGTCAAGAATGCTTCCAATGATTTTGCAAGTCTTTCCCTTCCGAGATTTGTACCACTAGAATCTTTTAACCTATTAATTAAATATTCTAATTCTTTTTGCCCTCTTTCAATTTGGTTCATCAAATTTTCTTGTGTTCCAAGAGGAGGTTTCTTGATTGGTGGAGGCAATTGAGGTTCATTTTCTTCATTCGGTTCTTCATGAGGAGACAAAGGGTTTGGAGGAGGGTTTGGTGGAGATTTTGGTCGAGGGAGATTATTTCTTCTTTGCAATTAAAAAAAACTACATTTTAAAATCTTCATTACACAACAAATTTAAACAAAAACAAATTGCAACAAAACTAAAATTTTAAAACAAATAAGAGGCATGGGCTGTAAAAACACTTACCTCTTCTTCCGGATCAACCATGATGATGTTGTGGAGCCATTTGATGGATGGATGAACAAAAACAATCGATTCACAAGAAAAAATAGCAAGGCGTGCGCGCTTTAGAATCCCTTCTTAGCTGAAAACGCGGGTTTGAGAAAGCAAAATGAGCTTTCAAACCCACGCAGCAAGCATTAAGAAGGTTTTTTCAAAGGGCATGTGCCTTATAGGGTGTACGCCCTTTGAAAAATACTAAAAAGGTGTTTTCCAAAGTGCGTGCACCCTCTAGGGTGCACGTTCTTTGGTGTGTGCCCACTATGCGTGATGGGGGGCCAAAAAGAAAAGTGGCATCTTTTTGGTACCACATCTTTGTGCACTTACCCAAAATATTTAGAATTTAAAAATAAAAATTTAATTTATCATCGATGATGAAATCATCCACCAATTTTGTATATCAACCTATCTTCAAGTATCATTATTTTTGTGGAAGTGGAAACACTAGTATGAGTTTTGACTTAGGAAAGCACCTATACAACACATTTTTGCATCTTTCATGTGTGTAGGTTGTAGATCCAACATTTAAAATTTGTAGAGTCATGTAGAGAAAAGTGAAACACATAGTCCTAGACTTTCAATAGGTGTAAACCCTTGAACTATGTCAATTTTCTCACTTGAATGACACTTCTAAGATAGATTTTGGAGGGAAATATCTAAAAAGCATCCTAATCCATTATTTGAAGCCTTAAATAACAAAGCCACCTACTCTTGAAATTGTACCTCCATTAATGACAATGAACCCCATATAGAACTATGTTAATCACATAGTGAGGAGTAATGAAATATAAATAAGTGTTATTTAGAAGGGACATGACAAAGGTGAAACTCATTCTCACTTGTCATTTGAAAGATACGAAATATAATAAGTTGTTGGATTTTACATTCCAAAGCTTGACATTCATTAGTGCAATGGTCATGCATTTAATGATACACAAAAAAAGGAAATATTTTCTTGATTAGGTTTACATTTTTTCTTTTATTTTTGTCAAGGGAGAGTAAGAAAGTTTGATTTAAAAGAAGTGCTAACAAGATAGACTCTTTTTTAGATGAAAGGTCAAGAGTAATAAGGAATCCTTTCTCTTCATAAGAGGAATATATAGATGTGTTAGACATGAAGGAAAGGATGTAGATAAAGGAGGTTGGAAACATAAATATTCTTTATAAAAGTGGGATATAGCTTTTTCACGAACCACAATATTTTTTTGCATGCATCCTAAAGCATGTCTGTTGTATCCATACCACCAACTCTATGCTAGTTTCCAAATGAAATGTAGGATCCTTATTAGTTGTTGAAATGTTAGTGGGATAAGGTTCACTCTTAATTTCAATTGGGTTGAAATTTAAAGATCCCCAATTATCAATAAGAAATGTGTTGGGAAAAGAGGTAGCTTAAATAAAATAAACACAAGTTCCTTCGGAGCTTTGAATTTGGGTTGGGGGACCTTATATTATCCATTTAGAGGAGGGTTTAAAGTATAACTAACCCTAAATTTTCTCCAAGATAAAATTTTCAATAGGAAACTATATTGTAGAAGAAACCATAATGTTAAAGGAATGTATGCATCCTACCCTTATTTGACACTACTATAAGTATTAGGATCAACCTTGATTGTGTAAAGTTCAATGTCATTATTGTAAATAAATCCTATTGTGTCGAGAAGGGTAGAATGGACTGCCCTTGCTTAGCATGAATGTACGCTCTACCTAGAAGAATACTAGATGTGAGGGTTGAAAGGAAATTAAGGTAGTAGAACAACTTCCTACACTAATCTTGAGATAGGGATTATGCCAAAATTTTCAAATCTTTAGAATAATTACCAAAACTTAGCAGAAATATTTATATAAATATGACTAGTGATTTACATAGAAAAAATCAAAATCCTTTCGAGAGAATAACTACACTCTCTGAAAAATATCCAATATATTATTTAAAAATTAAAAATAGATTACAATATTCTTGCAAAATAAACTTATCTCACAGTATACCACAATACAAAACCTTGATATAAGTATTGAAAAGTAAATACAACCACCCAACTGAGGTAGTAGTGACAATGAAACCCTACTTAGTAAAGACAATGAGTCCTATTTTTTTTTCCTCTAAAAGATGAGTAAAAACTACTCAATTAGAGAAAGAGATACAATGCAAGAAGGGCCACATGCCCAACTTAGGTCATTACACAACCTTGCCAGTTTCCACCAAGTGTCCAATAAATGAGACATCTCCAGAGATACTATCAATTATATTGCAACCCCGCAAATGATGAGAAGCCCATTTGGCTAAAAAAATTGCAACTCCATTCCACTCTCTAGGAATGCAACTAAAAGTAATAGATTCCAAGGAATTAGATTAATCAACACAACTAAGTGCTAACTAACATCATTTAACTGCCACTCATTTGAAACAAAGTCACTGCCACTAGAGAATCTGATTCACAGATAATCATTGTCCAGCTAAGAACATAACTATGCTCCACCACATAAAAAATTGTAAGAGATTCCATTAAATTATTGATATGAAGAACCTTATAAATTGAAAACATGAACTAAATATCTCTAGAGCTATCACGACCTACTCCACCAATACCAACATGACCAAGATTCCCCTAAGATGAACTATCACTATTGATTCTCAAAACTCCAAAAAAAACAAAAAAATCAACGACCCTCCCTATTTATCCTTCGCAATAGATGTTGGCATTCACATTATTTGCCTAGTACACTAGCCCGAGCAAAAATAAAAACTCTCTAAAGAGAAAAATTGAACCGATTATAGATATATACCATATACCTAATGCTTGTTTTTTATTGTTTTCACACATTGACGACCACTCATCTCTGACCATTGCCCCTATAAATAAATATGTTGAAGTTCATTCAAAGATAAACCACAAAAATATGTTTCTTCTAATTATTGTGTATCAGTATGAAATGTAAAAGCATAAAGGAAATGACATTTCTCAGCCACCATTAATTTCAACCTTTAAAGATACCCTTTTTAGCTTCCTATTTGAAAGGATTTCTAATAATTGAGGATTCCTGATTATTAAGAGCATGTGGAAGATCTACGACGAATCTTCAATAGACAAATCCATCGAAATATCGAGTCCACTAACCAGGCTTTAGTGCCAATTATGACCTATTTCTAATGTGAAGTTTTAGTTTTCAAATCAAAAATAAATCCCCTCATTTTGAAGAGGCTGCACTGAAATGGGTTTTTTCTTCTTCTTTGACTATGGGTACAGTCTTGTTACTCATAATTCATTCTTTTTCCTTTAGTTGTTTTCAATGTTTCTGAATTGGGTTAGTAAAGGAATGGGATGCATCAGAAAGACTCAACCTTTTTTGTAGTATTAATAATGTAGCCTAGTGTTTGCAATTTGTCTTCATTCAGATTCCCCTGTCTTGAATGGGGGAAGAACATGTACACATTTCTGAATGTTTACATAGAGAATAAAACTTAAAAAGTTGTGAGAGGGGCAAATAAATGCTGAAATTGGTAGGACTACAATAAATGTTGAAAGAAATAAGTGGAGGTAACTATAAGTGCTCCTTTCCACTTGGAGAGGTTGATTTTTATATGAAATGGGCAGTGGAAGAAGTTGGCAGTCATGGATTCAGAAGTGTCTTTTAATCTATTGTTTTCAACTTTGTGGAAGAATATGAAAGTAATTGATCTCCATACATTTTCGGATTCTTTAGTCACTCTAACAGATGAGGTGTTTTACTCTTTTGTGTATATTGCAGAGGAATGCAAATGAGTTAATGAAAGAGGGTGCCATTAGTCTTAGGCATGAATGATCTTCCCACAGTCATTTTTTTAAAATTCTATTACACATTTGGATTAGTAGTTTTTTTGGGGAATTAATGATTTAATTAAGTGATCTAGAGCTTAGTTCTGTACAGAGAAAGTTTTTCTATAAGCTTTTCATTGATATATAATGACCTTCATCTACACCATTAACAAATTAGAAATTGAACCCATAACTTGGACTATCTAAAATAAGCAGTCCAGGCTGAGCCAACTAATCATTAAGCAATTGAGCAACTGATTAGATAACAAAATGAATCAAGTAAGCAACTAATTAGATAATTGAATGAATCAAGTAAGTCCCTAATAAAAAAAAATTCAGTAAATCAAGTCATAAATGATTAGTAAGAGAACTGAGATAGAATAATATAACAAATTCAAATGAGGAAAGGAAAAATTGAGGGTCTAGTAGTTGAGCAGTTTGCCTCTCAAAATTATCCATTCTATTTGGGAGATATTTCTGACTAAGTGTGAGTTGAAGGGAGGTATGGATCTTGGAGATGTTGTTATATGAAATCATCTCAATTTTCCTCTTAAAGGAGGGGTTCTAGTGGTTGTTGGTCAGAGGTATAGTAGAAAGACAAGACAACCTCTGTGGTGTGTCAACTGTGAGGGGCATTGGACTCCTATTCCTGGAGCTCTCAAAGTCAATACTGATGGTTCTTCTCGAGGAAATCTGGGACCTACAGGCATTGAGGGAGTTTTTCGAAGTAGTTCTTGTGAAGTTTTGTTTCTTTTCTTTGTGTACAAGTGCTTTCGTACTAATAATTACAAGGAGGCTTTGGCAATCTTGTTTGATGTGGAGCAGTGTTGTGTGCATGACTAGTGCAGGATTATATGTGAAACTGATTCTCAGGTGGTTATGAATTTTCTAACGAAGCAGGAGCTTGGGGATGTTAGTTGACACCTGGCTTTAGTTATTAGTCAAATTCTCTAGTTATGCAGGGCTCTTGATTCTGTCATTTGTATACACATCCCTCATGAG
Source organism: Chamaecyparis obtusa (assembly GCA_027943335.1). Classification (NCBI taxonomy): domain Eukaryota; kingdom Viridiplantae; phylum Streptophyta; class Pinopsida; order Cupressales; family Cupressaceae; genus Chamaecyparis; species Chamaecyparis obtusa. Next base: position 56,296 of record BSBK01001907.1, read on the forward strand.
TGGAATGGTGTGGCTAATTTCTTGGTTAAATGGGCTTATGTTCACATGCAGGACTGGAATATTTTTGATAAGAGGCAATTGCCCCCTGATTTATCTCATGTTTTGGATGAACTTGTTGATCGGGATAGGGTTCTTTACAGCTTTTTGTTAAGCTCTTGTGTTTTGTATCTCTTTTTATTTCAATAATTTTTACCCTTCTTTTAGTTGAATTTGCCTCTCAAAATTCTATACTACAATTTTAATCACTTTCATTTTTTTTACAACTTACTTGATAAGTCCCCTATTTATATCTAATGTTTGAGGTCCACATATTCAAATATGATTTCTGTAAGGTGTCTAAAAAATTTGGCCTCGAAAAAGAGATTGTTAATTACTTACTAAGTCATATTCTATTGATGTGTTGATGCAGCATCACATAATTTATTGCTTTCTTAGATCAAGGAATAAATTTCATTCAATTATAAGTACTTATTAATGCTAGAAACTTCATAGACACAACTACTTATACTATATTATAAAAATATTAGTTGTAAAATTTGGGTTTTCTTTTGTCTATGTAAGCAAAGAGGTTGTTCTTTAAAATTCCCATTACACATCGAATTGGTGTTTTTCTTGAAATCTTATTTATTTATTTTGATAGATAGGAATCAAGGGTTTAGTTAAGTGATATGAAGCTTAGTTCATTATAGGGAAAGCTTCCCTATAAGCTCTTCATTGATGTGCAAAGGACCCTCATCCACATTGCAAACAAATTGAGAGTTCAATGGAGCTGTCTGTTGGAGCTCCACTGGATGCTGGATCTTCGGCTAGGGTTTTGCCTTCCGCTGGAGCTTTGTTGTCGGCTGGGAAGCTACACACTTTGCTAGATGTTGGAGCTTCTAGGGTTTTGCCAGCTGCTGGAGCTGCGGCCAGGGTTTTTCCTTCTGCTGGTGTTTCATAGTCGCATGGGAAGTTGCAGTCTTCTGCTGGAGCTTCTAGGGTTTTGCCAGCTGCTAGAGATGCGGCTAGGGTTTTTCCTTTCATCAATGGATGGGAAGGTCCAGACTTATGTTGGGGCTCTGTAGTCAACTGGGAAGTTGTAGTTTGTGCTGGATGCTGGAGATTCTAGGGTTTCTCCAGCTATTGGAGCTTCTCTATCTGCTAGTGCGTTGTTGGATGCTTCCTTTTCTTCTGGAGCTTCTTTGTTTGGTGGTGCATTGCCAATTGTTGGAGTGCTAGTTGCTGGTGTTTCGCAGGTGGTAGGGAAGGTGCAAACTTTTGTTGGGGCTCTACAGTTGGCTAGGAAGTTGCAGTCTGCACTAGTTGCTAGAGCTTCTAGGGTTTCTCCGACTGCTGGAGCTTCTTTGTTTGCTGGTGCATTGTCGGATGCTTCCTTTTCTGTTGGAGCTTCTTTGTGTGTTGGTGCATTGCCAGATGCTAGAGCTTCTAGGGTTTTTCCAAATGCAGGTGTTTCACTATCTTTTGGTGCGTCACCGGTTACCAGTGCTTTGTTGTGTGTTGGTGCTTTACCTTCTGTGGGGTTTGTTGGGTCTTTTGCTGATGTTGTTTCCAAGACGGTTGGGGCTACGAAGGGATGTAGGGTTTCTACTGCCAATGGGTCTCCCATTGCCCTGGTTCCTATTTGTGAGTCTTTATCTGTCAAGTTGTCCTCTGATGCTGATAGATATTTGATGAACAATAGTGAAATTTTTAAATCACACGGACTGATTTGCCGGTTTCAAAGTTTTTGGCCTAGCCTTCCCCAATTGCATGATTGGATCTCTCGAAGATGGGAACCAAAATTAATAGGTACTATTAACATCTTTCCAATGGCAAAAGGCTTTTTCATTACTAAATTTGATAATGTTGTGGATAGAGCTATGATCCTTTGTGATTATTTCTTTTGCTAGGAGGATGAAAACATTTTTCTCCTGGCCAAGCCGTGGCACCCTAATTTCAATCCTTCCATTGAAATCTTTAGTTCTATCCTTATATGGGTCAAGCTCCCCAATCTACCTCTTCATTTGTGGCAAGATTTCATCCTTGAGGAAGTGGGTGGGGCTTTGGGGGATTTCTTGATGACTGATAATGATTCTGATAATATGTATCATTCTACTGTTGCTCGTATCTTGGTAGACATTGATACATCAAAGGGCCTCCTAGCTAAAATTAAAATTGAATCATCCTTGGGACCTTGGATCCAACAACTTGACTTCGAAGGCATTCCTTTTAGATGTCATAAATGTTTTAAGACTGGTCATATTTCTTCCCAATGTGGCTTCATTTCCAAGAAGAAGAAATCTTCTCCTTCTTGGTGGAAGGGTGCTTCTACCCAACATTACACTATGTTGAAAAGCTCTTCCCACCCTGAGATGGAGACTGCTCCTGATACTGGCATTCCTCTACCTGTTGGTGAGAAGGTTGGCTTATGTCCTGATATTAATGTTCCTGAAGGGTCTACTGGGGCTGCTAGCTCTGTCCTTGTCCGTGTTGCTGGAACTAAAGGGTCTGCTAGGGCTGTTGGCTCTATCCCTGTCCCGGTTGTTGGACCTGATGGGTCTACTGGGGCTGCTGGCTCTTTCCCTGTCCCGGTTGTTGGACCTAAAATTTCTCTTTCTACACTGGGTGATTCCAGATTTTATGTTGTTTTGGTGGGTGCTGGATTTGCTGGAAAGGATGGTATTTTATTAGATGTTGGATCGGACATTACTACTCCATATCGTGATCACCCTTTGGCTGGATCTAATGGCAGCCCTATGCTGGCTGTTTCTCTAGGTGACTCAACCCCACTTTGGGGGTTGGTTCTCCATCTTTGGATTCATTGTGCTGGTAGAATAAGGTTGCTAGTGTTGAAGAAGACTAGATCACAGTTAAAGGCAAAAATTCTATGAAATCCTCCCTGACTTTTGACATGACCCTTCATTCTCATTTGAAGGGGAAAAAAAGATAGTTAGTGTATCTTTTGTTGCAGATTTCCAATGTTTTATCTTTTGCTAATCTGTTGTGTTTTGTGTACTCCTATTGCTATATCTTAAGATTATTCTTTGTAAAGGGTTTTGGGTCCCTTCAAAACCTATTTTTTCAATTAATCAGAACAAATTGAGAGTTGAACCCACAATCTGGACTACCTAAAGCGGCAAGCAAGATCAAGTAAGGTAATCATTAAGCCACTAGTAAGGTCATTGAATGAATTAAATAATAAATGAACTTTATTTTCACTAAATGAACTAAAATTGATTGATATCACAAACTCAAATGAGGAAAAGAAAAGTTTAGGGGAGATGATTCAAAATTTGAGCACTCGTGCCTCTAAAAATTATGTATGAAATTTTTAATCACTCACAGTTTTTTATAGTAGCTTACTTGGCAAGTGGCTTGTTTATAACTAATGTTTCAGACCCACATCATCAAATATGATGCCACATTGGGATATTTTTGTTGAGGTGTCTAAAAGGACAACAAAAACATTGGACTTGTAGTTGTGCACTAAGTCATGCTTTTATTTTATTTTATTTTGTTGATATGGCTTCACATGATTTGTTTCTTTTTAGATATAAGGAATACATTTCATTCTATTATGATTACTCATTATCAATACTAGCAATTTCAAAGTCATAACTACTAATACTATATTATAAAAAATATCCATATTAAATCAACAAATACTATCACAACTATTGAAACTTGTTCAATTACGAATCTCCCCTAACTCAATATATGATAATACTACTGTTTAACTGTAATTGTAAATCAAAATTGAGAATTTGAAACTCCTTTCACTTTGTGACTTGTAACAATTCTGACAAAAATGACATAAATTTGCCGGGTATAAGACCATATTTTGAAAAATTATAAAATGTAATTAAAATTTTGAAAAAACAATTTATTTTGTACTGAATGCTTAAAAATATATATTTAACTATAATAATTTTTTTTAATGTTGATTATATATAGCTTGCTGCCAGCTACTTTTAACAAATCTTTATTTATGAAGATTAATGTGTATGAGCTGTTGAATATATGCATGTTAAATGTAACTCGCCTAAGTTTGTTTGGTGTTTTAAGCGCTACATCATGCATTATTACATAGGTATATTTACTGCTATTTTAGGCCAGTAAGACATCTATAAAACAGGTGCCTCATTTATTTATGTCTTTGATAGAAAACAAAAAAAATCTGCAATTTTAGAAATAATTTGGAATTTTCTGATTGTGCTGATCTGACTTATTTTCTCTCATGACTTATATTTCTTCTTAGGCTGTAAGTAATTTAATTTCTGCTAATAACATGTGAAGTAAGAATATTTTTTCTTGATGTATCAATTATTATTCAACTGATTAAGATTGTTAGAGCAACTAAGTAAACAAGTTTTTCTTATAGGAAAATATTTATGGAGAATTATAGATGATGGACCACTCTTGCAACTAATGACAGAATAGCAACGAGGTTAAGAAAGAGAATTTTGTGGTATTTGATAAGAGTTTATTTTCATAATTGCAGTCCAAGCCAACCATGGATACTGAAAGACTCTATATATATAAGAAGTTTATAGAGATAATGATAAGTCAAAGTTGTTAAAGTTATAAAACCTTGAAAAAAAAGAATATGAGATTTTGAAGATGTAAGAAGTTATAAAAGTGTAGGTGATTAGTGTAAGAGTAAAGATAATAAAATGGCTCTTTTTTTGATAGTTTGTGAACAAGGAGGTAGTATTTTGAAAAAGAATTGAGGTCTTAAGGTCAAAGTAGAATAGTGTTCTACTAATTATACAGAATGAAGATGCTAGTAATTAAAGATAAAACAAAGACAAGGTAGAGACAAATTTGATAATAGAAATATTCAATGTTATCATTACAACAAATATGGTTACTTTAAAAGAGAATGTTGGTGAAATGTTGTTAATAGAAGAGAAAGTAATTTACTCACAAGGATGAGGAGAATTCTCCAAGTGATTTATTTTTATCTTTATATAGTTGAAAATATTGCTAGAGATGTTTTATAGTTAGATTCAAGCTGTTCTAATCACATGTCTTGAATAATGAATTTTTTTAACAATAAATGAAAATTGTCTAATATATTATTTAATAATTAAAATTAGATTATAATATTCTTGCAAAACAAACTTATCTCAGAATATATCACCATACACAACCTTGATATAAGTACTGAAAAGTAAATACAACCACTCAATTGAGGTAGTAGTGACAACATAACCTACTTAGCAGTGACAATGAATCTTCTTAATTTTTTAACTAAAAGATGGGTAAAAAATATTCAACGGGTATTTGATAATTCTAGAAGTTTTAAATCTGAAAATTAGTTTTGGAATATCATTGGAACCGTTTGGTTCACCTCGAATTCATAATGAGAAGATGGAAAATGTTGTTTGCATATGGATTTCAAAATATTATAAATTTTGTTTTACCCCCAATTCTCATTTAAGTGGAATTGAAATTGATTTTTCAATTCCACCTACTTAGATGGAAGATTAATCTTTATTCTAGTTTCATGTTTTGAACATAAACATCGAAAATATCAATTCCGGGATTTGACAATCCCAATTCCAATCTAATTCCAACAAACAAACATACCCTTAAAAATATACCATATACCTAATACTCATTTTCTATTGTTTCCCCACATTAACAGCCACTCATCTCCACTCATCTCCTGCCAGTGCACCTGTAAATAAATACGTTGAATCTCGTTCAAAGATAAACCACAAAAATCTATTTCTTCTAATTATTGCATATCAGTATGACATGTAAAAGCATATAGAAAATGACGTTTCTCAGCCACCATCAATTTCAACCTTTAAAGATACCCTTTTTAGCTTCTTTTTGAAAGGATTTTCAATAATTGAAAATTTTTGATTATTTAATTATCAGTTATTCCTATTTTTCAAATAAGAAGGGCCAAAAAGACAGGGACCCAGTTTTATATAGAGAATGCGGAAGATCTACGGTGAATCTTCAATGGACAGATCCATCTGAATCCCGAGTCCACTGACCAGGCTTTGGTGCCAATTATGAGCCTATTTATAATGTGAATGCGCACTTTTTAAACCCCAAAGAAATATCTTCATTTGATTTGCTGCATTGAAATGGGTTTTTTCATTCTTTTTCCTTTGGTTTTTTTCAATGATTCTGAATTGGGTTACTCAGGAATGGGATGCGTCGTAAAGACTCAACCCATGATTTGAACTATATAAAACAAGCAGTCCAGGCCACTGATTAAGTAATTGAATGAATCGAGTAATAAATGATCAGTAAGAGAATTGAGACAGAATAATATCACAAATTCAAAAGGAGAAAAGATTTTTATTTTTTTACAACAGCTTATTTGATAAGTCTTTTGTTTATATCTAATGTTTGAGGTCTACATAATCAAAAAATGTCAAGATTCGTGTCAAGATGTCTGAAAAATCCCGCCTCTAATAAGGGACTGGTAATTACTTACTAAGTCATATTTTATTAATGTGTTGATGTGGCATCACATAATTTGTTTTTGATTAAGGAAAACAGGTTTTGAAGGGGCCTTGAAACCCTGTACAAATTGGTAGAAAAAGATGTTCAAAGAAGCACACAAAGATGGAACAAATCAAGACCAGAGTGAGGGTTTTACAATAGGCACCCACAACTTGGAGAAGAAAATGGTACCAGCAGAAGGGAGCTGGAACCCAGACAAAAGAAGTCGCTGCAAAAAAGATAAAACAAATGAAAATCAGCAGCTCCGAAACTTACATCAGACAGCAAAATTATTTCTTCCCCTTTTGGGAATGAAGGGACATATCGAAGAAACAAGAAGTCCCGAAATAGGGCAGCCGGAATCCCGAGAAGCTGAAACGAGAGGTAAGGCATCACATAATTTTTTGTTTTCATAGATTAAGGGATAAATTTTATTCAATTATGAGTACTTATTGACACTAGCAACTTCATAGTCACAACTATTTATACTATATTATAAAAATACTAGATGTGAAATTTGGGTTTTCTTTTGCTGATGTAAGCAAAGAGGTTGTTCTTCTAAAATTCTATTACACATCTGATTGGTGTTTGTCTTGAGAACTTATTTATTTATTTTTCTAGAGAGGAATAGAGGGTTTAGTCAAGTGATATGGAGCTTAGTTCTTTATAGGGCAAGCTTCCCTATAAGCTCTTGATTGATGTGCAAAGGACTGTCATCCATATTGCAAACAAATCAAGAGTTGAATCCACAATCTGGACTATCTAAAGCTGCAAGCAAGATCAAGTGAGGTAATCGCTAAGCCACTAGTAAGGTCATTGAACGAATTAAATAATAAATGAACTTGATTTTTAGTAATAGAACTGAAATTGAGTGATATCACAAACTCAAATTAGAAAAGGAAAAGTGTAGTGGAGATGATTCAGTATTTGAGCACTCATGCCTCTAAAAATTCTATATGAAAATCTTTAGGCCAGTAAGACATCTATAAAATAGGTGCTTCATTTATTTATTTCTTTGATAGAAATAAAAAAGCTGTGCGATTTTAGTAATAATTTCAAGTTTTCTGATTGTGTGGATGTGGGTTATGCTATTTTCTTTTATGACTTATATTTCTTCTTTGGCTGAAAGTAATTTAATTTCTGCTAATAACATGTGTAGCAAGAACGATTTTTTTTTCCCAGTTGTATCAATTATTATTCAGCTGATTAAGATTGTTAGAGCAACAAGTAAACAATTTTTTCTTACAGGAACATATTTATGGAGAAATATAGATTTTGGACCACTCTTGCAACTAGTGACAGAATAGTATGGAGGTTAAGAAAGAGAACTTTGTGGTATTTGATAAGAGTTTGTTTTCAGAATTGCAGTCCAAGCTAGCCAACCATGGATACTGAAAGACTATAAGATCAACTTTATAGAGATAATGATAAGTCGATGTTGTTAAAGTTATAAAACCTTCAAAAAGAGAATATAAGATTTTGAAGATGTAAGAAGTGTAGGTGATTTGTATGTAAGAGTAAAGGTATTAAAATGGCTGATTTTGGAGAATTTGTGAACAGGGAGGTAGTACTTCCATAAAAATGAGGTCTTAATGTCAAGGTAGAATAGTGTTTTACTAGTTTTAGAGAAATGTCAAGGTAGAATAGTGTTGTATTAGTTATAGAGAAAAGTAAAGATTTGATTTCTTTCGAGTTTGATTTTGTAGGTAGATTTCTTATGACTTATGAAGATTGAGGTATATAATTGAAAAAAGTGACAGATTTGTTTTTTTTAATTGTAAATTACAGAGAATGAAGATGCTAGTAATCAAGGATAAAACAAAGGGAAGGATAAAACAAAGGGGAGGTCAAGACAAACTTGATAATAGAAATATTCAATGTTATCATTATAACAAATATGATTATTTTAAAAGAGAACATTGGTGAAATGTTGTTAATAAAAGAGGAAGTAATTATGCTCACAAGGATGAGGAGAAATCTCCAAGTAATTTATTTTTATCTTCATATAGTTAAAAATACTGCTAAAGAGGTTTTGTAGTTAGATTCAAGTTGTTCTAATCACGTCTTGAATAATAATACTTTTTCAACAATAGATAAAAAAAATTTAATTCAAGATTAAGCTTAGTGATGAAAAAACTTTGAGGTTGCAACAAAAGGAATTATGGAAGTGAGTATTAAAGAAGATACAAAATTTGGCGATGATATTTGTTACTGTCCAAAGTTGAAACATAGTTTATTGAGTATTGGAAATTGTAGGAAAAGAATTACAAAATGATGTTTGATACTAAATAATTTATAATTTCTATGACAAGAATCAAGGCAATAGGGTTCTTACAATTATGGATGTCTAAAAATGTGGTGTTCCAATTGAAGTTTGGATAACATAGCAACAATATTGCAAACATAGCATATCAAGCCAAAATTTGGTTGTCATCTATGGTATGGAAACTTAATTTTCATGGTTTGAAGTTGCTAAAATAAAAATATAATTACTTTATGTTTTGCCTCTAGTTGAGAAAGATACATGTCAAAATAATGAATAATTGGTCACATTTTATTATTTTGATTGATGATTATTTATGAAAATGTTCATTTATTTTTTGAAAACTAAAAGATGAAGGATTTATACATCAAAAAGTTCAAAGTCTTCATAGAAAATGAAAGTGGTAAAATAAATTGTTTAAGGACTGATTATGGAGAAAAAAATTGTTCAAGGGCTTTCCTATGTTATCATGATTTTAATAGTATCAAAAGATAGCTCACCATTGCTTACACACCTCAACAAAATGGTATAGTCGGGAAGGAAGAAACACACAGTGGTTGAAATGACAAGGAGTATTTTCAAATCAAAAGGTTGAACAATCTTTTTTGGGTTTTTTTAGTTGCTATAAAGTGTACATTCTCAATCAGAATCCACAGGAGAGCACTTGAAAATATGACTCTTTATGAAGTCTAGTATGAGATTAAATCTAATTTTAATTATCATTTAGTATTTGTCAAACAAAATTGTTCGTCAAAATGAAGATGAATTTTTTTTAGTTGTGAAACAAAGTAGTTCATTAAAGTGGAGATGAAATTATCACTCTCCAAAAAAAGCATATTCTATATATGTTGAAGAATTTGGTATGATTGATTGTAAATTTGTGTCCACTCCAATTATTCATGAAGATTTGTTATGTAAGGAACGTGTTATTCATGAGATTTGTTATGTAAGGAACGTGCTGTTAAGTAATTGATAAAACAATTTCAAGAAAAAATGTTAGAAGTATAATGTTTCCATCTCACTTGAACATATATCGATTATTCAGTTTCCTTTGTTTTAAAGAATATGATTAAAACTATATTGAAGTATGTGGAAGGTACTACAAATTTAATATTCATTATTATATTTCTAAAAGATCTCAATTTGTTGGCTTTAATTATTTTGATAAGGGAGGTAGTTTCTATGACCAGAAATTCACATTTAATAATTATTTTTCACTTGAATCATGTTTGGTTATATGGAGTTTTAAAAGTTCAGATTCTCTTTTGTCTACAAGAGTAGAGTATATTGCAATGTAGCTAGTATGGCTTTGAAAAGTTTTAGAAGAAACGTATATTCAATCTAAAGTAATTTTGTTTAATAACATGAATGAAATTATTGAACATAACAGGCCAAAGTATTTTGATTTAAAATATTGTTTATCTGAAAATTGGTTTAGAAGAAAGAAGTAAAATTGAGGTATATAAATGTACTCAGAAACACCTTGTAACTATTTAAAAAATAATCATTGCAAAAGTGTAGTTTTTAAAACACCAAAATTATCATGTGAGTTCGTATGGTATCAAGAGAACATATGTTGAACATGATTGATGCTGATTATGCACAATTGGCCTCCAACCATTTCTAGCAAATCATTATTTTCAAGAGTAATTTATTTTTAGAAATGAATATGCATATGAAGTGTTTAATATTGAAAAAGTATGTCATCTTAGAAATGATTTAGCTGGGTTCTAACATTTTCTCTTATGACTATTGTATGTTTATTTTATGGCTGTAAGGAATTTAATTTCTATCAATACTATATTCATTGTAATTGTTTTATTCTTCTGTTGTAAGGTTTTTTTAATCAGGAGATACTCGATGAAATTCTTAATACATGATTCTTGCCCCTCAATTTGAAATATTTTAGTGCTTACTCCTCAATACAAGAGAACTTGTATATCCTTTCCCAAGAACAGGGCAGAGAGATTATTTATATCCAGATTCCAATATCTGATTGTGTAGACAATATTAATGGAAGCTTTGATTAGTATTTTTGTAACCTACTATAAACACACTGTTTCTTCTTATAGATCTTTACAAATGGGGTATTTTTGTTAGAATAAGTCATAGAAGAATCTGTGTATGTGTCAAAGAGTTCTAGTCACAAATAATAACTAACTGAAGATCTGTCCATCAGATCCAGTTAGCTATCAAATAGTCCTTTTACCAATCCATTACTTCTATGTGTTGTCTATCAAATTCCAGTTACTTGTCAATCTTCTGTGATTGCTGTTAGTCTATTTAGCAAATATTTAGGAAAGCTTGTTTGTCTCAGATTGTATATGTATGTGTTATTTGTTCAATAAAATGAATATTCCAATTCCTCTGTTATGTTTTGTTTATGTTCTGGTTTGCTTCTCTATTTTTCTGATTTGGTATCAGAGCCAGCTTTGAAGTTTCTAGAGTGTTGGTATATGTTAGACAATAAAAGCGTCTTGTTGAGCAACAAAGAATATTGGAGTTGCAAAGAGACAGTGTCGTGCCTTAGTGTGTTGTTGAAGAGTGCTGATTGTGATAGTGTACAAGGTAACAAAGAAGTGCTAGCCTTCAGGTGTAAGAAATTGGTAAAAAAAATAAATTTGTTGATTTGTTTTCAATATGGAAAATCTTTCAGATACTTATCTAACTGAATCAAATAAGTTAGATGGTTCCAATTATGTTAATTGGAAGTTCAAATGTAGACTTTAATGGAAGGTTACAATGTTTGGAGCATTGTAACTGGCATTGAGGCTAAACCCAGAGCACCACCTGATGCTTTTAGAGATTGGGAGAAAAGAGAATCTAAAGCTAAGATTCTCTTGCGTATGTCAGGAAAGGATTGAGCGATCCCTCGTATTAGAGATATCTCTACCTCTAATGATACATGGACATCATTGAAAGGTTTGAATGAGACTACAAATACAAACATAATTTTGTTTTTAAAGAGCAAATTGCTTTCTATTAAAATGGAAGTAAATGAAAATATTAGTGATTATTTATCCAGAATTAAGGAGTTAAAGGATAAATTAACTAATATTGGTGAACAAGTCTCTAATAATGATCTAGTAATAGTTCCTTTGAAGGGAATGGTTAGTGATTATCATGTCTTTATTACTAGCTTGGCTGCAAGGGAAAAGCCACCTTCTTTTGAGAGTTTGGTAGGTATCCTCCTTCAAGAAGAAGAGATGAAGAAGTACATGGACAACAGAATTCAGAGTGTTGATTCACCTTTGATGGCCAAAGACAAGATACCATATAAAACAAAGCAATGGTCAAAGAACAAAGGAGGAGGTAAATTTGAGAACCAGTGATATAAGGAAGACAAAAAGTGGATCAAGAAGGGGCTTCATCCAAATCAAATATAAAGAAAAATAGAAATTGTAATTATTGTGGAAAACTTGGGCATTATGCTTGTGAGTGTTGGAAAAAGAAGAATAATGAATCCAAAAATAACAAATATGAAGGTAATTTTGTGAATGGTGAGGATACAATAAGTGATAACCTTCATGATTTGAAGTTTTTATTTATTTCTCATGTTTCTCTTTCAGCTGAAACAAATGAGTATAATAATTTTGGTTTATAGATTCAGGGGCATCTATCCATATGTCAGTCATAGAAATTGGTTTACAAATTTTCACATGAGAAAAATGATGGTAGTAAGATCTATTTAGGTGATAATAGGTCTCATGAGGTTATGTGCAAGATCATGGTATGCCAAAAAGTGACGATGTGAAAAAATAAACTTTTCACTCGTCCAAAACGCACTAAAAAGTTTGTTGACTTTTTAGTAGGTTTGGGTGGCAGTACACCTGGCCAAGCCAAAAACCAAAGCACAAGCCTAATCGGATATTTGATGTTATCAGATATCCGATATTTGATATTATCAGATATCCAATGTTATATTGGATAAATCTAATTTTCACCAATAAAATATATTTGTAGCCCGCGGTTGCATTCAACATTTTTATTGTGAAAACATTGAACACAGCCAAAAGATTTTGCATATCAAAAATAATTTGATATCCGATTTACTCTAGATTGAAAGCTATGCTAAATTTTTAAGTTTTTATTATTATTATTTTTAAATTAAAATTTGTAGTTTTTTATAATAAAAACTAGAGTTTAAATGATATTCTTTATTATTTTTTAAATTGATTATAATTATCTATTTTGGTTTTAATTGTAATCAGACATGGACTCAAACCAATCAGAAAATCCTCCCAATGATCCCGTAAATAATCCAGAACCACCTCCAAACAATCCCCCACTTTCAAAAGATCAACTAGTCTCAAACACTCGATGTTTAGAGGATCTCATAAGAGACAATCTAAATCAACTTAGAGGATATCAGACCACATATGCCAATATCCCCACATTGCACCCCAAATTTTTCATGTTGAACTCCATTATTGAAAACATGGAGAAAATTACAAAGCAACATAATGTTGCACTTCTTTGGTGCGATTCCATGCACACCCAGTTTGACGATGGGTTTGACCATCATCAAGTTATGAACCTAAATATAACAAAACATGACATATGTAATCTTTTTGTGGATCCCAAAACTAGTTTAAATTTGGACCCTAAAAAACCCAAGTTGTCAATTAAATAGTGCACAAATGATGCAATACGTGACAACTTTTGGGACCGTTGGTAGATGGTTTTTGATAGGCCACCCCACAATAATTTGGATGTCCCATTTCATTTCATAAAAAATTTGTATGTTGAATTTGTGCTCGCTCACAAGGTAAATTATTGGAGCATGAGACTGAACTAGGGTGTAGGCGTAGGCGCTCCTCAGGACAGGCCATGGGCACACTGGGTAAAATCTCCCACATATGTCCCCCTCCTGATATTTCACCACCTCCTACAGTGTAGCATCTTGATATTATTGTTGAGGCCGACTCACAGACTATTCGAGTCATTCACACCTTGAGTGATCTACTGGTTACATAGAGGGTGGCATTGTTGCCTCCTCATGCTGATGCTTCTGGTCCTTCCACATCTTCTACAAGCTCACATGTTTGTGTGCCCCACACTTGCATTATGTGCAAGATTATGTGCTTGGGTCCCTTGAATGATAGTGATGCATATAACTATGTCTTCAAGGTGGACGATACTACGCAACACACTACAGGCACTGAAGCACCTCATGAAGATGTTCATTAGGGGCATACAGAGACATGGACTCCTACTGTTATGGTAAGAGTAAACTGTTCACTTGTTACATTGTATTTAATTTTAAACATTCACATTTTTAGTAGAATCTTCTTATAATGATTGCCCACTTATGTTTTTTTATGTGTTCCATTTATGTTCAGTTGATGATAGAGGAGGAGATGGCACAGGTGGAGAGGTCCATGCTTCCGGCTATTTCATTTGGCCTTGACACTTCCACGGTACATACATTTTAATGTACTCATTGGTTTCCTTTTATTATAGTAGTATATACATGTGTTTTCTAATTTTTATGATCACCTTATTACATACTAATGCAGGTGTCACTAGTTGCCACTAGAGGGCAATGTGAGGGGGTTCAGGCATCTGGCATTGACAAGGGGAAGGTAATTAAGTATTTTAGATTGTTTATGCATACATGTATACTTGTCAGTTGTGCGTACTAATTTTTAATTTACATGGTTTATTTGACAGAGGGTGGTTTCTGATGTTGTGAGACCCTTTCACCATGATAGAGTCACAGACATCTCAATTTGCAGTGATACACTAGTACATTTGAGACCTTTTTCTGACGCCAGGTCATCTGAATTGAGATGATTTACCATCAATATAACGACACCTCCTGACGTCGTAGTTTTGCAGTCGAAAAAATTGACAATTTTGATGGGCGTCATAATTACGACGATAATAGACGTCACAAGAAGGGGGTGCCAACAAGGTGAACCTAGCATCAGACCTATTTGTGGCCATCCCAATTGTGACACCTGTCCGTCGCAAAAAATAAAAATGATGGCGACCCGTCAAAATCTTCTAACGGGTTGTCGTCATTTGTAATTTATTTTCCGACGGAGATGTTGTTAGTGGGACGTATATCCATCGAAAGTGTATGATGGATATACGTCATTTGTAGTTTTTAACGACAGTGATGTTGTACATGCGATGGGGACCCGTCAAAATTTTACGATGGCTATCCGTCGTTTATAGTTTTTTACCGACAACGATGTTGTACATGCGATGACTGGATGTCAGATTATTTTGATAGATAACCGTCGTTGTTTTATGGTCGTCGCAATTGCGACACAAATCATTTTTTTAAATATATATATATATATATAGTGATTGGGTTGGTATCGATTCAGAAGGGTGTTCTTGCAAATCTGGTTCCTACTCATGATTTGGCTATGGATCATTTGGAGATGAATTTGCAGTAGATTCGGTAGCGGCTTGTGGATTATTGATTTAGATGTGATGTCAAGCCTATGACATGCAGAACTTGCACATTGGAGATTCGTAGATCACTATGGTGTCCATGATGACTTGGGAGAAGTCTTCTTCTTGGTGAACTGAGCTGAGAGACAGATTACAGAAAGTGGGTTGTTTGATGAGACTTGTGAGACATTGGATGCCTCTTCACAGTGGGTTCACGGTGCGGTCTGTGGTATTTCTTTGCGACTAGTTTCTTGGCAAAGATCTGTTGATTTGGTAGTCATTGAGATGGATCGATATATATTTGTTGTACGTGGATTGAGATCTTAAATTATTGAGCTTCTCTTTGTTTTGAGAATAGTTTAACATTCTCTACTTAATAGGGCCAACCACGTGAAGGTGGAAGCTCATCTAACCCCTCCTAGGAGCCTCTTATGACCCTTTACAACATTTTAAAACCTCTAAGATGTATTCTTAGGGATCGTAAAGGGTTATAAAGGTTCATAAGGGGTCCTGGGACACAACAGCTGAGAAACATAAATGTAGGCATCATGGTCACAATTTTTTGGAAACACAACATAATTGAGTGGTATACCCAAACGTGTTGCATCCTCTGGGTATACCATTCAATTAAGTTGTGTCTCCAAAAAATTGTGACCATGATGCCTACATTTATGTTTCTCAGTTGTTGTGATATCTACATTTATGTTTCTCATTTGTCGTGTTTATGTGCATGTTCTTCATGTGTATCTACTAGAAATTCTATAAAAAAAAATCAGTATCTACAATAGCCCTCTGTTAACCACATTTACGCATATGGTCCCAACAAAGTAGTGCACAAACTGCACAAAGAAGGCATCACAGAAATATGGTTTCTGCTTTCGCCATTGAAGCAATCTTGATGGCACTAGTTGCCTCTCGAGCCTTGCACAAGTTGCACTCATTTCCTACATCAGGTATAGATGTAGATGGGGTAGATGTAAATGTGGTTTGATTGACCCACCAAAAGTATTGACATCCACTATTTCCCTGCAAGACCAAATATACATCAGTTCTTCATAAAATGATTAATTAGTTGTCACATTATTTTTAAATCATAAAATATAAAATTACATATCCAGACTCTTTTCCTATTTGGGAAAACCCAAAATTGACTCCCAAGATTACTTGTTGTGCATGATGTCTTCAACATGCATGGGCCAACACCACATTGACACATAGGCACATTGAGCGAAGTCATCGATGCTATTTCGATAAATATTGCATTATCACAAATATTGCATTGTCATTATTTTGTTCATTCATACTAATTATAATTACAATAAAAAGAAACATACTAATGTAGACTTGTACATTTTTTGGCTAAGTCAAAGTCTTTGGTTTAAATCACTAGACACTCAAAACAAAATGACAAATCAAAGACAACCATGCAATAAAAAGCAATTACTAAGCAATTCAGAATTAGCTCACTCCATTGCAAGGAACAAAGAGAATCCCCTATGATTTAACATCATTGATGTGCAAGGAAATAGAAAATTAGCAGAAGCATCTCTCATATAAGTAAGACATATAAAACAAGGTGAATAAGAGTAGTAGATATAAAACAATCGTTAGAACATGCCAAACATCTGGCATAATTATACATTTCATTCATGTCATTGATATTCTTCTTCATCCATCTCATCATCAAGATCGTCATCGTCGACAACATCATCACCACCACTATAGTCATCATCATCGTCGTCATCACCATCAACATCACCATCATCATCATCATCATCATCATCATCATCCTCATCATCATCCTCATCAGTAGTAGCATCAGTAGCATCATCATCGTCGACTTCTTCTTCATATTCTTCTTCGATTAGCTCTCGATCGTGATCATCATCTACATCATCTTCCACTTCTTCATCTTCCTCGGTATCTTCTTCCATCGCATTATACTTTATCGGCCTTCCTCTTGGATCATGTCTAACAACAAATGACCAACCCAGTTTATGTGGAACCTCTGAGTAAAATACCTGCTCACATTGGCTTGGAAGAACATAGGTCTCTTCTCCAACTAGCTCAAACAACCTTGTATTAATGATTAAAAATCCATTGTCATGTTTAATAACAGTTCTATCAGGATCATTTTTATTGAGTCGTAGTTTGTACCATTTCACAACGAAGAGAACTAATTTGAAGGAATTAAAGTCACAGTCAAGTATATCAACCAAAATACCATAGTATCAATTTTGCGACCCTTGAGGATGTAAGTCATTTCTAGATGAAATATTAGTCACTTGGAACACTACACTTATCTCAAAATCATAAGTTCTCTTCATGTCATCCAACTTTTTGATGCGAAATTTATAACCATTGCAAAACATAGCCTTGTAGTGTTTCACCTGCAATAATGTCAAACATGTATAAATTATTGCATCACGAGTTGAAAAACATACGGTTGATTAATTAACAAATTTATAAGTACTTGGTGATCTCTTAAACCATATGCTAAATCTATTTCCTTTTATGTAACATTGAGATCTCCATTACGATGAGCTTGTCTAATGAATGAAGACATGGATTCTCATGTTAATCTATGACCATCATGCTGACATTGTTCAATCCATGCCGTCATCCAATTTTGATTGTTTGCAATAAACAAATGTATTGCATCCCACTCTTTAGTAGCTATACAAAAGTAAATAGATGACTTACAATAGATTTATTTTGAATATTAAGAATTAATTAACTACAATAACATCTCATGATTTATTACATTTCAGTTTCCTGAATCTACCATTGCCCACCAAGTGCTCCTCTACAAATTTTTTAATTGAGTCAAGATCTCAAATGCAACCTATATGGGTCTTTGCTACAAGATTAGGAAGATATTGAGTAATGTACACCATCATCTGGTATACCATATATCCCTCAACCATAGAGCCCTCAGGACGTGCTCTTTGTTGTACCAAACACTTCAAAAATTTTAAGTGTCTCTCAACCATCCACATTGACCTAGCATGTACAGGTCCACACAATTCAATCTCCTCAACTTGGTGTATGACGTAGTGTTCTTGTGCATTGAAAAAAGTTGGAGGTAAACACTTTTGCATTTCACTCATTAATCGACAAATTCTTTTCTTCCAATATTTTATATCTTCTTTATGGATTTTTTTAGATGACAACCACATACAAGAGATTCAAGACATAAATATATAAATACGAGACTTTACAATATATTACTTGTTTGATATTATTGTTTGATATATTGAACAAATATCAATGCTTACCTCATGTATTTTCCAAGATCATATATCACTTGTTTGATATTATTGTCGAAGTTCTTTGGGAGAGATAGGGATAGCAAATACTGCAACAATTGTCAACTGATCATTTCATACAATGAAAATTGAATGCAATTACACAAATATATTGTAAATACAAAAGACTATGACTTACCTTGATGAAGGTATGCCAATCATGCATTTTTATCCTTGACCCAAAATCATTTTTCTTTGATATGAGATTGCTTATATCTGCAGCAAATCCTGTAGGAAATCAAATTTTTCAAATCACTTCTTTTATGACATTACTCTGTTGCTCTGTTAATAACCAAGGAAGAGCACTTGCATTAATCCGGTCTCCATTGCTATTTGATTCAATGATATTTTTCATTGCATGATTGGAATCATGAATGTCACTACAAATTTTTCCAATTTTTTCTTTGTCACGCCTTCTGTCCAATATTTTCCATAGTGTCTCTATTACATTCTTTCTAATATGCATAGTATCAAACAAATGCACAATTTGTAGATGCTCATAGTAGGGCAGCCTACTAAATTCTCTAGGATAACATTTTAGTCCCTTTGGAAGCTGGTCGGTGATGCCTTCATGACTTTCAAGATCATCGACTACATAATTAGCCAACAAAACACAATCAAAATATATAATTTTCAAACATCGACCATTATGTGGAACGATATTACCTTGAATTATATTATATTCCAACTGCCATAGGTGAGGTGTCATTCTTCGGGGCTTTGATGTAGTCTCTTCTTTCCCATTGAAAAAATGTCTTTCTACACTTCGATACTTATGATTTCTAGGGAGGAATTGCCTATACTCATCAAACACCTTTTTTCTTAAACTTTTGAAATGACGAGATTTCATTTTTGGACCACACGTTGGGCATGCAAATTTTTCCTTTGTTTGAAGACCTACAAAATAACAATAAAATTACATTAAATATGTATATTTTTAGAATTTGAATTATCGTGTACAACTAGAATTCACCATAATATATCATAGAAATGTGTCAACCCTAGAGCATCATGAATTGTCCACACAAGCATTGCATGGAATTGAAATTATCTTTGTCCAATTGGTTGGGAGATATCATATATAGTGAAACTATTCCATAACACCAACAACTCGTCGATAAGAGGTGCAATATATACATTCATATCTTTCACTTGGTACTTACCTAGTTGAATTAACAACAACATCAGATAATTATTGTAGTCATTTCACTCTAAGACTTATAATTACATGTAGATAACTATAAAATAATAAGATACCTGGAACAATCATTGTCAACATAATGTGCTCCCTCTTTATTGACATCCATGGAGGAATGTTATTGTTTATAACAAAAATAGGCCACACCGAGCAAATGGATCTCATCTCTCCATGTGGATTGACACCATCTACTACTAGAGAAAGCCTAAGATTTTGAGGTTCCTCTTTAAAGTGTGGCCACTTTTCCTCTATGCCCATAAATGATGAACCATCCGCAGGCATTCGAATAATGTCATCTTAACTCTTGCCGCATGCATGGTAATCCATAAATTGTGCCAAGCTATTGTACTTAAATAATCATTTCAGATGTGGAATAATGGAGATGTGATGAAGAACCTTGCGAGGCACCTTTTTTGTCACTTGATCATCTCGATATCTGCTCGTATGGCATTCAGGGCATTTTGTTGTATTTTTGTGTTTTTTATAATAAATAATATGATCTTCAGGACAAGCATCTATTGTTTAATACTCCATTCTAATATGTTTCATAGTGGCACATAATTCTCAGTGCGAGGGAGAATATTTGATGGTGGTAATAGAAAGTCACCTATCAATTTGCAACAAATAATATAATTTATTACTATAAACAATCTTAATGGTACATGTTTCACCTTTTATAGACTATAATGACATCTATGACAAACCTTAGCATACGTGACATTGCTATGTTAGATAAACCATTCATAACCTTCAAATTCACCAACAACAATACAGCAAAGAGAAGAGTAGATTGGGAGCCTTCTTAAAGGGTCATGTCCGCCTTTTCAAGTAGAGGTATGGGTAAGTGCACAAAGATGAGGGACCAAAAAAGGGGTATAAGATGCCACTTTTTTCCTGAAATCAAAAAACTATGAACGTCAACAAAAAATTGAAGATAGTTAGACTTAAAATTTTAACATGCGACAAAAATAAGAGTTGTAATACTCTGAATCTAGCTCCTAAACTACTAAATTATTTTGAAAATGGTGTAGATTAAGGCCCTCAAAAAGGGGGAGCACAAAAAATGGTCATTTTTTTGTCAAAAAACATAACATAGCATCTGGTGTGGTCCCACTAAATTGTTAACTTTTTTTTTGAATTTTTTTAATTGCTCTAGTGAGAAGTTAGCTAACACCACGTAGTTTATCCTGGAATTGTTTGATAATTTTTTGATGAATGTATAATTTTTTATGAATTTACGAAGTGCACACATCCTGAAAACATGAAATTTTTGTGTGCTCCCCTTAGAAATCATTTAAAACTAATCAAAAATCAAAATTTCTTTTTTTAAAGTGTGTAGAATGGAGTCTAATTTCTAAAAATGTAACTTGTTGCAAAATTTGATGAATGAGCCAAAATCTATGCCCAAAATACTACATGTTGGTTTTTTACAAAAAATGGACATACACACAAAAGAAATTAGAGTTGAAAAACTTAACATAATCAGAATTCAAAATAAATAATATGCTTAGATAGCTAATAGAGAGATCTGCAATATCACGTCGTCTGATTTTTATGTTCTTGAGCCATGAGTAAACCTGACGAGGAGCACATAAAAAAAGATGTCATTTTTTTGTGTCTGCTGGAAAACACGTCTCGGGCCTATTTCAATCATCCAAGCCTTTGGGTTGGATCTCCAAAGCAAATCCAAGCCTTGGGATTGGTAAATTCAAATGCATTACAAAGCGTGCATGCCCTATTTAAGACATAACTTTAAATAGTGATGAGAAATAGTCAGAGTGTGTGTGTGTGTGAGAGAGAGAGAGAGAGAGCACTCTCTCTCTCTTTCTCTCTCCCTCCCCATACTCTATTTCTCTCTACACCTTCCTATCCTCTATATTCTCCCTTCTTACAATCTTTCACCCCCTCTCTCTCACACATGCACATATGCTCTCTCCCACCTCTCTCTCTCTCTCTCTCTCTCTCTCCTTCTCCTCTCTCTCCTACTCTCTCTCTTTCCCCTTATCTCCTACTCTCTCTCTCTCTCTCTCTCTCTCTCTCTCTACACCTTCGTACCCTCTATATTTTCTCTTATTACCCTCTTTCACCCCCTCTCTCTCTCTCACATTTTCTCTCTCCCACCTTCTTTCCCTCTATATTTTTCCTTATTACCTTCTCTCTCTCTCTCTCTCTCTCTCTCTCTCTCTCTCTCTTTTTCTTATTTTACATAGGGTGCATGCCCTATTTAATAGTATGCATAACACTTTTTTGTTTTGTATAAGGCACATGCCCTATAGCGCATTCGCGCTATGCAAAACTATAACAAATGGTCTTATTTGCCAAGGATCTTGTGAACGAGGCCCACTTTTTTTGTATGTTGTCTGAGTTCTGCGTCTCATTCGACAAGTATTCGCTTTTCATGGTGTTGATAGCGAAAAAGAAGCATATTCTATCAATTTGCACTATCTTTTTGTTTAAAAATCAACATCGAATTGTGAAAGTCAATTATTATCACCGAAATTTATCGATTGAGGTAAGTTTTTTATTTTTTTACATGTCAAATGTGAATAAAGAGTGTTTTGGTTTATAATTGGTATGATATAGACTTGTTCAATACATAATTTGATATAATTGTAATAAATTTATATTATAATTTGTCATATTTTAAGAGGTTTATATTATAATTTGACTTATTGTTTTACATTTATATTATATTTTTAACATTGTAATCAATTCATATGTAGAAATCATCATCATGCCAAGGAAACGAGCAAATAATTTAACACCGAAAGAGCATGAAAGATGTTGGATACAATTTTCTGAAGGATATTGTTGGATTAGCTATGTGTTGTTTTTGATGTCATGCAAATGTCATATCAATTATCATTCTCAGTATCTACCGAGCTTAGTCGGTCAGCTAGGCAGTTCTCAGTGTCTACCGAGCTCAGTCGGTCAGCTAGGTAGTTTTTAGTGTCTACTAAGATCTCTCAGGTGTCAAAAGGAAACATGATAGAAAATAGTGTTAGCCAAGCCTCCTCGGTTATCGAAGAAAAATTAGTGGTTATCGAGCTCACTCAGTCTCTGAAGGATTTTGCAAAATTCGTTGTGGTTACCGAGTTCACTCGGTCACCAAAGGAAATCTTTTCAGAATTAATGTTTACCAAGCAAGGTCGGCCCTTCAAAGGATTTTGTTATTATAGTTTGTTTATCCCAGCTGACTGTTGTAATAATTATTAGTGCCGACTTGACAATCTAAATGTTAATTAGAATGGTATATATATATAGAAGGTCAAGTGGTGAATAAGACATACAGCATGCAGAAATCATTTTGAAAAAAGGTATGTGTGAATTTTGAAGGATGGTTAGATATCCTTGAGGAGCAGCAAATATTTATTTGATCAGTAAGGATCTAGTGAAGCAGAACAGAGATCTATAATTAGCAATTCAGTTGCAGGTCATTTCATTGTTACTCTCTTACAATTGTAGCAGTGATATCAAAATCTCTTAACTGAGTTGGTTTAACAACCATTTTGTAAATCCTCTAACAAGGTGACAATTCTATTGAATTATTTCAAGACCTCTTACAAGGCCACTCCTAGCAGGGTGATTAAATCCTCTAACAAGGTCACACCTAACAGTATGTTTTGTAACTTTTTACCAGGTTGGCTTCTAATCAGGCATCACTTTAGAAGAGTGAAAAACAGTAACTAGTTACATTGGTGGTTTTCTCATATTGGGTTTCCACGGTAAATCTAGTGTCTCTTGTGTTCATGTTATTTTCTTTATTCATGTATGTTAATCAGTGATGAATGCTTAAGAACAATTTAATTATTACACACTTCAAAGATCGAGTTTCAGCATTTCTCTGTATGTTTACTGAGTGGCAACAGTAAATAATTTTTTAAGATATCTAAGGGATCAGTGGTAATATTTTTGTGGTTAACTGATTCACCCCCCCTCTGAGTTACTGCATCTATATTTCCAACAATTGGTATCAGAGCTTTTGGTGCTTGCAGGAAGGGTTTCAAGGACCTAAGCTAAAGATCAAGATGTCTTACAAAAGAGAAATTTCAAGGCTTAACAGAAATAACTTTTCAGCATGGCAAGGTCTCATGAGACTTCATCTGGCTTCCATTGGTGATTTAGGATGCAAATATATTGATCAAGAATATACAATTCCTACTGGCACATTAACTGTTGAAGACATTGCAGAGAAGAAGAACCATAACACTATGATGATAGACATTGCATCAACTCTTAGCTATGAAGAATTTGACGAAATCAAAGACTACACAACTGCTCATGAAATGTGAAACAAGCTGAAGAAAATCTATGGCGGTGATGACAATGTGAAGAGAGCCAAAGCAGAAAGCCTAAGAGGACAGTTTGATCGGATGAAAATGAGAGAAGAAGAAAACATTGCAAAATATGTTGAAAGGATCAAGACAAGTGTTAGTGCAATCAGAGCTTCTAGAGGAAAAATTGATGATGAAACTGTTATAAGTAAGGTTCTTAGAACATTACTTCCTATTTATGCAATAAGAGTTTCAGCTATTCAACAAAGAAGATGTGAAGAAAATCACAATATAACTTTGGATGCCTTAGTTGGAAGATTGACAGCCTTTGAACTGGATAACTATGACAACTATGTTCCAACTTCTAAAAATATTGAATCAGCTTTTGAGGCCAAACTTTCACTTAAGAAAGGGAAGAAAATCCAATCAGAAAGTGAAGAAGAATCGGAGGAAAGTTCTGATAGTGATCTTGAAGTTATTGAAGCATTACTTGCAAAGAAATATTCAAGAGGCAGAGGAAAATACAAAGGTAAAACTCCCTTAATATGTTTTTCATGTGAAGAAATTGGTCATATTGCAGCTAGGTGCCCAAACAAGAAAAGCAAAGATGAGAAGAAAGGTTACAAGTACAATGGCAAGAAGAATTTCAAATCATTCAAGGATAAAGGTAAGAAAACATATTTTTTAGCTAAAGATTCGGATGATAGTGAAGAAGAAATTGTTTTCATTGCTGTAAAAGATGAATCTGATAATGATGAAGATGAGATGGCACTTATCTCTCATATAAGAAAGAATGATACATGGATTATAGACAATGGATGTTCACGTCATATGACTGGTGACAGGACTAAGTTTGAACACTTTGAAAACTTTGATGGTGGTAATGTAAGGTTTGGAAACAATGAACCTTGTTGTATAAAAGGAAAGGGATGAATTTCATTAACCAAAGAACTTATATGTGATAATGCATATTGGGTTGAAGGACTAAAGCATAATCTTCTAAGTGTAGCACAACTAATTAACATTGGATTCAAAGTTGAATTCATGAATGGCAAAGCAAGACTGCTAGATGACAAAGGAAAATTGATAGGATCAGGCAAACAAACCAAAGGTAACCTATTTTATCTTGATCTTGGTGAATACTCATGTTTTATTGCTCAAATTGAAGAAAGTTGGTTATGGCACAAAAGGTTATGTCATGTAAATTTTGATAACATGATGAAAATAAGCAAATTCAAGAAAGTAAGAGGTATTCCTACTTTAAAGAAACCTGATGTTGGTCTATGCAAGAATTGTCAAATTGGTAAAATGGGAAAGTCTAGTTTTAAAAGTAAAAACTATCATTCTCAAGATATTTTGGAAATTGTGCATACTGATTTATGTGGACCTATTGGAATTGAGAGCTATACTGGAGAAAAATTCTTTATTCTCTTTGTTGATGATTACTCTAGAATGATGACTGTTATGTATTTAAGAGAAAAGTCAGAAGCATTTGAGAAGTTCAAATGGTATTTAGCAAGAGTAGAAAAGGAAATAGGAAAAAGAATAAAATGCTTGAGATCAGATAGAGGTGGTGAATTCATCTCCCATGAATTCAATAATTTCTGCATTGAAAGAGGAATCAAAAGATAGGTATCAGCCCCGAGAACTCCTGAGCAGAATGGAATAGCTGAAAGAAGGAACAGATCTATCATGGACTGTGCAAGGACTCTAATGATTGAAAAGAACATTGCTATGAAATACTGGAAGGAAGCTATCAGCACTGCAGTTCATACCTTGAACCGAGTACAGCTGAGAAAAGACACATTCAAGACTCCTTATGAGCTATGGTATGGCTACAAACCAAATGTAAGTTACCTAAAAGTATTTGGTAGTAAATGTTACATCTTAAAAGAATCCAGAAAAGAAAAATTTGATGTAAAAAGTGATGAAGGAATATTTTTGGGATATTCTTGCAAAAGTAAGGCATATAGATGTCTAAATTTGTCTACTCACAAAATCATAGAAAGTGCACATGTGAGAATTGATGAGTTTGCAGAAAAAACTGAAGAAGAAAGCAAAAAAGAACCAGAGGATTATAGAAGATTTGTTTACATCGAACTTGATACATTGTCAGACACATCTGTCAATAAGGAAACTACATCTACCGAGCCCAGTACAGTAACGAAGTCACAAGAAGAAGTTCAGACCGAGTCACAAAGTATCGAGTCTCAGTCTGAAGCTACCGAGCAAGTATCTACAGAGCTCGAGCAACCTGAACCTGAAGATGAAGAAGATGACAATGTAACTCATTTAGGAAGCAAGGAACCTATATTGGCCAAGTACATCAGAAAGCATCATACACCAGATCAGATTATTAGAAACAAATCAGATGGTATTATGACAAGAAGTAAACTAAAAGGTACATGTTTATTTGCTGATTTTGAACTTAAAAATGTCAAAGATGCATTAGAAAATGAAAGTTGGATTGAGGCTATGAATGAAGAAATAGAGAAAATAGAGAAAAATAAGACATGGACTCTTGTACCTAGGCCTAAAGATAAAAATGTAATTGGGACAAAATGGGTATTCAGAAATAAGTTGAATGAAGATGGTCAAGTATCAAGAAACAAAGCAAGATTGGTATGTAAAGGATATTCTCAAGAAGAAGGAATAGATTATGGAGAGACTTTTGCTCCTGTTGCAAGATTATAAGGTGTGAGGACTTTACTTGCATATGCAGCACATAAAGGATTTAAGGTATATCAGATGGATATAAAATCTGCATTTCTCAATGGTATTCTTGAGGAAGAAGTCTACATTGAGCAACCTGAAGGTTTTATTGATCCAGACAAAAGGGATATGGTCTGCAAATTACACAAGCATTGTATGGTCTGAAACAAGCTCCTAGAGCATGGTATGAAAGATTACATAACTATCTTACTCAGATTGATTTCAAAAGAGCTAATGACAACAATAATTTATACATCAAAGAAGGATCAGATAACAAAATTATTTTGGCAAAAATATTTGTGGATGATATTGTGTTTACAGGAAATGATGATCAGTGCAAAGAATTTTTAGAGCATATGAACAAAGAATTTGAAATGTCTATGTTTGGTCAGATAAAAAAATTTGTTGGACTTCAGATTCAGCAGAACAAAAATGGTATCTACATTACTCAGTCTAAATATATCAGGAAAATGCTTAAGAAATTTGGTATGGAAGATTCAAAACCAGTTGGTACACCCATGTGTACTGGACTGAAGCTTACCAAAGATGATGATTCAAAAGAAGTAGATCAGACCTTATACAGATCAATGATTGAAAAATTACAGTATGTAGTGCACACAAGGCCTGATATTGCCTTAGCAGTTGGTATAGTGGCAAGATTCTCAGCTAAACCCAAAGAAAATATGATGGCAATCAAAAGAATCTTGAGGTATTTAAGGGGAACTGAAGATTATGGCTTGTGGTATAAATTTGGAGGCAATCTAGATTTAAAAGTGTTTACTGATGCTGATTGGGCAGGAAACATTGATGATAGAAAGAGTACAAGTGGTGGAGCATTCTTTTTTGGCAAGAGGTTAGTATCTTGGACTAGTAAAAAGCAAAACTGCACATCCCAATCCACAGCAGAAGCAGAATATGTTGCTGCAGTAGTAAACTACTCTAATATTGTATGGTTTAAATAGTTTTTGGAAGGCATGAAGGTTAAGATCAAAGAACCAGTTGTTATGTTTTATGATAATACAAGTGCAATAAATATTTCAAAGAATTTAGTAATGCATTCCAAAACCAAGCACATTGCTATAAAATATCACTTTGTCAGAGAATTGGTGCAGGACAACGAAATCAGATTGGAATATATTCATACAAAAGAACAAATTGCAAATATCTTCACCAAGCCACTACCTAAGGATGCATTCTTGTATCTAAGAGGCAAGTTAGAGGTCACTCCCCGATCCGAGGTTCACTAAATAAAGTTTTAGTGATGCATTAACTAAAACATGTTGAAGATCAATCAGTTGATGCAGCATAGTCAGGGAATCATTGCATATGAATCAGTACATAAGGTACATTGATATTTACCGAAACTGTGTAAGTTGTCTTTGGCATGTGTTGTTAAAGAGGGAGAGTTTGCTGTCATTTCAAGAAATTTCTAAGGAGAATAATTTGAGAAGTTAAGAGGGAGAGTTCTCAGTTAGAAAGAAGTTTGAAGATGATGGGAATCAGAATGAAGCTAAGGATATGTTTCTTACTCTAGGTTTCTCTGTGAAATTTCATTGTGCTATGACATGTTGTGTTGCCATCAATGCCAAAGAGGGAGATTGTTGGATACAATTGTCTGAAGGACATTGTTGGATTGGCTATGTGTTGTCTTTGATGTCACACAAATCTCATATCAATTATCATTCTCAGTGTCTACTGAGCTCAGTCGGTCAGCTAGGCGGTTCTCAGTGTCTACCGAGCTCAGTCGGTCAGCTAGGCAGTTTTTAGTGTCTACCGAGATCTCTTAGGTGTCAAAAGGAAACATGATAGAAAATAGTGTTAACCGAGCCTCCTTAGTTATCGAAGGAAGATTAGTGGTTACCGAGCTCACTCGGTCTCTGAAAGATGTTGCAGAATTTGATGTGGTTACCGAGTTCACTCTATCACCGAAGGAAATTTTTTTAGGATTAATGTTTACCGAGCAAGGTCGGCCCTTCAAAGAATTTTGTTATTACAGTTTGTTTATCCCAGCCGACTGTTGTAATAATTATTAGTGCCAACTTGAAAATCTAAATGTTAATTAGAATGGTATATACATAGAAGGTCAAGTGGTGAATAAGACATACATCATGCAGAAATTATTTTGAAGAAAGGTATGTGCGAATTTTGAAGGATGGTTAGATATCCTTGAGGAGCAGCAAAGATTTATTTGATCAGTAAGGATTTAGTGAAGCAGAATAGAGATCTATAATCAACAATTCAGTTGCAGGTCATTTCATTGTTACTCTCTTACAATTGTAGCAGTGATATCAAAATCTCTTAATCGAGTTGGTTTAACAACCATTTTGTAAATCCTCTAACAAGGTGACAATTCTATTGAATTGTTTCAAGACCTCTTACAAGGCCACTCCTAGCAGGGCGATTAAATCCTCTAAGAAGGTCACACCTAACAGTGTATTTTGTAACCTTTTACCGGGTTGGCTTCTAACCGGGCATCACTTCAGAAGAGTGAAAAATAGTAACTAGTTACATTGGTGGTTTTTCCCATATTGGGTTTCCACGGTAAATCTGGTGTCTCTTGTGTTCATGTTATTTTCTTTATTCATGTATGTTAATCAGTGATGAATGCTTAAGAACAGTTTAATTATTACACACTTCAAAGATCGAGTTTCAGCATTTCTCTATATGTTTACCGAGTGGCAACAATAAATAATTTGTTAAGATATCTAAGGGATCAGTGGTAATATTTTTGTGGTTAACTGATTCACCCCCCCTCTTAGTTACTGCATCTATATTTCCAACAAAAAGAGACAAAGAGAAGAAAAGAGAAAGAATGAGACAACTTCGTGAACAAAAAAAATTAGATACCATACAAGAAGATTTTTCTTTGGATGAGGAACATGAAACATCAATACAAAGTAAGAGAGAATTGGAATTGGAAACAAAAAGATAATGAATGAGAAACTTGCGTGCAACAAGACAATTGAATTATGAAGATGCGGGCACATCATCTATGAGTTCCCAAGTTCAAGAGATATCATCATCCAATGTTGGAGGCACACCAATGTATCATGTTGAAGGCACACCATTGTCTACTTTTGAAGGTGGAGGCACACCAATGTATAATGTTGAAGGCACACCATTGTCTACTTCTGAAGGTGTGGGCACACCCTTGTATCATGTTGAAGGCACACCATTGTCTACATCCCAAAGTGGAGGTACACAATTGTATCATATTGAAGGCACGCCATTATCTACATTCCAAGGTGTAGGCACAACATCATCTCATGTTGAAGGCACACCATTATCTACATCCCAAGGTGTAGGCACAACATAATCTCATGTTGAAGGAACTCAAGATGGTACGTAATTCACACATAATATTTTTGATGCTCCTAAAATTATTTATAGAAAGCCCAAATATTTGATTGATATTGATACTAACATTTTGCAAGCAATACCTGACAAGATTCCCAAGTGTACTTGTCAAAGAAATGCTAATCATATTTGGAGATAATTTTTTGAGAATTTAAACATGATAGGAAGATGTCAACTATTTGTTGAAATGATAAGAAATCTGAAATTTAGGCCCATCATGAAGATTATTGGGCTAAGAATGATGGATGAGTCAAGTGAAAAATCTATTGTAAAGAATCTAATGACTGCATATGAAAGTGTGGGTTCTACATCACGCATGAAAGATAGTAATGTCACACGACGTGTACTTACATTAATGATAGTAAGCACTCAAATGAAGAAATCTTGACTCATTAGAAAGACAAGAAAAACTTTGAAAATAAGTAGAAAGTCTCTAATGAGAGCCCTGGGAAGGTGTCAAAGAGTTGAAGATCCAAATAGCAATGAGTTATGGGCATTTTCTGGTAGACTACCGTGAAAAGATAAAGCAATTGTTGAAGCTTTGAAATCCTTGATTGAAGAATTTTGGAAGAATAATACACAGGTATCTCCTAATCAAAGAGATGTTGTAAGAAGGAGGATTGGTAGTCGAATTCGTGTTCCACATCCAAAACATTTTTTAGATTCAACTCAGACACAATTCTTTGCAAAATTTATGCATATGTATCCTCAAATTAAAATTAGTCAGAGATATTTTGAAATGTTTAAACATTTTTATGTGAAGATAAATCACACACGACAACTTGTTGTTGTAGGGTACATATTAAATTTTCTAACCATTTTGAAGTTTATAGGAATATATGTGTAGATTTGCACTCTAACAATGTTTTTCAGGATTGTAACATAAATGTCCCACCTAGATCTTCAAGGGAATTAATATCTACAATTTTATGTGAAAGAGTGGATGGTCAACAATTTTACAAGCTCTCATGCTTGAATGGTACATGCATAGATTGCGGAGGTTTGCGACGGTTTTCAATTTATCAACATATGGAGAGTACGCATGCAATCGGTAATGAAATAGTAGAATTTGGAAAATATAAGACTGTGATATACAATCTAAAAGATGGAAAAGAGGCTAAAAGATGTGATTTAGTAATTGAAAAAATTATAGTGTATCAGTTCATGGACATTTTTTGTAAAAAAATTATTTATGAGTTATCAAGGCATACACATAGAGCGCGATGGTTGGATATGCAATTCAAGTTGTGTAAGGACACATTCCCACTTGATACCATTGTTTTAGTTGTGGACTTTGTAGAGAACTACACACTAAAACCACAGAATGAGGTGCAATCAAAGTATTACAGCTGTCAACAAGTTGCTATATTTGTCCACATAGCATTCATGCATGCACTAGACAGTACAAAGGAGAACAAGAAGATATTGAGGGAGTATCATTTTTATATCAGCGATGATCACTCACATTTTACAAAGTTTGTACATGGTTTCTTTCAACTATTTTATGGTCATTCGGCAAATAGGGGCATAAAATATCATCAACATATCATATGGTCAGATAATTGTGCATCACAATTCAAGAATTTTCAGATGTTTTGTTGGTTGTGCGGGATGCATAAGATTACTGGAATTCAATATATGTGGAATTTCACAGAGGTTGGTCATGGAAAGGGAGAGGACGATGGTGCAGGTGCATGTATTAAAAGAGCCTTAGCACGTGAAGAATTAAAGTACAAAGAGAAAGCAACATTGTCAGATGTGGGATGTATTGTCCAGTGGTGTAATGCTACAATGGGTCTAGGTAATGAAGGTGAGTCTATGGTTCGTATATTTTTTTGGTTGATGGATGAAACTAACATTGCACCATATGAGGATTGTTGTACATTGACAGGATCGAGTGAGCTACACTCTTTTAGAAGTTGTAATGTAGGTTCATGGAGTATCCACACATGACATATGGCGTGCTTTTGTTCATCATATGTAGATGAAGATTGGGATAGGTGTGAGTCAAAGGAATGGGTTGACAAATGGTATACATGTATTTTGAGTCCACTTGCCTCCTATCATCCCCATGAATCACTACAACTGACAAAAATGGAATAATCCATTAACTTTGATCGCTTATCTGATATTGTACAACTAGGTAAAATCTTCCACATACAAATAATCTCAAATTTAGTACTTTATCATAAATATTTAGTAAACTAATGTCCTCATTATGTTTATATCATTATAGGCCATGTTTTTGTTGTTATTGCACCTGAAGACAATGAAGAAGGGACATATTATTATTTGTGTCATTGTGTTGAGGCAAAAAATAAATTGGATCACTTGGTTATCGATGGTGAAGAATCAGAATACCCTATAGGAGAAGTGGTTGTAACTGGTACATGGCTTAGACGGTATGCTATGAAGAATGCTAGGTTGTGGTTGTTCAAAGATTAGGAGACACACAAAAAGATTCTTCATTATTCAAACCTCATTGTTGCATCAAATGTCCACTTGATTAGATATGGGGGAAGATCCCATAATAAAACTCTTTGTAAGGTTCGTGAGTCAGACCATGAGGCAATACTTGAGACAATCAAGGGTAGGGCAGACCCAATTGGTTCATTGAACTAAATGGAGATACAAAATATCTGGAGGAAAGTGTCATGATCTTGTTATATTTCAGCAGAGAAGCAGCCTCAGGAGTAATCTTATCAAAAATATCAATCATGAAACTCTCCATGATATCCATGGCAACACTAGATATTTCCTTGGAGGGATGCACTTGTTTCAACACCTTGTATATAAACCTTTTGTAACTTCCTACACTTCTCTTCCTCTTCTTCTTCTTATTCTCAGATTTCATTGTTTTGACTTTTGAATCCTTTGTGGACTTGAACATCACTTTCTTTTATTTTCTTAGCTTTGGAGAATCCTTTACTTCATTCTCTCCTTTCATACCATCTTCTTAAAGACTCCACACCTTAGGTTTCCTTCAACAACTCCATATCCACCATATCAAACAAGTTCTTGGTTCATGCTTGTTTAAGCTTTCCAATTGGTTCCATCAACCAAATTCTTGATCACCTCTTCAAATGGTGATAAAATTATTTGAATACCCTTTTTCAAGTTGCATAACATATGTCAAAATAAAGACTATGTGTTTTGGAACATCACACCTTAAAATTGTTGATTCATGTTTCCCAACTAGGCCTAATAGGCTCAATTAACAAAGCATCCCTATTAAGGACTCACTCCTAGACCTTGCCACTTTCAACAATGTCTTAAAATGACTCTAATTAGAGGATTCTACCATCAATTTGAATATTTGACACTTCTAGATGTAAAAGCCCCAAATTTGTCCCAAAACCCCCTATAAACTAGGGCTCACCCAATGTCTCATCTCCCAGCACCATAGAAACTGAACCAAAGTTGATTCACCATCATTTGACCATCCTATGATGGATTCATGCATAAAATACCCCCCTCCAAAGGCTATAACATCTACTGATGTACCCTTGTACCAATTTCATGACCCTTATGCACCCTTCAAACTCATCAAACTCCTTCAATCACTCTCAACTTGCAAACTCTTCTTCTTTCCTAAATTTCCAATGTTAGAATACTAAGTTACAAGGTTTGGATCCATCCCCAAGTGACAGAAAATACATAAAGGGGATGGATCAATGAATTGCCATGTCTAGTAACCCTGCAGTGAAGGAAAATGCCACTTATCTCTGGAACTTTCCAAAGGAATAATCAAAAAAATTAATTTTTTGAGTACCCTTTTCTTAGTAAATTTTCATATCCAAAGGAAATATATGGTTGGTTTGGAGCGTGTATTGCTGCTCACCCCTATGGCTCCAAAAATGCATGAAAAGTGAGTGATTTAACAAAGGAACTATATGAAATAATTAACCCCGAGACTTCAAACTATAGAAAGTGTCTTATTATGTCATAAAACTTCTAAAAACCAAAGTAATTATACTCATACCTCCTATAACCCCAAATTTGGTCTCTTCAAACCCTTAAACCAAGGGTTTCTCAAATCGGTGCCCTCCAATCACTTCCAGGCTCAAACAGTTATTGATTAACCTTTAAATGAACAATATAAGATGATCCAAATCATTAGATATCCCTATCCTTAAGACCAATCTTTTTGTGCTATACCCTTGCCATGAAATTCAATGTATTTTCCACCATTTGCTGACTGTGATCACTTCTTCTTTCACTTGTCTGCACACCAAAGAATTAGATTTGTATTGTACATGTTAGATATGCTCATTTCATGAAATTTAGGCCTTTACTTTCATGGGATGATGCTCATCTTTATTGGATTCCAATCAAAATAGTAACTTAGGAACCCCAAACCGTGATAGTGATTTAAAATCTGATTCAAATCAATGCAAGAAACATATGAAACGTCTTCAATATTGTAATAAAATACTCCTAAAACATTATCAATCAATCCAAATTAGATTTTTCATGCATTC
This sequence comes from Chamaecyparis obtusa, assembly GCA_027943335.1. NCBI lineage: Eukaryota > Viridiplantae > Streptophyta > Pinopsida > Cupressales > Cupressaceae > Chamaecyparis > Chamaecyparis obtusa. The sequence continues at coordinate 90,744 of BSBK01001907.1, forward strand.
CCTGAGATTTAATACAAAGATTTAGCCGGCCGCCTTTAAAGACCTAAAAGAAACGAAAAATAAAATTTAGGCCAAAAATACATACCACATTTATGTATGTAGTACCGTCAGCTTCAACAATCTAGTCGGCTTCCTCTGCTAAGGCACATAGGACTTCATTAATGTCTACTCTGGGAGGAAGATTATAATTTCCATATTTCCACAAGCCCTAAAATATTTTTCATCGTTATCGCTCTCTGCCTCCGCTCTCTCAATTTAGTCCTCTCCCTCTCTGTTTTCGTCAACTTAGCCATCCTTACCTACTCTTTAACGGGGATTCTCATAATTTGTATACAAAGGCATCCTACAGGAAAAAATGAAAAGTTTCCCAAAGAATATCCACAATTCATATACAAAAGCATCATATAGGAAAAATGACAAAAAATAATAGCTAAAAGGTCAAATTTATCATTAACGCCGGCAGTACCAAGGTCATACCCACTGTCAAATCCTGGCCTATGACGTGCAAAATGAGCAAAGAAAGTGAAATGAAAGGGAAGTATGGATCAAATAGCGAAGGTGCATCAAATCGGATCAATATCATAATAAATGTAGAAAATATTGTTACGGATAAAAATATTTGCATATTAATTTGTTACATTTTTCTCGAGCTTGATCTATACCTTTCTATGATTAGACATTTTTGTTAGCAGAACTGAATTTTTAGGTTAAGTTTTAAAGATCATCTTTTTGATCTAAAGGACGTAGATTGGCTACTGTATCTTCCTCAAATATTGTGATGATTATACTATCCTTACCTCATCAAGTCAAATAAACAACAATCATGATATTTGTTTTGTACAATTTTTGTGCGAAGATGATCCAGGCATAATATCAATTTTTTATACAACGGTAGATGTCTCTGGGTCACATCTGCTAAATTATATTCAGAAGGATTTCTAAAAAATATCCATGGCAGGCTTTGGTTTTCGGTAAAGGATTTTCTAAACACCTCCATTGCAAGCATGCAAAGAATTTTTTTTAGGTTTCCAACAAATTCAACATACCTATGATCAAAGTTTAGAATCTGATTTTGTTTAGGTTGTTCAACCAAAAGTTTGATTCTATTTCTTTGCTATGTTTTGCTAAAATGCATAGGCTGGTGGCCTTGGGATCAATTTGGTATGTCTTTCTTGATGCAGTCCAAGATTCTAAATATTAATTTGAACTCATTTGATGTGGCTATATATGATATGTAGGCTGTACTTTACAAAGTGTTTTATGATTATCTAATTTCAACTTATTATATGATGCAGTCGAGTGTTGACACAGTCATTATATATGGTATGTTTTACTATTTTTTTTTGAGAACTAATGCTTCTAGTGAATCCAAATTTAGTTGTTATAAAGATGAAATGTTAGTGAATGACTTCTTGCTAATACTACTCTTCCACCAGATCCAGATTTCAACCCTTTTGTGGATCTACAGGATCAATCGTGAGCCCACAGGATTGGCCAAGAGAAAACTATGATTGTATATCAACTGATTACAAAAATTTTAGTTCATTACCACCTTTGGCAAGACAGTCTCACTCATTTAACAACAAAGGGCAGCCATCTATGGTCCAAGGTTTTAATTCAGCTGACAAGTGGAGAGCTTCTCAAGGTACTGATCTCTTTTGTAGAGATGTTCCTAATTCATCTCAAGGTTCTCATTTAGGTGACCAACTTCTTGGAGGTCCACAAATAGACCCATTGATTTCCCAAATTGGTAAAAGGGTAGATGCAATTTTGGAAAGAGTATCCCAATTGTAGAGAAATGGAAATTCTAGTGAGCATAAAGTTATTGCAGATCCAATGGGTGTATCTCCTCCACTGACAAATATAACTACTTCCAGAGACTTGAGTTTAAATGGAGACTGTTTATTCCCAAACATGCCCCAATCGAGCAGATGAACCAGATGTTGCTTAAGTAATGAAGATAGTGGTTTATTAAAGCATCTGCATTATCCCACTTGCTATCAGTTACTACTTTTTGAGTGGCTTGCCATCTACTTCTATGCGGGATTTTTGTAATATATAATGTCCTCATGCAAGTACATGCCAGTTTTTGTAAACATTTTTTGTTGTAAAGGGTTAGTGAGAAATATCAAAGAAAACCATTTTTCTCCCATTACATGGCAGAAATGCCTAGATTCACTTTGTCGGTATCAATAGGCAGCAAGATGAGGGAAGAAATATTTGTGAAAAGGAAGTACAAATTTTACTGTCCAAAACCATTTGGAGAGCAATATTCTTCTTCTGATTGTAATAAGAAACTCAAAATGCAGAAGACAACAAATAGTTGGGGCATTTTTTTCCTATGACCTATGTCAATTTCAGTTTAATTCCTATTGATGATATTCTCAATGTGTAAAAATAAACTGATGTGTTATTTTAAAATGGTGTTGACTGAAATTTATGAACATATGTCAAATATCCTTCCAACTGTCAGTCACAACAATGAACCATCTATTCCAACAACTCTGAATGGCGAGGTAAACGCTAGTGGCAACCTCATTTGCCATGCATAGTCATTCGATCCCCGCCGATGACTCCAGGCTGAAGTGTCCCTCAAGGTCGCTTAAGCATGAAATCAGTGATCTTTGTGGGGTCATATTATGGAGCTCATGTGAGGTAGCATTGATCCATTAGTTGCTACGGGACCGTGTTGTCAGGGCCTACAATAACCTGATCGATTTTCAGAGATTCAAGTTCATTTAAAATCGACAACACATTCTCGGTCAATGTCAGAACTCAAATTTTTCCTTAGTTCAAACGGCCAACATTGCGTATCCTTCCAATCATCAGTCGTAGCATCGAACCATCTATTCTAACAGCTCTGAATGGCTGGGTAAATGCTAGTGGCAACCTCGTTCACCATGCACAGTCGTTCAATCACCGTTGATGACTCTGGGCTGAAGTGTCCCTCAAGGTCCCTTAAACATGAAATCAGAAATCTTTGTGGGGTCATATCTTAGAGCACGTGTGAGGTAGCATTGATCCGTTAGTTGCTATGGAACTGTGTTACCGGGGCCTACAAAAACCTGCCTCGATTTTCAAATATTCAAGTTTGTTTAAATTTGGCAACACATTCTTGGTCGATGTCAGAACTCATAGTGTTCCTTAGTTCAAATGGTCAACCTTGCGTATCTTTCCAACCATCAGTCATAGCATTGAACCGTCTATTTGAATAGCTCCGAATGGCCAGGTAAACGCTAGTGGCAACCTTGTTCTCCATGCACAATTGTTCGATCGCCAACGATGACAACTGACCAAAGTGTCCCTCAAGGTCCCTTAAACATGAAATCAAGGATCTTTGCAGGGTCATATCTCAGAGCTCATGTGAGGTAGCATCGATCTGTCAATTGCTATGAGACCGTGTTGCTGGGCCTACAAAATCCTGTCACAGTTTTCAAGATTCAAGTTCATTTAAATTTGGTAACACATTCTCCGTAGATGTCAAAACTCATAGTGTTCCTCAGTTCAAATGGCCAACATTACGTATCTTTCCAACCGTCGGTCGTAGCATAGAATGATCTATTCGAATAGCTCTGAATGGCCCGGTAAACGCTAGTGGCAACCTCATTCTCCACGCACAATCATTCGATCGCCGCTAATGACTCTAGGCTGAAGTGTCCCTAAAGGTCACTCAAGCATAAAATCAGCGATCTTTGCGAGGTCATATCTCAAAGATCATGCAAGGTAGCATCAATCCACAGTTGCTATGGGACCATTTTTCCAAGGCCTACAATAGCCTGTCTCAGCTTTTAGAGATTCAATTTCATTTAAATTTGGCAACACATTCTCGGTCGATGTCAGAACTTAAAGTGTTCCTTAGTTCAAACAACCAACATTGCATATCCTTCCAACTGCTGGTCATAGCAATGAATCATCTGTTCGAATATCTTGGAATGGTCGGGTAAACACTAGTGGCAACCTCATTCGCCATGCACAGTCATTCGATCCCCACGGACGACTCCGGGCTGAAGTGTCCCTCAAGGTCGCTTAAGCATGAAATCGATGATATTTGTGGGGTCATATCTCGGAGCTCGTGCAAGGTAGCATGGATCTATCAAGAGCTACGGGACCATGTTGCTGAGGCCTACAAAATCTTGTCTCATTTTTTAGAGATTCAACTTCGTTTATATTCGAAAACACATTCTCGATCGATGTCAGAACTCAAAGTGTTCCTCAGTTCAAAAAGCCAACGTTGTGTATCTTTCTAACCGTCGGTCGTAGCATCGAACCATCAGTCGTACAGCTCCGAATGGTCAGGTTAACGCTAGTGGAAACCTCATTCACCACACACAGTCATTCAATTCCTGCCGACAACTTCGGGCTGAAGTGTCCCTCAAGGTCGCTTAAGCATAAAATCAGTAATCTTTGTAGGGTCATATCTCGAAGCTCATGTTAGGTAGCATCGATCCATCAATTGCTATAGGACCATGTTGTCGAGGTGATAAACTACAACTAATTTAGAACCTAATTAAAGATCTGTGATTAGAGATCATCGAGTTGTTGATTAGATATGTAATATGATTGAATCAGTAATATGTTGTCATTGATGTCAACTAGTTTGACAACACTTATTTTGTAAGTTACAATAACTAAACATCTGTAGAAAAGGAGTAAAAGAGATGAAGAATAGAAATATCTACATGAGGAAGATGTATGTGATGGATGAGGATAGGGAATACATTGTGTAACTTGTTGATGAGTCTATGACCTTATGTTATTGACTTGATTATGTTTCATTCATCTATGATGAGGAAAAGAACTGAAAGACACAAGGCAGTATGGTCGGTTGATAAAGCATCACAGTATACACCAAGCAGTGTAGTGTAAATCGAGCACAGTATAAATCGAGCTTGTGTTTACCAACGTATTTCTTTGTTAACTGAGTAGGAGAAAAGAACTAAATGATTAGTTTAGCCGTTAAGGATTGATGAGCTGTAAGTACATCAAAATCAGTGATAGAGATAATGTTTTTTTATGAAGATCAATGACTAGCATAATTCAAGGAAGATCTAAAGGATGAAATCAAAACATGAACTACTAACACATCAGCCGAGGAAGGTTTAAGCCACAAAATGGACAAAGGAGAATAAGCAAAAAAATCTTATGGAGGAGAAGAAAATGGTTTACTTGTCTATTTAAGAGACTAAGGTTTTGTTATGAAACTAATATCGGAAGAAGGAGACTACAAAACTATCACATGAACCAGCTTCATGTATGCCTAATCAAACTAGTTAAGGAGAACCGAACTGCAGAGTTTATCGAGTGTCATAAAGCTATTACCGAGCGATAGTAAGCCATTGATTATTGTTGATATAGAATTGATAAACTGATTAGAGGATTTGTATGGGCTTAACATAGATCTAATAATCTTCAATTGAAGTTGTATTGTAGTGAGATCAACTACTATTACATTTTTACTATTGTAAACAGAGAAATCTCTTAACCGAGTGGACTTGAAAGTCTTTTATGTATCATTCATAGAATGAACATTGTTATCCTATCAACCCCATAGTGAATGTTGGTTGGATGATAATGGTTGGTCTAAAATCCCTAAAAAGTTCACAGCTAATTGTAACCTTTAACAGGGTTGGGTCTTCACCGACCTCACTTCAGAAGAGTGAACATTTTTGGGTTGCCGGTCCCAGGTGGTTTTTCCCTTCACAGGGTTTCCACGTTAAATCTTGTGTGATATGTGTTCATTGTGGTGATTGTTTGTTATCATACTTTACATATTGCATGTTGGATTTGATCAGTAATCATTAGTTGTTATTGACTGGCAATGGGTAAAAGTACAGACAGTGTAGTATTTTATGTTACCGAGCTGCAGAAGTTTAAGTAAATTATTTTGGATTATACATTTTGATTTGGGACTGTGGATAACTGATTCACCCCCCTCTCAATTACTCTAACAATTGGTATTAGAGCATTGTTTGCTTGGAACAGAGTTTTAAGGACTTCAGCACAAAGGTCTCAAAATGTTTAAGAGGGAAGTGCCAAAGCTAAACAAAGATAACTTCACAATATGGCAAAGTCGAATGAAGCTGCATATATCCGAGATTGGGAATTCTGCCCTAGATTTGATGCAGAATGGATACCTTGCACCACCCAATGGTCCCTTGACCCTTGATCAACTAAGGGACATGCATGAACATAATGCTACTATGATGGAGATTGTTGTTGCCTGTTTAGATACCAAATTTGAAGACATCAAGAACCATACTACTGCTAAGCAAATGTGAGATAAATTAGCTCAAGTTTATAGTGGTGATGCGAATGTCAAGAGAGCAAGAGCCGAAAGCTTAAGAGGAAGATTCGATGATATGAAGATGAAAGGAGGTGAAAACATTGTGCAGTACACAAACAAAATAAAAGAGGTAGTTCGCGCTATTAGAGCATTAGATGGAGTCATTGATGAAGACACTATGGTAAGCAAAATTCTAAGGACCCTATTGCCTATCTATGCCATCAGAATAACTGCAATTCATGAAAATAGGTCATCACCTAACAACACACTCACTCTTGATAATCTGATTGGAAAGCTTACAACATTTGAACTAAACAATTATGATAATAGTGTTGTACCATCTGTTGAATCTACTTTTATGACTTCTCTGAAGATTGGTAAGTCTAGAAATAAGAATGATGATAGTGATAGCAATACTGATGATGAGCTTGATGAACTTGAAGCTCTTATGGCCAGAAGGTTACCTAAAGGTAAAGGAAGGTATAGAGGTAAATTACCTTTAGCATGCTTTAACTGTAAAGAAGTTGGCCACATTGCTGCTAGATGTCCACACAAGAAAGATGATGAAAGAACCAAAGACCGATCTGAAGGAATCTATAGGAGAAGATACAACAGAGGCTACAGACACTACAACAGAGACAACCAAGACAATAATGACAAAGGCAAGAAGGTATGCTACATTGCTGAGGAAGAGATATCATCGATACCGACACTGATGATGATGTGGAGGTTGTATTTGTGGCAATGAAGGATGATTCCAAAGAAGATGAAAGGTATGTAGAGACAACACTTATCTCTAAGGTTAATAAAAATGATACATGGATTATAGATAGTGGATGTACACATCACATGACTGGTGATGAAGAAAATTTTGATTATCTTGAAGAATACAATGGAGGATTTGTAAGAATGGGAAATGATGCACCCTGTATGGTAAGAAAAAAAGGATCCTTGATGATAAATGATAGATTAAAATGAGAAAATACTTATTGGGTAAAAGGATTGGACTATAACTTGCTAAGTGTGGCACAACTGAACAATTCAGGCCACCGAGTTGCTTTTGAGAGAAAAAGGGTGAAAATATTTGATGATGGAGGAAGACTTGTTGGAACTGGTACACAATCCAGAGGTAATCTATTTTATCTTGATAATGATCAGTCTTCTTGTTTATTGATGAAAGATGAAGATGCATGGTTGTGGCATAAAAAGTTATGTCATGTGAATTTTGATAACATGATTAAGATTAGTAAAAGGAAAAGAGTTAGAGGTCTACCTAACTTATCTAATCCTGATCATGTTATGTGTCATGAATGTAAGAAAAGTAAGATGACTAAATCTAGTTTCAAAAGCAAATACTATTCAACAAAGAAGATACTTGAGTCAGTGCATACCGACCTATGTGGTCCTATGAGAACTCAAAGTTTTTATGGAAATATATATTTTATTCTTTTTGTCGATGATTATACTAGGTTGATGACTGTCATGTTCTTAAAAAAAAATTTGAAGCATTCAAGATGTTCAAAGGGTATAAAGAAAAAGTAGAAAAAGAGACTGGTAAAGAATTGAAATGCTTAAGATCTGATAGAGGAGGTGAATTTATCTCTAATGAATTTACTAATTTTTGTAATGAGCATGGTATTAAAAGATAGGTCTCTGCACCGAGGACACCACAATAGAATGGCATTGCTGAAAGGAGGAATAGGTCAATTGTTGACTGCACAAGGACTTTAATGATAGAAAAGAATGTTACTCAGACATACTGGAGGGAAGTTGTTAGCACTGTAGTTCATGTGCTAAACTGAGTACAACTAAAGAAGGACACTAATAAGACACCCTATGAGTTGTGGTTTGGACACAAACCCACTGTAAGTTATTTCAAAAATTTTGGAAGAAAATGTTTCATTCTAAAAGATGAAAGAAATGGAAAGTTTGACTCAAAAGGTGATGAAGGGATATTTCTGGGATATTCGAGTAAAAGTAAAGCATACAAGTGTCTGAACAGAGTAAATAATAAAATGATTGAAAGTACTAAAGTTTGAGTTGATGAGTTTGATGATACAGAGGAAAGAAAAAAGGAACCAGAAGACTATAGTAGAGTCACTTACATTGAACAACCTGAGTATCTACCGAAGCCGCAAACAATGACAACTGGTTAGTAGGAAAACAATACCGAGGAATAGGAAAGAGAAATCGATGAGTAGGCAGGACCTACCGAGAAAGAAAATGAACTTGCACAGGATGAACAAGAAAGAAGAAATTGGATACTAGTGAGTTTTGTCATAAGACATCATCCTGAGACACAAATCATTGGAGACAGACAAGCTGGCATGCAAACAAGGAGTAAAGCAAGACAAGGTACATGTCTATTTTGTGATTATGAACCAAAGAAAAGTTGCATTAGAAAATGATGAATGGGTTAATGCAATGAAAGAGGAAATAGAACAAATAGAAAAGAACAAAACCTGGACCTTAGTACCTAGACCTAAAGATAAGAATGTTATCGGTACTAAGTGGATATTCAGAAACAAGCAAAATGAGAATGGAGAGGTAACAAGGAATAAAGCTAGATTGGTATGCAAAGGATATGAACAAGAGGAAGGAATTGATTATGGTGAAACATTTGCACCTGTTGCTAGATTAGAAGGAGTCAATATGTTGCACACAAAAAGTTCAAATTTTACCAAATGGATGTCAAGTCATCATTTCTGAATGGAATACTTGAAGAAGAAGTCTACATAGAACAACCTGAAGGGTTCGTTGATCTAGACAAGAAAGATATGGTATGTAGATTACATAAAGCTTTATATGGTTTGAAGCAAGCACCGAGAGCCTGGTATGAGAGGTTGCATACTTATTTTTTAAGTATTAGATTTGTTAGAACAAGTGAGAACAACAATTTGCATATGAAAGGAGATAGTGATGATACTATTCTTATTGCTGAAATATTTGTGGATGACAGTATATTTGGAGGACAAGATCAAATCTGTAAGTCATTTGCTGATGAAATGAGAAGTGAATTTGAAATATCTATGTTTGGAGAGATTAAGTTCTTTCTAGGACTACAAGTGATTCAACAGAATGATGGTATATTCATCACACAATCTAAATATATCAAGGAAGTATTGAAGACATTTGGCATGGAAGATGCTAAACCTATGGGAACACCGATGGCTACTGGATGTAAACTGACTAAGGAAGATGAAACTATAGAGGTGAACTAGACACTGTACCGATCTATGATTGGTAAGTTAATGTATGTAGTGCATAGTAGACCAGACATAGCACATGTTGTGGGAATTGTTGCTAGATTTTTTGCAAACCCTAGAGAGTTACACATGGTTGCTACAAAGAGAATCTTAAGATACCTAAAGAAAACAAAAGATTATGGATTATGGTATCCTAAGGAAGGAAAATTTGAACTCAGAGTCTATACCGACACTGATTGGGCTAGAAATATGGATGAAAGAAAAAGTATCACCGGAGGAGCATTTTTCTTTAGTGAAAGACTTGTTACATGGACAAGTAAGAAGCGGGCTTTCATTTCTCAGTCTACATCTGAAGCAGAGTATGTTGCTGCTGCTACAAACTGTTCAAATATTGCATAAATCAAGCAAGTATTGGAAGGTATGAATGAGATAATCATTGAGTCAGTTATTATATACTGTGATAACATAAGTGCAATAAATATTTCAAAGAATCTAGTGATGCACTCTAAAACAAAGCATATATCTATTATGTATCACTACTTAAGAGAACAAGTACAAGAGAAAAAAGTTAAGCTAGAGTTTGTTACATCAAAAGAACAACTTGCAGACATATTTATAAAGCCTCTATCGAAGGATACATTTGAATACTTGAGGACTAGACTTGGGGTTTGTCCCCTATCTACCAGTCACTAATGTGATCTGGATGTTGCATCAGCCTAATCTTATCAGAATGTCATTCATGTTGATGTAGCATAGTTCACACTTTGGATCATGTCCAAGGTTGTGAAAAGTTTGGAGAACTAGAACCGATTGGCATATCAAGATACAGAGAGAGATACAAAGAATGCACTAGACAATAGAGAGTTACATGGCTACTACAAAGTTGTATGTTTATTTTTTTCTTTAGCATTGTTGTCAAAGGGAGAGATAAACAATATGAAACAATATGCACCAATGAAACATCTATCTAAGGGAGAGACAAACTGAAAGAAAGGGAGAGCATTGAAGATCAGTTACTGAGAACAAAAGAAGGAATCTAAGAGTTGAAAAGATCATATCTGCAGAATGTCAAAGCTGGATTGGTAATGTTGTTGAGTAACGTAGTGATTAAACATATTAAGCTAGGGAGAGCTTGTGCAACATTTGTTCACAGAGTTTTAGAATACATGTTTGGTATGTGTATGGTATACTTCATATTACTTGAGTTGTCATCAATGCCAAAGGGAGAGATTGATGAACTACAATTGATTTAGAACCTAATTGAAGATCAGTGATTAGAGATCACCGAGTTGCTGATTAGATATGTAATATGATTGAATCAATAATATGTTGTCATTGATGTCAACTAGTTTGACAACACTTATTTTGTAAGTTACAATAACTAAACATTTGTAGAAAAGGAGTAAAAGAGATGAAGAACAAAAATATCTACATGAGGAAGATGTATGTGATAGATGAGGATAAGGAATACATTGTGTAGCTTGCTGATGAGTCTATGACCTTATGTTATTGACTTTATTATGTTTCATTCATCTATGATGAGGAAAAGAATAGAAAGGCGCAAGGTAGTGTGGTCAGTTGATGAAACATCATAGTATACACCGAGCAGTGTAGTGTATATCGAGCATAGTATAAAATGAGCTTGTGTTTATCGACGCATTTTTTTATGAACTGAGCAGGAGAAAAGAACTAAATGCTTAGTTTAGTCGTTAAGGATTGATGAGCTGTAAGTACATCGAAATCAGTGATAGAGATAATGTTTGTTATGAAGATCAATGACTAGCATAATTCAAGGAAGATCTAAAGGATGAAATCAAAATGTGTTACTGACACATCAGTCGAGGAAGGTTTAAGCAGCAAAATGGATGAAGGAGAATAAGCGGAAAAATCTTATGGAAGAGAAGAAAATGGTTTACTTATCTATTTAAGAGACTAAGGTTTCATTATGAAACTAATGCCAGAAGAAGGAGACTGCAGAACTATCACATGAACAAGCTTCATGTATGCCTGATCAAACTAGTTAAGGAGAACCGAACTGCAAAGTTTACCGAGCATCATAAAGCTATTACCGAGCGATAGTAAGTCATTGATTATTGTTGATATAGAATTGATAAACTGATCAGAGGATTTGTATGGGCTTAACATAGATTTGATAATCTGTAATTGAAGTTGTATTGTAGTGAGGTCAATTGTTGTTACATTTTAACCATTGTAAACAGAGTAATCTCTTAACCAAGTGGACTTGAAAGTATTTTATGTATCATTCATAGAATGAACATTGTTATCTTATCAACCCTATAGTGAATGCTAGTTGGATGATAAGGGTTGGTCTAAAATCCTCTAACAAGGTCACACCTAACAGTGTGTTTGTGACCTTTAACAAGGTTGGGTCTTCACCGACCTCACTTCAAAAGAGTGAACATTTTTGGGTTGCCGGTCTTAGGTGGTTTTTCCCTTCACAGGGTTTCCACATTAAATCTTTTGTGTTATGTGTTTATTGTGGTGATTATTTGTTATCATACTTTACATATTACGTGTTGGATTTGATCGGCAATCATTAGTTGTTATTGCCTGGCAATCGATAAAAGCACATATAGTGTAGTATTTTATTATACCAAGCTGCAAAAGTTTAAATAAATTATTTTGGATTATACATTTGGATTTGGGATTGTAGATAACCAATTCGCCCCCCTCTCAATTATTCTAACACGGGGCCTAAAATAGCCTATCTCAATTTTTAGAGATTCAACTTTGTTTAAATTTGGCAACACATTCTCGGTCGATGTCAAAACTCAATGTGTTCCTTAGTTCAAATGGCCAACGTTGCGTATCCTTCCAACCGTCGGTCGTAGCAATGAGCTGTCTATTCGAACAACTCCAAATGGCCAGTTAAACACTAGTGGAAACCTCATTCGCCATGCACAATCGTTCAATCCCCACCAATGACTCCGGGCCGAAGTGTCCCTCAAGGTCGCTTAAGCATGAAATCAATGATATTTGCGGGGTCATATCTCGGAGCTCATGTGAGGTAGTATGGATCCATTAGGTGCTACAGGACCATGTTGCTGAGGCCTACAAAAGCATGTATTAGTTTTCAGAGATTCAACTTCATTTATATTCGGCAACACATTCTCGATTGATGTTAGAACTCAAAGTGTTCCTCAGTTCAAATGACCAATGTTGTGTATCTTTCCAATCATCGGTCATAGCATCAAAGCATCTATTCGAACAGCTCAATGGTCAAGTAAATGCTAGTGGAAACCTCATTCTCCACGCATAGTCATTTGATCCCCGTCGACGACTCCGGGCCGAAGTGTCCCTCAAGGTTGCTTAAGCATGAAATCGATGATCTTTACGGGGTCATATCTCAGAGGTCATGCGAGATAGCATCGATTCATCAGTTTCTATGGGACCGTGTTGCTGGGGCCCACAATAGCCTATCTTAGTTTTTAGATATTCAACTTTGTTTAAATTTGGAAACACATTCTTGGTCGATGTCAGAACTTAAAGTGTTCCTTAATTCAAATGCCAACATTGTGTATCCTTCCAACCGTTGGTCATAGCAATGAACCATCTATTCAGATAGCTCTGAATGGTCGGGTAAACACTAGTGGCAATCTCATTCACCAAGCACAGTCGTTCGATCCCCGCTGATGACTCCGGGCTGAAGGGTCCCTCAAGGTTGCTTAAGCATGAAATCGACAATATTTGTGGGGTCATATCTCAGAGCTCATGCAAGGTAGCATGGATCCGTTAGGTGCTACAAGACTGTGTTGTCGAGGCCTACAAAAGCCTATCTCAGTTTTTAGAGATTCAACTTCATTTATATTTGGCAACACATTATTGGTCTATGTCAGAACTTAAAGTATTCCTCAGTGCAAACAGCCAACGTTGTGTATCTTTCCAACTGTCGGTCGTAGTATCAAACCATCTGTTTGAATAGCTCCAAATGGTCAAGTAAATGCTAGTGGCAACCTTGTTTGCCATGCATAGTCATTCAATCCCTGCCGATGACTCCAGCCTGAAGTGTCCCTCAAGGTCGCTTAAGCATAAAATCAATGATCTTTGTGGGGTCATATCTCAGAGCTTGTGTAAGGTAGCATCGATCTGTTAGTTGCTACAGGACCATGTTTCTGGGGCTACAATAGCCTGGCTTAGTTTTCAGAGATTCAACTTAGTTTAAATTTGGTAACACATTCTCGGTCGATGTCAGAACTCAAAGTGTTCCTTAGTTCAAACAACCAACATTGCGTATCCTTCCAACTGTCGGTCGTAGAAATGAACCATCTATTGTAATAGCTCCGAATGGCTGGGTAAATGCTAGTGGCAACCTTATTCACCATGCAGAGTCATTCGATCACCGCTGACGACTCCGGGTCGAAGTCTCCCTCAAGGTCGCTTAAGCATGAAATTGATGATATTTACGAGGTCATATCTTGGAGCTCATGCAAGGTAGCATGGATCCGTCAATTGCTATGGGACTGTGTTGCCGAGGCACAAAATCCTCTCTTAGTTTTTAGAGATTCAACTTTGTTTATATTCGGCAACACATTCACGGTCGATGTCAGAACTCAAAGTGTTCCTCAGTCCAAATGGCCAATGTTGCATATCTTTCCAATTATTGGTCGTAGCATCAAACCATATGTCTGAATAGCTCTGAATGGTCAGGTAAATGCTAGTGACAACCTCATTCACCACGCACATTCTTTTGATCCCCACCGATGACTCCAGGCTGAAGTGTCCCTCAAGGTCAGTTAAGTATGAAATCAGTGATCTTTGCAGGGTTATATCTAGGATCTCATGTGATGTAGCATCGATCTGTCAGTTGCTACATGACCATGTTGCTAGGGCCTACAATAGCCTATCTCATTTTTCAAAGATTCAACTTCGTTTAAATTTGGCAACACATTCTCAGTCGATGTTAGAACTCAAAGTGTTCCTCAATTCAAATGGCCAACATTGCGTATCCTTCTAACCATTGGTTGTAGCAACAAACCATCTATTCAAACAGCTTCGAATGGTTGGGTAAATTCTAGTGGCAACCTTGTTCGCCATGCATAGTTGTTCGATCGTCGTCGAGGACTCCGGGCCGAAGTGTCCCTCAAGGTCGCTTAAGCATGAAATCGATGATATTTGCAAGGTCATATCTCGGAGCTCATGTGAGGTAGCATGGATCCATCAGTTACTACAAGACCGTGTTACTGAGGCCTAAAAAAGTGTGTCTCAGTTTTCAGAGATTCAACTTTGTTTATATTTGGCAACACATTCTCGGTCGATGTCAGAACTCAAAGTGTTCCTCAATTCAAACGGCCAACGTTGTGTATCTTTCCAGTCATCGATCATAGCATCAAATTGCCTATTCGAATAGCTTTGAATGGCTGGGTAAATGCTAGTGGCAACCTCATTTGCCACACATAGTTGTTTGATCACTGCCAACGACTCTGGGCTGAAGTGTCCCTCAAGGTCGCTTAAGCATGAAATCAACAATCTTTGTGAGGTCATATCTCAAAGCTCGTGCAAGGTAGCATTGATCCATTAGTTGCTATGGGACCATGTTGTCGAGGCCTACAAAAGCCTATCTTAGTTTTTAGAGATTCAACTTTGTTTATATTCGGCAACACATTCTCGGTCAATGTCAAAACTCAAAGTGTTCCTCAATTCAAATGACCAATGTTGCGTATCTTTCCAACCGTCGGTCGTAGCATCAAACCATCTATTCAAACAACTCTAAATGGTTGGGTAAACACTAGTGGAAACCTCATTCACCATGCACAGTCGTTCGATCACCACTGACGACTTTGGGCGGAAGTGTCCCTCAAAGTTGCTTAAGCATGAAATTAGCAATCTTTGTGGGGTCATATCTTGGAGCTCATGTGAGGTAGCATTGATCTATCAATTTCTATGGGACCGTGTTGTCGAGGCCTACAAAAGCCTGTCTCATTTTTTAGAGTTTCAACTTCATTTATATTTGGTAACACATTCTCGGTCGATGTCAGAACTCA
This sequence comes from Chamaecyparis obtusa, assembly GCA_027943335.1. NCBI lineage: Eukaryota > Viridiplantae > Streptophyta > Pinopsida > Cupressales > Cupressaceae > Chamaecyparis > Chamaecyparis obtusa. The sequence continues at coordinate 106,235 of BSBK01001907.1, forward strand.
AAGTGTTCCTCAGTTCAAATGACCAACATTGTGTATCTTTCCAACCGTTGGTCGTAGCATTGAACCGTCTATTCAAACAGCTCCCAATGGCCGGGTAAATGCTAGTGGCAACCTAGTTCACCACACACAATCGTTCAATCACTGCCGATGACTCTAGGTCGAAGTGTCCCTCAAGGTCCCTTAAGCATGAAATTAACTATCTTTGCAGGGTCATATATTGGAGCTCGTGCGAGGTAGCATTGATTGTTAGGAATAAGGTGTCTCAACCTTGGATAATTCCTATTGTTATTATTTGTTTTGTAAAATGTATTTCTTGCAAATAATGTAATTAAGTGTGAGTGTACATGTCTAGTTGGCATGTTGATGTGTCACTCCACTTGATGTGTCGACATCTTGAATTGTGTGTAAGGAGATCATGGCTGAAACGGTTATGACAAATTCCTATGACATGTAAGAGCTATGTCTAGAAGTTTCAATGATGGGTGAAGACATGTGGCAACTGATAAAGTTGAGTACTGTATACTCTTCCCTAATCCTATTTTCTTGGAGAATGGTAAAACCCTAATATGACTATCTTTGGAAGTTGCCCTAAAAAGGGAAGCGAATGATATAATCATTTTTTAGGGTTGTGAGGAAAGAAGTTAGTGTATTGTTGGAACATTTTTATGCTGCTGCGATTTGTCTTCAAGAGTTGGAAATCTTCTGAAAGAACTTGCATTGCAAGTGTATTGTAAACTATAATAGTTTTGATAAATACATTGTGCAGGTTTTGGAGTGCTAGGGTTTTTATCGAAAGGTTTCCCCAGGGTAAATCTTTGTGTCATTCTCTATTTTCTGTATGCATGGTATATGGTTGCAATATCATTGTTAAAGTAGTTAACGAATCTGAAATTATAAGGATTTAAAAGAATTTGCACAATACATTCCTTTAGAGATTAGTGTAGGAAGTTGTTTCCGCACCTAAGTTTCCTTACATTGATCCATTAGGTGCTACTAGACCGTGTTCCCAAGGCCTACAAAAGCATGTCTCAGTTTTCAGAGATTCAACTTCATTTATATTTGGCAACACATTCTTGGTCAATGTCAGAACTCACAGTGTTCCTCAGTTCAAACGGCCAACATTGTGTATCTTTCCAACCATCGATCGTAGCATCGAACTATCTATTCAAATAGCTCTGAATGGTCGGGTAAATGCTAGTGGCAACCTTGTTCACAACGCATAGTCGTTCAATCCCCGCCGATGACTCCAGGTCGAAGTGTCCCTCAAGGTCGCTTAAGCATGAAATCGATGATATTTGTGGGGTCATATCTAGGAGCTCGTGCAAGGTATCATTGATCCGTTAGTTGCTACAAGACTATGTTGCTGGGGCCTACAAAAGCATGTCTCAATTTTGAAAGATTCAACTTTTTTTATATTCAGCAACACATTCTCAGTTGATGTCAAAACTCATAGTGTTTCTCAGTTCAAACAACCAATGTTGTGTATCTTTCCAACCGTCGGTCGTAACATCGAACCGTCTATTCGAATAGCTCTGAATGGCTGGGTAAATGCTAGTGGCAACCTCATTCACCATGCACAGTTGTTTGATCCCCGTTGATGACTCCAGGCTAAAGTGTCCCTCAAGGTCACTTAAGCATGAAATTGGTGATCTTTGCGGGGTCATATCTTGGAACTCGTGTGAGGTAGCATCAATTTGTCAGTTACTACGGAACCGTGTTGTCGGGGCCTACAGAAGCCTATCTCAATTTTCAAAGATTCAATTTCATTTATATTCGGCAACACATTCTTGGTCAATGTCAGAACTCATAGTGTTCCTCAGTTCAAACAACTAATGTTATGTATCTTTCCAACCGTTAGTTGTAGCATCGAACCATCTATTCGAACAACTCCAAATGGTCAGGTAAATGCTAATGGAAACCTCATTCACCACACATATTCATCCGATCCCCGCCGATGACTCTGAGCTGAAGTGTCCCTCAAGGTCGCTTAAGCATGAAATCGATGATCTTTGCAGGGTCATATCTCGGAGCTCGTGCAAGGTAGCATCGATCCGTTAGTTTCTATGGGACTGTGTTGCTAGGGCCTACAATAGCTTGTCTCAGTTTTTAGAGATTCAAGTTCATTTATAATCAGAAACCCATTCTCGGTCGATGTCAGAACTCACAGTGTTCCTCAGTTCAAATGACCAACATTGCGTATCTTTCAAACCGTCAGTCGTAGCATCGAACCGTTTGTTCCAACAACTTTGAATGGTCGAATAAATACTATTGACAACCTTTTTTGGCACACACAGTCGTCAGAATGCCGCCAACCACTACGGGGTGAGCAGTAGGATGAGTGCAAATATGTATTCTAGTGTTTGTCATTAACAATCATTCAGTTAGGGGACACTTAGAAGTTAGTTAGTAAAAGCATAAGGTTGCACATCCACATCTATCGTAGTAATCTTATTAATAAAAGAACTCTTGCCAACATTAGGGTACCCACAGATCAAAATAGGCCTGGTATTGAGGTCAATAGATGACAACCTCTCCATATGTTGCCTCACCTGTTCGAGGTCATGTCTTTATATTGTGACTGTCCCGTGGAATAGGGATCACACTAATGAATATAAATGTTTGATTCCATGTGATCTTGGATAGGTTGTGATGTAGAAATATTGTCTTATATTATATTTATACATTTCTGCATTCATTTCATTACTTTTGTTATTATTACAGTCAAGGAATTGACTGTTATTGAGGACAGTGACTAGCATTTGTAGCACAGTCAGCAAGTTAAACATACATTGATAAACATACAAGCATAACTATAAGGCATGGGAAATTTGCAAAGCATAAGACATCCACATAAACATAAATTAGTATACATTAATACACCAAACACATGAATTGCATACCTAAAACATAAAAAATATATATTCATTGGGCATGAAGCCAAATATATATGTCCAATAATGTCATACATTGAATATATTTAATACAATTAAATTGGCTTCCTCAAAGCCAAATGGATGTACAACGTATCACTTATACAATATACAAAAAATATGTCCACTAATGCCATATAGGCATACAATCCATATCCCTAATCTAGTCCTTTCCTGCCAGGGGAAGAAAAAAAATCCCGAGCTATCTTCGATCATCGCGTTGATGGAGATGCAGTGGATGTTGTAGTCTTCTGAGTGCACTCACTCGTCCTCCTGTCTAGACTCTTCTGTAGCTCAAACTGATAAAAAAAATTAAGCATCAATAACTAATATACATCAAAATTGAATTATACAATGACATAAAATTGAATATTCTCTTACCGCTAGCAAATAGTCACTATGTTCATCCACCAAAGGCACATGTTGGCGATCTGGAGTAATAAGTCCCTACAACAATGATCAAAATAATAATTAAAATACATACATGAATATCATTATAAAATTCAATACAAACTATTAAAATAACAATTAAAATTAAATGATCTCTTTCATACCTCAGTCAGTGCTTCAGAACTAGCTACTACTGCAGCTACTCCACGATCCAAAGTATCATGGACAAAAAGAGGATTCTCTGACGTTAATAACTGAAAATAAAACAAAAAAGTATTATGTAGTTATCAATATTACATATATTTTTTACAACCCTACTAATGAGTAAATGATACCTCCATGAAGGTTCCACCGCATCCTTCGGTGTGCGGTGTCAAAGTCGAAGCTCCGACATTCAACTAGTGCACATGTACCTGGAAAATGATAAGATAACCATTCTTATAAGAATGTACTACTGACATGTTAATTATAATGCATTATTACATATATACATGTTGACTCAATGGTGACATCACAAAGCTAGGTGAAAGAATGTGATCATCGTGCCTCTGGATTTTGATCATAATTTGTCTAGTAATTTAGTTATTCATTCATTTATTAATTAAATATAATCAAGTAAATCAAATTAGCATGCAAATAAAGATACCTCAAGGAAAGTGGCACGATGCCCTTCCCTGTCTATTGTGAACATCGATGGTCTACTAGTGAATGTCTAATGTACATGCACAATAAGTTATGATACAATTATTCATATAATTACATAATAATCCAATATATTTATTAAAATATTTTATTTGATACATACTTGTGGAACTGATCACGATGTGTAGAAGGGGACATTGGGATCATTGCCACTGCCACTAACACTTTTGCCTTGAATTTTCATTATAATCAATAGATACTAAATTAATTAGTTATTCTTTTATAAATGAAATATGATCAAAGCAATTTAATGAACTTGGAAATATTTACCTATCTGTCAATGCCAAATGTCATATTTAGAAAGCTATCAGTCATCATTCCAAGATCCTCTTCCTCTCTCTCACCAGTACCAAATGTGCACAAGAATCCACATGACCGACAAATATGCCCCCTCGAGGACTGACCATGGTCACCCTCAGCTAAAGAAGTGGCACACTGAATGAGATTCTATGTCAAAGCACTAATTGTGCCTAGTGTGTCTGTCTTTACATGTTCCTTCACAACGGAAGGAATAGTAACATGATCCACCTGTGGCTTGCCAATAGGAACCTTAGGTGCATTAGGGTCATGATGTGCCCCCACTCGATCAAATGATGACCCCCCTCCTCTACCCTAAGAATCTAGATAGTCAAAATAATTAGGCACCTCCTTGAGTACAAACTCACAATAGAGTTTCCTCAAGAAATATATAGGAACCTCATGATTGTTATAAGGAGGTGAATCAAAGACCATCCACCATCTCTCCCAAAAATTGTTTTTAATGTCTTCATTTAAGCACCAATGAATTGGGAACCTCCTTCTTGTAGTTCTAAGAGTATCTGTGTCCCCTGGTTTTTTAAATAGCTTGCAAATGTCATCTTTTGTGATTTTTTTATTTTTTATGTCCACATAAGATAATTTATTGGCATAATATTATTTTTGTTCTTCTCTTTTATCCTGCCATAAATTAATTTGCCCACTAACCGAGCTTACGTGGGTCAAGATTGCTTCCAATGATTTTGCAAGTCTTTCCCTTCTGGTATTTGTACCACTAGAATCTTTTAACCTACTAATTAAAGTTTCTAATTCTTTTTGCCCTATTTCAATTTGGTTCATCAAATTTTCTTGTGTTCTAGGAGGAGGTTTCTCGATTGGTGGAGGCAATTAAGGTTCATTTTCTTCATTTGTTTCTTCATGAGGAGATGGAGCGTTTGGTGGAGGGTTTGGTTGAGGGAGATTATTTCTTCCTAACAATTAAAAAAACTAGATTTTAAAATCTTCATTACACACAAATTTAAACAACAAAAATTGTTACAAAACTGAAATTTTAAAACAAATAAGAGGCATGGGCTGTAAAAACACTTACCTCTTCTTCTGAATCAAACTTGATGACACCGTGGAGCCATTTGATGGATGGATGAACAAAAACAATGGATTCACAAGCCAAAAGAAGAGTGCGTGCACGCTTGGGAAGCCCTTCTTAAATGCAAACGCAGGTTCGAGGAAAGAAAAATGAGCTTTCCAACCCGCAACAAGCTTTAAGAAGGCTTTTTTCAAAGCGTGTGTACCCTATAGGGTGCATGCACTTTGAAAAACACTAAAAAAGTGTTTTTCAAAGTGCATGCGCCCTATAGGGTGCACACACTTTATTTTGGATTGCCCAAGCCTAAGGCTTGGGAAACCCAAGCCATAGGACATGCACCCTATGCGTGATGGGGGACCAAAAAGAAAAGTGGCATCTTTTTGGTCCCCCATCTTTGTGCATATACCTGTATATCATGGACATCATCAATTTCATCCTCATCATAATCATCATCATCATCAGCAGTAGCAGCACCAACAGCACCAGTACCAAATGTGTTAATGATCAATGCATTCATACCATCATCTTCAAATGTATTTTCTGGCACATGATCGTCATCTTCCATGGGATCATGATCTTCAACTTCAATACTCACACCTCCATGTTCCTCTATATTCACACTGGGGAGATCGACCTATATAAAAATGATGATAAGAAAACCTCTCTTCAATGTGATAATCAAACCTCCTTCCATGGTTCATATGTATATTAATTGTAAAAACAATATAACAAACAACTTACCACTAGATTATAATCAAATCCCCCTTCAATATGACCATTCTCCCTACAATGTCTCTTTGTTGTTTTGATTTTGATTCTTCTTGTCTTTAAGCCATTACAACTCTTGCATGGACAATAACATTTGTCATTTCCTTCTCTTTGAAAGTTAAACAATCTAGTGATTGTCTCCCAATTTTGATCGAATTCCCTTGTATTATCTGGCATGATCCTTAATGTGTATATCTGTAAAACAAATTGGAGATGTCTCCTTTCATTAGCTTCACGTCACCTTCTCATAACTTCTCATTTTCTGACATATTTTTTCAAAGGCTTTGTAGGAAACCAAGAAAGGGGTATTCTTGAGTTCAAACACATTGAGCTTCTACAACTAAATTATAAATCATGAATTCACTATAAACTTAATTCACTATAAATCAAGGGGCATTATAAATCATGAATTCACTATAAAATTAATGTATTGCTCTAGATTTCATATGGACATTTTGTCAAATGGTTGGCATGTATGTTTATTCAAATGGAGTTATATCATTTGAAATGGATATATGATAGGTTGATATTGAATTCTATGTCCCTATTTGATTTAATAACATCAATATAACAAACAGAGCACCGACCAATCAAATAGGGACATGAGGTGCTCAAACAGTGAGCTCATAAAATAATATATTTAGTCTTAATAAAATCTTATAAAACAACATATATTATGTGAAGTGTTTGATCTCTCTTTATTTATTTTGTTCTTTTGATATTCACTGTGGTACTCCCCGTTTATGATCATTTCATGAGGAAATATCCTGATGGCTTGTGTGTTGCAAGCCAGGGCATCATGCATTATTTATGAGCTCACTGTTTGAGCACCGACCAATCAAATAGGAACATGAGGTGCTCAAATAGTGAGCTCATAAATAATGCATGATGCCCTAGTTGTAGGTAGTTATCTCTTCTATAATGATGGAGGAGTGAAAGGTAATGATCAATGAGGTTGCTGCTATTAGATCATACATTAATACACTTACTGTTTTGAATTTGAGCTCAGGCATCATGCAATGTTATTGTTATCATTGCATGATTGTTGTTTTTGTGCACCATATATTATTTTATACACTGTTTATTTCATTGAGACAATGAGCTTGGCATTTGTAATGTATTTTTTGTTATTGGATCAATGCTACCATGTTGTTGAGGTTGTAGATGCATTGAATCACCACTTCCATTCTACTTTGATAGTAGCACTATAACAAACAGAGCACCCTCCAATCAAATAGGGACATAAGTAAGACATTTAATGCATTATTACTTTATCATGATGATAAAAATTTCATTGGCTCAAAGCACATAGAAATTCAAAACAATAGGATATCTTAATCTTTATGAGCTCAAATTCAAAATAGTAAGTGCATTATTTTATTACTAATGTCCCTATTTGATCTAATATCATCAATATAACAAACAGAGCACCAACCAATCAAATAGGGACATGAGGTGCTCAAACAGTGAGCTCATAAAATAATATATTTAGTCTTAATAAAATCTTATAAAATAACATATATTGTGTGAAGTGTTTGATTTCTCTTTATTTATTTTGTTGTTGATATTCACTATGTGGTACTCCCCGTTTATGATCATTTCATGAGGAAATGTCTTGATGGCTTGCGGGCTGCAAGCTAGGGCATCATGCATTATTTATGAGCTCACTGTTTGAGCACCGACCAATCAAATAGAGACATGAGGTGCTCAAATAGTGAGCTCATAAACAATGCATGATGCCCTAGTTGTAGGTAGTTATCTCTTCTATAATGATGGAGGAGTGAAAGGTAATGATCAATGAGGTTGCTGCTATTAGATCATACATTAATACACTTACTGTTTTGAATTTGAGCTCGAGCATCATGCAATGTTATTGTTGTCATTGCATGTTTGCAGCTATTGTGCACCATATATTGCTTTATACACTGTTTATTTTATTAAGATTGTGAGCTATTGTAGTTGACTGTATTCTTTTGGGGTGTGATCTATTGTAGTTGTTTCTTTTTTCTTTGAATCATTGTTTACAATTACTTTTGATGCAATATTTGTGTGAAGAACAAGAACAAAATGGTGAACGAGTGCATTTGACAAAGATAAACATGACACATTTTGTTGGGTTGATTGGGTTGGCCTGGTACCATTTACATGGCCTAGTCAGATATTAAACAGTGAGCTCATGAACAATGCTAGTATTAAACAGTGACCTCATGAACAATGTATGATGCCCTAGCTTGCATCCGGCGAGCCATCAAGACATTTCCTCTTGAAATGATCATAAACGGGGAGTACCACATAGTGAATATCAACAACAAAACAAATAAAAAGAGATCAAACACTTCACATAATGCCTTGAAGGTAATAGAAATGATTCCCTATCTCTCAAAGCTCGTAGGTCATCAAGCATTCCAAATGAAAAGATGTAAACAATGTTAGTATTAAACAATGAGCTCATGAACAATGTATGATGCCCTAGCTTGCAGCCCGCAAGCCATCAAGATATTTCCTCATGAAATGATCATAAACAGGGAGTACCACATAGTGAATATCAACAACAAAACAAATAAAGAGAGATCAAACACTTCACACAATGCCTTGAAGGTAATATCAATGATGCCCTAGCTCTCAAAGCTCACGGGTCATCGAGCATTCCAAATGCTAAGATATAAACAATGCCACTATTAACATTCGTATGGTGCCATTAAATCAACAAATGCCATCAAAATGAAATTGAGGTGCTCAAACAGTGAGCTCATAAACAATGCCCTCTTCACGCCATGCAAAAGTACAGTGTCATCTTTGCGGTAGCTCTTCAAATTCACAAAAATTACAAATGACACTTTCTTTTTCAAAATTACAAAAATTTAATTGGCTCAAAGCACATAAAAATTCAAAACAGTAGGATATCTTAATCTTTATGAGCTCAAATTTAAAATAGTAAGTGTATTATGTTATTACTAATGTCCCTATTTGATCTAATAGCATCAATATAAAAAACAGAGCACTGACCAATCAAATAGGGACATGAGGTGCTCAAACAACAAGCTCATAAAATAATATATTTAGTCTTAATAGAATATTATAAAACAACATATATTATGTGAAGTGTTTGATCTCTCTTTATTTGTTTTGTTGTTGATATTCACTATGTGGTACTCCCCGTTTATAATCATTTCATGAGGAAATGTCTTGATGGCTTGCGGGTTGCAAGCTAGGGCATCATGCATTATTTATGAGCTCACTATTTTTTATGAGATGCTCAAACAGTGAGCTCATAAACAATGCATGATGCCCTAGTTGTATGTAATTATCTCTTCTATAATGATAGAGGAGTGAAAGGTAATGATCAATGAGGTTGCTGCTATTAGATCATACATTAATACACTTACTATTTTGAATTTGAGCTTGGGCATCATGCAATGTTATTGCTGTCATTGCATGGTTGTTGCTGTTGTGCACCATATATTATTTTATACACATAGAATAATAGGTTTGGGGACTTAGACTTATGTTCAATCCTTAGTAATGGTTTGGGGAACTAATTACTAGATGAGTGACTACAGTACCCTAGTTTGCATTATTAGATGATCTTGTTTAATTTGTGTTTATTTCATGCAAAGATATATGTAAAGGAAAATATATTTTTGCATCTAAAGATTACATGTATATATATGAAAAATAACTTGTATATACTATACAAGGAAAATAACTTTCAAAAGAAAATGCAAGAGTACAGGCATACATAAGAGGATGAACATAAATAATAAAAGTGTCAGACATTGCCTGAAGTGATGAATTTTTTACCCGGGTATGAATCTAGTGTGCCCCTATGTGATCCAGAACCTGCAAAGAAAAGAAAGATGGGGGTTAGATAAAAAATAAAGAAATGAATGGCATCCTATTACTGATCCTCATCTACAATTATGCATGTGCATAGTCAAGCCATACACTTCTGAAAGAAAAACCAAGCTCACAGTCTCAATGAAATAAATAGTGTATAAAACAATATATGGTGCACAATAGCAGCAAGCATGCAATGATAACAATAACATTGCATGATGCCCGAGCTCAAATTCAAAATAGTAAGTGTATTAATGTATGATATAATAGTAGCAAGCTCATTGATCATTACCTTTCACTCCTCCATCATTATAGAAGAGATAACTACCTACAACTATATTTCATAATTCTTCCTTTGAAGTATATATATATCAAGTATAATTATGAGTTTACATCATATATTTAGTCTTAATAAAATCTTATAAAACAACATAAAACTAACCCAAAATACTTTGTCTTAATAAAATCTTAATAAAGCAATATATTTAGTCTTAATAAAATAATACACTTACTATTTTGAATTTGAGCTCAGGCATCATGCATTGTTTATGAGTCACTATTTGATTACCAGCCAATCAAATAGGGACATGAGGTGCTTAAACATTGAGCTCATAAACAATGCATGATGCCCTAGCTTGCAGCCCGCAAGCTATCAAGACATTTCCTCATGAAATGATCATAAACGGGGAGTAACACATAGTGAATATCAACAAAAAAATAAATAAAGAGAGATCAAACACTTTACACAGTGCCTTGAAGGTAATAGAAACGATGCCCTAGCTAGATCAAAGCTCGCGGGTCAGCAAGCATTCCAAATGAAAAGATGTAAACAATGTCAATATTAAACAGTGAGCTCATGAACAATGTATGATGCCCTAGCTTGCAACCCATGAGCCATCAAGATATTTCCTCATGAAATGATCATAAATAGGGAGTACCACATAGTGAATATCAACACCAAAACAAAAAAAGAGAGATCGAACACTTCACACAATATATGTTATTTTATAAGATTTTATTAAGACTAAATATATTATTTTATGAGCTCACTGTTTGAGCACCTCATGTCCCTATTTGATTGGTTGGTGCTCTGTTTGTTATATTGATGTTATTAGATCAAATAGAGACATCAGTAATAAAATAGGGGCATCAGTAATAAAGTAATACACTGACTATTTTGAATTTGAGCTCATAAAATAATACACTTACTATGTTGAATTGTCAAATGACCAATGAGTGATAATTTCAAAAGTGTATCATAATTAAAGGCATGTGAATTCATATTGTACTTAATTTGAATGCCAATGTGTAATATTTTTACTTAGGATATTTCGAGACCCCTCTCCATTTTAAACTAACCTATGACTTCAAAGAAGGAATTATGAAATATAGTTGTAGGTAGTTATCTCTTTTATAATGATGGAAGAGTCAAAGGTAATGATCAATGAGGTTGCTTCTATTAGATCGTACATTAATACACTTACTATTTTGATAGCAATAACATTGCATGATGTCAGAGCTCAAATTCAAAACAAAAAGTGTATTATTTTATTACTCATGTCCCTATTTGATCTAATAGAATCAATATAACAAACAGAGCTCCGACCAATCAAATAGGAACATGAGGTGCTCAAACAGTGAGCTCATAAACAATGCATGATGCCCTAGCTTGCAGTTTGCAAGCCATCAAGACATTTCCTCATGAAATGATCATAAACGGGGAGTACTACATAGTGAATATCAACAACAAAACAAATAAAGAGAGGTCAAACATTTCACACAATGCCTTGAAGGTAATAGAAACAATGCCCTAGCTCTCAAATCTTGTGGGTCATCAAGCATTCCAAATGCAAAGATGTAAACAATGTTAGTATTAACATTCATATTTTTCCATTAAATCAACAAATGCCATCAAAATGAAATTGAGTTAATGAGAAGATAAAGCTCAAATGCCTACCTCAAGTCATGGCTTCCATATAAAGATCAAATACTAAGGAACTATGTTATAAAATTTCATGTCAAATTTCAAGGCATGAAATTTTATAACTGTACATATATTTTCTTCGACTCCCCCACATTGTAAACTCAATGCTAAGGAGAAAAAAGTATGATGTCAAAAAGTATAAAATTTCATGCCTTGAAATTTTATAACATAGTTCCTTAGCAACTACCATATGAAGAGCAGTGCAAGGTGGCAACTTTCCCATTTTACCATAGTTAGGGCCCTCTTTTACCATGCTTTATATTTTTTTAAAGTGAAGACAAAGATTATCTTAATTTGTTATCTTTAAATGTTATTCATTTTATGATTTTAAAAATTGAAATAAAAAATATAAACTTTTAAGAAACTTTTACATCTTTTCATCATATGACCCAAAAACATCAAGAATTGTCATATATGGTCACTAATAGCAAACTTTCAGAAGAATATGAATGAATGCAAACATACATAAGTGGATGAATATAAATAATGAAGGTACCAAACTTTGCCTAAAGTAATGAAGTGTTGACCCAGGTCAATCCAGTATGCTCTTGTATGATCCAAAACCTGCAAGGAAGGAAAATATGGGGTTAGATCCAAAGGATCTAAGCAATGCTTGGCGCCCTATTACTGATCCTCATCTACAATTATGCATGTGCATAGTCAAGTCATACATAGACTCAACAACATGGTAACATTGATCCAATAATAGGAAATACATTACAAATGCCAAGCTCACAGTCTCAATGAAATAAACAATGTACAAAGCGATATATGGTGCACAACAACAGCAAGCATGCAATGACAACAATAACATTGCATTATGCCCGAGCTCAAATTTAAAATAGTAAATGTATTAATGTACGATATAATAACAACAACCTCATTAATCATTACCTTTGACTCCTCCATCATTATAGAAGAGATAACTACCTACAACTATATTTCATAATTCCTCCTTTGAAGTCATAGGTTAGTTTAACTATTGGACAATGAGCTTATAAGAGTTTCGAATAGATTTGAATAAAAACTAAGAGTATTGAATTTTATTTGTTCCTATTGTGATTTCAGGGGAGAAGAAGGATAAGACCTTTTCAGCGGATCATGGTGGTGTATATAGCTTGTAAGTTTATAGGTTTGCACTTTTTTTGTTTGAGGCTTAATTATACAATATTTATACAATTACTTTTGATGCAATATTTGTGTGAAGAACAAGAACAAAATGGTGAAAGAGTGTATTTGACAAAGATAAACATGACACATTTTGTTGGGCTGATTGGGTTGGCCTGGTACCATTTACATGGCCTAGCCAGATATTAAACAGTGAGCTCATGAACAATGTATGATGCCCTAGCTTGCATCCCACGAGCCATCAAGACATTTCCTCATGAAATGATCATAAACAGGGAGTAGCACATAGTGAATATCAACATAAAAATAAATAAAGAGAGATCAAACACTTCACACAATGCCTTGAAGGTAATAGAAACGATGCCCTAGCTCTCAAAGCTCGCAGTTAATCAAGCATTCCAAATAAAAAGATGTAAACAATGCCAGTATTAAACAGTGAGCTCGTGAACAATGTATGATGCCCTAGCTTGCAGCCCGCGAGCCATCAAGATATTTTCTCATGAAATGATCATAAACGGGGAGTACCACATAGTGAATATTAATAGAAAAATAAATAAAGAGAGATCAAACACTTCACACAATGTCTTGAAGGTAATAGAAATGATGCCCTAGCTTCATGGGTCATCAAGCATTCCAAATAAAAAGATGTAAACAATGTTAGTATTCAATAGTGAGCTCATAAACAATGTATGATGTCCTAGCTTGCAACCCGTGAGCCATCAAGACATTTCGTCATGAAATGATCATAAACAGGGAGTACCACATAGTGAATATAAAAAAAATAAAAATAAAGAGAGATCAAACACTTCACACAATGCCTTGAAGGTAATAGCAACGATGCCCTAGCTCTCAAAGCTCGTAGGTCATCAAGCATTCTAAATGCAAAGATGTAAACAATGCTAGTATTAACATTCATATTTTGCCATTAAATCAATAAATACCATCAAAATGAAATTGAGTTAATGAGAAGACAAAGCTCAAATGCCTACCTCAAGTGCCCGTGCCCTCTTCCCATACGGTGTCGGCCTCTTCATGAACACCAAACTTGATTTCCTTCTTTGTGCCACGCAAAAGTGCATTGTCATCTTCATGACAGCTCTTCAAATTCACAAATTACAAATAACACTTTTTTTTTTCTATTTTTTTTTTGTTTATAATCAAATGGGTGTCGCAATTACGACATCATCATCTCTACTACGACGCCGTCAGGGGCATTGCAAAAAAAAATATAAAAAACAAACACAAATTGTAGTGGCATCGCAAATTGGCATCGAAATTCAACCCCAAATGTTGTAGTGATAGCCCCACAGTACATATATTTCTAAAGTTATTTGTGTGTATTTTACTATCAGTATATATAATATGATCAAGTCATGATTGCATGAAGTATTTGTTTGACTTTTGTAGGTCACCCCTAGTTTGAGGGAGGTACAACGCCAAGGGTTTGTATTGCTGATGACTCAACTGACATTTCTTGAAGAAAGTTCAACACAAGTAAGTTTTAATGTTAATTCGGTTATTTTGTTAACATATATTTGCTACCAAGGATTTAACATTAAATAGTATAACTCGTAGATCAATCTCATGTTCGCAACATATATAGGTCAGAGTCAACGTTGGTGGCATTATCACTTCGCTACCAAGGACATATATTAGGTCTCCTGTCCGCGTGAGGAGACAAAGAGGCGAGGTACATGAGAGTTCAATTTTGAATTTTATTTATTTATTATTGTTGACTATGATTTTGAATTTTAGGGTTTCTAGTTCTACAAGATCTATGTGCTATATTCTATTTATACATTCCAAATTCCTTGATGGTGACATAATGTAAGATTTGAAACATTTCTTTCAGTTGATGTATATTTTTTTAATGAGACTTGGAAATGCATTTATCTACGGGCCATAGTGCCCTTAGTCTTTCATGTGCAATTTTGGTTGTTTACCTTTTGTTTGTGTTTTCAAGGGTATAGTTCCTCTTGTGATTTTGCATTTAAAACTAAGGCTACCCAATACATACTTTTGTTGTTTGTAGGTTTTTCTTGGTATCATTTTGAATTAATTAACCACAACCAATAAGGATTAGGTTAGATTTGCAACTTAGATTACATATTGTTCTTTTCATTTCTTTGTGGCATTCAAGTTTTCATACACTAAAATATGCAGAGTTAGCATTTGGGAGAAACAATCAATAGTTACAAGTTATCATTATGGTGTAGTTAGGATGCATGATAATAATTTATGTTAGGTAGAATGTCTCTTTAATTGATGTTTAAATCTGCATCCATTTTTCTTATGTCAGATATTCATCTTTCATCTATCACTTTTTGCTAAAAGAATAGTTAATCGGGAAATTGATTTCTTTTCTTATTTTTGCTAGTTATGGTCTAGTCTTTTTAGAATTTGCATCGTAGGGGTCAATGATGTGTTTTTGGTGGGATATATTATATTTTTAATATAATTATATATTAGATAACATACATACTTTTATGTTAATGATTCTAATCTCTTCATTCTTATTATTTCCACCTTTTTAAAAATAAAAAAAAAATTGTGGAAGATATGGATTATTTTTCTTTGATGACTATTCTTGGCATTTAACCGTTGTTTGAAATAGATTAGTTTAAGAAGATTGTCAAGCTTTAGAGACTTTTTGGTTACCAGAGGCTTTTAGGATCTTATTTTTTATTCATTTGTATCTTGAATATACTAAATATGGATATGATATAATGTTTGGTGCATTTCGATGCCTTCCGATGTGCTTTGAATCAATTTGGATGCTAGATTAGAGTTTAGGGTTGTCTAGTGGATTAGGGACAACCAGTGATCACCTAAACCTAATCAGATTGTACTTTATTGTTATGATATCATAATTTATAATTTATGAGATTCTTGATACATTTATGATATTGATTTTCGGTAGAGAACCTAGGTACACTAGGTGAGTGGATTACAGTGGGTGTCAGGGCACAAAGTGGCCGCTAGGAGATCCCATTGGTGAGTTTCCTTAATCAAGTGATAACATTAACAAAATTTACTAGGAAAGGGGGGAAAATAAAATAATAAAGACTAATTGTTTCCCTACCCATGCCACTAGTGCTTGTATAGGCTAGGGATGGGAGTGAAGGTTCCTTGTGATGGCACAATCGAACAACATTGTCTTCATGGAAAGGTGTTTGGTTCCGCATATGCCTATTTGGGTGTCAGGGTCCAACGTAGGACTACTAGGAGATCCCTATGAGTGATGGCTATGTGATGACACTCACCTAGATTGTAGCCTATAGTATTTACACCTTTGATTGCATTCACCTCTAGTAGTCATGTTTTGATTTGTTGTCTTTTGTGATTCATGCTTGTTTTCTGGGAACCTGGTTTAAGCAACCTTAGACATGTCCTATTTTTCTCCTCTTGCATGGTCCTTGGTTTCTATCTCCTAGCTAGAGGGAGTGGGCCTATTGGTTCCACATGGTTGGGTGGTTAATCCTTAAAATATTGAGGTATTGTTTGCGGTCTCTTAGATGATCCTTGTACATGTATGTTCCTTTTCAGATTTGAGTTAAGATTCCATATTGTATATTATTTCATGTTGAGATGTATTGATGTATATGTATTCATGTAATTGTAATCTCCTGAAATGATTCATATGTATGAGTCATAATGATGTAATTCTATTTCAAAGCAATATATAAGGGATTGGGTAGTTCTAGGTGAAAGAAAGAGGGAAAGATTATATTATGTGTTGAACATGTTGTTAACATTGAAAGGAAGTTGTTTATATTACTTGCTCATATTTATTCTATGTTTTCAATTTAAAAAGGAAATGAACTTAGATGTACTTAGGAAAGAATTTCTTATCTCCTAATGAAAGGCAATTAGTGTGAAATGATAGATTAGTAATTGGAATTGATGAGGCATATTTATGCCATCTTTTAGAAACCCTAGGATAGTTTTTGAAAGTTCTTGTTCTTTTTTTATTGCACTTTACTACAGACCTATATACTCTTTTTATGTTATTATGTGGCATGCTACCACTAAGACATCCAGTCCGGTTTAAGCTTTAAAACATGCAAACTTGGATATTAATGCTATATTACTTATGCTATATCTATGGTTATGTTCTTATGGGTAGTTAGCTATTTAAATATGAATGAATGTGTGCATGTTTTGGTGAAACATTACCTTGGATGTCTTGATTCTAACATTTAAATGCAAAGTGCATATTTAGAAAATGAAGGATTGACTAGGTGAATGCGCCCATGCACTGGATACCTCAACCTGGTCATGCATGAGACTCAATCGGTGGAGACATTAATGCAACTCTAGTGATGGTTTCAGGATGATCAAGGTGGTAGCAGCTAAGTGTAGACCGAGTCAAATAATTATGAATTTCCCTATAGAAAATCTAGGAAGAAGTGGGAAGTTAGATTTGTTCTTCCTCTGTCAAGACAGTTCTTTCCTGCTTTCTGGATATATTATGTTTCCTGCTTTCTAGTTTCCTATTTTATAGCTTCTAGTATTGTAATAATGACTCTGCATATCTTGTAGCATGAGCAGTTAGCTGTTAAATGGTTTCCTTTAAATAAAGCCCCTCTCCCGCATGAGGAGGGCATTATCAGTAATCTGAGTTATAATTTCATTTTGTTATTTTCTAGCTTTCAAGAATCTTTGTACTATGTTTTTCAATCAATGATGAATGAAGTGTTGAGATTTAGTTCTATGTAATTAAAGTTATGGATACTCATCCAAGGGGGCCCACTTGGTGAGGAATCCACCTTAGTTAGAATAATTTCATGTAGTTTCATTTCCTGCATCTTGTTATTTTAATTCTGGTGTTGAACTATTCCTGTAGCCAAAGTGGCGGAATAGATAAAACATGGTAGTTTAGTTTGCAAGTCTTTGTGTTCCTTCATCATCTTTACTTCTACATTTTCCATTCCAACATTTACTTCCTGCAGCTGTAGATTAAGCTTTCCTTTCAATTATTTGTTTCCTGTAGCCATAGAATAGTTTTTTTTCAAGCATTTCTTTCTTGCAACAACTATAGGAAAGTGTGGTTTGAGTCAGCCTTCAGTGCATATATCTTGCTAGCCCGTTTCAAGTAACGATATTCTTAAATCTATTCCTAAGGATGAAGAAATTAAAAGGGCTATTCACTCTTTTGAAGGAGAAAAATCTCCCGGTCTGGATGGCTTTCAAATGTTTTTCTTTCAATCTTTCTGGAGTATCATTGGGAAAGATGTTGGCGGTGTTGTGAAAGAATTATTTGGCTCTAAATCAATTCTTAAAGAAGTGAACTCTACTTTTATAGCTCTTATTCTGAAAAGATCGGGAGCTAATGCTGCTGACTGCTTCAGGCCTATCAGTCTTTGTAACTCATCGTATAAGGTTATGTCAAAGATCCTCACCTCCAGGATTTTAAAGCTTCTCCCTCATCTCATCTCGCCTCAACATAATGGTTTTGTCTCGGAGAGACAATTTCTAGATTAAATTATGGTGGTTCATGAAAATATCCATTCTTTGGAGAAATCAAGGAAATAGGGGTTCCTGATGAAGCTTGACTTATCCAAAGCCTATGATAGAGTGGATTGGGAGTTGCTATCTAAAATTCTTCAAGCTTTCAGCTTTGATCATGGAGTGGTCAAACTTATTATGCAATTGGTCACTATAGTGTCCTCTTCTGTGATTGTGAATGGTGGCTCGTCTCCCTTCTTCAGACCTTCTAGGGGGTTGAGGCAAGGAGACCCTATCTCCCCTATCCTTTTCACCATCATGGCTGAAAGCCTTGGGAGATTCTTTAAAAACTAGGTTATTCAAGGGCAAATCTCTAGTCTGCAAGCTTCTTCTATGGAGATTAGATGTTCTCATGAGAAATTTGTTGATGACACGATTCTTATGGGGAATCTACTGTCAAAGAGGTGAGGAATATGAAAAAGGCTCTCAATGTTTACTCTAATGCTACTGGTCAACTTATAAACTAGGAGAAAAGTTTCCTATATTTTTTTAATACACTTGAAGCTAGAATGAATAAAATCTCTTCCATTCTCTGCTACAAGATAGGGAGGCTTCCTACACCTTACTTAGGCTTACCTTTGTGTTTGAAACCAGAGGCCAATTTCTAGAATGAAATTCTTGATAGATTCCACAATAAGCTGGTGGGTTGGAAAGGGGTGATTCTTAGTCAAGTTGGAAAATTCCAACTATTAAAGGCTACTCTTCAAAACCTTCTTGTTTATGCTCTTAGTCTGTTCAAGATCCCTCTGAAGTATATTGACCTTATTGAAAAAATTCAAAAAAGGTTCCTTTGGACTGGAGTTGAAGAGAAAAAGAGACTTAGCTTGGTGGCTTGGGAGAAGGTTTGTAAACCTAAGAAGATGGGGGGGCTGGGCATCATAAACATATTGAATACAAATAAAGCCCTATTAGCTAAATAATGCTGGAGGATATTTGAAGACAAAAAATAATGGAATGCAATAATTAAAAAAAATACCATCTCTCTTCTCTTGAAGGTATTCTTCAATCTCAAAATGAAACCTAGGGATCATTTGTTTGGAACAACATAAGCAAGGGTAAGAACCTGATCAATAAAGGGGCTAGATGGAAGCTGGGGAATGGCAGGAAGATACAATTCTGGAATGAGAAATGGCTTTTGGATAAGCCTCTTATAGAGAATGAGGAGTGGAATATTGTGATCCAAGATTGTAAAGAGACCATTGGGGAATATGTGAGTGACTATTGGACTAATGATGATTGGATCGACTTGGGGTTGAGGGACATCAGATTTAAAGAAGTGAATAAACAACTTAACAACTGGTTTATTAGAGATAATGATCCTGATGAATTGATTCGGTGCCCTTCAATCTCTGGCAAGTTCTCGGTTGCGTCTACCTTGGCTCTTCTCATTCCTCTTGAGGATCAGCCTTTTTGCGCTCAGGTATGGAAGAAAGATCTTATCCCTAAAATTAACATGTTTTTTTGGTTGCTTGTCCAGAATAAAATCCTGACTATGGACAACCTCATGAGAATAGGGTTCCAAATGCCTAATAGATGTATCTCATGTTGTGAAGAAGCTGAGACTTGTAATCACCTAATAATCCATTGCTCCTTTGCTAGAGAGGTCTGAGACTCCATCATTAAATCTCTGAACTTGAATTAGGTTAAACCTCAAAATGTTCAGGATTTTGTTCAGCAATGGCAAAGCCCTTTTCATGACAAAAATGCTAAAGATCTCTAGAAACTTGTTTTTCCTCACTTTACTTGGAAAATATGGAAGGAGAGGAATAACAAATTCTTTAGAGATAAAAAATATACCCCCCTTTTGGTTGCTAACTCTGTTTCTAGAAGTCTTATGGAGAACTGCATAAGTATTGGTAAGAAGGATACCAACTCTTGGAATCCTAATCCTAAGAAGGACTGTACCATTTCTTGGGAGAACTTGAAGAGCATAATGGATCCAAATCCTAGAGACAATGTTATGTGGTCTGCTCCTCCCTCGGGATGGTCAAAAGGGAACTTTGATGGTTCTGCTAGAGGAAACCCTGGAAGGGATGGGGGGGAGGCATCATAAGAGATTAGGCTAGTAATTGTCTTGGTGCTATTGTTGTTCCATTAGGGATTCAAACTAACGACGTGGCAGAGGCTGAGGTAGCGCTCAATGTGGTGAAGTTGGCTAAAGATATGGGTTGTTCAAAATTATAGCTCGAAGGTGACTCCCTCAACATAATAAATTGTATCAAAGGGATTTCTGTGAGCTCTTGGACTATAGCTCATATAATAAACAAAATTAAAATAATTATCAGTTCATTCGAGGAATGCCACGTCTCCCCTATTTACCGTGAAGGTAATAAGCTGACAGACAGGTTGGAAAATGAAGGTACTCAGATTGACGTCATTAAAATATGGAGAGGGGAAGAAAATCTAAACACTGAGATCATAAGTCTAATCACTTATGATAATTGATTACAATGAAGGGAGAATCACTTAATATCATGATGATAAGGATGAAACTATTTTCGAGGAGGGTTGCATGTAAGGTGAAGTGTGGGATCATTATTTTAGTGTTAATGATTTACAGATTCTGGATTATTTTAAGTAATCAGAAAAACAACAGTAAGAAAAGCAGTGAGACAAAGATTACTGGTAAGAAGTTGAGCCAGAAAAGAAGTAGAAAGAAAAACATAGGAGGAGGTTTGAGGAGAGAGGAGCCCTTTGACTATGAGAAATGGAGACAAGAGAGGAAAGTCTGGAAGAAGCTGAGAAAAGGAGGGGTCACTCAATACATGGAAAAGCTTCACGACTACGACAAATAGGTAACTTCCTTGTTTGTTGAGGGCTGAGTTAGAGGAAAAGTCAATATGTGGGGAAAATCTTTCCCCCTTACTCTTTCCCTTATGGCCGAAATCATTGCTTACTCCTGGAGGGAATTCATTTCCATAGAGGCAACCATAAGCTAGGTACTAAAGCTTTTAATCTCTTCCTGAAAACTGTTGATGAAAAAGCTCTCATGACTAAAGCAAAAGGGGATTATGTGGATATTACTAAGATTAAGGATTTTTGGGCTAAAATTTTGAAGGTCATGATCGAGTACTTTACACTTGACGGGCACTACTCCAAAATCTACAACCTACATTTTGTTTTGGCAAATCACTTCAAGCACAATAAGAGGATTTCTTTTCTGTACTTTCTTTTTAGTTCTCTGAACAATAGCATAATGGAGCAGTGAGCAACCCTATGTTGCATGAGGGTTTGATCCTCCTCATCACTGACTATGCAAGGGAAAATATCCCAGACCCAATTCCTAAAAGGGTCACTAGCAAAAGAAAGGAAACTAAAGAAGTTGATAGAAAGGTTGAATCCAGCAAAAAGAGGAAGAAAAACAAGAAAAAAATCTCTGACAGTAGTGATGAAGATGGCAATAAAAGTGATGAGGAGAAAGAAATGGTTAGCGAAGATGATGCTAATAAAAATAGCCCTCTTTCTTAGGGAAAGGGAAGTGTCGAGGAAGAAAATGTGGAGGTGGATTCTGGTAATGAGGAGAGAGCCCAGGAAAAAGAGGACAGGAATCTTGAAGAGAAAGAGCAGGAAGAGGACATGAATGATATTATGGAAGAGGATAAGGAGGAAGAAGAAGGAGGAAAAGAAGAGGAGAACCAAGAGGAAGAAAAAGAAGAGGAAGGAGCTGAAGAGGAGGAAGAGGATGCCCAGGACTCCCTTCCTGAAGAGGATAAGGAAGTCACTCAGGATTTCCCTTTGGAAGAAGAAAGAGCTGAAGATCATACTGATTTTGACATTGATAAGAACCCGGCTAGCAAAGAGGATGGTAAAGACCAAAAGGAGGACACTTTGGGCCTTCTGGTGGGTCAGGATGAAGACGAAAAGGAGGCCAGTCATTACCCCTGCTATTGTTGAAAAAGAGGAACATATCGAAACTGATGTCGGTATGGACTAGGCTTCTATTAAGGAGGGAAATAGTCAAAAGGAGGACACCTTAGGCCTCCTGATGGGTGCTTCTAATCTAGAAGAGGTCAACATAGCTGATGGCCAGGGCTCTATTATGGATTGGATCAAGCGGGAGATGCAGGAGTTGAAGAACCACCTTCAGGCCTTGGAAAAAATATGACTACCTTGACAACTAAGCTAGAGAAGCTAGAGAAGCTGGAGAATAAGGTTCTGGTTAAGGTAAAGAATAAAAATTGGAATGAGGATATTACTACTGAAGTCAACAAGATCATTGACAACAAGGTTAAAGACATCAAGGCTAAGAACAACAACAATGAGAACATGATAAATGAGGTCATGATTCACAACAAAGAAGGACTTAGTGTTGCTATCATGAACTTGAATAAGCTGCACAACTATCTGGAGAAAAGCAAGCTGGAAAAAATGACCATAACAATTGATGATGATGCTAGGAATGTTGGTCCTGTAACGAGAACTAGAGGGCGCACTTAGAGGAAGATCCCTGAGAAGCCTAAGGAATTGAAGGACCTGAAAGATGCTATCCAAAAGATGGAGGACCTGAAGATGAAGGCGGAGAAAATGATAAAAAACAAATAGTTTGGTCTGGTTGGCAGTTGGGTGTTGTTGGTAGTTTTGCTAGAAACTATTTTTCTTTGCTTTTGTTGTCATTTCTAGGGATGTATCGGATCCTGCTTTTGTCTTTTCAGCAGGCATTTCTTTTTTTTTGACTTTAATGCTATATCTTTATGCTCTTTTGTAAATGGATGATGTGGACTATTTGGCCAAACATGCATTGACATGCAAGTTTCTTGGTATCCAGATTTCCCTGTCGGCTCTGAAAGCCTGGATTCACCGTTCATGGCAGGTGGAAGGTGATATGGATATTATGATGGCTGGTAATAGCTACTTTTTGGTTGCTTTCTCCTGCATGTTAGATCGGGACCGGGTCTTTGAGGGAGGTCCATATTTTTTATGACCGTGTGGGACTTTTTGTCAAACCCTGGCATACAAGGTTCAATTCTGCTGAGGATCTCCCTTTGAGGGTTCCTGTTTGGGTCTGCTTGCCACAACTTCCTTTGGAGTTTTGGTGCGAGGATATCCTATGACAGATTGCTTCTTTACTTGGGAAGCCAGCTGTTATAGCACATCAATCACTGGATAAAAAGGTTATTTCTTATGCTTGTATTTGTGTTGAAATTGATTTAAATAATCCTTTGCTAGATTCTTTAGAAATCTGCCTAGGCTCTTCTTCTTGGATTCAACAGCTAGACTATGAATCCTTTCCCTTCCGATGCTGCATCTATCATGAGTATGGTCATTTACAATGCCAATTCCCTCAAACCTCTAAAGGCAATGGTACTCTTGGAGGGTCCTTAGGCCCAAGGATGGCTAATGATGGTAAGAGGAATGGTCAAAATGTTAGTATTGGAAAAGGGAAAGTTCAGACTGATAGTACTGGTAAAGGGAGAGCTCAGATGAATACTTCAAGTCAAGGGCAAGGGCCAACAAACACTACTAGTCTTGATAAGGATGGTTTTATCCCTGCTCGCAACCATGCTAAGGGAAGGGGCTAGAAGCGACTTCATCTAGATCGGCAAGTGGACTCAGGGTTCAATTGTTTTGAGGTGCTAGACAACATGGTCATAGAAGAAGGCATTCCTACAGTTGTTCAAGGTGGGTTTATTGGCTTAGGTGGGAGGAGTTCTATTCTTAGTGGCATCCAAGATGTTGTAGTTCAGCAGCAGCTGGAGATCCCTATTGGCCCTGAGTCTGGTGCCCTTGTGGTTTCTCTTGCTCCATAGGAAAAGGATATTCTTCTAGCAGATTTGGTCAAGGATGTGTTTGCCTCTGGTAAAGGAAAGGGATCTTCTCTTGCTTTGGGCTTGATGCAAAGACCATTTAAGAAAGTCTCTTTTGCTACTCCCTCAAGAGTTGGGCGAAAGTAGGATCAGGAAAAAATTAAACTTACAAGAGATTTACTGGTAGAATCTGGGGCTGTAAAGACCCTAGGTGAACATTTCCCCCACTCTACTCAATGATTATTCTTTCATGGAATGTGAGGGGGTTGAATAGCATCCCCAGAAAAAAAGCTATTCATGAGTTGGTGGCTGATCATTCTCCAGATATCCTTTGTATCTAGGAGACCAAGCTTTTAGTGGATTCCATGTTTAGATGTGCTCCTAATATTTGGTTTCTGGGGCAATGTCAGTGTGTTGGTGCTTTGGGGAGCTCTGGTGGTCTTGCCATTTGTTGGGATCCTAGGAAAGTTATGCCTCTCTACTGGATCTCTTGTCACTTGGCTCTCTCAATGGTGGCCTCTTCTGTGGAAACTAGAGAGATGATTCTTGTTACTAATGTGTATGCCCCTATTGATCTCCTTGGTAAGATTAAGCTCTGGGAACATATTAGGCATGTTAGAAGCTATCACCCATTCTTGCCTTGGATTGTTGCCAGTGATTTCAACTCTATCATTAGTCTGGAGGAGAAGCGGGGTGGGATGACTCGCTTGGATCCTCCTTCTAAGCTTCTTTGGGAAAATATGGATTTTTTACATCTCTCTGATGTCAGACCTCTTAATGGGCTCTTTACATGGAACAATAGAAGGGCTGGAGATGATGCCATCTCGGAACGCCTAGACAAGTTCCCGGTTTCTTACTTTTGGAACTATGGCTCTCTTTCTCTCTCTTCTAAAATTCTCGATTGGAGAGGCTCTGACCATTGGCCTATTAAGCTCAAGGCTAGTTATGTTGCCACCCCTAAGAAGCCTCCCTTTAAGTTCTAGCTGATGTGGCTTCGAGACTCTTCTCTCCATGATTTAATGCCTCATTGGTGGAGACAAGGTGGCCCTACCTATGGCACTGCTATGTTCTCCTTCTCTAAAAAGTTACAATATGTCAAAAGGAAGTTGAAGAATTGGAATAGGACTTGTTTTGGTAATCTCCACATCATGAAGAAGAGGGCTTAGGATCATCTGGATGTTATTACTAGGCAGATTCAAGATTTGGGTTTTTCTGAAGCTCTTGGCATAGCAGAATCCCAAGCTTCTAGTGATTTAGTAGAGTGGGATCTTAGAGAAGAAATTTATTGGAAACAGAAGGCTCGAGTTGACTAGCTTCAAGAAGGGGACAAGAACACTGCATTTTTCCATAAATTTGTACAGGCTCGACGTAATAGGAGTTACATTTATTCTCTTGTCACTTCTGATGGGATGCATCTGACCTCCTCTCAAGCTATGTCCAGGGAAGCTATTCAGTTTTACTCTGCTCTCTTATCTGATGATTTGCCTCTAGCAGAGATTGAGGAGAATATGATCTTGTCCTGTATTCCCTCTGTTGTGACCGGGGAGATGAATGACTCTCTTATGCGGCTGATTTGTATGTCTGACTTGGAGGAGGTTGTCTTCAACTTGCGTAAGGGAAAAGCTCTGGGGCCTGATGGCTTCCCTGTTGAATTCTTCCAGGAATTTTGGGATATTATCAATCAAGACCTTTTGGATGTGGTTCAGGAATCCTATTCCAACAAAGCTATGCTCTGGGCTTTGAATGCTACTTTCCTAGTCCTTATTCCGAAGAAGGAAGAAGCCAACCAGCTGGACTTCTTTCGACCCATTGCTCTATGTAATGTGGTCTATAAAATCATTACTAAGCTCATAGTAGAGAGGCTTAAAGTTTGGCTTCCCATGGTTATCTCTGAGGAACAAGGGGGTTTTGTGGCTGGAAAACAAATTTTGGATGGGGTGGTTATTGCTTCTGAAGCCATTCACTCTATGTGTACTTCTAGAGAGCGTGCCATGTTCATCAAGCTCGATATGGCTAAGGCTTATGATAGAGTCAACTGGGGTTTCTTGCGAAAAGTTCTTCTAGCTTTTGGCTTCAGTCAGGATTGGGTTAGCTGGGTTTGGAGCTGTGTTTCTACTCCCTTCTTCTCGGTCCTTCTTAATGGTGAACCATCTGAGTTATTTGGGGCCTCTAGGGGTCTCCACTAGGGAGATCCCCTTTCTCCTTATTTGTTTATCATTATGGCTGAGGGACTTGGCAGACTTATCAATTCCCATGTTTCCCAAAATCTGATTCAGGGCTGGCGATGGGGAAATGGGCTGCCCACTCTTTCCCACCTCCAGTTTGTGGATGATACGACCCTTGCTGGGAGAGCTCAGATTTGAGAAGCTGAAGCCTTTCGTCTCACTTTGGATACTTATTTGGCTGCCTCAGGTCAGAAAATCAACGACCACAAGTCCTCTATTTTTTTCTTCAACACTCTTGAGCCTATTCAGCGATGGATTGCTAATATCTTGAGATTTTAGATTGAGTCTCTCCCTCTGACTTACTTGGGTGTCCTTATTGTGGTGGGAAGACAACCCAGGCTTTTCTGGCAGTGCTTGCTCGATAAACTTCAACAAAAAGTCAATCATTGGACTCATAGGTGGCTCTCTACTGCTGGCAGGGTGATTCTCTTGCACTCTATGATTCAGGCCCTTCCTATATATAGAAGCATGGTTCAGGCTACCCCGACGTATTTTCTTAAAGAATTTGATGCTCTTTCTCACCAATTTCTTTGGAGTGGCAATTTGCAAAATTCTAAATGGAGCCTCATCAATTGGGATACTGTTTGCAGGCCAAAAAAGGAAGGAGGCCTCAGCCTTCATTCTGCTATCTTGAGCTGTCAAGCTCTTGCTGCCAAGCTCTATTGGCGCTAGTGCTCCAGTCAGTCTCAGCTTTGGGCCCATATCCTATCACACAAGTATTTACCTGGCATTGAACCTTCAGATGTTTCTAGGTTTCCTCTTGAGGGAAGAGGCTCTATGGTGTGGAATACCCTCAAGATTGGGGATCACCTAGTGAAGAGAAGTCTTTTTTGGATCTGTAACAGAGGCACTGAGGCTCTATTTTGGAGTGATTCTTGGAATGGGCATCCTCCTCTCTTGTCATCTCATCCACACTTACAGCCTCTTTGTGATTTTTTCCTTTCTGCTGGTTGGAATAAGGTGGCTCATTATAAGGAGGCTTATAACTTGGGCTTTGCTATTGGTTACAGATGGAAGAATTCTTCTGATTGGCCATCAGGTGGTTCTCTGGGGGATCGGTTGGAGCTTTCTCAGGTCTTGGCTTCTAGGGAGTGCAGCTCTTTGCAGGAACCTGATGTTTTGGCTTGGGGAGGTGCTTCTTTTGGCAAATATTCTATTTCTTTAGGGTACCTTGCGTTGACTAAGCAACGGTTTGGTGAGGTAGAGGTTTCTTGGTGGAAGAAAGCTTGGAATAAATTTTATTGGCCTAAGTGTAACTTTTTCCTCTGGATTCTGGTTTACAATCGCTGTCTTACTTGGGAGAATCTTTGCAATCGAGGCTTCCAGGGGCCCTCCATCTGTGTCTTATGCCGCAATAGTGAAGAGACTATTTCCTACCTTTTTTTCCAGTGCTCTTTTGTCAAGTAGATTTGGTATTTCTGGTGGAGTGCATGGGGATGTTCTTGCTGGCATGTTTCTTCCTTGTCTGAGTTCTAGGACCGTCTGGGCCATCCCCCTTCCAAGACCTCTTTTCTTTAGGTTGCTTGGACTATTGGCCCTTCCTTTATTTTATGACATGTTTGGCTTGAAAGAAATAGGAGGATCTTTCATGAGGTGCGGCTGGGGATCAAACACTTGTGGGGGAAAATTGCTCATTCTCTTCATGAAACGCTCCTGGCAAAATGTGACTTTTGTGGAGGTTTGGACCTTGGAGATGCTAGTATTTACTCACGCCTTTCCTTTCCTCTTCAGGGTGGCGCTCCCTCTTTGCTTCATAGACGTGCTGGGAATAGAGCCAGGTAGTGCTCTCAACGTGTTAATCGTGAGGGGCATTGGACTCCTCCCCAGTCTGGAGTTCTTAAAATAAACACTGATGGCTCTTCTTGGGGAAATCTTGGACTGAATGGCATTGGGGGAGTTGGGCGTGATAGTTTTGGTGATGTTCAATTTTTGTTCTCTATCTACAAGGGTTACCATACAAATAACCTCACAGAAGCCCTTGCTATCTTGGTTGCAGTGGAATAGTGTTGTCAATGTGGCTGGAGAAGAATTACCTGTGAGACTGACTCGCAGGTGGTAGTGAATTTATTGAATAGACGGAACCTTGTGGATGTGGATTGGCATTTGGCTTTGGTTATTCAACAGATCACTCAGTTATGCAATTCTCTGGATTCTGTGTCTTTTATGCATATCCCTCAAGAGTGGAATGGTGTGGCTGATTGGTTGGCTAAATGGGCTTCCGAGCACGTGCTGGATTGTAATATTGTTGATCATAGGATGCTTCCCCATGATTTTTCTCATAAGCTGGCTCAACTTGTTGACCAGGATAAAGTTCTTTAGTTCTCTTTATTTCCTCTGTTGTTCTGTTCTCTTTGGTATTCAATAAAATTTTTACCCCTCTTTTAGTTAAATATAATAAGATAAAAATATACAAAAACATAAGATGTTCACATTGATATAGTGAAATTTAAAATTAAATTATTGTAACGTGATTTGATCTTTTGATTTTAACATATGTAAAAAAGAGCACATAGTTAAAACTAGAAGTTCAAATCACATTATTATGGACTATAAAAATCTTATGTCTTTAATATAAATACAATGTTTTATTTTAGAACAAAACAACTTAAACTATATTCCTACACCTAAAACCTAAACACAATAAACCTTTGACATAAAACTAACAATATCAATTATATTCCAACAAAATCAACAAAAGAAACATCAAATAAAATATTTGAAACAATACCTAATTCAGAAAGTAAAACCTTGAATACAATCATCATAATTTAATATAGGAGAACATAAATTTTGGATAATTGAAAAAAAATAATACAAATTTTTTAATTTATTAAATTCATAGGAAACACTTAAGAGAAGGGGTCTCATGTTCTAATTATGTGAAGTGAAATTTGTTAATTAAAAGTTCACTAAAAAATCATGTAGTGAGTCCATTAGTATACACTCAATTGGTAGAAAAAATCTTAACAATTAAAACATTTGTACAATTGCATCATTTTTTGGAATTAGTGCGTTAACTAGTGATATTTTCAAATATATATTAAAAGAGAACAATTTACTTATCTACATCTAGTTCAACAATATATTTCATAATTCAATACATCTATTAATATATTTTAAAAAATATGACATTAACATATTGTAAGAATTTAAATAATATGATTTATTGTCAATTTGATTGGCTGTGAGAGAAAAAGGCAATGAGAAAAATAAAATTTGTTTCAAAAAAATGCAAAAAAAAATGAGTCATTGGTTTTGCCTTTAGAAAAGGGGGAGAAGCCACTTGGACCATGATAGATGAGCAGGTGCCCATAATATTAATTATATAGAAATATGACATTTATAATTAATTTATAATTAAAAAAATATTAAAAATATTCATTATTATTATAATATTTTTAAAATTATTTATTATTAATATTTTATTTTTTATTTTTTCTTTCTAACATATTTATTTTATCAACTTTAATAATCTTTTAATTTAGAATACAATTTTAAAGTCAATGATATCTAACCATGAAAAACAAATTACTTATTTAAAATAAAGCACTCAATGCAATAATAGCTTTCACCCTTCCCATTCTAGTCAAATGTTCTCACTATACGAAAACAAATCTTAATAAGTTAAATTACAATTTCAAAGTCATTGATACCTAAACATGAAAAACAAATTACTTAATTAAAATAAAAAATAATTTACCTTTTTAAAATATTTTAATTTTTTACTAACATTTTTTTATATATTTTTTCTTTATTTTTAATATTACGTTTATGTTTCTTAATATTGTTTGTAATATGTTAACCATATTTTTAGGCATATAGTTCCTTAGTATTTTAATTCTAAGAACTTAGAATTACTTTTCTATTCAATTATAAATTAACTTAATACATGCAATATGTACTATTAATTTCCAAAATTGTTATAAAACACTCAATGCAATAATAACTTTCACCCTTCCCAATCTAGTCAAATGTTCTTCCTCGAAAACAAATCTTAAGATGATCAATGCTCCATAACCATATCCGCATTTCACCATATCTTACCCTGAAGATAGAACCTAATAGGGAGGAACTTTGACATGTCCCTTATTTATATAAGGAATCTCACACCTTTAATCTTTACCACCCAAATCACATATAAAAACAATTAAAAAATCATCTTGTGACTTTTAATTGCTTAGGGTGGGAATAGGAGTAGGCTCCCCTGACATTAACCAAAAAAAAAAAAAAAAACATTGAAAAGTCTCCACTTAATTATTTAATCTTTAGAGTAACCAATAAAAGGAGGATGATTTTGGGCGAAGCAACGCCTTTCAATAAAATATGAAGTCTGTAAATTAAAAGTAAAGTATGAAATGACAGGTAGAATAAAACTGTTTCAGAAACCTTGCCCAAAATCAAGAAAAATCTTTTCCCGTACGTAGCATACAACACGAGAATCAAACGGCAGTCGAAAATCAAAATAAATCTTTCTCGGTGATGCAGTTTAATCATTATAGAGGAACACAAAACTGTTTATCTATTCATAATTCTAAAAATGATAAACAAAAATGCTCTCTCAACAAATATTATAATGTTTTAGACAGATTAGTTGTGGATAATGCAGCGGCTCCATTATCGGTAGACCAGCCAGAACAGTTAAATTTAATAGTGGGAGCCTCCGTACTTGCCACCTGCCTTTCTCCAGACTTCACCACCACGCAATATTTTTTCACATTATTAAAAAAAAAATTTGGAATGAAAATGACTGATTTACACTTTACTATAAGACAAGTTTCACGGTTTAATGGAGTAGCAAAGAGGGGCAAAACCGATCGATAGGTAGTCTGGAAAATTGCAATTGTTTGTGTCGAAGGAAAACGAGCTGCAACGCATATTGATTCAAATTACCAGGTATTTTCACTGTTTTGCTCAAATTATCAGGTATTTTCACTGTTTTGCTCAAATTATCAGGTATTTTCACTGTTTTGTTCAAATTACCAGGTATTTTCACTGTTTTGTTCAAATTAGATTTGATTTATTTATGTACGAGCAAAAATTTAGAGTAATTGCTAAGTACGCTGGTATAAATCTATGCTTACTTGAGCGTCAGCCCTCGCCGTTCCCTCTTTGTTTTTCAAACCCTAGTTCGCAGACTTTTATCAGAAAATTGATGAAAAATTCCTGTAATTGGATGATAAGCGTTTGTTGCAGGATTTAATGCCGCTTTTGCCTTAGCCCTTGAATTTCTTGTATTCTGTTTTTTTGACTTTAACATTGGAAAATGTGTCATTGCAAATTTTTCTTGCTGTTTTAAGGGCGAAATTCAAAAGCCCTAAACGAACCTAAGAATTGATAGTTTTGTTGATGAAATTGGATCGAGGAGCTTGCCAACCCTGTAGATTTATCTTTTTATCATGGAAATTTGAGGGAGGAGTTAAAGTCCATTTTTAATTAACTATTATTAGCGCAAAGGTAGTTAAGCAAGCTTATGTTTTAGTCTGAGAGTGTAAGGTTACCTGGGCACCGCATATAGGGTATAATTTGCTTATTTTATGTGCAAAAATTATTATTTGATCGTTTGGAAATTTGTTTAACTTTAGAAGTAGTTATGGCCGCACTAATTTTAATTAATATACAGATATAAAGTTATTACACACATAATATGTGTTCAATGACAAATGTTTTTAATAAAAAGTATAGCAGCAGTTGTTCATCTTTTGTTACATGGTAGGCTGAGTACTCTTTGATGCTTACATGAAAATAATTTAAAAAATAATAATTGAATAAATTTTATATTAAAAATTTACTTTAAACAGTCATCCTTAAAAATAAATAATATCATTTTTAACAATTGTTGGAAACATAAATTATTTTTCCCTGTTATATATATATATATGGTATGTTTATTGTTTTTCTTTTTTTCTAATTAGTTTTAGAATATAGTTTTTTTCTATTAAAAATAAGGTAATCAGAAGATCAAAATACCAACAGAGTTACATCAAGAAAATGTATAAGGAGGCCAAGCCTCACCCCAAAGAAACAGTATCAGCTGAACAAGAAACCTCAAAAAGGGAAGAAACCACTAACTAACTGAGAACATCATAGTGATATTCTATCCAAGCAGTCCAACCTAATGGACCTTCCATCCAGACTATACTTTTATGCTCTTGAATCTGCATCAACATATATAATTCTTCTTTTCTAGCATTCCCATTCTCTCTGATTTCTTTGTTCAGCATCAACATATATGTCTTAGATTAATTACATTCTAATTTTTCTAATTAAGATGGTTTGGATGAGTTCATCCTAATTTCCTCTTGTATTGTCTTTTCCTTATTTGATTTTTTTAATAATGATTACTTTTCTTTAAACCTAAAATTTAATTTTTGAAGTGTTGATGTTTTTAATTTCACATGATAAGATAATTATCCATGTTCTATGCATATCACCTCATTTCATCGTGATGCATTGCTTTGCAATTGCAACATAAAATCAATTTTTAACATTTTGAGTTGTGTTGTTGATTGCTCATGATTGATTGAAGGATCCAAGTTCTTTCTAGATCCCTTAACTTCATTATTTAAATGCTCCACCTCACCTTCTAGTTTCCTACATGATCATTAGTCACTTTTGCTTATTTATTCCCATTGGCAACATTGTCATCTATCATAGTAGAACTTTCATCATAGCTATCTTTTTTGTTTAATTAATATGACACAACACAATCTTTATATATTATTATTTCTTTTTTTTAGTGTTCTTACCCCTTTCACTATGGTATTTCTTTAATTATGTTTATTTCTAGATCCCCTAATTTCGTCTTTTGGATGTTCCATCTCATGTTTTTAGTTATTTACAAGAAGATCATCAACTTTTCTTGATCTATCTTTATTAGTGGCATTTTCAAATATGAATATTTTTATACATTTCTTAAATTTATTGATAATCTTCTCTGTAACATTTTCATTTATAAATTTTTTTAAATCTTTCTTAAGTTCATTAGTGTCTACCATAGATGAAGACGAATTATACTTGTCATTTCCTTTTTTCAATTTTAATGAAGGTGCTACAATACAACTCTTATCTATAATTATTAATTTATCATCATTGTTCTTACCTCTTTGCAATATTTCCTTCTTATGTTCTTTCCTAATCTCTTAACTTAGTCTTTAAGAAATTCCATGTCAAATCAACTTTTCTTGGTCTGTCTTTGATTCCCTCTTTGATTGTAAAACCCCGTTTTGCAGACTTTAATCTGAAAATTGAAGAAAAAAATCCTTTAATTGGATGATAAGCGTTTGTTCCAGGATTTGATACCCCGCCTGCCTGAGCCCTTGAATTTTTTTGTCTTCTGTTTAACCCTGCAAGATGTGACTTCGAAAAAAATTCTTTCCGTTTTAAGGGCAAAAGTTCAAAACCCCTTAACGAACCTAAGAATTGATAGTTTTGCTGATGAAGTTGGATGGAGGAGCTTGCTTACACTGTAGATCTGAGGGAAGTGTGAAAGTCTGTTTTTAATTCACGACTATTAGCGTAAACGTAATTAAGGAAGCTTATGTTTTAGTCTGAGAGTGTGAGGTCACCTGGTTCCATGTATAGGGCATAATTTTGTTTATTTTGTTGCAAAGATATTGTTGTTTCAGGATTGCCTTAAGCTGCCCAAACGGAACGGTGTAAATCCACTCCGAGCTCTGTG
Source organism: Chamaecyparis obtusa (assembly GCA_027943335.1). NCBI lineage: Eukaryota > Viridiplantae > Streptophyta > Pinopsida > Cupressales > Cupressaceae > Chamaecyparis > Chamaecyparis obtusa. The sequence goes on from BSBK01001907.1 coordinate 140,471, forward strand.
GAACGCCCTCCGAGGTCTCTGGATTGAATCTGAACCTTTTCAGCGTTTGGAAATTTGATCAACTGTAGTTTGTTTTTATATCCCAATAAAAATAGAGACTCTGTCGTTCTGGCCACAGTAATTTTAATATTAATAATATCAAGATTTGAAGTTATAATACGAATAAGATGTGTTTAATGAAGAAAAGTATAGCAGCAGTTGTTCATCTTTTGTTATATAGTAGGTGAGTACTCTTTGATGACCTTCTGATAATAATTTTAAAAATAATATTTGAACAAATTTTATATTAAACAGACAAACAGCTTTAAAAATTGAAAAATAAATTATATCAATTTTATATTTTTGTAAATACATTTTTTTTTTCTTTGAGCTCATTAGCATTTACCATAGATGAAGATGAATTTTTCTTGTCATTTCTTTTTTTAATTTTAATTTTTAATGAAAACGCTATAGTACAACTCTTATTTATAAAGTTTATCATCATTGTTGGGACATCTTTCTTTGCAATATTTTCTTTCTATGTTCTTTCCAAATCTCCTTTCTTTGTCTTTGAGATGTTATACCTCAAAAATCTCATATTGTAATCTTTTAATTGTTCCACCTTGGTTCAAGTTTTATATAGGGTGATTAACAACTTTTCTTGGTCTATCTTCATTAGCAATATTTTCAACTATGATGATTTACAATATTTTCAACTATGAGGATTTATAGATTTATTTGGTACTGCATTAGCTTTTTTGTTCAATTGAGGTGCCATAACACAATCCATATTTATTTCTTTGTCTTAATCATGCTTAGATCTTTTGTGGTATTTTTAGCCCTACATTGTGGTTCCATTTTATTCTTTATTTAACAAATTTTCCCCTTTTTTTTAATAGATTTTATGTTATTAGGCGAAAGCGAATTCTCTCACCATGTAGGAAAGTATGCATACTGTTCAATCTATGTTTTTCAATGGAATACACTTAATATTCAATGCTTTTGTCAAATTTAAATATCACTGATTGTTGTTCTTAGATTAGCTCCGCACAAATCTAACCATAATTCATGATCCATTTTTCATATAGAAGATATCATTATTTTCTCTTATTCAATTTTCATTATTATCATTACCATTTACCTTAACGGAATTCAACAGTGAATCTTATACGAGATGCCTAATCTGAATCATATTTTCTTTCTCAAAGAAAATTTATTGTAAAATCATGCTTCTTGTTTATTTTAAATTTTTTTTTATTTTAAAGCTATATTTTCCTTTCTATATAGTATATATTTTGAAGTTAATTTTATTGTCCTAGAAAATATATATTTTGAAGTTATTTTTATTGTCCTAGAAAAGACAAACTCCTATAATTTGATGCTCATTACACTACTCTATTTTGAAGAAAACATTGAATCAGTTAATTTAAATTTTTAATTAACCAAAGCTTTAAAATCAAACCATTTTTATATCATGTCTTAAAAAACATCTTTTTGATGAACACACAATATCTAACCAAATTTTATTCATACAAAATATAAAAAATTTTCATTCAATCAATAAATCCCACTTATTTGAATATAATAGTAATCCTTCAATTACATCTCACAAATTTTTTTTCATTTATATTAATCTCATCCTGAAATTTCTTTCTTTATCTTTTTACGTGTACCAATATATGTGCAGTATACACTACACCAACATTCAACTTCACTTCTCCTTTGAAACATTTCACTTTCCTTCACTTGTGTTATTATTCCAACCTCTTGATCATTGTGCTTCTACATTAACTTAAGAATCGCTTCTATATTAATCTAATGATGGTTAAATGAAAAAATTAATAGCCGTTTTATTCTATATCTCTTTTTATGTTTCAGTCATCAACCATATTAATGTTTTTTTTTGCTTCAGTCTGTTAATCTTCCTTACACAAAACTGTCACTCCAATTATATATATTATAAAATCGAAGGCAAAAGCTGTAACTAGTTGGATCTCTTCATTTAGAATCAACTCAACCCCCTTTGTTATTCGTTTTCGTAAAATCTTCTCTGGAACAAGAAATTCTTTACCCTTAAAATAATAACAAGTCTTTGTTTTCTTTTTCCATAGCTTCTTCATTTACAGCTTCACTTCAATTCCAAGTTTGGAAAGTTTTTTAAAAGTTCAGTGCGCGTCCCCTGTTTCTGCTGAGGATTTACAGAAAATTGAAGAAATTTTCCACTGATAGGGGATCTTCAATCCGCTGTAGAATCTTTCAACGCCTCTGTTGCAGGATTCGATGCCCCATTTACTTTAGCCCCTAGGATTTTTTTGTCTCTAGTTTTTTTTGTTGTTTACTTTGGAAAGTTACTCTGAAAAAAATCTTCTCGCCTTCCTAGGGGCAAAAGTTCAAAAGCCTACAAGGAGCCTAAGAATTAATGCATATGCAGAAATTCCTATGTCAATCAATCGATACTATTGTTGATGAAATGGGATGGAGGAACTCGTCGACACTGTAAAGTTTTTCTTTTTTCATGGAGAGCAAAAGTGTTATAACGTTCTGTGGAGTTTTATGGTGGTTGTTTGCTTTAACTATAAAGATGTTTACTTTTCTTTATCTTATAATTAAATTTCTAAAGAGTTGATGTTTTTGATTTCTCATGATTAGACAAAAACATCTATGTTCTATCAATCTGTTCCACGGTCCACCTCATGCATTGCTTTGTAGCACAAAATCAAATTTCTAAGATTTGACACGTGTGCTTTTAATCGCTCATGATTGATTAAAGGATTCGAGTTCTTTCTACATTCTATGAATTATTTTTTTCTTTTAATGTTCCATCTCATCTTTTAGTTTTCTACAGGATCAATCGATACTTGTATTTACATTAGTTCATTATTACTTTATTTCATTTTTCTGTTTTTTCCTATTAGAATCTATTCTGGTACATTTCATTGTAATTATCTGTTTCGTTTGTTTAAGGTAGCACAGCACTATTCTTATATATTAGCATTTTTTAATCTTTATTATTCTTATCCATATTATTGTGACATTTACTTACCTATATTCTCTCCAAATCTCCTAACTTTATCTTTAAGATGTTCCACCCCACGTTTCTAGTTTCCTAAGGGATTACTAAAAAGTTTTCTTGATCTATATTCATTAGTAACATTTTGTCCAGGAGGAAGATTCAAGAAAGAATCCAGGAGCTCTCGGTTTTTTGCTGGTTATGGTTATGGCGGACTGGTCCCCAGTCCTGTTTCTTTTTAGTTTCCTTTAAACGCTAAACTTTATTTCTAGCTTGTACGAGGTTTCGGGTCCCCTTTAAAACCTGTTTTTTCCTGCAATCAAAAACATTTTCAACCATGAAGATTTTGGGATCTTTTCAAGTCCATCAACTTTCTTTCTTAGTAACATTTTCAACTATCAGAATATTTTTATCTTTTTTAATTTCATTGTCATCTAGAAGAGGAATTTTCCTTCTAGTTACTGTTTTTTAATTTAATGAAAATGCTATAATATAGTTCTTATTCATTTTGGTATCTTTGATGTTCTTACTTCTTTCCTTAAGCATTTCCATCTTATGCTGTTTCTAAAGCATCTACCTTTATCTTTTAGACATTCTACCACATCTTCTAATTTCCTATAAGGATCATCGAGAATTTTTCATGATTTATGTTTGTTTGCAATATTTTTATCTGAGGATTTCTATTTTTTCTTTATTCCATCAACATCCATCATAATTAAATTTTCATTGATTTATGTTTGTTTGCAATATTTTTATCTGAAGATTTCTATTTTTTTTTTTATTCCATCAACATCCATCATAGTTAACTTTTCATTGTAGTTATCTTTGAAGTGACAAAGTGAACAATCTATGTGTTCTATTAGAATACACTTTTTTTTTTTTTTTTTGGGGTCAGTAAAAGGCCGAAGCCGGATTTATGTTAATATATTTAATATATAATCAACATAAAGAGTTTTAAGATCAAAACCAGTAGAGTATGGTCTTAGAAGTTGAAGGTGCAACAAATATGGAGCAACAATGCTCAGCACCATTTCAAAATCCTTTCAAAACTTCAACAGTCCAGTTTAAACCAGAGTTAGATGGTGCAATTAACCATAGATATCTATATTAATGCAAAAATTACGAGTTCTTGAGAGGAAAATTGCACCAGAACTAGTCTGATGGAGAAGAGGAGTCATGTTCTGAGCTCTCAGTTGAGGATTCGCGGGCATCATCACCCTCCTCCTGGGAAAAGTTCATATTTCCTTGATCCATTCTAACCGTTGCATCTTCTTCCTCATCGTCGGCCTCACCCCCGCGGAAGCTATCCTTGTCCGCTTCAGAATCTTCCTCTGCAACTGCCCCTGAAGCAACCACAGAATCGTTCGCCTCTAAGGAAACCGGGCTGCCAAGGCCGTCCATCCTTGAGTCGTACCTGTATTTATAAACCCATTCCACAGTGGAGTAGAGTCCATGCCTTCTTCTATTAGAATACACTTTATGTTCAATGGTTTTGTCAAATTTAAATGTTATTATTTGTTGTGTCTTGGAATTAGCTCCACACAAATCCAACCATAGTTCATGAGCCCTTCTCCATTTCTAAGAGATCACTATCTCCTCTTCAATTTTAATATTATCATTAACATATCTGATCTAAATTTTATTTTCTTTTGAAGAAATCTGATTTCAAACACTGTTTCTTGTTTTCTTTTAAGAAAACTTATTTGAAAGCTATATATATGTTATTTTTAGTTATTAAGAAAAGGCAAAAGTCTCATAATTCTATGTTCATTACAGACTTCCATTTAAAATAAAAATAAATCAAGTAATTCATTTATTTTTATTTTTTATGACTCTCTATTTAATAGCCAAAAATTTGAAATCAATCATTGTATACCATGTATTCAATCTGTTAAATCTAACCAAATTTTATTCATAGAAAATATAACAAATCAACCTATATTTAAATCTGTAATATCAAACACGGTACTACAACATTCAATTTCACATTTTCCTTTGAGGCATTTCTCTTTCATTAACTGTATCTGTGTTATCATTGTGACATATTGATCATTGTGCATCTACATAAACTCAGGGGACTCGTTGACAATATTGATGCTAATAATTTATTTGAAGAGCATTATATTTTATTTGAAGAGAATTATACTTATTTGAAGAGCATTATATTATTTGAAGAGCATTATTGATTATATTAATTGACAATGCTCTTCAGAAGATTATGCCCTTAAAATAAATACATAATAATGCTCTTCAAATATCTTCTTTTTTAAGAGGGCTATCAAATATCAGAGGATTATATTTTATTTTAAGAAAATTATGCTCTTCAAGTAAATACATAATAATACATCAGAATATTATAATTTTTATTTATTTATTAAATATCAAGCATCCTCAATACAACAGTAGATAACCGAGAGTTTAAACTAATACAGACCCTACAACAGTATCTATTCTATATCCATATCCCATATACATGATTCAGAACATTACGCCCATTCAATCCCCAAAAGCATTCCTAATACAAAATTACAGATGTTTATATTCATCCCCAGAGCATTATATTTTAAGAACAATTGCTTGCTTATATATAAGTTGGTGTGTTTTTTTACCTCTGCTTTCCAATTTAAGTGAACTCTTTTTTCTATCCATTTTGAGAATATGAATCAGTTCTTTGCTCTGGCCTTCAAATAATTCGAATTAATTTTTTTTACAATGTTTAAATTACTTTTGCACAAGGTTGCTGGCATAAGCAATGGCTTCCCAGAAATCCATCAGTAAAGTATCTGGCAGCGAAGCGCTCAGGAGAAAAGGAAACGATATATACCGACAGGTGGCCAATGGGAGTTATGGACCTTGCATTCTCAGATACAAACTAGGTAGAGCTCATCAGTTATATGAAGAAGCAGTCGATGCTGCAGGGCCTACCGATATCAATGAGAAATCTTCGTGCTATAAAAATTTGGGTTCTGTGAATTGGCTATGGGGAAAGGAAGAATGGAACATATACATGAAAGAAGATGGAGGAAACGAAGCTTTGACAGCTATCTGGGCTGCCAAACAGCACATATCAAAGGCTGTAGAGTTCCATATCCTAGCTCTTGAGTTTGGGGAGCTTGGAAACAAACCTTCAATATGGCTGAAGCAAGAAGAAGATACGCTAACCGATATTATTGAGTGGGTTAAGGAACAGCTCTCCAAATACAATATATGCTTCGAGCCCATATTGGTGGAGCTCTGTATAGCAATGGAAAATGCAGGGTCAACAAGCAGCCAAAGGAAAAAGCAATTAGCAACTATCCTTTTTTGTCTTCGCCTGGAATTTGTTTTCAAGCAGAGCATCAAATGCATTGTGGAGGACACAGAAGGGATAAGAATGGAAGACACAGTTTATAATCGCTGTTTGAGTAAAATCAAAGATTGTTACCCACCATTGGTGAAGGCAGAGGGGATTGTGTATTCTACAAAAGAAAAGAATTTGATAAAAGAATTCGAGAGCCTGAAAGAGCAGGTTTCACTTTATCAATGTATATGTGAATCAGTGCAAGCACGCTGTCAAGGAGATGATTTGCTCAAGAAAGCTCTGCTTGACAATGAAGAAGTTGGTGTAGAACTTGTCTGGGATGCCATTGATTGGTACAGACATTCTATTTCTCTAAGCAAATACAAAGATTTGGAGAGTGAAGCCATTTCACTTAGCCGTATTGGCAAAGTGTACTCTTCTGTCTTGAAATTGGACAAGCAGGCCCATCGTTACCATTATGAGAGTGTCAAGGTCGCCTTGGCTATTATGAGTCCTCATATAGCAGAGTCAGAGTGGTACAAATACTCAGTGCACAAGGTGGATGAACACCAGAGGAGGAAAGTTGAGGAGGAGAAAAGAGAATATAAAAGAAGGCATGAAGAAGATGCAAAAGGGCTTAAAGAGCCAATTAATTTGATTAGGCGTGAAGGGCAAAATAGTGCAGAGTCTTTCTTGGTGTTCATTTACAAGGAGCACAGTCATCCAGATCCCAGAAAGCGAGTGATGGGTAACATTGGAACGAAGGAAAATGTTAAAGGGGTTCTTAGGAAAGCCATAGTAGCATACCATCCTGATCACAATGGCCAGTATGAGCGGGATTGGCAGGTTCTGTGCGAAGAGATATCAAAGATTTTGAATCTCAAATATGAGAACTTCAAGTGAGAAACAGTGAACTCTGTTCAGTAGAGATTGCTCTTTCTCAGAGCATTAGTAAATTTGTTTCTTTTTTCTTGTTTTGAGTTATTTGGACTTATTCGGGCTATTGGGTAATACGGGTGGCTTGGAAATGTGTAAGTGAATCTATCAATTAAAGACTACCCCTGTTGGGCTGGACGACTTTGCTTTAGACAAACTGTCTAAGAGTAGGATTTTGTTTTGATGGATAAATTATTTTTGCTATTGCTGAGACCAGTCAAAAATCCCGACGAGAAAACAAAACTTTTGAAGTTTCAAACTACCTTGTATTGTTTTCTAACTGCAAAGAGTATTGCGCTATTGAATTTCAGAGGATTAATTTTGAATATTGCTGGTGTATATATATTTATTTTTTCATCAATGTTTCAGTTGATTTTTTATAATTCTTCATCAGAATGAAATAATAATTGTAAATATATTTTTTTCAACCAATTTATTGAATTGCATTCTATCATTCATCATCATAATGAAATTGCCAATTACTATTTCATTCTGGTAATGAATCATAATGTGTGGTCATAATAAAATTGTCAATCAATATTTCATTCTGATGATGAATTATAATGTGTGATCAGAAACATTGATGGACAAAAAAGTATACACAATTGAATCTAAAAACACTCGCTAATAAATATGGATGGAAAATTTGATGTCTTTCAGAAAGTTGCTTTCCTATTTTATATCTGTTAATTTCATTGTGATGATGAATCATAGATTGTGATCCAAAATATTAATAGACAGAATATATACTAAGAAATGTAGAAAAATTCAACACTAAGACAAAGTGTGATATGAAATATTGATGGGAAAAAAGTAAACACAATCAAATCTTGAAACACTCACCAATAAATATGGACTCTGGAAGTTTGTATTTGTCAAGATTGTTTTTAGTATTTTATATTTTGTGTTAATCTTATTTTGATGATGAAAAGTACAATATGATCAGAAACATTGGTGGACAAAAATATACATAATCAAATTCAGAAATACCTAGTACTAAATATGGACTTCAGAAATTTGATACCTTTCAGAAAGGACTTTTTATAGTTTTATATCTTCTGTATTAATTTCAATGTGATGACAAATCATAGATTGTGTACCAAAAACATTAATAGACAATTGAAAAGTTTTAACAGGAATTTTGTACCTGTTTTATCTCATTTCTATTCTGGAATAGGGTGGAGACAAATTTATGAAAAAAGATAAAAATTGATTTATTGATCAATGCAAGCAAACTAATGAATTTTTGATACAAGCAAGAATAGTTTGCAAAACAATGTTATAATAGTCTTGTTCCATCACAAATAATGGACAAGTGATGCAGGACATTGGTGAATGATGATTTTATGTCATTTAAAAAAAATTAATTTAATTTTTGTTCTGTTTGATTTTTTTGTTTGTTTTAGGCAAGCTTTTTTTATTTTTGGTTTGACTCACTCATTGTACTTTTATATGTTAGATCAACTTGTAGAAGGTGACAGGGTTCTCTAGTGCTTTTTTTGTTGGGCTTTCTACCTTTTTTTTATATCTTTTTTGTGTTTGAATAAATTTTTACTTCCTTTTAGTCAAAAAAATGTTAAACAAAATAGTGTTTAATTGTCAATCCAAGAGATAAAATAGCAAAGACTTTATAATGTTTGAATAAATTTTTACTTCCTTTTAGTCAAAAAAATGTTAAACAAAATAGTGTTTAATTATCAATCCAAGAGATAAAATAGCAAAGACTTTATAATATGTAATCATTTTTTAATTTTTGTTAACTAGTACATTAAATCCTATATTTGTCAATTTGTTAAATGCAATTTATGTAGTGTTGGAGATGGAAAATCTCAAACCAAAGGGTGGATTATTTTGTCATTTTGTAAATAATTAACTTATACAAAATTCAATACTTCATTTCCTTTGTGCATCCAATTTTGGATCTCTTAGTTATCCAAGAGTCACCAAAAATATTGCAAGAGGACTTACATTGATGAATGCAGTTGCTAATTTCTAGTAGAGGTTTGTAAGTGATTTCAACACCCACTATGAAACATATTAGGTTGTGAGAGATGTTTACTAGGTAGAGAAAATTATGAAAAATCTAATGCCCAAGTGCTACGATGAAATTGTTGAAGGGTTTCAAGAAGACAATTCTCAGGAAGCTCTAGTAAAGAAAAATTGTTGTGAGTTTCAAGATAGAGTGATGTCTGTAAAGTGACGTTATTTATATTTATTGACAAAACAATTTATATTAAAAAATCAATTTAAATATGAAAGAAGTTGCTGCAAGTATTTAAAGTGAAAAAAATTTATAGTATGATTTTTGTTTTACAAATTAATTAAATGATATTGGTGGAATGAAGGTTTATGAATTGTTTTTGATTGCAGGAAAAAATAGGTTTTAAAGGGGACCCGAAACTCCGTACAAGATAGAATAAAAGTTTAACGTTAAGGGACACTAAAAAGAGATAGGACTGGGGACCAGTTTGCCATAACCAGAACTAGCAAAATAACCTAAAAAACCAAAGACCAGCAAAAAACCAACAAATAGCCAGTACTAGGAACCTAGGGCACTAGACAAACTCCTTGCGAGTCTCATCAGCTTCCTGCTTTGCCTCAGATATCTTCTTTATCACTGTGTTGAAATCAGAGAGCCCCTGGATTCTTTCTTGAATCTTCCTCCTTTTCGTCGATCTTGTACGTTTTCTCGAGCCTTCCTCTTCCAGGTCCTCAATATTCTCATCAAGTTTCTTGCTGGGGGAGCCAACATCCAGCTCAGCTTTAATGGTCATGAAACAATCCATGGCCAAACCCATAAATTTGTTGTCATCATGCATATGTTTTTTCATTGCGTTCTCCATAGTTTCCATTCTAGTTTGCATTTCCTGCACTTTTTTATCCCCATCATTGTTCATATTGTCCACCACAGTTTTCGAATCAGACTCTAGCTTTTCCTGCAGAGAATCCACCTTAGCAGAAATGGAGCGATGCTTTAAGTTTAAATTCTTGATCTCCTAGAAAACTCATTTCATTAAACAGAAAGAATACATGGAAGCAATCTTGGCAGTTTGAAGGACCCCAAAGGGGGGGTCGATTTTATCGTCCATATCTTCCCTCAGCAATTGAACATTCCGTTCCTACATGTCCATAGTTTTGATGAAAGGAATGTTCTGAGAATTGCCAGGAGCATTCGCTTTCTCCACACCAGGCGAAGCCGTCTCCGTGGCAGGGGTAGTTTTCTCCACCTCCATAGCTTCCTTCTGAGTATCCAACCCAACCTCCATGACCACTTCCAGTTTAGGGGAGATGGGCACGTTGTGATCTTCAGAGCTATCATAGTCCACCAAAATGGGCACCTTCTGACCACTCACATCCTCCTCATTCTTATCATCCTCATTGTTACTCTTGATACCAGAGATTTTACCTATTTCCATAGTACCCGTAACCTCCCCTTCAGTGTTGTCATTCTCTTCCAAAGCCGTTTTCGAGACCGAGGTCAAAGAGTAATTGTCTTCCTCAGTAGAATTGGCTGTGTCATCATAACCTTCCACACTATCTGTAGAGGTATCCGTATCCATAGCAACCTCCTTATCTTTCCTTAATTTTTTACCTGAAGAACTCTCCTCTTTGACGACCACATACCTAATTCTTTTTTTACCCGAACCAAATTTGGACGGGGATATGACAGGGCTAGCACTGACAATGTTTTTAATATGTTAAACAATTAGAAGGTTTATGAATTGTTATGGTTGTCCAAATGAGTTGTTTGACGAAATCCCCCATCTTTGTATTGCATCATTCTGTATTAGAGTAGGAGAGTTTATGGGTTGTATCCAAATGATATGTGTAAATTTTGTTGTCTAGATATGAATGATTTGAAGTTTCTTACTTTGGTATGTGTTGATAGGAAATGGAAAAAATAAAGTACAACTTTGGAGGTTGGAAGGTGTCTTGAAAAGTCCTAGGAGGTGGTTGTAGAAAAGGAAACCTTAATTGAAGAGGATTTGAAATTTAGAGGAATTTGTTGTAAGATAGAGGAGACTTGTAATTGTAGATGGTTTGAGCTCTAGAGAATTTGTTGTAGGTAAGAAGAGCTTGTAATTGTAGTGGGTAGAGAATGAGGTACGAGAAGTTGAAATGATTTATATTTATTTTCTATAATTTTGATTGAAAGTTGCGAGATTTTGTTGCAAGTAAGGTTTGTGACTATAGAGAGACTGAAATCTCTAAAGAATTTGTAGAAGATAGTAGTAGTCAACAAAATGGTCTTCAAGCAAGAGGACGAGGAATGTCATGAAAAGATCGGTAAAGATTTTGTGCTTAGACTTGTGGGAAATAAGGTATTTTTATAGTGTTTATGAAGAATTGATGAAACTTCGAGATATGTTAGGTGCATTTGATGTTAACCATTATGGAAATGTTGAAGTAAAAAGAAAAAGAATATGAAAAGGTTATGTGCATGCAACCTGGTAATAGATATTAGACACAAAAATGAAGAGCATGAAGAGAAGATAGATTGCTATTTGGAAGAATAAGAGGATTCATCTCTCACAAGAAAGACAGGTTTGAGGAGAACATCCTCTCGAAAGAGGACAATGGTAAGAAAAGTGGAACAGAGTTACATAACCATTTGAGGGAAAGGGTATGGAAGAAGAAGCATGTGAGAGCGATCCACATAGTTATTAGTGAAACAAAAAAGGAAAGAAACCAAATGAAAGGAAAAAGAAAGAGAAAAGGGAAGATAAAATGGATTTTGAGAGTCCTATGTTTGAGATCTCCTATTGAAAGAGGTGATAAGAAAGATTAAAAGGTTATTTGAAGAAGTGTTAGAGGGAAGTGAAGAAATACACATGGGAAAAGATCCATGGTTTTTCCAACATTACTTTGTTTAAAAGAAAAATAAAAGATGCAGCAAAGTGTGATGCATATGACAATAAAAAAGAAGATATCCTCATGCAAGATGGTGATGAAAATAATGAGGAAAAGAAAGAAGTAGAAGATGATATATTTTTTGAAGGTACAATGGTGGAAGATAAGGAAGTTGTGCACATAAAAGTTGCAACAACAACAAAAACAAATTATTATCTTAGCGTATTTTGTAGAAAGAATATTGATGGTGACTTCCATTCAAAAAAGGTGAATGGATTTATGGATGTGGAGATGAGTAAAAAGATTAGTATTATTGTAATAGTTAAAAAAATATGCAAAGAATAAAGAAGAAATGATATGTTAATGCGAATTGTGGTAGTTGAGAAAAACTAGCTTGGATTGACAATAGGTGAAACACAAGTTGAAGTGGGGTAGAATTTACATTGAGTTTTTTTTCTAATTATGGTAATTTTCATGTGAATGGCATGGTTAAGATTGAGGGATATGAAGAGATTGAAAAGGTTGTTGCAATAGTAGAGAAAGAGAAGAGTATGGAGGTAATTGTTAATTGTTCAAATTTTATCAATGATGGTGTCGAAGATGATATTTATTTAAATGAAATGGTTAAAGAATGTGAAAAAGTAGAAAAGGTAAGGTGTAGAAATAAGAGGTTACAAACTGAGGTACAAGAACATGTATGCTAGTTTTTATTGGTATACAAGAAGAGAGAAAATACAAATAGGGAAGTCATGGTAGGAATGACATGATTACTTCTTGGAGTTTAGGAATAAAGAAAGACGACTGTACTCCATTCTCAATCATTGTAAAGTATTTTCATAAAGTTTTAATTGGAATTTGTGTGCTTAAGTGTAACCTTGCAGACTTTTTTCTGGGATAGTCACGTTAAAGTTAGGATTTCTTTCATTTTGTGTAATGTTAATGGATTGAAAAGTCAATGTAATTGATTGAGGAATGAATTTTGGTGTTTTAAATTTCATCCAAAGCAAGCTTTAAGGTTGGTGTGAAGGATCATGTGAGATCCATGTTATTTTGTTAAAACTGTCTGAAAACCCTTAGTTGCAGACCCATTGGCACGGATTTGATCATAACTTGAAAAGTAGTCATTGGAAAAATCTAATCTTAGGGTATTTCCAAGTAGATTCACTGAAATTTGATATGCAATTGATTTGGTATTGTTTGGTTTTTTCTTTTGAGAGTTATTGATGCCCTAGGGAAGAACTTAGAAAATTTGTTTGTTTTGACAGTAAAACTAGGTCTCGGTGCAGAGATCATAATTATTAATTAAACTGTTGGATTCTCCTAAGTTTTGGATATGGTTTAGGAAGTATAACTATCCACAATATCACTAGAGATATTGGCTCAATCATGTGTGGTTTAACATTTTTTAATAAAAAAATCAGAACTATCAAAACTGCAGTTGTAGTTGTTTGAATAATGACAGTCTATCAATATGTTTTGATCTTTGCTTGGTTGTTTGATCATTGGTCAAATTCATGTTTCCAAATGGTGGAACCTTATTGATAGAAGGATATCAGAGGTATTGGTTTTTTTATATTCATGATTATATGTTGTAGATATATTGATAGTCAAATTTGATTCTTTTATTGAGTGTCAAGGTTTGATGGACATGAAATGTGCACATTGATAAACTTTGTTGAGAATTGGAAGTTGCGGGATTAAGGATGGAATAAGGATAGGACTAACCAGTTGCATGGGTCAATTAATGATGAATAGTGAACTAATATTTATGGTGTGAAGGATGGTGTTTGATACAAATTATTCATTGAATAACTAATAACTAAGGTAGAGACGAAGGTTATGTTTGGTGAATCAGAAGGATGAGATTGAATGATCAAGGTAAAGGACTAATGTTGTATGAAGGATAAGGATTGGTTGGTTGAAGGCCCAATGAGTGGTGAGAGAATGGTAAGTGGAAGATTACCTAAGGTATGATATTATCTTGAGGAATGTTTATTGGTTATTGTTTGAGGATGAATTCTAGGAAAGGATGAATTGTCTATTGGATGTTTTTGAACCTCCCAAAGTTGATAGGTTATGCCTCTGAGTGAATAAAGGATTGTGTTTCTATTTGGATCTCATGATTGATTTGGGGTTCTAAAATAGTGATTGCAAGATGCTGCATCATTAAAACTCACCTATCTATTAGATGGTGTGGAATTAACATAACCTCACCTATGCACACACTCCACCTATGTTGGGGAAAACGTAAGCTAGCTTTCCTAAAAAATTTATATATACATGTATTTTAGGAATAGAAATATTAATTTCTACAAAGTCTTAACTAAAAATTAAATAAGTATTCATATTTTTAAATAAAATCATACTTGGGTATCAGGGGTGAGAGGATCATCTACTACCATCATATCTACCATAATAGATGCATCATGCACGACATCTTTATACTTGACCCACTCTAGTAATGAAAAGTGTAGGGGGCTATGCATATCAAAGAGGAGTGAATTAGAGTCCTCATGTAGTAGGATCTCCATAAAACTAGGTTGGATCAATCTTTGCAGATGCTCCTCGAATGTTTCCAAACCATTTGACTTGATATGCACCTGGTCAACCGTATCTCCTTGTCTATAATAGCAAATTAGTCTGTAGGCTAGTCACGCTATGTAGACTGATGGGAGTGTTATGCATGACCTAGCATCTTACTCAATGGCATTGTAGTCTATGACTCTCTGAATAAATCTTGGCTAGCCTCATGTAGTGGTATCTACATGTGGGGTGCAATGTAATTTAATATGTTTGTTAAAGGTCCTCAACCAAATAACAAGACATATATCAACCTGGTGATCACCTCTTGAAATAGCTCTCAACTCTTTTCATGTTGGTAGTCAACAACTCTATAAGGATCACCGAATGATGTGCAGATGATGCATTTGAAGATGCTTTTAGGTTGGCTTGACTCATAATATATCTACCCAACCTATAAAATGAATTACAACTAGCTACTAATGCAATATCTCAAATCCTATCAATTTCTTCCCTCTAGGAAGCAATGACCACTTAGTTTTTTATGAGAGCCAAGGATGGTGATATTAATGCAAACCTCTACCCAACCAAATGTTTGTGCACTAGAAAAGGTCAATCACCTCTGCAATACTAATCTTGATCTATAATTCTATCATGCCCCTGATCTACATATCCTGAGTGTACAACTATTGGGAAAAATAAAGAGGAATCTAGTTGTTATTAAGCTAACAACTATTTGTGAAAAAAAATGGAGCGACAATAAGAGTAGTTATTTGTTAATCAGTGCACCACGTCACCTTGTAGGCCTTCACCTTGAACTTCCCATCATAATAAGGAAATAAGTCTCTCATTTGATGATATCCTTCACGATGCGATGTTGGATCTCATCGAAGGATATATCATCTGAGATCTCTACCCTCAACCTCTCAAAAATATCTAGTACAATCTATGGGGTATATGATTTATATTGTGTACTCAAGTTATCCCTAATATGTTCTAAACTAACCAAAATGGTCTTTCAAGTGGATTTATATACGTCATCAAAAGACTATATGGTGGATCTTAACCTCTCAATCTATGCATTAGTGTAGCAAAAAAAAGTACCAATATCAGGCACATTAGGACCGGTTGCATGAGCGAGATCAACCATCTAGGGGTGACAGATAAAGTTACAAATTATGTAAGGGTACAAGTATTATATGAAAACAAATATCATAAATAAAAGCATGTATTTTACCTACAAAAAATATTAATCTAACATGTGTACCTATGTAATTTACCTAGAAATAATATTAATCTAACATGTGTACATATGCAATTTATAGCATTACATCAATATTACTAGGTATGTCATCAATACATTACTAGGTACACATAATGAGTTTTTTTTGTTTAGACATAATGTATGGGGAATTGTTATCTAAATTGAGTTATGCATACTCAAATTTTAGGGATAGGCTAGGGATGAGTTCTTAAAGAATTTTCTCTAGTTTTAATATACTTATTATTGGTAGAAAGGCAAAAATATAGGTTTTAAAAATGATCATTAATCTTGACAAAGGGTCATGTATACCAAAATAATTACAAAGCTATGATCTCAAATCAACTATGCAAATTTTGACATATTATTAATATAAAAAATTAAATCAAGAAGAAAAGTAGACAAATCATAGCTATTATTTATGTAAATATGTTATATGTTCATGTGGATCATGTTCAAACTATATAAATATGATGTATATGTTAGCTAGGTGCTATTGTACTTGTAATGCACATATGAGCTAGTTACTATATTACTTGTAAAACTTGTGTATGATTTTTCACTGTGGTACTTTTGATGTACTGTATGAATAGATTGACTATGTGTATTTAATTGATGTATGACTAATCTAATCACTATGTTAACTCCTACTTTTAGAATGATATTAAATTCTTTGTGATTTTGTGTTTTTTTGCATATAAATGATTGGCATGTGACCAATACAATTTTAATACGAATGATTCTAAGATTAAATTTTTTTTTAATATATATGTGTTTACACACTAACAAAACTTGAAAATAATTCATATGTATGCCTATAGTTTACGTGGACATGTGTACTAAGGTGGTTGGAATCACAACTTTAGATGTTTTTTTATTGTTATGTTACTAGTCTTTAATTGGTCCGTAGTATATGTTTAATTGAGATAAGGTTTAATAAAACTAGGGTTTAATAGTTTTCTAAAAAAATTCTAACATTTTTTATTTTTAATTTATTTTTTGTAAAATATATAATTTTTTTAATCAGTGATAATCATTTATGACTTAAGCTTTGAACCAATGGGATTACAATGGGGGACCCCATCCTCAAGAATACACTGAGTCATTAACTCCTCCTTGATTACAATGGTGAAACCCTCCTCCCACCACTTGTCTCCTTATTACTCCTCACCTCCTCCTTCACGTCCACTAAAAGAGCTGAGTCACAACATGAACATCATATGAATCAGAACAAAGATACCCAATCATATGAACATCATATGAGACAGATCTCACTAGGTTTGTAACGTATGTCAAAGCAATTACAGATGCCAGGCGGGGAAGACAAAAAGCACAACTGTAGCTCGTCCAGGACTTCAATTGGCCGTCAGAGGAAGAAGTAACTGCATGGGATGAGCTAACAAAGGCCAGGAAAGTTAAATCCACTGCAGTTGACTTGGACATTTTGGATGATGAGTAAGGAGGACATCTGGAGCACCTGACACCTGAGCTTAGAATACAAGGATGATAAGCTATCATTTAAGAATGGTGTAAGTTAGCCGGAATGGCAGTCACCATATCTTGTTATAACAATAGCTATCATGAATACTCACAGACAAAGGTGTTAGTTATCAGTGATCCAGGATGTAGAACAGGCCAATTTTTTTTTGTCTTTCCACCACTTGAGGGCTCATTGTATTTTGTCTTTTATTGCTTTATTTCTTATGCTTTTTAGGATTAGGGTTTTCAACCATCCGAAGCTTGTTGCATTCCCATTCATGAGGGAATTCCAAGATGGTTGAAACGAGGTATAAATAGAGTTGAAGACTCATTTTTGGGATAGAGTTGAAAGATAATAGAAAAATTTGAATAGAATTGCTTTGAAGCAGACTTCTAAGTTATGTGTCTGACCTTCTGAGTAATTGAATTTTGAATGTAATTAGTGAGTTGATTTTAATACAAATACACTGCAACTTTCACCATATATTATTGTTGTCTCTTTACTTTTATCAGTAATCATTAGAAGGTAATACGGTAATACCTGCCTAAGTATGTGGAGCTAAAAAATGAAGGACTATCCCATCCAATCCTCAGAGTCAGCAATTAGGTCTTTCTCTTGTTTGAATTAGTCTCAAGAAGCATAGTCTGAAGTAACCTTTTAAAAATTTGATTCATGCAAGAAAAATCCCTAACAGAGCTCATTCATTGGCTCAAGTCAAGAATCTCAATTCTAATTAAGTAAATGCTTAGTATTAGGAAATTAGGTAATTGACAAATAATAAATTGACCCAATGACCATGTTGGTAGTATTTTCAGTTTTCACAATTGTTTTGAGAATTTCCTGCAATTTTCCTCCCGAAGGCCTCAATTTCGTAAAACCCTAAGTGCTAGGTTGAGATATGCTCTAAAAATCCATTAAACCCTAGAAAGGTGTTGGCACTTCAATTTTTCAGTATGTCAATCTTGTGAAATTTTTATAAAATTGAAGTGTGCATAAGTGTTAAAAGATTGTGATATTTTTGCTACAAAAAACCCATAAAAAATCCTGCAAATTTATCAAGATTTTCCCCCATATCCAGCCAGCCCTAGTTAAAGTTCAAGTTTGAGGAAAGCCCTGTTAGCTTGTGGTGACTAATTAGGAAAGTACTATCCAGGAAAGTACTGTACACTTTTGGGCCGACTACTTATAACTCATTCTAACCCTAAAGCGGGAAAATATTGTATAATATGGCTTAGGGTTAGGGATTTTTCATTATGTATGATTTTAGTACTTGCGGCAGAATTTGGCTGTAAGGGATTACAGATTGTAATCAGGTTGTAATCACTGGATAATAATAATATTGGACTCGCTGTTGGTGGATGTAGCCCAGGGATTGGGTGAACCACGTTAAATTTGTGTGTCTTGTGTTCTATTCTATGTGGTTTATTATTTTCTGATATTAGTTATATTTGCACATAATTGTTATTTCTGCCTTGTTAATCCTAACAAGTGGTATCAGAGCGAGGTTATTTCGTTCGTTCTTTCATCTATTCTCTGAAGCAGGTCTCACGAGTTAGTGGGAGAGTCTCTCGGTTAAGTGGGAGAAATGGCAGACGAGGGTAGGCTGAAGGTTGATAAGTTTAATGGGCAGAACTTCCAGTTATGGAAGATGCAAATGGAGGATTATCTCTATCAGAAGGATCTATGGCGGCCATTAGAGGGAGTAGCCAAGAAAGAGCAATCAATGTCTCAGGAAGATTGGGATATTTTGGATAGGAAGGCACTGGGGAGTATTCATCTATGCCTGGCACAATCGGTGGCATTCAATATTACTGAAGCAAAGACAGCTAAAGATCTGATGGAAACCCTAGCGAAGTTGTATGAAAAGCCTTCAGCTTCAAACAAGGTATTTCTTATGAAGCGTTTATTTAATATGAAAATGGTAGAAGGTGGATCAGTTACTGATCATTTGAATGAGTTTAATACAGTTACAAGTCAATTAACCTCAGTTAAAATTACTTTCGATGAAGAGGTTAGGGCTCTCTTGATTTTGTGTTCTTTGCCAGAAAGCTGGAATGGCTTGGTAATGGCTGTTAGTAATTCTGTTTCTGGTTCTAATACCCTAAAGTATGATGATGTTATTGGTGTTATATTGAGTGAGGAAATTCGTAGAAAAAACTCAGGAGCATCCACATCGGGTAGTGTATTGAACACAGAAAGCAGAGGCAGAACAAGAGATAGAGGAAACAACTCTGGAAATCGTGGGAAATCAAGAGGAAAATCAAAGGGAAAGAGGTCCAAATCTAAAGGGCCAAATGATTGCTGGTACTGTGGAAAACCAGGTCATAAGAAGAAAGATTGTTGGTCTCGGAAGAAAGATCAAGGAGACAAAAATGATGGAAACAAGGAGGCAAATGTGGTAAGTAACAAATCTGAGGAGGATGCTTTGCTCTTGTCCTTAGAAAGTATTGATGATTCATGGGTTTTAGATTCTGGGGCTTCATTTCATGCTACACCCCATAGAAGTTATTTTGTTGATTATGTCCAAGGGGATTTTGGGCTAGTTTATTTGGGAGATAATGAACCCTGTCAGATTGTTGGAAAGGGAAAAATTAAGATTAAGTTGCAGAATGGGAATCATTGGCTACTACAAGAGGTAAGACATGTTCCAAGGCTGAGTAGGAATTTAATTTCAGCAAGGCAACTGGGTGATGAGGGTTGCACAGTTACTTTTAATGATAAAAATTGGAAGGTTTCAAAAGGTTCCTTAGTAGTAGCAAAAGGTGTGAAAGTAGGCACCTTATATCTTTGTACAGGTCATACTGTTCCTTCTACTTTAATTGTTTCAGAAGATAATGAATGTTCAGGAACAGTGGCTGCAGTTGAGCAGGAAGAACATCAAACTGTTGCTGTAGATTCTGACACAGCACTGTGGCACAACAGACTCGGGCACATGAGTGAAAAAAGTATGAAATTACTTCATTCAAAGAAAGTTTTACTTGGTCTGAAATGTGTCAATATGGATTTCTGTGAAAGTTGTGTTTATGGAAAACAAAAGAGAGTTAGTTTTGTGAAGAGTGGGAAGGAAAAGAAAAATGAGAGATTAGAGCTTGTGCATACAGATGTATGGGGACCAGCTCAGGTATCTTCCCTTGGTGGCTCTCTGTATTATGTTACATTTATAGATGATGCAACAAGAAAAGTATGGATTTATTTCCTTAGATAGAAATCTGATGTATTTCAAACTTTTAAGAAATGGAAATGCTTGGTTGCGAATGAGACTGGTAAAAAGTTAAAATGTCTCAGATTTGATAATGGTGGTGAGTATTGCAGCACAAAATTTGAAGAATATTGTTCCTCTAATGGTATTCGTAGGCAGAAAACTATACCAAGGACTCCACAAGAAAATGGAGTGGCTGAACGCATGAACAGGACAATAATGGAGTGTGCAAGGAGTATGAGGTTGCATGCTAGGCTGCCCAAAAATATGTGGGCAGAGGCAGTGAACACCGCTGTTTATTTAATCAATAGAGGCCCCTCTACTCCTTTGGACTATGGTATTCCAGAGGAAACATGGAGTGGTAAGAAGGTGAGTTATTCTTTTCTCAAAACCTTTGGTTGTGAAGCTTTTGCACTTATAGACTCTGAAAATAGAACCAAGCTGGAAGCTAAGTCAAAGAAATGTGTATTTGTTGGGTATGGCATTGATGAATTTGGTTATAGGCTTTGGGATTTTGAAAATCATAAAATTGTAAGAAGCAGGGATGTCATATTCAATGAGAAAGTATTGTACAAAGATCTGTTGCTGCAGCATGAGAAGAAAGAAAATGACTATGTAGTACTGGATGATACTCCACAAGTTCATGTTCCAGTAGTTCCTTATGCTCCGCAACAACAGCAACAACAAATACCACACACCCCAGTGAGTGTTAGACGGTCAACAAGGCTAAGTAGACCTCTAGAAAGATTTTCTCCATCTTTGTATTCTATTCTGTTAACAGATGCTGGTGAACCTGAATGTTATAATGAAGCTGTGCAGGTGGATACAAAGCTTCAGTGGGAGTCTGCAATGACAGATGAAATGGACTCTTTGCTGAAAAATCAGACATGGGATTTATGTAAGTTACCTGCAGGTAAAAGGGCTTTACAGAATAAATGGGTTTACAAGATCAAAGAAGAGGATGGAGGTACGAAAAGATTTAAAGCCAGATTAGTCGTAAAAGGATTTGCACAGAAACATGGTATTGATTTTGATGAGATATTTTCTCCAGTTGTTAAAATGACTTCTATTCGTACTGTTTTAAGTATTGTGGCTACTGAAGATTTGCATTTAGAGCAGCTTGATGTTAAAACAACCTTTCTTCATGGTGATTTGGATGAAGAAATATATATGGTTCAGCCACAAGGATTTGAGGTCAAAGGTAAGGAGAATTTGGTGTGCAGATTATAGAAAAGTTTATATGGCTTGAAGCAAGCACCTCGGCAATGGTATATTAAATTTGACACTTTTATGAATGGGCATGGATATAGTCGGTGTCATTCTGACCATTGTGCTTATTTTAAGAGGTTGGATGATGATAGCTACATTATTTTATGTTTATATGTTGATGATATGCTTGTAGCTGGGTCTAACATGGATCACATTAAGGGATTGAAACAACAGTTAGCAAAATCTTTTGCTATGAAGGATTTGGGGGCAGCAAAACAAATCCTTGGTATGAAAATTTGTAGAGATAGGAAAAATAGGAAATTGTCTCTATCTCAGGCTGATTATATTGAGAAGGTGTTGCAACGTTTCTCTATGGAAAATGCCAAAGCTGTCAGCACACCTTTGCCTGGTCATTTGAAATTGACTAAGGATATGTGTCCCAAGACACCAGAAGAAGAGACTAAAATGTCTAAGGTACCTTATGCTTCAGCTGTAGGGAGCTTAATGTATGCTATGGTATGTACTAGGCCAGATATTGCACACGCAGTGGGAGTCGTTAGCCGTTATATGAGTAACCCTGGTATTGAGCATTGGAATGCAGTCAAATGGATTCTCAGATATTTGAGAGGCACATCCAGTAAGTGTTTACACTTTGGGGGTTCTACTACTACTGTACAAGGCTATGTTGACTCAGATTTGGTAAGAGATATAGATAGTAGGCGGAGTACTACAGGTTATATATTTACTATTGGTGGGACAGCAGTGAGTTGGATTTCTCGACTACAAAAGGTGGTTGCTTTATCCACTACAGAGGTAGAGTATGTTGCTGCTACAGAGGCAGCCAAGGAGATGATATGGCTTCAATTCTTCATGGAAGAATTGGGAAATCCACAAAAGGATAATTTTCTACATACAGATAGCCAAAGTGCCATTCATCTTGCAAAGAATTCTGCTTTGCACTCAAAGACAAAACACATTCAGTTGTGGTACCATTTCATTCGATCAGTTTTGGATGATGGACAGTTAAGGCTGGAAAAGATTCATACTGATGATAATCCAGTAGATATGTTTACAAAGGTAGTAACAAGGGAGAAGTTGAACTCATGTTCAGCTTCAGTTGGTCTTCTAGACTAAACAAAATAAAGGAACAACTGAGTCCAAGGTGGTTCAATCCAGTGGGAGCCTCATGTGGGTAGCGGTATTGCTACAGGATCAGTCTCCAAGTGGGAGGTTTTTTAGTATAGTGTGGATACTGATCAGTCACCAAGTGGGAGATTGTTAGCTTGTGGTGACTAATCAGGAAAGTACTGTACACTACTGTAAATTTTTTTTGAGGCCGACTACTTTTTTCAGTTTTTTGGGCCGACTACTTATAACTCATTCTAACCCTAAAGCGGGAAAATATTGTATAATATGGCTTAGGGTTAGGGATTTTTCATTATGTATGATTTTAGTACTTGCGGCAGAATTTGGCTGTAAGGGATTATGGATTGTAATCAGGTTTTAATCACTGGATAATAATAATATTGGACTTGCTGTTGGTGGATGTAGCCCAGGGATTGGGTGAACCACGTTAAATTTGTGTGTCTTGTGTTCTATTCTGTGTGGTTTATTATTTTATGATATTAGTTATATTTGCACATAATTGTTATTTCTGCCTTGTTAATCCTAACAAGCCCTAAATATTTGCCACTTTCATAAAAAACCTAGGTCGCTCTTTTCATTTCTATTTGAGTGTTACTTTTTGAGTCACTTAGGTTCATAGAAGAGCACGTGCATTTATTTTATCATCACACGGGGGTCATATCTTTATTTATCCTAAGTCCAAAGGCTTGGTGATATAAATAATATGTCCTAAGTCCTGAATACCTCATATTCTAATGTTTCAGATGTCATTCAGCTTTGAATCTTTAATGAAGATCTAACGACGGTCGTGTGTTCGCATGGAATCTTTCCAAGCCATGCGAACATAAGACTAACTGTTGATCTTACAATGAAGCTTAATGCAGGAACAAAGTGGGGCCACTGACAAGTATCTCACAAGTGGCGGCTTTTTATTTGAGACGGTGGGGCCAGTATCAGAAGGATCTTAAGAGCTGAAAGTAACAAAGGAAAGATCGGACGGTTGTCGTATAATCTCATAGGATCTTAGAGGCCTATGCGATCATGCGACCAACCATTGATCTTGCATAAAGACAAGCGCTATTCTCAGGTGGGACCGCTGACAGCTCTCTTCACAAGTGGCAATTTTTCATTGGATGTTGATTGTGGTTGCATGCTAGCGGTTTTTCGTATGATCGTATAGGCTATTTTTAAGTTATAAGATCATGCGACTAACCTTTATTGTTCTAACAATAAAGGTTGCAGGGATTGCCGACGACTGCCAGTGAAAAGACTAGTATGACTATTTTTCGTATGATTGCATAGGCCTTTTTCACGCTATGAGATCATGTGAACAAACCGTTAGATGATATGCTAGTAAGAATCGACGGTCCTAATTCAAACTGGAGATAAAGTGACGCAAATTTGAAGTTTCCCATTGAGAAGTGACAGTTCATTTATTCAGAGGAGTAATGGTTGAATCGTGCTGAATAAATTGCTGAGGTGACTATTTTAATTGTTTGTATATTAGAATTCCACGCACTCTCAGAAGAACAAAGAGATCAAAAAATTGTAGAGACCCGAGCGTGAAGAATTGCAAGGACTGGCTGTTGTCTCCCGTTGATTTCCTAGAAAAAAGGTCAGTAAAATACTTATACGATTTGCTTCCCTACTAAAAGAATCATAGTCCCATAGTCTGTATATCTTGCAAAGGTTTTTTAGCATGAACCCTAAAATGGCACCAAGGAAAGAATTGTCTGGTAAAATTGAGTACAGTGAAAGAGGTTTGCATGAGGATTTATTGCAGTTACTTCTCGGCTCTACTACTAACCTAGTGAAAACCAAGAGTTTGATTCCCAAAGACCCTAGGGTAAAGGTAGCAGATGGTCTATATGACACAACACATTTTATTAGGGAGGCCAAAATTGGTACAATCAATGCAAATGGTGACCCTGATATCACTGGCTTAGAGTTATTCAAAGTGGGTTTTAGTTAGAGAAATACCCCTCGCCCTGCAAGCAATATATGGCAGTTTGACCTAGGAAAACTTGTGGTACCCGACGTCTTTTTAGATGTTGATTTGATGACCCAGGTTGCAAAGAGTTATGACCTAATCACTAGGGAGGTTAGGAATGCAAAAGGAATGTTATTGATCAAAATTTTTGCTGAAGAGATTAGGAAGGTGTTCAGGTTAAGTGAACCCTTAGATAGTCTAGAGAATATTGATCTTGAAGAACTAAAGCAAGTGTATGATGCACAAAGAAACTATTTCAGAGGCAAATTATTGAAGGACTTTTGCACCAAAATTGGGAAAATGGTTATCATGGGACAGAACACACATGAGCCTTTTATGATAGAATATTTTGACTTCAGGGCTAAGGGAGCATATTGGTCATTATGTCAGGTTTTTGGAGAGGATGTCAGTGAAAGGATGCCAATACATTTGATGTGCATGGTGATTCAAATTTTGAACCCACACTTGTCTATTACCTTTGATTTTGCTCCATTTATTACTGAATTAATCCATAATGGATTAGCGAAGATTCAAAAGAATGAACATGATAGGCTTTTCTGCTAGTATTCTTTCATAATGTACATGTTTTTGTTTAAAGGAGCAAACTATTTTGAGCAAGAAATGGAGTTGATAAGATAGAAGGATGGTGAAGATATGCCAGTCCAATTGTGTAGCCTCACAATGACCTGGGATAAAAGGGATCACAGTTTCACAAATTTTGATAAATGTTTTGCAGCTAGACTCAGGAATTTGTTTGTCCAAGACAACCCAAGAATCCCAGTAGCATTGGCATAGCTCATTAGGCCAAACCAGTTTGCTAAAAATTTGAATATTATACACAATTGGGGTGATGTCATTTTCTACAATGTATCAACTATCATCAGGTTGTATGGTTTCAGGGGAACCCCTTTTGTATTGCCTTATCATGTACCCCTTAGGATTGGAATCACAAAATTTATTAGGCAATTAGGAGATATTGAAGAGTGTGCCCTCACTGGAAAAGGCAAGGGAACTCTGTTCCCAAATGTTACCATTGCCCACCAGTTCATAATTACCAAGGGTGGATGGGTTCACATAGATAAAATCATGGCTCCATACCATATGGCTACTACAATTGCTAGGACAGCAGACCCTGAGGGGTTTTATAATGAGATGTTTAAGAAGAAAGCCAAATGTGCCATGGTTAACCACATTTTAAACTTTCCTGAAGATATTGTCAGAAATACCCCGTAGTTATAGGAACAGGAGGTTAGGAAAGAAAAATGGCTAGTGTACAAAAAGACATTGGATTTCATCCAACATTTTGATTCTGGATGGGACCCCCTAAAGAGCATAACTCCAATGGGCAAGAAAATAGATACTCTCATGAATTCTTTCTAGGATATCTTTCAGACCCTGAGTGAAAAGAAGGAAAAGGTGATGAAGGATGACCTAGAAAGGGCTAAACAGTTGCTGAGCAAACCTGTATTTGCAAAAGGATTACCCCCAGGGAGGTACATGGTACAAAAGAAGACTGGTTACAATGTTGTAGTACCAGAACAAAGCCAACAAATGAAGATGGATAAAAGGGATGTCCCATCAACTTCACAACAAGTTGAGAAACAAAAGGCGGTTATAGAGGTCCCTGACTCTCCTCATCTTCAAGCCTCTGAGGATGTAACTGATTCTCCACCCCCATCAAAGAAACAAAGAGTGGAAGAAAGACCTGTTCATGTTGAAGAAGATTACTCTCCATCACAGTCACCTCTAAACATTTTGGATGACTAGGAGGTTATAGAATAGGTACATCAAGTAGATGCTTTAGGTCAAATCTTTATGACCTATGAAGAAATAAATGAGGGGGTGCCAAAGGCACTAGAAGAGCCCAAGTTGGATTTAACATCAGGGGAATTGGCAGGTACAAAATTAGACCCTATAATCAAGCAAGCCTGTCAGCAGTTTTTGGCTGATGATGCTTTTGTTAAAACTAGGGCTTTCATGCAATTTCTTTGAAAATTGAACATCAACCAGTTTCAAGAAATTTGTGAGAAGAGACATGAAGAGAATCTAGAGAAGGATTTACAAATCATAGAGGAGGAAGTGAAAACAGAGATGACTGCAAAATTTAAGCAAATCACTCTAGAACAGGGAAGAGATATGGTGAAAGTATCAGGCGTACTAATCCTTCCAGAGTGGGATATAGCTGATGCGGTGGTTTTTGACACAGTCAGAAAATAGACCACTCCTTTCCACAAGACTAAAGAGGAAGCAAAACAGGCTATCAAAGGGGTCACTTTCAGTGACAATCACCAGGCTTTGGTAATGTGGTCCCTAAGAAAGAATGAAAATAATAGGGGAAAACAAATTGTCAGAGATGACCTTTTAGGGAGTCTAATTGTAAGAAGGGTTATTGATACTTCTTTGGTTGAAGCATCATGTATGGTAATGGCCACAACATAATTAACAACAAAGGTGGCAGAAAAGGAAGCCAAAGAGAAGGAAGAACTCACTGCCAAGTTGGAAGCAGTTTTGAAGGTTTATGGTGAGTTGAAATAGGGGATTCTTGAAAGAGATACTTTCATTGCAGATTTGAAGAAGAGATTGGGGGAGCATGGCCAATGCAATTATCAGAGCAGATGCAGATTGCTTCCTCCCTTGCTAGGCCTTCCTCTTCAAGCCCTATTATTGAATTTCCTCCTTCTCCTCTTCCTCCTTCCATTGATGAGAAAGACATTGATCAAAAGGTAAAGGAGAAATATGAAAAGAAAATAAAGGATGTTGTTTCACACTTTGTTGCAAAGGTAAGACCTAAGGAAGTATATAAAACTACAAATCAATTGGCAAATGTCTTAACATCTTTTCAGAAAGAAGCAGCTATTGTGGACAAGATTTGGGAAAAGTGGGCTACAAGGAAAGATAATTTGAAATCATTTTTGATCAAATTAAGGACAAATCTATTGTGGATATAGAGCTAACAAACACTTACAGGTTTGTTAAGGATCATTTTGATTTTGAGGTAAATAGGGCAAGTATAAGAAGAAGATCATAAATCTTAAGGGTAAGATACTTCCAAGATGATTTTCATATTTTTCTTGGTCTCATTAAGGTAGATGGGGTAATTAAAGATAAGGATCAATGGACGGAGTAGATAGATAGACAAGTATTATCTAAAATAGACTCCATTTTAGATACAGATGATAATATCCCATTCATACAACTTGTGGAGCTCCTTCAAGATGCTAGGATGCATTTTGCTAATGTCAGAATAGAGGTTCACCAGTTGGTTGCTAAGTGGAACAAACTATTACCAAAGAAGGATGAAGTCCTTGCCTTTCATTGGCCGAGTGAGGAGACCTATATGACTTGGAAATCAACATATCCCTCAGAGAGTTCAGAAGAAGAAGAAGCATCAAATGAGGAGGCAGCAGGTGGCAGTGTTCCAAACCCTCAAGATCAAAGCCAACAAGGATAAAGTCATCAAGTAGTTATCATGAGCACAACTATTACACCTAGCAGAAGTTGAACTGCCCTTGGGAGTTACTACAATATTTTTGGCGCTCATTTTAATGATCTATTTTAAAGTTTTGTAACGAGAATTAGAAAGTTTTATTTTCATTTTTTGTCCTATATGAACACTCCTTTCTTGTCTTTTCTAAAGTGATCCGAAGCTTGTTTGCAATCCTTATTTTCTATAAAAGGATTACCAGGATCAATGAAAAAGGACCGATAACTTGATCAATTTGACTGATAAGTTTCTTGAGTCTGGGATATCATAGACTGTAATAGGCATATTTTCTATAGAAGATAATATCTTCTGGTTCAAGTTATTTTCAGAAGGTTACATTACAAAGCATTTTGTGAGCATGATATAATATAGCATTTGAATATAATCCAAGATTTATATCTCTCCTTGAGTATCTCTCTTTGAATTATGAATTGTTCTGATTCATTGCATGAATAATCTTTGTGTGTATGTTCATATTTCTCAGCTCTGATCCAGGATCAGATTAAATAAGCTTTGAATATAACATAAGCTGTGATGAAGCATCTGGCAGAAAGGCGTAACTTCGAAAAGGTTAATCAGTTACAAGATTAAATAGCTGAGAGGTTACGAAAGGTTTTGTGCAGGACTTCGCAAGGTTATATCAAATTACAAATTTCTTGAACATTCTACAATTACAAAAATCATATATATCCCTAACAGATTTAACAAACATGTCAAAATCAGCCCTTTTAACTGGAAGTAGTCTGCCTCGCTTTCCCGTCTTAGATTGGTGCATTGGTATTTCATATCCTTTCATATGTCATTCAGCTTTGAATCTTTAATGAAGATCTAACGGCGGTCCTATGTTCGCACAGAATCTTTCCAAGCCATGTGAACATAAGACTAACCGTTGATCTTACAATGAAGCTTAATGTGGGAACAAAGTGGGGCCGCTGACAGGTATCTCACAAGTGGCAGATTTTTATTTGAGACAGTGGGGCCACTTTCAGAAGGATCTTCAAAGCTAAAAGTAACAAAGGAAAGATCGAACGACTGTCATATAATCTCATAGGATCTTAGAGGCCTATGCGATCATGTGACCAACCGTCGATCTTGCATAAAGACAAGCACAAATTGGTATTTCATATCCTTTCAAAAACAAAAACCTGCTATTGTGGACAAAGAGGGACATTCTAGTTTATACAATCTACATTACAAAAATCATGAATTCAAAATTTCAAATTACAAATTACAAAAATCAAAATTGAAATTACAAAAATCATGAACAATACTTATTACTTGTACCCGTAGGCTTGTAGCTGAATATGAGTCAATTAATAAATTGCCAATAAATTAATAAATATTCAGAATCAAGTCCAATTCCATTATCAATTTATCCAACAAGTACAGTAATAAGTATACAGTGTATAAAATTATAAATACCTATTAACCGAATGCTAATTCTAAATCACTTCACAGTTCACTCTTCACTTAGTGTTAGTGAGCAGTCTGCCTCACCCTCTTCTATATCCCACATGGAATCCAGCTCCTGAAATTGATTACTACTACTAGCAAGAGGTTCTTATTCATTCTGAGTTGGGTATTCAAAATAAAAAAACTCTTCATCTTCCTTCTGAGTTTGGGACCAAGATCCATCGTTTGTCTTTGAAATACCATGTTTTGAAGTAGTGTTCAAAAGCCCTCATCTTTCACGCAGGGAATTCCAAATTGCCAATGCCCTATCATAAGGAAAGTCTGTAACATTGTACTGAGTTACAAACAACCTCAAGCAAGTTTCCAAATTTATGTCTAGTTTGTTTCTGATCTTTGATTTCAAAAACCCCAATGCACTGAAAACTCTTTCATCTTCCACTAACCCCAATATCATTGTTTGACATAAATCAGCAAGTTTGAAATATTCTGATATTGAATCACGCAGTACTTCACTCTGCTCTATCCTTTTCCAAAGCCTGGTTATTGCACCAGGTTAAAATGGATTCTCCAAGTTTTTTAACTGCAATTTCATACATGATGCAAATTGTCTACATTGTTTTTTAAGATTAGCTGAATCTATAATTCCATCAATTGGCTGTCCATTGCAATCTGCATGTTTTGAAAACTCTTTAATCAATTCATCAATTTTTTTATGAAACATATGAGCATCATGTTGTCTATCTTCGATGTTTTTCCAAAAATGAGGAAACACACAACCCATGGCCTCAAGAATTTCTTCTCTAGGGAATCTTTCACGAATCTCAATTGAAATTTGGTAGGAAATTGACTTCAAATTCTCACTAACAGATTTAACAAACATGTCAAAATCAGCCCTTTTAACTGGAAGTAGTCTGCCTCGCTTGCCTGTCTTAGATTGGTGCATTGGTATTTCATATCCTTTCACAAACACACATAAATCATTTTTTGCATTGAATTGAAAAAAATTCTCAGCATGATTCAAATTTGTAATTATTTGCCACCTGAAAAAAATTGGGCTTTGAATTGTTATCATATCTAAGTATAAATTATCCAGGGCAACACATGTCATTTTACGTAAATCTGAGTACTCACGGATATACATAGTCCTGTCTTGGGCTTTCTTAACAAGCTTGTTCATTAAATCCAGCATGGGGAGAAGACTGGCTAAAGTTAATAGAGTCTCTATATCACTTAACTTATGTAACAAATCAGGGGCTTTGTCTACTGTGAGGCGTTTCTCATATATTACTCCGATCAAGGATTGATATTCTGTTAGAACTCTTTCTACTGGTCCATGCAAAGAGATCCATCTGGTCTCAACATCCTTGAGAAGCTTGTTTCCTAGTGTTACTCCCTCTGAGAAAATCTTAAATTCTGCAAAACGTTTAGGACTTCTGTAGAAGTAAGAGTATATGTCGTGAACTAGATCTTCAACTTTTGACAGTATAGGAAAATCGCTTACAATTTTATATGCTAAATTCATTCGATGGGCCATGCAATGTATGCCAAGCATGTAAGGTGCAATACTAGTTTGTAATCTTGCACAGAGACCATTCCTTTGGCCTTGCATTACTATAGCTCCATCACCTGCAACACACACTAACTTCTTTCCAATTGTCAAATCATCCATACCAGCAACTTCATGCAGAGCATTCTTCACTTCAGAATATAAGTTTTCTGCTGTTGAATTGCCCCTCATTTTACGAATGCAGAGTAGATGAGCTTGGCGGACATGTTCTTTTACTGTATACAAATGCATACAAATCCAAGCAGTGTTATCTACTACAGTAACTTCATCTATGGATAATGAAATGAATCTGGACTGTTTTACTTTCTCCTGTAAATTTTGCTTTTCCACCTCAGAAAGATAGTTTGCCATTTCCCATCCAACGTTTGTTGACCAATGTGACATGGGATAGTGAGGAACTTTCAAAAAAGATAATAAATTACCATATTCTGAGAAGTCTCTCATAGGAGGCCCCTTGACATAATATGAAAAACAACATTCATCTCAACGGTCTTTGCCAGGTTTGCTTCATTGGCTGCATGTTTAAACCCAGCCTTGATTGGATTTTCACTACTAGCAATTACTGCCATTCTCTTGTTATGCTCTTCATATTCTATGGCATACTTAACATGAAGACATTCTTCCTTTGATTTCCATCTCACTATTGATATTTCTTGTCCATCTATGGTCTGTTTTCCATAAACCTTACCAATATGCTTTTCTATAGTGTCAAGCTTTAGCTACAACTTCTTCTCTCTTTTAAGTTTCCAGGTACAAATCTTACACCTACATTCTGTTGGTTGTTCATCATTGCTTAGGACTGGTTCAATGAACCAATACTTTGCTACCCAATCAACCTTAAAATTTCTTGCCATTTCCCACTCCCGCCCCATTTTTACTTCCCTTTTTCTTTTCTTCCTACCAACATTATTATTATCTTCATTGCTACCATTTTCTTCCAACCAATTCTGCGTATCCCTTATAAATCTTCTCTCATGCCACCATTGTTATCCTCATTTGATGCATTTTGATTTTCATTTAACTCAATGACAACCCTAGCTTGTGGTACTAGTACTGGTATTGGTGAGCTACTGTGAATGGATTTTGCACTCGCAATTGCAGATGTTGATGGAGCAGAAACATTTCCAACTCCAAAGAAAGCCTTTATGGTAGTATCTTTAAGTTTTGGGCGTTTTGATGGCCTCCTAGGCCCTTCGCTGCCCCGAGGAGTCTTACCCTCGTCTAGCTTTCCAATCTCTTCACTGCCCTAAGTCTCAACCTCCCCTGATATTTGAATCCCTTCAGCAGTAGTAGCCTGAGGATACTCAATCTCAGCCTCAGGATAGTCACCTTTGTCCGACATCTTTACCCAATGACCTCTCACTAGTCACTAGGATTCTAGCCTCTATGAATTAAAATTAATAGCAATACTGTGAATTGTGAAATATGAACAAATAATTATTTACCTTTGTCCTACTTCCTCTGATTTCTGACTCTCTGAAATGCTGAATCCTCTATTTAATGTTGCAAGATTGTTATTTGTAAATTTGGCCCTCCAGGTTCCGGCTCCAAAAATTTGCAACGACGCACGATGAGACTACTTCTAAGTTTTCTAAATTTGATTTGAATTTATATCAATCCATGATACCAAATTCCAAATTTCCAATTTTTAAAATCCCGGGCTTTTGGCGAAAATGTGCCGAGTGCCAAACTGATCAATGCTATGTTTGGCAAAAAATTAAATATACGTGTTGAATAATTAATTAATGGGTTGGCGAAATGCGTCGTGGACCAATAAAACAATTAATTAATGGGTTGGCGAAATACGTCGTGGACCAATAAAATAATTAATTAATGGGTGGCGAAATAGGTCGTGGTTAAGATAACAATATAAACCATTTGGCTATTTCAAATTTTATATGCAATTCATAATTAATATTGCTGGCGAATAAGAGATCGTTAAAAGAACCACGTCACATTAATTATAGGTGAATATGATGGTGAACAACGTCAAACAACAAATTTTATTGGCGATTCCAATTAATATTCAGCGGCTACGGTGTCAAGATTGGGTGAATATTTTCCAGCATATACCTGTGCGATTCGCCAATTCCACAAGACATTATTCCTAGAATTCGCCAAAAGGTGAATATTCACCACTAAAAATTACCCTGGTAAGTTGAGTTCAAGAACCCAACATCAGGGCTGGACAATTGAAACATAGCACTCATGCGGATGTTGTGAACTTTGTTGGTCTCATATATCCATGATTGTGAGTTCGGGTGGTGATATATACTCAGAACAATAGTGTCTAAAAGCAAAAGATCATCTCCCGAGTTTAATCAATATAGATTGAGGAGATTAAAGGCTTGTCTTTGTAGAAGTTGTTTTATATTGAACGAGGATGATGTCAATATTGCCCCTTGTGAGTAACTTTGTTTATGTTTACACTGACCTAATTATCGAGCCCAATCGGATGCAAAGTCATAATTGGTTGTGGTCTTTTTTCAATTGAATTCCTGTTCATACTTGCCTAACCTTAGAATTGCCCACTGGAATTCACTAGTGGTTGACTCAAAATGGAGTTGACGGGGTTTAAAATGACAAACATTTGAGGGGCATAATCCCAAATCTTTGATGGCTGAAGAAATGTTTATTTGAAAACTAAAGAATCAATCTCCAGTTGGTGTGCGTGGAATATTTGGAGGTGTTATGAAATAGTTAAGTTTATATGTAAGTTTTGCAGGTGAGATAGCTAGATCATGTGAAAGCATTCCATTTGATATAAGTTTAAATAACACAATCCTTTTTATCAAGACAATCCTTCTAATATTGTTTTGACATGGAAAAACACTCTTCATGAAATGGGTAGGATGTATCTTTGTCTCCCTGCCTAAAGAAGCTAAAATATATGTATACTGCTGAAAGTTCCAATAAAGGAATTATCATTAGCTTAGTTACTGGATGTGGTTCTATGGTGGAGCTCACAAATCATAGTGATGTATATCATTCTATAACATTGCTTTGTCTTAAGAATGTTTAGTCTATCTCAATGAATCAATATTGTGACCATGAGAAAAAAAAAAGAAATTTATATATTCCATCCTTTTATTGAATATAAAGAATCAATTATGAAAATTGAAGAACACGAAGCTAAAAAGATAGAATGTCTTTAAGTTGGCAATTTGAAAGATAATTAAAAAGGGGTGGAAATTTTATCTTCTGAAAGGTTGTACTCGAGGGGAAGGATTCTTTTCTGATTTTATCTTTATAAGGAGAAGGTATCCTAATTTTTTTAAGGGAAACATTGTCTGTGTACCAGATTATGGGTGTGTACCTTATGAATTTTGAGTCGTAAGTATTTCATGCAATCTAAAGAGAAGTTGTTATTTTCTCAATCATCTATTGTGGGAATTAGGAGGTGAACTATGTGTAATTTTATAAATTTGTCATTTGCATCCTATGTTGCCAGAAACAAGAAACAAGAAACAAGATGACAACAACAATGTGACGAAAAAAAGAATATCTAAAAGTTGCGTATAAGAAATGTATATATATATATATATATATATATATATATATATATATATATATATATATATATATATATATATATATATATATATATATATATATAATTTTGTCAAAAATACATAAAAGTTATATAAAATTATATGACATATATATGTAAGTTAAAATAAAATTGTATGTTGTACTAATTTTATTTTATAAAAAACTATTATTCAAAATTAAATATAAAAATAATAAAAATAATAAATTCATCTCATTAAAATATTACATACCGCTTATTAAATATTAAATATAATAAAAAATATTAATATATTGAAATTATTAACTTAAAATTTAAAAAAAAAATTGAAATGAAATATTTTTGCAAAAACGCACGTTTCTGCGTTGCAATGTTTCTTGTGCATTGAAACGTGCAACGACTGCCAAATGTTGCATTTTTGGCAACACAGTTTGCATCTGTAGTATGGCTATACTCATATGTGAGTTTTTCTTTACTATTTTCTGGTTAAAAGCTTACCCCATAAAATCATTTATGTCATAAGAGGGAGGCGTACCTCCAAAATTTAAAGGAATATCATATGTTTAACAAAAATCTCTCCAATTATTAGTTTGCAGTTTTGTCATGAGTCATTTTTTAAGTTATTATAGAAGGACAAAATCTGTAACCAATAGATTTTTGGTGACTATGCTAGAGAGGTGAAAAGATCAGTGCTTTCTTGTTTTAAATATTAAATCATGCATTTCCATAAATAAGGTTGACAAATTTGTTTGACAATTCAAAGATCTCAAAAGAATGGTTCACCAAGCCAAGCAAAGAAATCAGCCCAATAAAAAAAGGCCTCCACCAAATTTCCAAGAAGTACTAATTGAAGATGATGAGATTTAAACTCCTTCAAAGAAAGTATTTGAAGGATAAGAATAAAAAACTACATCCATCCGAAGATTAAAATTTTACATTATTGTTGAAGAACATGTATCATAGATATTATATGCTTAAGGACCTCAAGCAAGAAACTCATTAGTTTTAGACAACAATAGAGAAGTTAAAAATGCTTTTAAAGAGGAACTTTTAAATGATGGTTGTTGTACTATTTCAAATCTTACCGCCATGGATGAACAAGATGTGCCACATAATCTGCATCAAGATGGAATTAGAGAGCCTAAAACTTTATTGACATACATGGGTATGTACAGGATCATGGTATGCCAAAAAGTGGCGATGTGAAAAAAACTTATTTTCACTCATCTAAAAGCGCACAAATAGATTTGTTGACTTTTTGGTAGGCCTGGGTGTCAGTACATCTGGCCAAACCAAAATCCAAACCTGAAGGCATTATCGGATATCTGATAATATCAGATATCTGATATTTGCCAGTTATAAAAATCACTGTACCAAACTGCGTTCAACATTTTTTCATTGCAAAAATATGAACGCAGCTGAGCTTTCGGATATCCGGTCCCGAATCCCCTATCCGATTTTTTCCAAATTGCCCGGGTAAGTGAAGCTTCTATTTTTTATTATTTTAATTTTTTTTTTTTGTTTTTAAATATAAATATATAGTTTTTTATATAAAATTAGGGTAGCAATGAGTTTTTGTATTGTTTTTTAAAATTCATTGTAATTATCTATTTTTTTTTCATTTCTATCAGAAATGGAATCAAAAAACCCTCCTAATGATCCCGCAAACAATCCAGACCCACCTCCCAACAATCCCCCACCTCTAGAAGACGTACCTGTCACAAACCCTCGTCATTTAGAAGATCTAATTGGAGATAATCTAAATGAACTTAGAGGATTTGAAACCGCATATGCCAATATCCCCACATTGTACCCCATGTTTACAACATTGAACACAATAATTGAAAACATGGAGAAGCTGACATAGCAACATAATGCTACACTTCCTTGGCACGATTCCATGCACACCCAGTTTGATGATGGGCTTGATTATGATTAAGTCATGAACCTAAATATAACAAAATATGACATAGCTAATCTTTTTGTGGATCCTAAAACCGGTCTAAAAGTAGACCCTAAAAATACCAAGTTGTCAATTAAATGGTGCACAAATAGTGCAATACGTGACAAATTTTGGGACTGTTGGTGGATGGTTTTTGATAGACCACCTCACAAAAATTTGGATGTCCCAATTTATTTTCTTAGAAAATTGTATGCTGAATTTGTGCTTGGTCACAAGGTGGATTATTGGAGTATGAGACAGAACCAGGGGTGTAGGTTTAGGTGCTCCGCAAGACAAGCCATCGGCACAATGGGTGAAATCCCGCACATATGTCCCCCCTTCCGAGATTTCACCACCTCCCATAGTGCAACATATAGACATTATTGTTGAGGTCGACTCACAAACTATTCAAGCCATTCACACGTTGAGTGATCTGCTAGTTACACAGAGTACAACATTGTTGCCTCCTTGTCCTGATGCTTCTGGCGCTTCCACGAGCTCACATGTTTGTGTGGCCCACACTTGCGTTATATGCAAGAATATTTGCCTTGGTCCCCTGACTGATAGTGATACATATAGTTTCAAATTTGATGGGGACGATTCTACATAGCACACTACAGGCACTGAAGCAACTCATGGAGATGTGCATCAGGAGCGTACAGTGCCATGGACTCCCACTGTTATGGTAAGGGTAAACTATTCACTTTTTACATTATTTTTAAATTTTATTGTTCATATTTTTAGTAGAATTTCCTTATAATAATTTCCCACTTATGTCTTTTTATGTGTTACATTTATGTTCAGTTGATGACAGAGGAGGAGATGGCATAAGTGGAGGGGTCCATGCTTTCGGCCATATCATTTGGTCTTGACTCTTCCATGATACATATGTTTTAATGTACTTGTTGGTTTCCTTTTAAATTATGATAATAATATATGTACATTGTTTCTAATTTTTATGATCATCTTTTACATACTGATGCAGGTGTCACCAGTTGCCACTGGGGGGCAATGTGAGGGGGTGCAGGTCTCAGCTGTTGATAAATGAAAGGTAATTAAGTAATTTAGTTTGTTTATGCATACATGTATACTTGTCAATTGTGCGTACTCATTTTTAATTTACATGTTTTATTTGACAGAGAGTGGCATGTGATGATGTCGTGAGACCCTATCGTCACAATAGAGTCACATGCATATCCATTCAGAGTGATAGCCCCACGGTACGTACATTTCTAAAGTTATTTGTGTGTATTTTTCTATCAAGTGTATATAATATGGTCAAGTTATGATAATATAAAGTATCTATTTGACTTTTGTAGCTCACTCCTAGTTTGAGGGAGCCAGAATGACAAGGGTTTGTATCGCTGATGACTCAGCCAACAATCCCTAAAGAAAGTTCAACAGAGGCAAGTTTTAATGTTAATTCAGTTATTTTGTAAACATATATTTGCTACCAAGTTTTTAACATTAAATAGTATAACTCGTAGATCAATCTCATGTTCGTAAACATATACAGGTGGGAGTCGTCATTGGTGACACTATTCCTACACTACCTAAGACATATATTAAGTCTCCTACTCACGGGAGGAGATAGAGAGTCGAGGTATATGAGAGTACAATTTTAGTTTAAATTTTATTTATTATTGTTGACTATGATTCTGAATTTTAATCTAACTTGGGGCTTCACTTTTGTGTTTGAATGCAGGATCCATTAGAGCCGAAGAGTACTTCAAAGAGGCTCCATTTTGATGATCCACCAGTAGAATAGGATGTCCTAGAAATATTTGTAGTTGAACTTATTTTGAGATTTCATATGACATATTTTGAGATGGCGTATGACACATTGTATCTAGATATGTTGACATATAATCATGAGGACATAATTATTGTTCATTTTGATATATATATGAAACTTGATATTCGATCCAATTTGTTAATTGTGTGTTCATTTATTCATTGTTAGTATGTAAATATGCTTGTGTGTATGTACTCTTGTGTACAATTTATGCCTTAAGTATATTCATGTATATTCAAGTACAATATTCATAACCTAAATTCACGTGTATGGGCTACGCGCATGACTTAAGTGAATTCATGTTGTATGCTTTATAATTATGTGCTACATGTATGCTTCATGACTTAAGAAAATTTATGTGTACGCTTTATGTGCTATGTGTGTTCACACATGTAATTCATCATTTGAGGTATATAAGGATATCTATTAAAGTGGTTTCAAGGTTTGTAGACTTACCTTTTACTCCCAATGGCTAAAAGACCTCAAACTAGCCTAATTACATAATCAAACACCCTTTTGGCAATAATCAAACACCCTTTTGGCCATATCAAAACATATTGGTCTTTTGGACAAAATATCAGTACTCTGTCTGTACCCCTGCAAATACACTAGGAATGCCTATGAAACATGGTCTTGTAGCATCTCATGGATCGTCAATACCTCTCATGGGGTCTGAGTTATGACGCTTGATAGTTTGCTGACCAATCGTGCTTAGTGCAACTTTCAATTGACCCTCATTGCAAGTTTTGGCATCGAGCGAGACTGGCGTGCCAAATTCAAACAAATTTGAATCTCCCAGAACAGAGAGAGGTTATTGTAGGCATCAGAAACTCCATCCTGCAGCATCTCATGGATCTTTGATACCTCTCATGGGGTTTGAGTTATGAGCCTCAAAATTTTTCTACCTAATCATGCTTAGTGCACCTTGGGGACACTTTGGTCTGGCGTGGTATGGAACGTTCTGCTGATTCAGTGGTCAAAACAGGGTTGTGCCTAGCATTTACCCACCCAACCGGAGTGAATGGTGTAGTCCATTCGGTGCCAGGACTAACGGTTTGGAAGTAATCCATTGGTGCAACTTTCAATTGACCCTCACTACAAGTTTTGGTATCAAGTGAGACTAGCGTGCCAAATTCAAACAAATTTGAATCTCCCAGAATGGAGAGAGGTTATTGTAGGCCTTGAAAACACCATCATGTAGCATCTCATGGATTTATGATACCTCTCATGGGGTCCAAGTTACGAGCCTTGAAAGTTCATTTCCCAATCGTGCTTAGTGCACCTTAGGGACACTTTGGTTCGGTGTGGTTGGGAACATTCTGTTGATTCAGTGGTCAAAATGGGGTTGTGCCTAGCATTTAACCACCCAACTGGAGCTAATGGCATAGTCCATTTGGTGCTAGGACAAATAGTTTGGAACTAATCCATTGGTGCAACTTTCAACTGACCCTCACTGTAAGTTTTGACATCGAGCGAGACTGGCATGCCAAATTCAAACAAATTTGAATCTCCCAGAATGGAGAGAGGTTATTGTAGGCCTCAAAAATTTCATCCTATAGAATCTCAAAGATCTCTGATACCTCTCACAGGGTCTGAGTTATGAGCCCTGAAAGTTCACTGCCCAATCATTCTTAGTTCACCTTAGGGACACTTTGATTCGGCATGGTCCGGAATGTTCTGCTGACTCAGTGGTCAAAATGTGGTTATGCCTAGCATTTACCTGCCCAACAAGAGTTAATGGTGCAGTCCATTCGGTGCTAGGATGAACGGTTTGGAAGTAATCCATTGGTGCAACTTTCAACTGACCCTCACTGCAAGTTTTGGCATCGAGCGAGACTAGCGTGGCAAATTCAAACAAATTTGAATCTCCCAGAATGGAGAGAGGTTATTGTAGGCCTTGGAAATTATCCTATAGCATCTCATGGATCTCCAATACCTCTCACAGGGTTTGAGTTACGAGGCTTGAAAGTTCACTGCCCAATCGTGCTTATTGCACCTTGGGGACACTTTGGTCCAGTGTGGTCTGGAACGTTCTGCTGACTCAGTGGTCAAAATGAGGTTGTTCCTAGCATTTACCCACCCAATCAGAGCTAATGGCACAGTCCATTTGGTGCTGAGATGAACGGTTTGGAAGTAATCCATTGGTGCAACTTTCAACTGATCCTCACTGCAAGTTTTGGCATCGAGCGAGACTGGCATGTCAAATTCAAACAAATTTGAATCTCCTAGAATGGAGAGAGGTTATTGTAGGCCTCAAAAATTCCATCTTATAGCATCTCACAGATCTCTAATACCTCTCACGGGGTCTGAGTTACGAGGCTCAAAAGTTTGCTGCCCAATCATGCTTAGTGCACCTTGGGGACACTTTGGTTCGGCGTGGTCTAGAATGTTCTGCTGACTCAGTGGTCAAAATAGGGTTGTGCCTATCATTTACCCACCCAACTGGAGCTAATGACATAGTCCATTCAGTGCTGAGACGAACGGTTTGGAAGTAATCCATTGGTGAAACTTTCAATTGACCCTCACTACAAGTTTTGGCATTGAGCGAGACTGGCGTGCCAAATTCAAACAAATTTGAATCCCCCAGAATAGAGAGAGGTTATTGTAGGCCTTGGAAACACCATCCTATAGCATTTCATGGATCTTTGATACCTCTCACGGGGTCTGAGTTACGAGCTTAGAAAGTTCGCTGCCCAATTGTGCTTAGTGCACCCTGAGGACACTTTGGTTTGACGTGGTCCGAAATGTTCTGCTGACTCAATGGTCAAAATGGGGTTGTGCCTAGCATTTAACCACCCAACCAGAGCTAATGGCACATCCCATTCGGTGCCAGAATGAATAGTTTGGAAGTAATCCATTGGTGCAACTTTCAACTGACCCTCACTGCAAGTTTTGGCATCGAGCAAGACTGGCGTGTCAAATTCAAACAAATTTGAATCTCCTAGAATAGAGAGAGGTTATTGTAGGCCTCACAAAAATCATCCTGTAGCATCTCATAGATTTCCAATACCTCTCACGAGGTCCAAGTTATGAGCTTCAAAATTTCGCTACCTAATCGTGCTTAGTGCATCTTGGGGACACTTTGGTCTGGCATAGTTTGGAATGTTCTGCTAACTCAGTGGTCAAAATGGAGTTGTGCCTAGTGTTTACCCACCCAACTAGAGCTAATGGCACAGTCCATTCAGTGCCAGGATGAACGGTTTGGAAGTAATCCATTGGTGCAACTTTTAATTGACCCTCACTACAAGTTTTGGCATCGAGTGAGACTGGCGTGCCAAATTCAAACAAATTTGAATCTCCAAAAATGGGGAGAGGTTATTGTAGGCCTTATAAATTCCATCCTATAGCATCTCATGGATCTCTAATACCTCTCACAGGGTCCGAGTTACAAGCCTAGAAAGTTCACTGCCCAATCATGCTTAGTGCACCTTGGGGACACTTTGGTCCGGAATGTTCTGCTGACTCAATGGTTGAAATGGGCTTGTGCCTAGCGTTTATTCACCCAATCAGAGCTAATGGTGTAGTCCATTCGGTGCTGGGATGAATGGTTTGGAAGTAATCCATTGATGCAACTTTCAATTGACCCTCATTGCAAGTTTTGGCATCGAGCAAGACTGGCGTGCCAAATTCAAACAAATTTGAATCTCTCAGAATGGAGAGAGGTTATTGTAGGCCTTAGAAACACCATCCTATAGCATCTGACAGATCTTTGATACATCTCATGGGGTCTGATTTATGAGCCTAGAAACTTTGCTGCCCAATCATGCTTAGTGCACCTTGGGGACACTTTGGTCCGGCGTGGTCTGGAATGTTCTGCTGACTCAGTGGTCGAAACGGGGTTGTTCCTAGCATTTACCCACCCAACCGGAGCTAATGACATAGTCCATTCAGTGCTAGGATGCAATCTTTGAACACTATCCCTTCACCCCGGGAATCATCATTTTACTTTGGACACATTTGACCAATTTTGACTCAATGACTCCAACTATTACATCATTTGACGATACAAATGTAATGGAATTAAGACAATAGAAATGTAAGGATACAAAATTAAGACAATACAAATTATATAAAGATACAACATTTATAGTAAGGAAACACATTTTTTGCACTTTACATGGCATTAAGACGATACAAATGTGAGCTTTTAATATTTGCAAATCAACTCCATGGGCTCTTTTATATTTCCAATTTTGCATCAAATTTTTTATATACAAAATTTGACATCTAAATATGCACATTAGATTTGATTGTTGTTTTTATATACAAAATTTGGCATCTAAATATGCACATTACATTCGATTGTTATTTTTATATACAAAATTCGGCATCTAACTATGCACATTACATTCGATTGTTGGTTTTATATACAAAATTTGACATCTAAATATGCAAATTACACAACTATATATAAAAAATAAGTGTCCTTTCCGGTCCAATCCCTACATTTGGAAGGCAGAAGAAATGTTAATAGGGAAGATAAGAAGTGCCCTTTTGGCATCTAAATATGCAAATTACAGAAATATATTTTACCTTGAGTTGAACTTACCTATTGAAGTGTGCCTAAAGGGTCATCTCTTTGCTTGAGAGTATTCAGTATTGCTTCATGATCAACAATAATAATAGTCCAAAGTTCCTTTGTCTTTGGTTTTCCTTGATGTTTCAACAACTTAACATTGGCTACTATAACAAGGTGTGAATACATGAGAATGGTTTTGTGCTTCTCATAGTCTTCAAATGCAGGAATGCCATGATTTCTAATCATATATTTGTGCAACCATGTACCCGCAACAACATGTGATCCTTTTGGATATGTGAACATATCATCATTTGTCGTTGGTTGTGCAAGTTTCCACTTTCCTTGTACACAATGTGCTAACTGTAATACCCCAAAAATGGGCTATAAGTTCATTCATCTTCTATATCAACAATTTGAACGAAATCGACATCAAAGTCCTAATCTAAGGCACATCTAAACATCATCAAATCTAATTGATTATCTTAAATTCTGCATCAGGGAATATTCCTAGCAATATTCCTAATCATCATAATTATCTTTAATTTTATAATTATTTGGCAATAAATCACATTTATCCTAAAGTTTGATTAATTGAATATTTTCATATTTAATTAATTAGATTTAATATTTGCCACTTAATTGTATAATTAAATTTAATTCTATCTATTATTAATTGTATTATTTAATTTTGACAATAAATCTACTATCATATGAATAATTGATTAAATTCTTATTTAATTAATTAAAG
The DNA here is from genome assembly GCA_027943335.1 of Chamaecyparis obtusa. Classification (NCBI taxonomy): domain Eukaryota; kingdom Viridiplantae; phylum Streptophyta; class Pinopsida; order Cupressales; family Cupressaceae; genus Chamaecyparis; species Chamaecyparis obtusa. The sequence continues at coordinate 184,308 of BSBK01001907.1, forward strand.
CAAATTGTCATTATTTAATAATATAGTTTTTAAAAAAAGTTTGATTAAATAATTGATTAACCCATAAATCAATTGTTTTATTTTTAAAAACAGTTAAGTTGGAAATAAATCACTTTATTATTAAATTAATTCATAAATAAAACATGCACAATCATAAAAGCAAACAACTATCAATTATCAATTAAAGCTAAACTCTATTTTGAGTTAAAACTTGTTTTTGTGAGTTAATTATCCTTTATTTAAAAATAACTCAAAAATCAACCTGAGTTATTTGAGTGATTTATGGCTTTTATCCATGCACCTCCAAAGCCTTGGATTTCTATAAAAACAAGGCTCAACTCTTCATAATTCATCTCTCAATCATCTCACAAATTGTAAACTTACTCTACAGGAATCATAGCATATCAGATTTGGAGAATTTGCACAATTGGAGGCTGAGGAATCAACTTGCGAATTCAAAGCTTTGTGAGATCAATTTCAATTGCATATTTTTCATATCATAGCATAGAATTTCATAGCTTTGCATATCATTGTTAGATAGATCAATTCATAGCATATCAATTTCATCTAGCATTCATAGATTCATATCGGTTTTTATCATTCTTATTGCATAGAAAATATCAAAAATATAGATTAATTGCATTTATTCCATATCTAGAATTGCATTCAAATCTTTCATTTAGGTGTCGTCTAGGTCACTGATCTCGATTACAATCTGAGAACATTAATCTCGCACCTACTAGAAGGCAGTAAATCACTTGGTTAGATAGCTTTCAATTTTGCACGATTTTGATTATCACTAACCTCTAATGTTTTACTGAGTGTTGTGTCTACAGATTAGATACAATTTTTACACACACATTTCTGGCGCCCACCGTGGGGCAACCCACCTTTGCATGCTGGTTTTGATTTTTTTTGAGAGCTAAAACCCCAAAGTTTCAAAGATTTAATTTTATCTCCCAAAAAGCTTAGAATTTTGGTCTAAATTTTTTTTTTCAGGTTGGTGACATGTCAAAAAAGCTACAATAAAAAATTTAGAATTTTTTGAGATGTTTTGAATTTTTAATAATTTTTTCTTGAAATTCTGGAAAAAATTAATATCTGACGCAAATCAGAATATTTTTCAAAATTTTTTATATTTTTAGAAATCTCTTTAAATTTTACAAGGGGTCCGTTCTTTGTGTTTTAAATTTGGACATGATATTATAGCTCAAATAGTCAATTTACAAAAATTGGTCTATTTTGATAAAATGGGTCTCTAGGGCACAAATGAAGAGATTTTTTTAAAATTTTTGCATTTTTGGAAAGCTCTCTATTTTTTAGTAGGGGTCTCTATTTTGAATTTCTATTTTTGTGGCCAAAATTATATCAAAAAAATTAGATCTTGTTGACTAGGTCAAATGTAGTGCAAAAAACTTAAAATTTTGTGATGGGTATGCACTTATTTTTCATATGATTCAATGAATGATATGAGTTGTCATTTGGGTTAATTGCTGGTTATTATTACTGATAATAATTGATTTTTAGAGCTAACCCTATGGTTTTCATAAGTTGAATATATTTTGCATATCTTGTTTGCTTGTTGGAGAGTTCGTCACTTGCTTGCATGGAAAAGCTCAACAAAAATTGCTAAAAATCAAGTAAAATCTACTAAGCGTGTTGCGAGGATCCCAGGTATTCTCCTTCATCTAATAATATTTTGATTTGGGACTTAAAATAAATCTCTTATGTGTCAAGCTTGTGTGCATCTTTTCATGCTTTTGATCTATTTCTACACACTTGCATAATTGATACTAGGTTGTGAACCCTTAAGGATTCATTAAGTAGTCTTAGAATACTTGTGATTGATCTTGATTGCTATCTTGGGTTATTGGACTCGCTAATCCGCTGGCCCCTCATTTCCGCCCCGTGGTTGCAATCTCAGCGCCATAAAGGGGAGGGGTCAACAGGACAGAAGCGTTAAGTGTTCCACTTGGCAACCCTTTTGTGCTTTTAGGAACTCACTTATTTTCTAAGTTGGGGACTCATTTTCAGCTTTTGTGAGGTGTTAAGTGTTCCACCTTGTGGACTCATCTCATATTCACTTTAAATGTTAAGTGTTCCTCTTTCTACTTTTTGGATGCTTTTGGTAGATTTGCTTTCGGAACATACATCTGTGCTCACATAGTAATTAGGCCCTATGAACACTATTCATGATTCTTGAGAGATTGGATTCCTAGAGAAATTCTTCCTTGACGATGGAATCCTTGTAGGTAGGGAGGATACTTAGTGCGTTTCACATTCAACTTGGTTAGTGCATCTTCTCTTATTGATCAACACATTCTCTCTCCGGAGAGTTTGATAGATCATGTAGGGTTGATATCACAAGCTTTGGTGAATCAAAATTGGTTAGTGTGTCTTCTCTTATTGATTGATACATTCTCTCCCCGGAGAGGTTGATAGATCACATGGAGTTGATATCACAGACCTTGGTGGAACAAAACTTTGTCTTAGCGTGTCGGATTAATCTGCTTGCTTTGTTTGGGTTAAAAGTGAAGAGGTGTCAAAACCTTGAATCTGGAGCCAAGTCCCCTTGTGGTATACTATTGTGAGTCATCTTTAGAGAGGGTTAACCGTAGCGGACAATCCCTTCATAGGGAAAACTGCATTGACGGAACCTCAAGCGGTAATAGCCATTTTCGCCATGGTAGTGACAGCCGCTATATAAATGTCCTTGTGGAAGAAATCTCCACGGGTATGGTTCATTGTTGGGTTGTCAGATCTCCCTAGTAGCTCTTGAAGATTAAGTTCTCGGACTGTGTCAAAACCCTGGTGCGCCGGGATTGGAGTTCACCCCTTTGAATCATAAAAGTTGCAGATTTAAACTATTACTAAAAACCCTAGAGAGGCCAATTTTTCATTCTCAGGTATATGTGTGTTATTGCAAAACATTTCAGAACATACACAATTAGTACTCTCAGGGATTAGCACAATTTGGTCACTTGATTGTTCATGCGCAAGGTTACTTTTGCCCTTGTTCATTATTTTCAGACGTGCTTGGAATCACTTGCTTGCTGTTCTGCATGCTTATTTATCTACTTGGCTATTAAAAATGATCAAATCTGGTATAACCTTCAAAATCTGGACAATACAATTTGCAAACAATCCAAAATTGAAGACCTTAAATTTTGCAAAAATTGACGTAAAATCTTTCTGGAGTCAAAAGTCATTTCAAGAAGTCAAAAGTCGTACGACTTTTTGTCAAATGTCATTTCAGTATCGCCCATATGTCATATGATTGAGAACCCAGAGTCGTACGAGTTTTCAAACCAGCAAATCCAAGGAAGTCAAAAACCTGTTAGCCACTGTCGTACAAGTTTTGTCAACTATCATTTCATTGCTACCCAACTGTCGTACGAGTTTAGCAACTGTCATTTCATAGACTACCCAGTGTCGTACGAGTCTACAGAGTGTCATTTGGAAAAATTTGAGAGAGTTGTCAGAAATTGTCAAATTGCAAGATATCTAATGTTTCCAGCCTAGTTCTAGAATCTGTCAAAAATATCATTGTGTCAAGAAAAGAGCAGTAGCTATTGAGAATCTGTACACATGTCTCAAAGAATCAGTACACATGAGGAAGAAATTTTGATCGCCGCTATGAGGAAACAACTGCATGCTATGCAAGTTGAACTTAACAATCTTAAGAAAGAGAAGGAATCTAAAAAGTTCTCCATGGAATCTCTATACTCTTTTCCATTTGATAAAGACTCGTACATGTCACCATGCCCCCGGAAAAAATTTGAGCAATATGATACCTCTTCCACGGAGAGTGACACATCTAGCTTTGGAGACTATGATGACTATGACAACAGATAATGTAATGATACCTATGACACCTCTGTTCCTAAGAGTCCTCCTCATCGTCCATTCCTGCTTACTACAAATGGGCCGTCACATTGGATAGATCGTGAGGGTGATCCATATGATTCTGATTATGAAAGAGACTTTGATGATTTCTATGCACAATACCTAGATGATCCATCTATTTCACTTGAGGAAGAGAAAGTTTACCATGCTGATTATAAACATGCATACTATAAGGATCTCTCCTCTAAGAACTCTCAGGCTGAAAAATAAAGATTACACTCTCAAGCAAGATCATGTTAATGTTGGACCTTTGTCTTGTGATGGTTCCCTTCCATCCCCTACTTCCTCCAATACCCATACATTTCCTAAAGCTTCCGAGTCTTTCAAATCTTTCACAGAACCTTCATCTGACACAAGCCCTGATACTTTTCATGTGGTTCCCTATAGTTATCCTCCAGGGCTACCTCTTAAAGAAACTCAAGCTAACCTTCACTTGGCTGCAAATACTTTCAATAATGATAAACCTAAAGAGCCTAAGCCTTCATATGTTATAATGCCTACTTCAGCTAGTCCTTCACCATGTCTTCCAAAACCATCCATACAATCCCAACATGCTTCCTTGTCCTTAGAAGTGGCTCCATGTCAAGAGGACTCTAAAAATGATAAAGAAAAGAACATAAGGAAAGATCAAGATCAAGAAGCCTCCATGTCATCCACTCCTTTTTCTGATGTCTCTTATTTGCCTCAGGGTTCTTTTGATCCTGTACCCCCTTTTTCATGCATTCCACCATGTCTTAAGTCTTCGCCTAAGCAAGATCAAGCTACTACTTACACTAATGAGCTTATTGACAATCAAAATGACCTTACTACACTTGCGCTTTCCAAAGATGATACTTCCATTAAGGTTGGTAAAAATGGTGTTCCTTCCAATGTTAAGCCTATTGAAAAACAAGAGAAAAATTATGCGCTTATACTATTCGAAGATCCTTGTCAAGATCAAAGTCTTTCATCTTCTTGTTCTACCACTCCATGTTCACTTCCACTTTCTACTCTTCCTAGGTCTTCGCAAGCTTTGAATGATCATATCAAAGAAAATGCTCTTATTCAAGATGTCCATGATTTTATTGAAAATTCTAATGCTCACTCTAAAGATGCTGATATCCTTGGTTGTCATATAGATGATGATGAACTTATTGATTATCCTTTTGCATCTTCCACTTCCATCCTTGGACCTCTTCCACCACTACTAAGGGCTTGATGCCTTCCTTCCATCTTGGGTCCTTATGTCCCTTCACTTTCCCCTCCTAGCTCTCCTGATTTGCCATCCATCTTAGGTCCTTACATACCTCCATCTCCCATCTTTCCTCAAGATCAACATAGATGCATACCCTTGAATCCTTTTCATCCACCCACCCATCTAAACCAGTCATATCCTCCTCCTTCTTCCACAAGTCCCAAGCCCTTTGGAAGTAACTTGAATGTTCAATACAAGAAAAAGAAGCAATACAAGAATCCATCAAAAAAAGATCACCATGTCTCCTCTAATAGACATGGAAACATAAAGTCAAAAGAGATATCTAAGAAAAAAATTACAAGACAAGTATGGGTTCCAAAATCCATCATTGAAGATATTATCTCTAAATCATCAAAAGGAAATAAAAAGCCTACGACTATATGGATTCCAAAGTCTCTCTTGAAAGAGTCTGGTGTTGAACAAAAAGTGAAATTGACATTCAAGCTTCCAAAGGCTTCCACTACATCTCCTTCCAAAAATATTCTTCCATTTCATGCGCCCAAACCTCAACCTCTGCTATCCATTCACCATATTCCTTCACGTATTCCTTCATTCATGTTTCCTCCACCCTCTCGCCACCCTTCAAGGTGTGTGTTTACGTTGATCTTTCCTTCCTTTCCATCTACCCTTTCACAATCCTTCCATTCATTAACCTTCTACCTTCTATCCTTTTTCCTCATTTGCCTATTCCTCCTATCTTCCAACCTCACTCGCTTTACATAAAACCCTATCCTCCATTTTTCTCTTCCATGTTCCTTTCCCTATTAGCATCTTTGAGCATATCATTTTGAATCCTTGGAATATCATGGTTTATCCTTTCAAGGAGCATTATCTAAAAAGCTTGCCTTCTTCCAAAAAAGAAATGAAAAATGAAAAAAATTAAAAATGTGCCTTGGTGAAAACCTGGAAACAGGCACCTTGGTAGCAAAAGTAAAGAGAAATAAATTCATCCTATGGTGAAAACCACTTTCTTGTGGCACCTTGGATAAGTACCATGATGAAAACCTAGCAATCAGGCATCATGCGTAGTTCTTCTACATATTTCATCCATTCCATCTTCTCTCTTTGATCTTGACAATGTTGATCTATACACGAATATTTGGCTATTTTGTGAGCTATCTTACGGTGATCTTTCTTTCATTCCTTCCATGTTTAGCCTTCATATCCATCTTCCTCCATTCATTTTCACCTATCGCTATCCTTTTCCCCTTTGGTCTTGATTTGATAAAAAAAGAAAGAAAGAGTAAAACATGATGCTATGAAGCCTCTTGACATGTCTACTATTTTGGACTACATCCTTTCCTTCTTTGGCATTACGCTATTGTGACTTATCCTATGATGGCCTTTCATTGCTTGTCCAAATACGCTTTACATGATAATTTTTCTCTAGCTTGAGTATTCTTGAGGAGTTTTCCCTTGAGGATTTCTTCCCTTCATTAGCTTTCATTCTCTTGTCTTCCATCTCTTCCACCAGCTTGCCAATCCCTCTTGTTCTCCACCTTGCTAGACATTGGGACTGCATGATATGATCTTGCTTGGGAGTTTGCAATGGAAAAATATGCTATCAAGTATACGAAGTATCAGAATATGTAACGCCCCGCCAGGAGACCCAAGAGAATTACACTAAAATTATACTAAGTTATGCAACATTTTTTTTTTTTTTTTGTTTTTGTTTATTAAAGTTTACAAACACATTGAACATAGAACACAATGATATACAAACATGAGTTTAGAATAAAACATATCATTACATTATCGTTCTCAAGGGTCCCTGACGTCGAATTACGTCAGCTAACTAACACTACGCTAACATGATAAATGCTTAAGAACTCTTAAGTACAAAGTAAAATTAAATACATCTCTTAATCAATATTTCATTACAACTCATGATCACCTACATCCGCTACACATGTCGTAGGGTATGCGGTGATATTTAATACAATTACATGTATCAAAATACATCATGGATCCACGTAGGGATCATTACAAATCAAGTGAAAACCTCCTAGAAGTACAACATAATAACTTTTAACATCTGGGTACATAAATCTGCAAGAAAGAGATAGACTGATCCAAGTGTACAACCAAGTGACGAAGGGTAGTCCGCAACTGTCTCAATGGAGAAGTACACTACCACCCGACCATGTGGAACCCAGAGGTCCACCCCACCGTGCGAGGGAGATAACACCAGGCCCACACACACACTAAGGACCAATCTCCAAACCACATCTAGGAGAATATATCTAATACAAGAGGGTATACAGGTTACCAGAGGCACTGACATACGTAGGATATCTACGGTGTGAGTAGGAAGGTGTCATCACGTAGATCCACCCTCGAGTTTAGTCCTGAAGGTTCCTCACTGAACCGACGGCACTCAAGTGATCATACGTGGCATCGATATCTCTCATGAAGACAAGTATATCGATGATGCATCTAGCATCTTCCCGCATCCATCCTTAGTCTTAACTAGCACTCAAGGCATGGGCGAGGTATTTCAGATTTTTTTTTTTTTTATGTTATCCTGACTAAATCAATTTTTATAATGTTATCACTGGAATTAAGAAACTTGTCAATGGATGATCCGTCAGCCACTTGCGGGCCTCGGCGATCCATTGCAAGCCACCTTCTACACCACATCTAGATAACCTACCCTAGTTCCACAACAATACCCATCCTGGTTTGTGGCCACTTATGACACATTAAATTCCCATAACCAAATAAACAATTAAAGCAAATCTCATTTCAAAACATAAATTCACTTGGCCACTAAATCAAGTTTTAACCCACCAGGAGGAAATAATAACAGGGATCGGTTTGACCATCCCATCAAGGTCTCACATTGACTCTAATCCAAAACAAGCAAAAGAAGATAGAATCCACATTGCACCATAAAAACAATCAACAACCAGATAACTGATAACCACAACATATACCTGACCTCTGGATTTTACCCCCTATTCAGTTATCTAATCCCGTATGTAAATCAACTACATCAACATACTATTTTACATGCACATATGATATACGCAGTAAGCGAACATCGTAAACAAGAAATTGACATTTCATAAGGAAATTAAATTCACAAGAATCATTTTAACAAGTAAATTTTCCTTTTGCTCACAAGGATAGCAAGTTCATACTTATGTGATTTTCTAATCTACCTTATAAATATTTTTCAATGTCCATATAATCTGTTAAAAAGGATGAAAATGGAACATCGTGATTACAAAATTTAAGACACCATGCCAATCCCACTTAATAATTTCAATATATTATCTCATTAAAAGGAACTGGCTAACCCAACAATCAACTACGACAAGCTATCACTAAACTCTTCCTATTATATATATATAGTTATTGATTATAGAATACATTCATTATCTAATTAAAAGATTATATTATGTCACTTAAGAATTATGAATATACCTTAACTCCCAATGTTACAATGTAATATTAATTGTAATTATTAATGTGTTAATTAATAAACCCCACAAATTATAAATGCATTACTCATCATTAAATAAAACATGCATAAATTAAATATATCAATTTACTACTCCACTTAAATCCTAGACTAGCATCCTAAAAAGGTATCTACTCAATTTCAATTAAGCTCTAATAGCTTTTAAATCCAGCCACCTCAACAAGCAAAAAAAACAAATAAATTAACCTTGAAATATACCCCCCTCCATACCTTATTAAATACTTTCCTTAAACTAGCACATGTGAAAGGAGGTCTTGTCTTGCATAAAGTTTTCAAACCTTTTTATTGGGTCAAGTGTGTACTTGGGGCTGACACATCATCAAAGCCCCTTCACTTAATGTCTTCCCTTTATGTCTTCATCAAAACCCACGTAGGCTTGCCCAAACTTTGAAATTAAACACAAAACAATTTAATGAAATTACCCTTTTATGATATGACATGGGAAAGGAGTGGGACCCACTTCCCACTACCTTTCCTTGTCTTCCCTCTTTCCTAGGCGCAGGTCTTTGGAAGAGCATTTAAAACTTTGTTGAAGATTTTCCCCCACTATGCACGTGGGTCTAGGCATTCACCTCCAAATTCTTTTTTTAAAACTTGTTTACTCTTGCCCTTCCATGCTGGCGTACCTCTAAAGGCATGGGGTATTGTGTTGGAAGTGGGACCAAATCTTTTTGTCCCCCCCTCAATCTTTCTCTTCTTAATGAGGAATGCTTAGAGTTTGAAAATTTACTCATTCAAGCCTTGTCTTGAACGTAGGTTTGGAGTGGGGCCTCCAAACATCTTAGCTTAGGATTTGACTCTTTCCCTTGGGGCATGTGGATGCTAGGTTAAGTCTTTAATATTTTGAAATCATATAATATACATTTTATGGAGATAGGTGGCAGCAAATAATAAAATAATGACTGTGTTTTTTTTTATGAAAGGAAATGTTTTTCCTCATACATTTTCCAGCAAGCTGGAAGTGTGTATTTGGTTTCAAAAACTAAGTTTATTTGTGTTTGTCTCTCCTCCAAAACTTGGTTTAAGATGCTATCCCATGAAATTGATGATTTTATTTCCAAATTTGATTGTCAAGATGATACATTAGTTCTTTCAATTTTTAGAATAATTATGTGATCTATTAAATAGATAATGTGGAAAACATTGAATCAAAACATAACCATGTTTCATTGTGATAAGAGATAACAAATTCTTTTCTTTTCCAAAATGAATTCACTATTGAGTTTGAGAAGGATTGTATGTTTATGATGTTAAAATTTCACATTGCAAACTAAATTCTCACTGAACTATTGCTTCACTCTTCAATTTGAGGAGATAAATCTTTTCTCTCATTTGATGGAAAGATTAGAATCTAATTTAGAACATATTAAGGAACTCGAATCCTACCCGGTTCAACAAGAAGGATGATGAAGTCCAGCCGAGAATACCTCTCCAATCCACAAGCTTGGACTCTCAGCTGCTTCCAAAATAGCTCCCAAATTGTCTTCTATTCTTCCTCTCTTCTCTTCCTCAACCCTTCATCTCTCTCTCCATTCTCTCTTCTAAATTTTTGCATATCAAAAAGTAGTGACAAGTCTCTCTCTCTGACCTCTAAATTGGCTTGAAAAGTAGGAAAGAAATATTTTATTATTTCCCCCTACTATTCAAGTCAACTACCTAAAATGAAACAATTTAAAATTGTAAATTTCTTTTCTTTTTATTTCTAATTTATCCTTTGCATTAAGTTATATCACTCAATATTCAAAATTATATAATAAGCTGTATCTGTATAAACATATAGTCATACATATAAAATTAATATATATACCATTTATAATATTATTATTATAAGAGACTTAGAGAAAGCATATATAACTAATTATGTTATATCATACTAATAACATAATATTTACCAATGTGTCAACATAATTTCACTAACTATCAGAGATCAGACATGAGATCCACAAGGTCAAAAATGTAACACCGACATGAAACAAAACCTAAGACAATATCATGCTCAACCGGGAAAACATATATCGGATTCATTCTACCAGAATGAATTTGATTTAGGTAAGTCAAGTAAGGTCTCATCCGTGATTTTAGGATGGTTAGGTTAGGGAATTGGCCTAGGTGCTAACTCCCCTTCTCCGCCATTGAGACATAATAATGGCACGCTCATCCTGTCAAGCCAGAGAAGTCGATGCCCGGTACCTGCAACCTGCATAAGAACCATTGCATGTACATGTGCAAATATAACATACTATCAGACAATGGTAGGGATGGCTAGGACGTGTGGACCCGACTAAATGCAGGTAACTACGCCTCCTCCTCTACCATACATGCATGTCAACAGAAAAGAAAACATATATGATAACAAACATGATACCATACACATGCGGGTATGGGGTAAGTACCAAATATAATCATCATCTAATTACTTCAATTTATACATGCATTTAAAACATCATATAAAATCCATCATTACTAGATTAAACCATTACGTAAAGTTTTGTTTCAGGTTCAACATGACAATTAACATCCAAACTATAACTGTTTAATCACACACCAAAATATAAATATAACATGTAATATATGTCTGATCTAAGCAACCAAAATAAAATGGTGTCAAACTAAACATAGTATCAACAAAAGTAAAATGCGAGGGGTACTACAGAATAAGTATCAGAATCAATGTCAGAACACGTATCAGAGTAAGTATCAGAACCAGTATCAGAACCAATATCATAACAAGTATCAGAACCAATATCAGCACAAATATCAGAATTAGTATCAGAACAAGTATCAGAACACCTACTGGGGCTACACCATTTGCTTTAGTTTATGGGTCTGAAGTAGTACTACCTATTGAGGTTGAAATCCCATCACTCAGAATCAGAATGCATGGGCTTGTCACTGATGAAGACTACAGAGTGTCTAGGTTACAAGAACTGGAACTACTAGATGAGCACAGACAAGCAGCGTATGATCATCTCAGAGTGTATCAGAAAAGAATGTCTAGAGGCTACAACAAGAAAGTCAGACATAGAGAATTTCAGGTTGGTGATCTAGTGTTGAGAGAAAATCCTAAAAATCAATCACATCGAGAGCGCAAGGGGAAGTTTGAACCCAATTGGTTGGGTCCCTTTGTTATAACTGCTACTTTTGGCTCTGGTGCCTATCAACTCTTAACAACTGAAGGAGAACAGCTCTGAGAACCAATCAACGTTCTCCATCTGAAGAAATTCTACGCCTAAGGCATTCAGTGCTTGGTAAATGTCCTGAAAAAATCTTAAAAATTAGAAAAAGTCCTGAAAAAATGAACATCTTGGTGAAAACCTAGCAATAGGCGGCTTGATGATTCACAAAAAAATTAAAAAATATCAAAAGTACAAAAAAAATTGAAAAAATGAAAAATACAAAAAAATGAAAAAAGAAAGAAAAAGTGCCTTGGTGAAAACCTGGAAACAGGCACCTTGGTAGCAAAAATAGAATCTCTACCAAGATGGTGAAAACCCAGCAAATGGGCGCCACTTGTTTCAAATGCTCCATCTATCAGCACAATCTTGGTCTTTCCCAGCTTTCAGTCTTGCTTTAGTTTGTACATATCTCCCAGTTTATTTTTGCATTTCCAGTTTTCAATAAGTCAGTTTGTACACCAATCAGCTTGCACGTCTGTATCCTGTCAATGTTCAAACTTGGGGGCAATCAATGTCATATCCTATGGCCTCCAATGTATCTTAGACGTATCCTATCTAGTCAGAGTCCTTTGAAGCTTCAAGTTGAGTCAGTCAGTCAGTCTTGTCTCCAGAAAGGATTTTGCATCTACAACAACGCAATCAAACATCAAAACTCAACTGAAAACAATCTATGCTTTTTACATGCTTTTATCTCCTTGTATGCTTACTGATTCGCATTGAGATTTTTGCATATTGTGTCCCTTCGAGCTCTTCGATGATGTCCTTTATAGGATTTAGAGAGTGATGACTGGGGGCATAATCTTTTCTTTGTCTTCTGCTTGTATGTGAAAATCTAACATCTTTGGAACTTTTGGATTGAAATGGTGTCCGACTGTAAGAGCCTCTATCTCGAATTGGATGGCCATGCGTACCTCGACCATTGATACCCAAAAAATTCAAGGAAGTTTGATCTAACTATTATCTTTTTGAGTAAGTTCTTTCTCCTACTGTGGAACGCAATCTTGCCTAAGGATGTGAATGATAAAGGGTCACTACGGGTAATTCACATTGGATTTAGAATGATCTCTTGACTGTTTGATGTGTTTGCAATGCAAGGCATACTCAGGTCATCACGATGTTTATGTTTTGATGCTTGTACAAATTGCTATATCAAAATGGACATGATATTCAGGTCATCCTGGCATTTGTGCCTTGGTGCTTATATCTAATCCGACATTTTGAAAACAAAATCAATATTTATATATCCATGGTTGTTGACCAGTGGGTGTTGTATTGATTCTTGCGCATACAAATCGATATTCATATGTCTATGGTTTCATGGCTAGTGGGCATTGTATTGATTTATCCGGTTACCTAAAAGTTCAATGATGATAACAAATCGACATATGATCAGTGACTAAGTCCTAGGTCTTAGGTTGCATTTCATTTTGCATGTCTCATTGCATTTTGCATGTTTGCATGATCTCACAATGATTAACCGAACTTCAATGCTTAAATGATTCTTCAAATCGCATCTTCAAGTCTAACAAGAGCTGAATCTTACATGAAGGTTCCTCCAATGAAATAGCAAGTACAATCCTTTTTCGGGATCAAAATTCAAATCTAAGATCATTCATATTATTAACTACTTGCATAATCAACCTTTAATCATCACAGAAATCTAGTATTCAACTTAACTGATTATCTAACATCAAACTATCAAAATTTCAACTTGGTCAACTATGGTCAAATCATGGTTTAACCTAGTCAAACTTGGTCTTTTGGGACCTTCCAACGATGCAGAATGCATTCTTGAACGTGTATAACCACTTCTCAAATCAATTTACATGCTTCTAAACCATTTAACACTGACTTCTCTTGTCAGATTTCAATTTTAATCCCGAAGGGGGCATGGTATTGCATATCATTCAAAGTCTGTAATCAAATTTGAAATCATATCTTTATGGAAATCAATATCTTTCCTCAGTAATCAAGACAACAATCACGTCTAGTTACTGATTCATCAAAAGTCCTCATCGCCCGGGGCAAATCTATCATTCCTTGGGGCATATCAGATTCATCGATCCATATCAATTTTTGGTATTCTCTTAATCTTGTAATCTATATCAGTTTTTGCAACTATCAGATCATAGTGTTCTTTCCTTGGTTCTTCAGCAACTAAAGGGTTTGGATGTGATACCTGCTAGTTCTGCTAAGACAATTGAGTCTAGAATGGGTCACTCACTTCTTTGCAATCCTAAAGTTTGGAATCAGGTGTTTTGGACACTTTTTCACAATCATAGGTTCATTTTCTGTTATAGTGAACATTATCTCTGGTCATTCAGGACCTCCTATCTCAATATCTTTCAATCGGTTTCTATCTTGAGATCAGTTTATCAATTTCAAATCAGTTTCATATCTTTATCAAACACAGGCTGTCTTTGAACCACTGCGCTTTGCACAGTAATTCAAAGAGGGGCAAAATGTAATACCCCAAAAATGGGCTATAAGTTCATTCATCTTCTATATCAACAATTTGAACGAAATCGACATCAAAGTCCTAATCTAAGGCACATCTAAACATCATCAAATCTAATTGATTATCTTAAATTCTGCATCAAGGAATATTCTTAGCAATATTCCTAATCATCATAATTATCTTTAATTTTATAATTATTTGGCAATAAATCACATTTATCCTAAAGTTTGATTAATTGAATATTTTCATATTTAATTAATTAGATTTAATATTTGCCACTTAATTGTATAATTAAATTTAATTCTATCTATTATTAATTGTATTATTTAATTTTGACAATAAATCTACTATCATATGAATAATTGATTAAATTCTTATTTAATTAATTAAAGCAAATTGTCATTATTTAATAATATAGTTTTTAATAAAAGTTTGATTAAATAATTGATTAACCCATAAATCAATTGTTTTATTTTTAAAAACAATTAAGTTAGAAATAAATCACTTTATTATTAAATTAATTCATAAATAAAACATGCACAATCATAAAAGCAAACAACTATCAATTATCAATTAAAGCTAAACTCTATTTTGAGTTAAAACTTGTTTTTGTGAGTTAATTATCCTTTATTTAAAAGTAACTCAAAAATCAACCTGAGTTATTTGAGTGATTTATGGCTTTTATCCATGCACCTCCAAAGCCTTGGATTTCTATAAAAACAAGGCTCAGCTCTTCATAATTCATCTCTCAATCATCTCACAAATTGCAAACTTACTCTACAGGAATCATAGCATATCAGATTTGGAGAATTTGCACAATTGGAGGCTGAGGAATCAACTTGCGAATTCAAAGCTTTGTGAGATCAATTTCAATTGCATATTTTTCATATCATAGCATAGAATTTCATAGCTTTGCATATCATTGTTAGATAGATCAATTCATAGCATATCAATTTCATCTAGCATTCATAGATTCATATCGGTTTTTATCATTCTTATTGCATAGAAAATATCAAAAATATAGATTAATTGCATTTATTCCATATCTAGAATTGCATTCAAATCCTTCATTTAGGTGTCGTCTAGGTCACTGATCTCGATTACAATCTGAGAACATTAATCTCGCACCTACTAGAAGGCAGTAAATCGCTTGGTTAGATAGCTTTCAATTTTGCACGATTTTGATTATCACTAACCTCTAATGTTTTACTGAGTGTTGTGTCTACAGATCAGGTACAATTTTCACACACACACTAACCAGTAATTCGATCTCTCATCATTCCCTTTTTGGTGCAACCAATGCAAAAAAATGTCCTGGTTGTAGAAGATCTAAAAGATGGTTGTAGTCAAGTGAACAATCCATGTCATCATTTATTACAGAGACTGTGAGAGATAAAGGAGTAAGATAATGTGGAATCCATGTATCAACCCACTCACTTGACTCACACTGATCCCAATCACACTGAAGACAACTCAGACAATAACAAGCCAACTCTCGTGTCCAAATTATCCATGTACCAGCATCTGAGCTTCGAAATGAATGCATTTTTGAAGAATCTTTCATAGTTTGACAATCCAACCTATCTCCTATTGTGCCCAACTCAACCAACCAAAAGAATCTACGCACTGCTGAATCAAGAGTCCCCCCTATGACAATGCTGAAGTACACCAATCAACAATAGAATGGGCATCGATGAGTTCTGCACCTAAAATCCTTAGTTTCTCCTTAACTAGAGCTCTCTTTATGCATGCACATGCTCCATCATGCTCCCCTTTTCCATGACTGACCTCAAAAAAAATCCAAATATGAGGTACACCTCTCTCTACATGCATTCTACATAACCAATAAAACATACGAGCATTTTTTAATTGACCTGTGCAATTATCTGACCAAATGAGATCTCTATCCATAGCAATATTATTTTCCCGCACCCACTCAAAATAATTCTCAAAGAAATTTTGGACAAGCTCGAATGAGTGTGATCTATCATTGCTCATATAAAAATGGTATTCTCTAATTATCTTCCGGTCATCTTTTGTACTATCAGGGGAATGTCTATATGTTATGTTTACAAAAATAGAAACATGAATTGAATTGTAATATTAAGCTTGCAACTTGTTTTGGGGCTGCAATGTATAGTTCTCTACAAAGTCAACAACTGATATAATAGTGCCAATTAGGAAAGTGTCCTTACACATCTTGAATTGTTGATCCAACCACTGAGACTTGTGACTATGCCTTGCATACTTGTAAAAAATATTCTTCCTGAAATATGAAATAAAATTAGCTACCTTGCATTCTTTAGTAACCAACTCACATCTAGAGCCTTCACGTCCACTTTTTAATGTATATTTAACAGTTTCATATACCTTTTTATGGACAATTGTCTTTCCAAAATTGTGTTCGTAGCCCTCATGAAAACATTCAACAAACTTCACTAGCCCACCACACTCTGAGCACTTGTCATTTAAGAAATATTTTCTATAAAAGAAACATCCATCATCTCTAGGACATAAAAAATGATCTAGCAAGTCTCTTGATGATTTTGGAAGAGCACTTGCACCACACTCCTCCAACATTTTACTACTATGCATAATAGAATGAATGGATCGTAACAATTCATGGTGCATTGAAAACTTTACATGATATTTGCAACAACAAGTATTTCAAATCTTAAGAGGCACACAAAAAAAAGGCTTCAGGGATTCAAAAGCTCTTTGTGATATTTGCAATGTTGGATGTGTCTCACAAATTTGTTTGAACAACGTTGTTTGATGCACCTCCAAATAATGTTTGGGATGAGGGGTGCGATCTCGAATGCCAATTCTCAACTTCAAGACATCCTTCACATTTGGTGACACTCTTGAGTTAGATTGCCAAAATAGTTGAATTTGATCCTTCACAGCATTGGTAAGCTTCTTATCACAACGTGAAAGTCTCCCACCATAAGCCCATGTATCATTTTGAAGAGGATCATCAAGTCTTTCTCTTCTTGCAAGTGCTCTATCCAAAGTTTTACAATTTAGATTCAAGTCAACACGAGTTTGTCTCATCAAACGAGCCTTTCTCAAATGATGAATTACCAAAGAGGTTTTAATAACCCTCCTAGTGGCTCTCTTATCTTTTTCCTTGGTAGTCTTCCCAATGGAATTGAGAGCACTAAAAAGATTTCTTACAATAATAGCATTCCGCTCCTTTTTCTTGTTCACACTAATCTTCAATTTGAATAGTATACGTCTCATCTTCTGCATCTTTAACAATTGCACAAACATTTGACATTGCTCAACCAATGTCTTGTGCCTAAAAAATTGATCAAAAAGTTTTGAAACCCACAACTAAACGGTTCTTTCTGATCTCTTGCCATTGAAATTGCTCATTATGTTCTCATCAATTTCAAGGAACCATTTAGTTCTTCTTGAAGGTCTCAATTTTGAAGTTTGTCTTTCTTCCTCTGAAGGGACTTCATTTCTCATATAATTTAGAGATGTGTAACGTTGATTTGGTTCTTCTACACCATTATCATTGTCAATTCCTTCATATTCAATCAGTGGATTGTCATTGGCAATGTCCACACTTCCATTGGCCACCTCTACATATTCATTTTCAAAACCTACATTTTCATCTTCAAATTCATGTTCTTCACTTGAAACCACATTCAAAGGTGGGTCTATGCTGACATCTCCATTCATATTTAATATTCCTTGTCTCTTATTCCGATGGGCACCCCTATCCATTTCTCTATACACTTCAACATCTTCATTTGTGAGTCTCCTCTTCTGTTTATGCTTTCAATGACTACTACTCCCCATAGTTAGACCAAAAAGTAGATGCAAATACCTTTGGTAATAGAGAAAATCTCCCCAAAAAAAGATGAAATACCTTTGGTAATTGAGAAAATAACCCCACAAAAAGATGAAATACCTTTGCTAATAAAGAAAATCACCCCCCAAAAAGATGAAATACCTTTAGTAATAGAGAAACTCACCCCCAAAAGTGGTTTTTGTCTTATCACTGGAACTCAAGTCTCATAATTCAAGAAAAACACATGACTCTCTGGACGGACCCAGAGAATCTTGTTTTTTTTTAACACTAGTCAAAAGAATCGGATATCCGATAATATCAAATATTTGATATTATCGGATATCCCATATCTTACTCTTTCTCACTCTCACTCTCCTCTCTCCTCTCTTTTTCTCCTCTCTCCTCTCTCTCTCTCTCTCACTTAGAGAGAGAGAGAGAGATCTTAGTCACCTTTCTATCTCCTCTCTTTCTCTCCTCTCTCCTCTCTTTCTCTCTCTCACCTAGAGAGACAGAGAGAGAGAGAGTGAGTGAGTGAGAGAGAGAGAGAGAGATCTAACTCACCTTTCTCTCTCCCCTCTTGCCAATGTGTTGAAAGGGGTCATGAGGACTTCCTAGGGGTCCTAACGCATGATAAGGCATACTAGGACCCCTAGGAAGTCCTCATGACCTTTTTCATGAAATTTGAATGCTCAAGTGTGTCCTAAGGGGTCATAAGACCCCTTAGGACACACTTGAGGGTTCTAATGTGTTGAAAGGGGTCATGAGGACTTCCTAGGGGTCATAACGCATGATAAGATGTACTAAGACCCCTAGGAAGTCCTCATGACCCCTTTTGACACAATAGAACCCTCAAGTGTGTCGTAAGGGGTCCTACAATGCCTTACAAAACACGTGAGGATTCTAATGTGTTGAAAGGGGTCATGAGGACTTCCTAGGGGTCCTAACGCATGATAAGGCATACTAAGACCCATAGAAAGTCCTCATGACCCCTTTCGACACACTTGAAAGCTCAAGTGTGTTGTAAGGGGATGTCGGACCCCTTAGGTCACACTTGAGGGTTCTAACATGCCGAAAGGGGTCATGAGGACTTCTTAGGGGTCCTAATGCATGATAAAATGTACTAGGACCCCTAGGAAGTCATCATGACCCCTTTCAACACATTGGAATGCTCAAGTGTGTTCTAAGGGGTTATAGGACCCCTTAGGACACACTTGAGGGTTCTAATGTGTCAAAAGGGGTCATGAGGACTTCCTAGGGGTCCTAACATGTGATAAGATGTAATAGGACCCCTAAGAAGTCCTCAGGACCCCTTTTGACACATTTGAATGCTCAAGTGTGTCTTAAGGGGTCATAGGTCCCCTTAGGACACACTTGAGGGTTCTAATGTGTTGAATGGGGTCATGAGGACTTCCTAAGGGTCCTAATGTGTCATAAGGCATACTAGGACCCCTATGAAGTCCTCATGACCCCTTTCGACACATTGGAATTCTCAAGTGTGTCCTAAGGGGTCGTAGGACCCCTTAGGACACACTTGAGGGTTCTAATGTGTCGAATGGGGTCATGAGGATTTCCTATGGGTCCTAACATGTGATAAGGCATACTAGGACCCCTAGGAAGTCCTCATGACCCTTTTCAAAAAATTGGAACCCTCAAGTGTGTCCTAAGGTGTCATAGGACCCGTTAGGACACACTTGAGGGTTACAATGTGTCAAAAGGGGTCATGGGGACTTCCTAGGGGTCCTAACATGTGGTAAGGAATACTAGGACCCCTAGGAAGTCATCATGACCTCTTTCGATGTATTTGAATGCTCAAGTGTGTCCTAAGGGGTAGTAGGATCTCTTAGGACACACTTGAGGGTTCTAAAGTGTCAAAAGGGGTCATGAGGACTTTCTCGGGGTCCTAACGCATGATAAGGCATACTAGGACCCCTTGGATGTCCTCATGACCCCTTTCAACACATTTGAATACTCAAGTGTGTCTTAAGGGGTCATAGAAACCCTTAGGATACACTTGAGGGTTTTAATGTGTCAAATGCGGTCATGAGGACTTCTTATGGGCCTAACGTGTGATAAGACATACTAGGACCCTTAGGAAGTCCTCATGACCCCTTTCCACATATTGGAATGCTCAAGTGTTTCCTAAGGGGTCGTAGGAACCCTTAAGACACACTTAAGGGTTCTAAGGTGTTGAAAGGGGTAATGAGGACTTCCTAGGGGTCCTAATGTGTGATAAGGTTTACTAGGACACCTAGGAAGTCCGCATGAGCTCTTTCAACACATTAGAACCCTCAAGTGTGTCCTAAGGGATCCTCTGATTGCTTAGGACAATCTTGAGGGTTCTAATTTGTCGAAAGGGGTCATGGGGACTTCCTAGGGGTCCTAGCACAAGATAAGGCATACTAGGACCCCTAGGAAGTCCTCATGACCCCTTTCGATACATTTGAATGCTCATGTGTGTCTTAAGGGGTTGTAGGACCCCTTAGGACACACTTGAGGGTTATAATGTTTTGAATGGGGTCATGAGGACTTCCTAGGGATCCTAACATGTGATAAGGTAGACTAGGACCCCTAGGAATTCCTCATGACCCCTTTCAACAACTTACAAACCTCAGGTGACTCATAAGGGGTCGTAGGACCCATTAGGACACACCTGAGGGTTCTAAGGTGTCAAAAGGGGTCATGAGGACTTCCTAGGGGTCCTAACATGTGATAAGGTGTACTAGGAGCCCTAGGGATTCCTCATGACCCCTTTTGACACATTTCAATGCTAAAGTGTGTCTTAAGGGGTCATAGGACCCCCTAAGACACACTTGAGGGTTTTAATGCATCAAATGGGGTCTTGAGGACTTCCTAGGTGTCCTAACACATGATAAGGTGTACTAGGACCCCTAAAAAGTCCTCATGACCCATTTTGACACATTAGAATGTGCAAGTGTGTCCTAAGGGGTCGGTGGACCCCTTAGGACACACTTGAGGGTTATAAGGTGTTGAAAGGGGTCATGAGGATTTCCCAGGGGTCCTAATGCATGCTAAGGTGTACCAGGACCCCTATGAAGTTCTCAGGACACCTTTCGACACATTTGATTGCTCAAGTATGTCTTAAGGGGTCGTGGGACCCCTTGGGACACATTTGAAGGTTCTAATGTGTCAAATAGGGTCATGAGGACTTCCTAGGGGTCCTAATGCTTGATAAGGCATACTAGTACACCTAGGAATTCCTTATGACCCCTTTCAACACATTGGAATGCTCAAATGTTTCCTAAAGAGTCGTAGGACCCCATACGAAAAACTTCAGTGTTCAAATGTGTCAAAAGATGTCATGGGGACTTCCTAGGGGTCCTAACGCATGATAAGGCATACTACGACTTCTAAGAAGTGCTCATGACCCCTTTAGACATATTGTAACCCCCAAGTGTGTCCTAAGGGGTCATTGGAACCCTTAGGAAACACTTGAGGATTCTAATGTGTCGAAAGGGGCATGGGGACTACCTAGGGGTACTAATCTATGATAAGGCATGCTATGACTCCTAGGAAGTCCTCATGACCCCTTTCAACACATTTGAATGCTCAAATATGTCCTAAGGAGTTGTAGGACCCCTTAGGACATGCTTGAGTGTTTTAAATTGTTGAAAGGGGTCATGAGGAATTCCTAGGAGTCCTAATGTGTGCTAAGGCATACTAGGATCTCTAAGAAGTCCTCATGACCCCTTTAAACATATTTTAATGCTCAAGTGTTTCTTAAGGGGTCGTAGGACCCCTTAGGACACACTTGAGGTTTCTAATGTGTCGAATGGGGTCATGAGGACTTCCTAGGGGTCCTAACATGTGATAAGCCATACTAAGACCCCTAGGAAGTCTTCATTAGCCCTTTCAACATATTGGAATGCTCAAATGTGTCCTAAAGAGTCGTAGGACCCCTTAGAACACACTTAAGAGTTCTAATATGTCGAAAGGGGTCATGGGGAGTTCCTAGGGGTCCGAACATGTGATAAGGCATACTAAGACCCCTAGGAAGTCCCCATGACCTCTTTCAACATGTTAGAACCCTCAGATGTGTCCTAAGGGGTCCTATATTCCCTTAGACCACACTTGAGGGTTCTAATGTGTTGAAAGGGGTCATAGGGACTTCCTATGGGTCCTAACACGTGATAAGGCATACTAGGACCCCTAGGAAGTCCTCATGACCCCTTTCAATACATTTTAATGCTGAAGTGTGTCTTAAGGGGTTGTAGTACTCCTTAGGATAGACTTGAGGCTTCTAATGTGTCAAATGGGGTCATGAGGACTTTTTAGGGGTCCTAACACATGATAAGGCATACTAGGACTCCTAAGAAGTCCTCATAACCCCTTTCGACACATTAGAATGCTCAAGTCTATCCTAAGGGATCATAGGACCCATTAGGACACACTTGAGGGTTCTAAGGTGTTGAAATAGGTCATGAGGACTTCCTAGGGGTCCTAACAGATGATAAGGCATACTAGGACCCCTTAGGACACACTTGAGGGTTCTAATGTGTCAAATGGGGTCATGAGAACTTCTTAGGGGGCCTAACACATGATAAGGCATACTAGGACCCCTAGGAAGTCATCATGACCCCTTTCCACATATTGGAATGCTCAAGTGTGTCCTAAAGATTTGTAGGACCCCTTAGGACAAACTTGAGTGTTCAAATGTGTCGAAAGGGTTCATGGGGACTTCCTAGGGCTCCTTATGCATGATAAGGCATACTAGGACCCCTAAGAAGTTCTCATGACCCCTTTCGACACATTGGAACCCTCAAATGTTTCCTAAGTGGTTGTAGGACCCCTCAGGACACACTTGAGGGTTCCAATGTGTCGAAAGGGGTCATGGGAACTTTGCTAGGGGTCCTAAAGTATGATAATGCATGCTAGGACTCCTAGGAAGTCCTTACTACCCCTTTAGACACATTTGAATGCTCAAGTGTGTCCTAAGGGGTCATAGGACCCTTTAGGAAATACTTGAGGGTTCTAAAGCATCGAAAGGGGTCATGAGGACTTCCTAGGGGTCCTAATGCATGACAAGGCATACTAAGACCCCTAGTAAGTCCTCATGAACCTTTTCAAATATTTGAATGCTCAAGTGTGTCTTAGGGGGTCATAGGACCCTTGAGGACACACTTGAGGGTTCTAATATGTCGAATGGGGTCATGAGGACTTCCTAGGGGTCCTAATGTGTGATAAGGCGTAATAGGACCCCTAGCAAGTCCTCATGACCCCTTCCAACACATTTGAATGCTCAAGTGTGTCTTAAGTGGTTGTAGGACCCCTTAGGACACACTTGAGGGTTCTAATGTGTCGAATGGGGTCATGAGGACTTCCTAGGGGTCCTAACATGTGATAAGGCATACCAAGACCCCTAAGAAGTCATCATGACCCATTTCAACATATTGTAACCCTCAAATGTGTCCTACGGGGTCGTAGGACCCCTTAGGACACACTATAGAGTTCTAATGTGTCGAAAGGGGTCATGGGTATTTCCTAGGGGTCCTAATGCATGATAAGGAATACTAGGACCCATAGGAAGTCCTTTGACCCCTTTCAACACATTGGAATACTCAAGTGTGTCCTAAGGGGTTGTAGGACCCCTTAGGACACACTTGAGGGTTCTAAAGTGTCGAAAGGGGTCATGAGGACTTCCTAGGGGTCCTAACACATGATAAAGTGTACTAGGAACCATAGGAAGTCCTCATGACCCCTTTTGACATATTTGAATGCTCAAGTGTGTCCTAAGGGGTCGTAGGACCCCTTAAGACACACTTGAGGGTTCTAAAGTGTTGAAAGGGGTCATGAGGACTTCCTAGGGGTCCTAACATCTGATAAAGTGTACTAGGACCCCTAGGAAGTCCTCATGATACCCCTTTCGACACATTTGAATGCTCAAGTGTCCTAAAGAGTTGTAGGACCCCTTCAGACACACTTGAGGGTTATAATGTGTCGAATGGGGTCATGAGGACTTCCTAGGGGTCCTAACATGTGATAAGGTGTTCTAGGACCCCTAGCAAGTACTCATGACCCCTTTCGACACATTGGAATGCTCAATTGTGTCCTAAGGAGTCGTAGGACCCCTTATGACAAACTTTATGGTTTTAAAGTGTCGAAAGGGGTCATGAGGACTTCCTAGGGTTCTTAACGTGTGATCAGGTGTATTAAGACCACTAGGAAGTCCTCATGACCCATTTATACATATTGGAATGCTCAAGTGTATCCTAAGGGGTCATAGGACCCCTTAGGACACACTTGAGGGGTCTAAAGTGTCCAAAGGGGTCATCAGGACTTCCTAGGAGATCTAATGCATGATAAGGAGTACTAAGACCCGTAGGAATTCCTCATGAGCCCTTTCAACACATTTGAATGCTCAAGTGTCTCCTAAGGTTCATAGGACCCCTTTCGACACATTTCAATGCTCAAGTGTGTCTTAAGGGGTCGTAGGACCCCTTAGGAAACACTTGAGGGTTCTAATGTGTCAAATGGGGTCAAGAGGAATTCCTAGGGGTCCTAATGCATGATAAGGCATACTAGGACCCCAAGGAAGTTCTCATGACCCTTTTGACATATTGGAATGCTCAAGTGGGTCCTAAGGGGTCGTAGGACCCCTTAGGACACACTTGAGCATTCCAATGTGTCGAAAGGGGTCATGAGGACTTCATAGGGCTCTTGAGTTGTGATAAATCATACTAGGACCGTTATGAAGTCCTCATGACCCCTTTCAACACATTAGAATGCTCAAGTGTGTCCTAAAGAGTCATAGGACCCCTTAGGACATACTTGAGCATTCAAATATGTCGAAAGGGGTCATGGGGAGTTCCTAGGGGTCCTAACGCTTTATAAGGCATACTAGGACCCTGAGGAAGTCCCCATGACCTCATTCATCACATTAGAACCCTCAAGTGTGTCCTAAGGGGTCCAAAAACCCCCTAGGACATGCTTGAGTGTTATAATGTGTCGAATGGGGTCATGGGGACTACCAAGGGGTCCTAACTAGTGATAAGGTGTACTAGGACCCCTAGGAAGTCCTCATGACCCCTTTTGATACATTTGCATGCTCAAGTGTGTCTTAAGGGGTTGCAGGACCCCTTAGGACACACTTGAGGGTTCTAATGTGTTGAATGGGGTCATTAGGTCTTCCTAAGGGTCCTAACATGTGATAAGGCATAGTAGGACCCCTAAGAAGTCCTCATGACCCCTTTCGACAAACTAGAATGCTCAAGTGTGTCCTAAGGGGTCGTAGGACCCCTTAGGACACACTTGAGGGTTCTAAGGTCTCGAAAGGGGTTATGAGGACTTCCTATGGGTCCTAACGTGTTATAAGGCATACTACGACACCTAGGAAGTCCTCATGACCCCTTTCGACACATTTGAATTGTCAAGTGTGTCTTAAGGGGTCATAGGACCCCTTAGGACACATTTGAGGGTTTGAATTTATCAAATGAGGTCATGAGGACTTCCTAGAGGTGCTAATACATGATAAGGTGTACTAGGACCCCTAGCAAGTCCTCGCGACCCCTTAAGACACACTTGATCATGAGGACTTCCTAGGTGTTCTAATGCATGATAAGGCATACTAGGACCCCTAGGAAGTCCTGATGACCCCTTTCGACATATTAGAATGCTCAAGTGTGTCCTAAGGGGTGGTAAGACCCTTTAGGAAACACTTGATGGATCTAAAGTGTCAAAAAAGGTCATGAGGACTTCTTGGGGGTCCTAATGGGTGATAAGGCATACTAGGATACTTAGGAAGTCCTCATGACCCCTTTCGACACAATTGAATGCTCAAGTGTATCTTAAGGGGTCGTAGGACCCCTTAGGACACACTTGAGTGTTCTAATATCTCGAATGGGGACATGAGGACATCCTAGGGTTCCTAACCTCTCATAAGATGTTCTAAAACTACTAGGAAGTCCTCATGATCCCTTTCAAAACATTTAAATGCTCAAGTGTGTCCTAAGGGGTCGTAGGTCCCCTCAGGATAAACTTGAGGTTTCTAACAATTCGAAAGGGGTCATGAGGACTTCCTAGGTATCCTAACATGTGATAAGGCATACTAGGACCTCGAAGAAGTCCACATGACCCCTTTCAACATATTTCAATCCTCAAGTGTGTCTTAAGGGGTTATAGGACTCCTTTGGATCCACTTGAGTGTTCTAATGTGTCGAATAGGATCATGAGGACTTCCTAGGGGTCCTAACGCATGATAGGGCATACTAGGACCCCTAGGAAATCTTCATGACCCCTTTCAACACATTTGAATGATCAGGTGTGTCTTAAGGGGTCATAGGACCCCTTAAGATACACTGGAGGGTTCTAATGTGTTGAATGGGGTCATGAGGACTTCTTAGGGGTCCTAACACATGATAAGGCATACTAGGACACCTAGGAAGTCTTCATGACCCCTTTCAACACATTGGAACCCTCAAGTGTGTCCTAAGGGGTCGTAGGACCCCTTAGGAAACACTTGACGATTCTAATGTGTCAAAAGGTGTCATGGGGATTTCTTAGGGGTCCTAATGTGTGATTAGACATACTAGGACACCTTGAAAGTTCTCATGACCCCTTTTGACACATTAGAATGCTCAAGTGTGTCCTAAGGGGTAGCAAGACCCCTTAGGACACACTTGAGGGTTCTAAAGTGTTGAAAGGGGTCATGAAGACTTCCTAGGGGTCCTAACATGTGATAATGCGTACTAGTACCCCTAGGAAGTCATCATGACCCCTTTTGACACATTTGAATACTCAAGTGTATCTGAAGGGTTCGTAGGACCCCTTAGGATAGACTTGAGGGTTTTAATGTGTCAAATGGGGTCATGAGGACTTCCTATGGGCCTAACATGTGATAAGGCATATTAGGACACCTAGAGAGTCCCCATCACCTCTTTCAACACACTGGAACCCTCAAGTGTGTGCTAAGGGGTCCTACAACCCCTTAGGAGACACTTGAGTATTCTAATGTGTCAAAAGGGGTCATGGAGACTTCCTAGGGGTCCTAACACATGATAAGGCATACTAGGATTGCTAGGAAGACCTCATGACCCCTTTTGATACATTTGAATGCTCAAGTGTGTCTTAATGGGTCGTAGGACCCCCTAGGACACACTTGAGGGTTCTAATGTTTAGAATGGGGTCCTGAGGACTTCCTAGGGGTCCAAACGCATGATAAGGCATACTAGGACCCCTCTAAAGTACTCATGACCCCTTTCGACACCTTAGAACCCTCGAGTGTTTCCTAAGGGGTCGTACCTTTTAACATCTTAAAACCCTCGAGTGTGTCCTAAGGGGTCCTACGACCCCTTAAGAAACACTTGAGGGTTATAAGGTGTTGAAAGGGGTCATGAGGACTTCCTAGGGGTGTTAATGCATGATAAGGCATACTTGGACCCCTATCAAGTCCTCATGACCCCTTTCGACACATTTGAATGCTCAAGTGTGTCTTAAGGGGTTGTAGGACCCCTTTGGACACACTTGATTATTTTAATGTGTTGAATGGGGTCATGATGACATCCTAGGGGTCCTAACGCATGATAAGGAAAACTAGGACCCCTAGGAAGTCCTCATGACCCCTTTCGACACATTAGAATGCTCAAGTGTGTCCTAAGGGGTCGTAGGCACCCTTAGGAAACACTTGTGTTCTAAGGTGTTGAAAGGTGTCACAAGGACTTCTTAGGGGTCCTAATGCATGATAAGGTGTACTAGGACCCCTTGGAAGTCCTCATCACCACTTCAGACACATTTGAACTCTCAAGTGTGTCTTAAGGGGTCGTAGGACCCCTTAGGACAAGCCTAAGGGTTCTAATGTGTGAAATAGGGTTCATGAGGACTTCCTAGGGGTCCTAATGCATTATAAGGCATACTAGGACCCCTAAGAAGTCCTCATGATCTCTTTCGACACATTGGAATGCTCAAGTGTGTCCTAAAGAGTTGTAGGACCCCTTAGGACACACTTGAACATTCAAATGTGTCGAAAGAGGTCATGGGGACTTCCTAGGGTTCCTAACATGTGATAAGGCATACTAGGATAGCTAGGAATTCCTCATGACCCCTTTTGACACATTGGAACCCTCAAGTGTGTCCTAAGGGGTCATAGGAAACCTTAGGACACACTTGAGGGTTCTAATGTGTCAAGAGGGGTCATGGGGACTACCTAGGGGTCCTAATGTGTGATAAGGTCTGCTAGGACAACTTGGAAGTCCTGATAACCCTTTTTGACACATTGGAATGCTCTACTATATTCTAAGGGGTCGTAGGACCCCTTAGGATACACTTAAGGGTTCTAATGTGTTGAAAGGGGTGATGAGGACTTCCTAGGGTTCCTAACTTGTGATAAGGCATACTAGGACCCTTAGGAAGTCCTTTGTACCTTTTTCAACACATTTGAATGCTCAAGTGTGTCTTAAGGGGTTATGAGGAATTCCTAGGGGTCCTAATGCATGATAAGGCATAATAGGACCCCTAAGAAGTCTTTTGGATCCCATACAACACATTGGAATTCTCAAGTGTGTCCTAAGGGGTCGTAGGACCCCTTAGGACACACTTGAGGGTTCTAAGGTGTCGAAAGGGGTCATGAGGACTTTTGAGGCATCCTGACATGTGATAAAGCATACAATGATCCCTAGGAAGTCCTCATGACCCCTTTCGACACATTTGAATACCCAAGTGTGTGTTAAGGGTTTGTAGGATCCCTTAGGACACACTTGAGGGTTCTAATATGTCTGATGGGGTTATGAGGACTTCCTTGGAGTCCTAACATGTAATAAGGCGTACTAGGACTCCTAGGAAGTTCTCATGACACCTTTTGACACATTGGAATGCTCAAGTGTGTCCTAAAGAGTCATAGGACCCCTTAGGACACATTTGAGGGTTCAAATCTTTTGAAAGGGGTCATGGGCTCTTCATAGGTGTCCTAACATGTGATAAGGCATACTAGGTCCCCTAGGAAGTCCCGATGACCTCTTTTGACACAGTAGAATCATCAAGTATGTGTTCAGGGGTCATTCGATCCCTTAGGACACACTTGATGTTTCTAATGTGTCAAAAGGGGTCATTGGGACTACCCTAGGGTCCTAACATGTGATAAGGAATACTAGGACCCCTAGGAATTCCTCGTGACCCCTTTCAATACATTTGAATGCTCAAGTCTGTGAGGGTTCTACTGTGTCGAATGGGGTCATGAGGACTTCCTAGGGGTCCTAACGCATGATAAGGCATAATAGGACACCTAGGAATTCCTCATGACCCTTTCGACATATTAGAATGCTCAAGTGTTTCCTAAGGGATTGTAGGACCCATTAGGACACATTGAGGGTTCTGAGGTCATGAAAGGGGTTAGGAGGACTTCCTAGGGGTCCTAACATGTGATAAGGCTTACTAAGACCCCTAGGAAGTCTTCATGACCCCTCTCAACACATTTGAATGCTCATGTGTGTCTTTAGGGGTCCTAGGACCCCTTAGAACACATTTGAGGCTTTTAACATGTCGAATAGGGTCATGAGGACTTCATAGGGGTCCCAACACATGATAAGGCATACTAGGACCCCTAGAAAGTCCTCATGAATCCTTTTGACACATTGGAATGCTCAAGTGTGTCCTAACGGTGTCGTAGGAACCCATAGGACACACTTGAGGGTTCTAAGGTGTCGAAAGGGGTCATGATGACTTCCTAGAGGTCCTAATGCATGATAACACATACTAGGACCCCTAGGAAGTCCTCATGACCCCTTTCAAAACATTTGAATGCTCAAGTGTGTCTTAAAGGGTCATAGGACCCCTTAGGATACACTTGAGGGTTCTAATGTGTCGAATGGGGTCATGAGGACGTTCTAGGGTTCTTAACACATGATCAGGTGTACTAGGACCCATAAGAAGTCATCATGACCCATTTTGACACATTGGAACCCTCATGTGTGTCCTAAGGGATTGTTGGACACCATAGGATACACTTGAGGGTTCTAATGTGTCGAAAGGTGTCATGGAGAATTCTTAGGGGTCCAAACATGTGATAAGGTGTGCTAGGACTCCTTGGAAGTCCTCATGACCCCTTTCAACACATTTGAATGCTCAAGTGTCTCTTAAAGGGTCGCAGGACCCCTTCGGACACACTTGATGGTTCTAATGTGTCAAATGTGGTGATGAGGACTTCCTAGGGGTCATAACACATGATAAGGCATACTAGGACACCTAGGAAGCCTTCATGACCCTTTTCAACACATTTGAATGCTCAAGTGTGTCTCAAGGGGTTTTATGACCCCTTAGGATACACTTGACGGTTATAATGTGTCGAATGGGGTCGTGAGGACTTGCTAGGGGTCCTAACACATGATAAGACATCCTAGGACCCCTAGGAAGTCCTTGTTACTGCTTTCGACACATTTGAAAGTTCAAGTGTGTCCTAAAGGGTCGTAGGACCCCTTATGGCACACTTGAGGGTTCTAAGGTGTTGAAAGGGGTGATGAGGACTTTTTAGGGGTCCTAACATGTGATAAGGTGTACTAGGACACTTAGGAAGTCCTCATGATCTCTTTCAACACACTAGAACCCTCATGTGTGTCCTAAGGGGTCCTACGACACCTTAGGACACACTTGAGGGTTATAATTTGTCGAAAGGGGTCATGACCTGTAATGCGTGATAATGCATGATAAGGCATACTAGGACACTTTAGGACCCCTTAGGACACACTTGAAGGTTGTAAGGTGTCGAAAGGGGTCATGAGGACTTCCTAGGTGTCCTAATGCATGATAAGGCATACTAGGACACTTAGGAATTCCTCATGACCTCTTTCAACACACAAGAACCCTCAAGTGTGTCCTAAGGGGGCCTACGACCCTTAGGACACACTTGAGGGTTCTAAAGTTTCGAAAGGGTTCATGAGGACTTTCTAGTGGTCCTAATACATGATAAGACATACTCGGAGCCTTATCAAGTCCTCATGACCCCTTTTGAAACATTTGAATGCTCAAGTGTGTCTTAAGGGGTCGTAGGACCTCTGAGGACACACTTGACTATTTTAATGTGTCGAATGGGGTCATGAGGAATTCCTAGGGGTAGTAGGACCCCTTAGTACATAATTGAAGGTTCTAAAGTGTCCTAGTATGCCTTATCATGCGTTAGGCCCCTAGGAAGTCCTCATGACCCCATTCGACACATTAAAAGCCTCAAGTTTGTCCTAAGGGGTCCTACGACCCCTTAAGACAAATTTGAGTATCCAAATGTGTCAAAAGGGGTCATGAGGACTTCTTAGGGGTCCTAGTATACCTTATCATGCATTAGGACCCATAGGAAGTCTTCATGACCCCTTTCGACACTTTAGAACCCTCAAGTTTGTTGTAAGGGGTCCTACTACACCTTTGGACTTCCTAGGGGTCCTAGTATGCCTTATCATGCATTAGGACCCATAGGAAGTCCTCATGACCCCATTCAATACATTAAAATAGTCAAGTGTGTCCTAAGGTGTCCTACGACCCCTTAAGACACACTTGAGTATCCAAATGTGTCAAAAGGGGTTATGAGGACTTCCTAGGGGTCCTAGTATGCCTTATCACATGTTAGGACCCATAGGAAGTATTTATGACCCCTTTTGACACTTTAGAACCCTTAAGTGTGTCCTAATGGGTCCTACTACCC
Source organism: Chamaecyparis obtusa (assembly GCA_027943335.1). NCBI lineage: Eukaryota > Viridiplantae > Streptophyta > Pinopsida > Cupressales > Cupressaceae > Chamaecyparis > Chamaecyparis obtusa. Next base: position 216,004 of record BSBK01001907.1, read on the forward strand.
CTTTGGATAGACTAGGGTTCCTAGTATGCCTTATGATGCATTAAGACCCCTAGGAAGTCCTCATGACCCCATTCGACACATTAAAATAGTCAAGTGTGTCCTAAGGGGTCCTACGATGCCTTAAGACACACTTGAGAATTCAAATGTGTCGAAGGGGTCATGAGGACTTGATAGGGCTTTGAGTATGCCTTATCATGCATTAGGACCCCTAGGAAGTTCTCATGATCCCTTTCGACACCTTAAAACCCTCAAGCATGTCCTAAGGGGTCATAGGACCCCTTAGGACACACTTGAGGGTTCTATGGTTTTGAAAGGGGTCATGAGGACTTCCTAGGGGTTCTAGTATGTCTTATCACGTGTTAGGACCCCTAGGAAGTCCTCATGACACCATTAGAAACATTAGAACCTTGAAGTGTGTCTTAAGGGGTCCTAGGACCCATTAAGACACACTTGAGCATTCAAATCTATCGAAAGGGGTCATGAGGACTTCCTAGGGGTCCGAGTATGCTTGATCATGCGTTAGGACCCCTACAAAGTATCCATGACCTTTTTTGACAAATTAGAACCCTCAAGTGTTTCCTAAGATGTCGTAGGACCCCTAAGGACACACTTCAATGTTATAGTGTGTTGAAAGAGGTCATGGGGAGTTCCTAAGTTTCCTAGTATGTGTTATCACACATTAGAACAGCTAAGAAATCCTCATGACCCCTTTCGATACCTTACAACCCTCAAGTGTGTCGTAAGGGGTCCTAAAACCCCTTAGGACACACTTGAGCATTCCAATGTGTTGAAAGGGGTCATGAGGACTTCCTAGGGGTCCTAATATGCCTTATCATGTGTTAGGCCTCTAGGAAGTCCTCATGACCCCATTTGACACATTAAAAGCCTCAAGTCTATCCTAAGGGGTCCTACGACCCCTTAAGACACACTTGTGTATCGAAATGTGTTGAATGGGGTCATGAGGAATTCTTAGGGGTCATAGTATGCCTTATCATGTGTTAGGACCCATAGGAAGTCTTCATGACCCCTTTCGACACTTTAGAACCCTCAAGTGTGTCCTAAGTGGTCCTACTACCCCTTTGGACTTCTTAGGGTTCCTAGTATGCCTTATCACACATTAGGACCCCTAGGAAGTCCTCATGACCCCAATCCACACATTAAAATAGTCAAGTGTGTCCTAAGGGGTCCTAAAACCCCTTAAGACACACTTGAGTATTCAAATGTGTCGAAAGACGTCATGAGGACTTGATAGGGCTCCAAGTATGTCTTATCATGCATTAGGACCCCTACATACTCCTCATGACCCCTTTCGACACCTTAGAACCCTCAAGTGTGTCCTAAGGGGTCATAGGACCCCTTTGGACATACTTGAGGGTTATAAGTTTTCAAAAGGGGTCATGAGGACTTCCTAGGGGTCCTAGTATGCTTTATCACGTGTTAAGACCCCTAGGATGTCCTCATGACCCTATTAGAAACATTAGAACCCTGAAGTATATCCTAAGGGGTCCTACAACCCATTAAGATATACTTGAGCATTCAAATCTATCGAAAGGGATCGTGAGGATTTCCTAGGGGTCCTAATATGGCTTATCATTTGTTAGGACCCCTACGAAGTCTGTATGACCCCTACGAAGTCTCCATGACCCCTTTCAACAAATTAAAACCCCCAAGTGTGTCCTAAGGTTTTGTAGGACCCCTTAGGACACACTTGAGGGTTCTAGTGTGTTGAAAGAGGTCATGGGGATTTCCTAAATGTCCTAGTACACCTTATCATGCATTAGGATACCTAGGAAGTCCTCATGACCCCTTTCAACACCTTACAACTCTCAAGTGTGTCCTAAGGGGTCCTACAATGACTGTTTTAATATGTCGAATGGGGTCATGAGGACTTCCTAGGGGTCCTAATGTGTGATAAGGCATACTAGGAACCCTAGTGGGGCCAAAGGGGTAGTAGGACCCCTTAGGACACACTTGAGAGTTCTGAAGTGTTGAAAGGGGTCATGAAGACTTCCTATGGGTCCTAATGTGTGATAAAGTGTACTAGGACCCCTAGGAAGTCCTCATGACCCCTTTCAAAACATTTGGATACTCAAGTGTGTCTTAAGGGTTTGTAGGACCCCTTAGGACACACTTGAGGGTTATAAGGTTTTGAAAGGGGTCATGAGAACTTCTTAGGGGTCCTAATGCATGAAAAGGTGTACACGGGAACCTAAGAAGTTCCCATGACCTCTTTCAACACATTAGAACCCTCAAGTGTGTCCTAATGTGTCGAAAGGGGTCATGGGGACTTCCTCAGGGTTGTAACAAATGATAAGGCATACTAGGACCCCTAGGAAGTCCTCATGACCCCTTTCCATACATTTGAGTGCTCAAGTGTGTCTTAAGGGGTTGAAGGACCCATTAGGACACACTTGAGGGTTCTAATGTTTTGAATGGGGTCATGAGGACTTCCTAGGGGTCCTAATGCTTGATAAGGTAGACTAGGACCCCTAGGAAGTCCTCATGACCCCTTTCAACACCCTAGAATGCTCAAGTGTATGTTAAGGGGTCCTACGAACCCTTAGGACACACTCGAGGGTTCTAAGATGTTGAAAGGGGTCATGAGGACTTTCTAGGGGTCATAACATGTGATAAGGCATACTAGGACCCCTAGGGAGTCCTCATGACCCCTTTCGACACATTTGAATGCTAAAGTGAGTCTTAAGGGGTCATGGGACCCCTTAGGACACACTTGAGATTTTCAATTTGTCAAATTGGGTCATGAGGACTTCCTAGGTGTCCTAACACATGATTAGGCATACAAGGACCTGAAGGAAGTCCTCATGACCCCTTTTGACACATTCGAATGCTCAAGTGTGTCCTAAGGGGTCGTAAGAACTCATAGGACACACTTGAGGGTTCTCAGGTGTTGAAAGGGGTCATGAGGACTTCCTAGGGGTCCTAATGTGTGATAAGGCATAATAGAACCCCTAAGAAGTCCTCATAACCCCTTTCAACACATTTGAATGCTCAAGTGTTTCTTAAGGGGTCGTAGGAACCCTTAGGACACACTTGAGGGTTATAATGTGGGATGGGTTCATGAGGACTTCCTAGGGGTCCTAACGCATGATATGGCATACTAAGACCCCTAGGAAGTCATCATGACCAATTTCAAGACATTGGAACCCTCAAGTGTGTTCTAAGGGGTTGTAGGACCCCTTAGGACACACTTGAGTGTTCTAATGTGTCAACAGGTGTCATGGGGAATTCCTAGGGATCCTAACATGTGATAAGGCATGGTAGGACTCCTTGGAAGTCCTCATGACTCATTTCAACACATTTGAATGCTCAAGTGTATCATAAAGGGTCGTAGGACCCCTTAGGACACACTTGAGGGTTATAAAGTGTCAAAAGAGGTGATGAGGACTTCCTAGGGGTCCTAACATGTGATAAGGCATATGTGGACCCCTAGGAATTCCTCAAGACCTCTTTTGACATATTTGAATGCTCAAGTGTCTCTTAAGGGGTCATAGGACCCCTTCAAATAGACTTGGGGGTTCTAATGTAGTGAATGGGGTCATGAGAACTTCCTAGGGGTCCTAACATAGGATAAGGCATACTAGGACCCCTAGGAAGTCCTCATGACCCCTTTCAATATATTTGAATGCTCAAGTGTGTCGTAAAGGGTTGTAGGACCCCTTAGGATACACTTGATGGTTTTAAGATTTTGAAAGGGGTGATGAGGACTTCCATGGGGTCCTAACACATGATAAGGTGTACTAGAACCCCTAAGAACTGCTTATGACCCCTTTCGATACATTTGAAGAGTCAAGTGTGTCTTAAGGGGTCGTAGTGGCCCATTGTGACACACTTGAGGGTTTCAATGTGTTGAAAGGGGTCATGAGGACTTTCTAGGGGTCCTAACATGTGATAAGGTGTACTAGGACCTCTAGGAAGTCCTCATGATCCCTTCAAACATATTGGAATGCTCAACTATGTCCTAAGGGGTTGTGGTACCCCTTAGGACACATTTGAGGGTTCCAAGGTTTTGTAAGGGGTCATGAGAACTTCCTAGGGGTTCTAATGTGTGATAAGGTGTACAAGGACACCTAGGAAGTCCCTATGACCCCTTTCGATACATTAGGACCCTCAAGTGTGTCCTAAGGGGTCATAGGACCCCTTAGGACACACTTGAGGGTCCTAATATGTCAAAAGGGGTCATGGGGACTTCCTCGGGGTCCTAACACATGATAAGGTGTACTAGAACCCCTAGGAAGTCCTTATGACCCCTTTCCATACATTTGAATTCTCAAGTGTGTCTTAATGGGTTGTAGGACCCCTTAGGACACACTTCAGAGATCTAATGTTTTGAATGTGGTCATGAGGACTTCCTAGGGGTCCTAACACATGATAAGGCAGACTAAGACCCCTAGGAAGTCTTCATGACCCCTTTCAACACCTTAGAACCCTCAAGTGTGTGCTAAGGGGTCCTATGACCTCTTAGGACACACTTGAGGGTTCTAGGATGTTGAAATGGGTCATGAGGACTTTCTAGGGGTCCTAACATGTGATAAGGTGTACTAGGACCCCTAGGGAGTCCTCATAACCACTTTTGACACATTTGAATACTGAAGTGAGTCTTAAGGGGTTGTAGGATCTCTTATAGGACACACTTGAGATTTTTAATATGTCAAATGGGGTCATGAGGACTTCTTAGGGGTCCTAACACATGATAAGGCATACAATGACCCCTAGGAAGTCCTCATGACCCCTTTTGACACATTGGAATGCTCAAGTGTGTTCTAAGGGGTTATAGGACCCCTTAGGACACACTTGAGGGTTCTAAGGTGTTGAAAGGAGGCATGAGGACTTCCTAGGGGTCCTAATGCATGATAAGGCATACTAGGACCCCTAGGAAGTCCTCATTATATGGTAGAAAAATGACCACACTTCTATGAACCGTTATATGCAAGGTTGCTCAAGAATGAGGCCTCATAAAGTGGCTCGTAGCTCTTTATGCATGGAGTTGTAAGGGACTATGATGTATTTTCTCTCAGCTAGAACTACAAGCTTGTGACCTTGCTAGTCAACCACACAATGAGAGATTCGAATGAGGACAAGGTCAAGAGTGCCAATATCCTCAAGAATCACTAAGAAAATGAAATGCAATGCAAACTAGTCTATGAAAATGAAAATGCAATGCAACTAAGCTATGAAATGGAAAGAACAAGTGTTGCAAATCCTTCCTATTAAGCTATGTGAGTTAAATCTATTGCATCAAAGGAAACTAAGCTAGATGCAATGAAAGTTAAAATGAAAAAATGAAAGACTAAGAACAATAAGGTTTCCAAAAGCTCCAAAGGCCTCCAAGAAGTCCTGCAGCATAAGATTAGTATTCAAACACATGGGATCCTAAAATGAGAAGAGAGCTCTTCTTTTATAGGAAATGAGAAAGAATGGACCATGGAGATTAAGAGGCAAAAGGGCTTAATCAGTGCTAGAGGTTGAAAGAGGAGAAATTCATGTGCACAAGTATCCTCCAATGAGAGTGCAGTGTTGACTTTTGAGCCTCATGTGAGACAAAAAGTACTTTTTTCCTTTTTGTGAAATAAGAATAATGCTTTATTTGTGCAACTTAGGATAAGAGGAAAAGGGGGCTTTTTATTTAATCAAAAGGGGAGGAAATATTCCTTTTAATTAAATAAAGACTTAGGATAAATGGTTAGCCCAAGGATAAAAATCTAATATATGATCGAAATTAAGATTTTATCAAGAAATTGATAATGTTGAAAATATTGATTATTGATAAAACTGATTCAGGGTTGATAAATCAAATAAATGGGGCCCAAAGTCTAGGCGACTATTTTTGGGTGCATACATTTGCCCCTCTTTGACTAATGTGTGATCGATTTGGGAACACATGTAGTCAAAGAATGAAGTTGAAATGTGGGATCGATCTGGGATCACAAAACAAATCAGATGTGAGGTTGATTCAGGATCACACTCGGACAAACATAAATAAAGGCCTTTGAATATGAGGTCGATTCGGGATCACATTCAAAGTAAGAGATAAGAATTTCAAATTTGAGCAAAAGCTCACAAAAGATGTTTGAATTAGGAAAATCAAGAGAATTAGGGATGAGAATCCCATAGGTACTGCCCCCTCGAAGTCAACATCCAAAGCCTGATAGAGGAGAACAACAAATTGATAAAAGATTTGATCAAATCATAAGGAAATCATAATCGAATGTAAAGGTCAATGGATTAACCATTAGGAAATGAAACATGCCCCAGTGAGGAAGTAGAAGAATAGAAATAGAAGACTAGAAATAGAGTGAATGAAAGACTAGAAAATGTGAGAGACATGGAAGGAAAAAATTCTACCAAAGATCGAAGAATTATGCCTCAAAAGGTCAATCAACTGCGTAGAAGAAGGAAAATTTTTGAAATGTGATTTTGGCTACCAAGATGACCTTGGATTTCAATTTTGAGTCCGAAAATGGATCCAGGACATCGAAATTAGGTAGGGGTGCAATTTTTGCACAATTCTGAGGTGTTTTGAAATTTGGTCAAAAAGTCAAAATGCTATAAAGGGGGTGAAAATGTCATTTTCAAAAAATCATTTGACTTTTAAATATTTGAGAATCTAGAGCTCTAAGAGATAGCAATGGCTCAACCAGCAGGAGTTTCCATCCACAGACATCGATTTGAGCGCTCCCAGTTGCACAACTGGCCTCCGCATTATGGTGCCCCGGTATGTATCCAAAAACTAACCATTGTTTGAGTCATTCATAGCATTTAATGCAAATTTAGCATGTTTTGGAATTTTCAAGTGTCGCGCTCTATGAGAAGAAGTGTCGCGTGACACTTCGCGGTAAAAAATAGTGTCGCCTGCATGTAGGGTAAAGTGTCATGCGACATAAGGAGAAATGTCATGTGACATTAGGTGGAGTGTTGCCCAATATAGAACTATCACGCCTCTATAAGAGGAAGTGTCACGCGACACTTAGCCAAAAAATAGTGTTGCCTAGTGTTAAATTTTAACATGTTTGATCATTTTTGAGCAAAATGACATGGGTTCGAACAATGTTTGATTTTAAAATGCCTTGCACTGATATTATACATCCTTCATGATATGTTATGACACTTGGTATGGTTTTGTGACGTGCAGGAGGTCTTCCCCGCACTTCGGATTAGAGCACCCCAGGTGACAGGATTGCAGTTTGTACGAGATCTGGATGATCTAGGCAAGGTCAATATCAAAGCCATGGGATTCCATTATCTACTACAGTTCCCCCACATTCAAGCCAATCATGGGTTGTTGACTGCACTTGCTGAGAGATGGCATAGCGAGCACAACACCTTCCACTTGCTGACAGAAGAGGCATCTATCACACTGGAGGATGTTTACCAGATCCTACGGGGTCCACACCATGGAGAGCCTGTAAGTATAATCATGTTTATAGGTAAACATAGTTCTAGAGTTTCCATATGATAGAAACTGACATGATTGTTTGTTGGCACAGGTATACTATGATCAGGATGCGACAGTAGGTCGACAGATTATACAAGGGATATTTCAGGATGTCATGATCCTAGATTGGCATGTTAGCTGGGAGAGATTGATGGATGACTTTGGCAGAGACTTCCTGGTGCCATGTATTGTGGCATCGCTCATTGGATAGGCCCTTATCCCTGATAGGAGTCAGAAGGGCTTCCCCTTGGGATGGGGGAGATTACTAGTAGACCTGGTGGTACAGCCACGATGAATGGCATGGGGCTCATCTATCTTAGCCGATATGTACTATGAGCTGCATGAGATTGTTTATAGAGACGGTAGGACTTGGGCATGCAGGGCTATACTTTCTCAGATATGGGCGTGGGAGCATATTGCACTAGTGTGTCCATGAGTACAGCCTAGGGAGCTTAGGTATCCCTATATATATATGTATGTAGGGTTCATCCCACATACACATAGCGGGGATGTTTCCTATTATCGCAAGATACTAGATGAGCTTACCTCATTCACATGGAGACCGTATAGGTCATGTGAGTAGTGGGGGGATAGGTGGGAGCTAGATTATATGTTGTGTAGTCGACCACTAGTAGGCCATCATCTAAAGATTATGGAGAGATTTGTGATCATGCAAGTTTGGAGGCAGTTCAGACGTTAGCAGAGGGTGTCCATAGAGATGATTTTAGCAAGGCACAGAGGTCCACCTACCAGATGTCCATACTGCCGAGGTCTCTGGTGTCTCTGGCTGCGCTCAAATTGGCACAAACTCATAGGTACCTTCGGTTCTTCCGCTTTATCTACCATTTTGCTCAAAGGACTCCACAAAGATTTCTAAAGTCAAAAGGTTGAAATGAATTGAAAATGACCCTTCCAACCTTTATATAGCTTTTGACCTAATTTTTAAAAGTGCTTCATTTTTCACAAAAATTGCACCCCTGGCTAATTTCGATGTTCTAAATCTATTTTCAGGATCAAAATTCAAATCTGAGATCATTTACTATGTCAAAATCATGATTTAAAATTTTTGGACCTAGGTCGATTTACTGCTTGCACAATCGACCTTCCATCATCATCGAAATCTAGAATTGAACTTAACTGATTATCTTACATCAAACTATCAAAATTTTAGCTTGGTTAACCATGGTCAACTCATGGTCAAACCTAGTCAAACTTGGTCTCCAAGACCTCTAAATGATGCAGAATGTATTCTCAAACGTGAATAACCATTTCTCAAATAAATTAACATGCTTCTAAACTTCAATGCTGACTTTTCTTGTCAGATTTCAATTTTCATCCTGAAGGGGGCATGGTATTGCACATCATTCAAAGTTTGTAATCATATCTTTATTGAAATCATATCTTTCCTCAATAATTGAGACAAACAACCACATCTAGTTGCTGATTCATCAAAAGACCTCATCGCTTGGGGCAAATCAATCATCACTCGGGGCATATCAGATTCATTGAGATCCATATTAATCTGGTATTCTCTTAATCTTGTAAATTGTATCAATTTTTGTAACTATCGGTTCAATTGTGTTATTTCCTTGGTTCTGCGGAAATTGAAGGGTTCGGATGTGATACCAATGTGATTCAATATAAGGACAATCAGGTCTGGAATCAGTCACTCACTTCTTCGCAATCATAAGGTTCGGAATTAGGTGTTTTGACACTTTTTCACAATCATTGGTTCATTTGCTGTTATAGTTAACATTATCTTTGGTCATTCAAGACCTATTATCTTCATATCAAATCTTTCAATCAGCTTCTGTCTCATATCAATTATCAATTTCAAACATTAGTTTCAATATCAAACACAAACTGTCTTTGAACCACTGCGCTTCACACAACAATTCAAAGACGGGCAAAATGTAATACCCCAAAAATGGGCCATAGGTTCATTAATCTCCTACATCATCAAATCAAATGAAATCGACATCAAAGTCCTAACCTAAGGCACATCTGAACATCATCAAATCCTAATTGATTATCATAAATTCTTCATCAGGGAATATTCCTAGTAATATTCCTATTTTATCATAATTATCTTTAATTTAATGATTATTTGGTGATAAATCCTATTTATCTTGAAGTTTGATTAATTGAATATTCTCAATATTTAATTAATTAGATTTAATTCTGCCACTTAATTGTTTAATTGAAGTTAATTCTATTTATTCCTAAATTGTATTATTTAATTTTGATAATAAATCCAAAATCCTATGAATAATTGATTAAGTTCTTATTTAATTAATTAAAGCAAGTTGTCAATTTTTAATAATATTGTTTTTCAATAAAAGTTTGAAAAATAATTGATTAACCCATAAATCAATTATTTTATTTTTCAAAATCAGTTAAGTTGGAAATAAATCACTTTATTATTAAATTAATTCATAAATAAAATATGCATAATCAGAAAAGCAGACAACTATCAATTATCAATTAAAGCTAAACTCTATTTTGAGTTAAACTCTACTTTTGCATGTTTTTGTGAGTTAATTATCCTTTATTTAAAAATAACTCAAAAATCAACTTGAGTTATTTGAGTAATTTATGGCTTTTGTTCATGCACCTCCAAAGCCCTAGATTTCTATAAATTAAGGCTTCAACTCTTCATAATAAATCCATCCACGAATTGTACACTCACGCTGTCAAATTGGAGACTGAAGAATCGATCTTGAGAATTCAAGTTGTGAGATTTTCATTGTTTTTGCATAGTATCCATATCATTTAGAATATCATTGTTAGATCATTTTAGCATATCAATAGATTCATATCAAGTTTTCATTATCATAATTGCACAGAAAAACAAAAAAAAAGATTAATTTGCATACATCTCATAACTAGATTCTGCAGTCAAATCCTTCGTTTAGGTGTCGTCAAGGTCACTGATCTCGGTATAATCTGAGAATACATACTTGCATCTACTAGAAGGTAGTAAATCACCTGGTTAGTTTAGTTTTTTATTTATTACATGATTTCAATTTCAACTAACCTCTAATATTTTACTGAAGTGTTGTGTCTACAGATCAGGTACAAAATTCACACACACAATGGGGACTTCCTAGGGTCCTAACAAGTGATAAGGCATCCTAGGACTCCTAAGAAGTCCTCACGACCCCTTTCAACACATTTGAATGCTCAAGTGTTTCCTAAGGGGTCGTTAGGACACACTTGAGGTTTCTAAAGTGTCAAAAGGGTTCATGAGGACTTCCTAGGGGTCCTTACACATGATAAGGCATACTAGGACCCTTAGGAAGTCCTCATGACCCCTTTCGACATATTTGAATGCTCAAGTGTGTCCTAAGGGGTTGTAGGACCCCTTAGGACACACTTGAGGGTTATAATGTGTTGAATGGGGTCATGAGGACTTCGTAGGGGTCCTAACACATGATAAGGTGTACTAGGACCCCTAGCAAGTCCTCATGACCCCTTTCGATACATTTGAATGCTCAAGTGTGTCTTAAGGGGTTGTAGACCCCTTAGGACACACTTGAGGGTTCTAATGTGTCGAATGGGGTCATGAAGACTTCCTAGGGGTCCTAACACGTGATAAGACATACTAGGACCCTTAGGAAGTCCTCATGACCCCTTTCGACATATTGGAACCCTCAAGTGTGTCCTAAGGGGTCGTATGACCCCTTAGGACACACTTGAGGGTTCCAATGTGTTGAAAGGCATCATGGGGATTTGCTAGGGGTCCTAATGCTTGATAAGGCATACTAGGACCCCTAAGAAGTCCTCATGACCCCTTTCGACACATTTGAATGCTCATGTGTGTCCTAAGGGGTCATAGGACCCCTTAGAAAATATTTGAGGGTTCTAAAGTGTTGAAAGGGGTCATGAGGACTTCCTAGGGGTCCTAACATGTGATAATGTGTACTAGGACCCCTAGGAATTCCTCATGATCCCTTTTGACACATTTGAATGCTCAAGTGTGTCCAAAGGGGTCGTAGGACCCCTTAGGACACACTTGAGGGTTCTAAATTGTTGAAAGAGGTCACGAGGACTTCTGAGGGGTCCTAACATGTGATAAGGTGTACTAGGACCCCTAGGAAGTCCTCATGATGCCTTTCGACACATTTGAATGCTCAAGTGTGTCCTAAAGAGTCATAGGACCCCTTAGGACACACTTGAGGGTTCTAATATGTTGAATGGGGTCATGAGGACTTCCTAGGGGTCCTAACATATGATAAGGTGTATTAGGACCCCTAAGAAGTACTCATGAACCCTTTCGACACATTGGAATGGTCAAGTGTGTCCTAAGGGGTCGTAGGACCCCTTAGGACACACTTGAGGGTTATAAAGTGTTGAAAGGGGTCATGAGGACTTCCTAGGGGTCCTAACATGTGATAATGCATACTAGGACCCCTAGGAAGTCCTCATGATGCCTTTTGACACATTGGAATGCTCAAGTGTGTCCTAAGGGGTCATAGGACCCCTTAGGACACACTTGAGGGTTCTAAAGTGTCGAAAGGGGTCATTAGGACTTCCTAGGGGATGTAACGTGTGATAAGGCATACTTAGACCGCGAGTAATTCCTCATGACCCCTTTCAACACATTTGAATGCTCAAGTGTGTCCTAAGGGTCGTGGGACCCCTTAGGACACATTTGAGAGTTCTAAAGTGTCGAAAGGGGTTATGAAGACTTCCTAGGGGTCCTAATGTGTGATAAGGCATATTAGGACCCCTAGAAATTCCTCATGACCCATTTCGACACATTTAAATGCTCAAGTGTGTTCTAAAGAGTCGTAGGACCCCTTAGGACACACTTGAGTGTTCAAATTTGTCGAAAGGGGTCATGGGGACTTCCTAGGGGTCCTAACATGTGATAAGGCATACTAGGACCCTTAGGAAGTCCTCATGACCCCTTTCGACACATTGGAATGCTCAAGTGTGTCCTAAGGGGTCGTAGGACCCCTTAGGACACACTTGAGCATTCTAATGTGTTGAAAGGGGTCATGAGGACTTCCTAGGGGTCCTAACATGTGATAAGGGATACTAGGACCCCTAGGAATTCCTCATGACCCCTTTTGACACATTTGAATGCTCAAGTGTTTCCTACGACCCCTTCGGAAACACTTGAGCATTCAAATGTGTCAAAAGGGGTCATGAGGACTTCCTAGGGGTCCTAGTATGCCTTATCACGTGTTAGGACCCCTAAGAAGTCCTCATGACCCCTTTCAACACATTAGTACCCTCAAGTGTGTCATAAGTGTTCCTACGACTCCTTAGGATAGACTTGAGCATTCAAATGTTTCAAAATGGGTCATGAGGACTACCTAGGGGTTGTGACACATGATAAGGGGTACCAGGACACTTAGGAAGTCCTAATGACCCATTCTGATAGATTTGAATGTTCAAGTGTGTCCTAAGGGGTCCTACGACCCTTGAGGACACATTTGAGGGTTCTAATGTGTCGAAAGGGGTCATGGGGACTTCCTAGGTGTCCTAGTACCCCTTATCACATGTTAGGACCCCTAGGAAGTCCTCTCTCTTTCTCTCTCTCTCTCTCTCTCTCTCACACACACACACACACACACACACACATCTAGAGCCTTCACCTCTATTTTTTAATGTATATTTAAAGGTTTCATATACCTTTTTGTGGACAATGTACCTTAAATGTTCTTACATCAATTTTTATGCCATTGTTAGTTTGTATAAGAAATGATGAGCATACGATGGTTCTTCAACTGTGTGAAATTTCTTTTCAAGAGTTAAAAAATCAATTGATTGTATTCAATCGAGGGGAAGTCCATTGACATCTACTTATTCAGTATAGTTAGACTGCCGAAATTACAAGGAGTTTGTAGAAAAATCCTATGCTAGATATTTTCAAGAGGATTTGGGCTGATACCATCTGTGCTCAAATCAACTATGCAGGTATTTTTTCAAAATCATTTTGTATATCAAATAATATAATACATACTAATATAAATATTTATATTATAATATTTATGCTATGCTATTATTATTTAATATTAATATTTAAAATGAAATAAATATTAACATAACAAAAATATAATTTAATATGAAACTAGAATTAATATTAACATAAAAAGAATACAACTTAATTTATAACACAATTAATATTACTATTAAAAAATAACATTTATTATGAAACTTGAATTTGGGAAAAGCAAGGTATTTGAAATTTCAAAATAGGCAGGCTTTATCGGATATCCAATTTTATCCGATATTCGATTAGGCTTGGTATTTTCTTCGGCATTACCCAATGTGGGTGGTCAACCCTTTAGGCATGTTTCAGGAGATAGTTCTTGATACTGTGACTTCGACCATGTAGTTGACAACTATTTTTTCACTCGAAATTGATGAAACAAAAAGGGTTTTTTAAAGACATTATCAGGTTTCCATCGATATAATTGTTGTCAAATTTTGAGTTCTGTAAGTAATTATTACTTATTTTTCAATTGAGTTATCTTTAAAGTCATAACTGACATACTGAATGAAAAACAACTATAACTTTCAAACCGTTTAAGCTTTTTGAAATTCGAAACATGTGTCACATTCTATGCTTCGGCTACTATAAGAAAATACTATAAGAAAATAAAAAAGTTTTGAATTTGGTAAAATTTTGAATTAGTTAAGGTGGTCAGAAATGAGAGTTTTTTAATTCTGAAAAAGTTGTAGTAGAAAATTCATAATTAATTATTTATTTGACCAAAAATTACAAAAAAATATGTGTCACATATGGGCATGAGTCTACTACTTATATCTAGAATCTTGGGAAAATATATCATCATTTGATTGTGATTAAGGTGGTCAGACATACAGGTACTTTTTATCTTTTCCCTGAAATTTTTGTAGTACTGCATTGAAATCTAAAATTTTGAGCAATTAGACAAAAAAAATTTCAAACAAGGGCTAGTAGTTTAGAAACTAAATTAAATTTCCTATAGATTCTATTCTTACAACTTTTTCACGTAAGGTTCATAAGATGTTCAACCTTTTACATCAAGTTGACTAACCCTGATTTTCTAATTTTTCATTGCCACTTAAGGCCATAGTTTGTTATACCATGATCCTGCACATACCCACATGCAAATGGGACAAGTTGAGAAAATTGAAAGATGAGCATTACTTGAGGAGCACAAGAATGTCTATATTCCTAAATGGTTCTTGAAGAACTCAAACACAGATTTTTGCTGCAGAATTAAAGATAAACATGCCCATGTGATTGAAGTTGACATAAATACATTCAAATGGAGTTCTAATAACACAAATAAAGGTATGAATAATGTAGTGTCTATATCTCCATTCTCTTAGAAAACTTCACCTTTGATGTTAGTGAGAAGGATTAGGTAAACAATAATATTTTTCATGATGCTACAAAAGAATTTTGAAATTGTAATTTAGAAATGGAAGATTTTATTTTTAATGATGGAGATGAAAAGGAGCTTGAAAATCCAATGGTCATAAGAGAAATTAGTCAATCAGACTTTCATACTATGCATCTTGAATATGCATCGCTTAATTTCCTTGGTCAAGGAGAAGGAGAAAATGAAGTACAAGAGGTAATGTGCCTTGTCACTTCTGAAAACAATTTTTCCAAAAGAAATATTATGCAAATTCAAGCAGCTTCATTTTAGTTTCTTGATTTCCATATTGATGATTCAATTGATAAGAATGAGATTAAAGAACATAATGGTTTGATAATGAAATTTAATAAAGAACAGGTGAAATTCATTATACTGTTGGTGATGATTTTATTTGTGAGAAAAGAGAAGAGGCCATTTCTACCAGATTTGATCCTATGCTGGAAGAAAGTACTATGCAGAAGTTGCAACCAGTAGTTGCATGTGAAAGGGTTAATTTATCTTACAATCTTAGGGAGGAAAGATTGATTTTTGAATTTTCTTCTCTATACTCCAATATATTTAATGAAGTCACAACCAATGTTGAACCAGCTCATTTCATAGAGAATGTGCATCAAGTTAGAAAAAAAGAGGGCTATGATTCAAAAATTTATAATGAAGAGTGGCTATTTAGACATGAGTACATGACTCAAAAGTTCTTGCATTCCATTTGTTTGAGATGTAGCGGTGAACTAATCACTAGAGGACCATTATTCTTATCTATATTTAATGGCCACAATCCATTGCTCTAGAAGGACTCATATTTTTCCTAGCTTGTTAATGGTTTTACATGAATTGCCTAGTGTAGTTTCCAAGGTAATGGGCCCACACCCCTGTGCATATTTGTAAATAAATTTTTGGTTTGAGCCTATTTTCAGTTTTGCCTTCTTGGTTTTGTTGTGCTCATTTTTTCTTGTCTAGTTTACCCTCCTCGCTTCTACAAGTAGCTCTTCATATTTTGCTAGTTTGACTCTACACCCATTGGATTTTAGCACTCATCCCTCTTGGAGATGTTTTGGATTCTTTTCATTTTTGCAATCCTCATCCCCCTTTTGGAGCTTGTTGTCAACATAAATTAATTTTTTTTTATCTCCCTTTCCTAAACTTAAGTTGTGGTTCACATTATACTCCAAAATCAACTTATATTGTTCACTAAGTATTTGTCATGATTCAATAGTTCCCACATCTACAATCTCCTGAATTAGTGCAATCCTTGACTAACAACATTGATGGACATGGTTCGAGAGTGTAGGAAATCTAAACAATGCTACATTACGAGTAAAGTGTCAGAGAAGAGGAATGTGATGGAAACATATGGAAAGAATTAGTGAAATCCTTGACTAATAGCATTGATGGACATGGTTCGAGAGTGTATGAAATCCAGACAATGCTACATTACAAGTAAAGTGTCAGAGAAGAGGAATGTGATGGAAACATATAGAAAGGAAAGGGTATCTATTGATAAAATGATTAATATACTGTCACATGATTATTAATATTCTTGGAACAAGATGAAAAGTGCTTGAGAATCGGTCCAGGGGAGACATTTCTTAAACCACAAAGATACCCAATCATTAGACATGTTCAACAACCTAGCATTGGGCTTGACAAGAATTTTTAGGCCCTTCCAAAATGCATCGATCCCCCGACATGCTTGGAATTGAGAGTTTTTGTAGTTCCTGAACTAATTCAAATACCCAATAAACTATTAAAAAGGGACGCGCTAATCTCCCTACAAAATGTATCATTGATCAAATTTCAAAAAATGGAAAACACAACATATTTTCCTAAAATTTTCACCATATGTACTTCATAATCTGCACATTTTGTGATTGAAAATCAAAATTTTTTTGCAAAAGACTCACTATATTTTGATGAATCTGAAAAAAAAACATTTGACCTTTTTTTTTTTGTCTTTAGTACATTTTATAAAGAACTTAGCTACTGACATTAAAAAAACACTCAAAAGGGTTTGAAGTTTGATGCAGAACCTTCCATAGGTCATAAACTCATACAAAAACTTCCGGAGGTCATAACTTTTGACTTAGGTTTGGGTTTTTGCTAAATTTTTTTGGGTGCATGCCTCAGGAGGTGGCATTTGTTTTGCCAATTGATCTCAAATTGATTAAGGTCTATTTTGACACATTTTTAGGAGTTGGAAGTTTCATCTAGGGCTTCAAAATAAGCTTTTAGTGTTTTTTCTCTAGTTTTTAGAAAGTTATATTTTTGTAATAAATCCGAATTTATGTTTCTAATCTCGGATATTAGTTGGCATTTCATTCTAACTTAGTTGAGGGAATGTTTAGGCAAAAACTCAGAGTTTTAGGTGTTGTTTTAAAAATTACCAAAAATGGCAAAAAATAAGTATGGGAAAAAATTGCCAAAAAGGGTAATTTTTAGTTTTCTTGATTTTCTAGGTTTTTTGGTTACTTAAGAGTTTGCAGAGAATTTTAGAGGTAGTCAGTGATGAATGAAAAATATTGAAGGTTTCAAATCTGTGTTTCTTTATCTTGTAATTGAGTTTTATTGTTAACAGAGGGTTGTGTGCTACATCATTTGGTATTAGAGCAAGAAGATGGCTAGGAGAGGAAGAGGAAGAGGAAGAGGAGGTGTCACACCGATGAAAAGATTGATGATGGATATGTAGAGGTAGATTGAATGACTCAGTGAGTGAATAGATAATTAAGGAATACAAGGAGGGGATGAATCTGATGAAGAGGGAAACCGAAGAGGTGTTGACCAAAATGAAGAAAACACAAAAGAGAGGTTGGAAGAAATGAGCTATGAAGATAGAGTTCTCAGGGATTTGGAAGGAAGGAGTGAAGCAATCAGGGTTGACATTTCAGACTATGCTGGTAGTCTTAAGCCAGAAGAATTAATAGACTGGTTGAAGGAGATGGGGAAATTTTTTGAATGGAAGCCTATGACAGAAGAAAAGAAGATGAAGTTTGCATGCACAAAATTAAAATGACATGCAATGATATGGTGGGATCACCTCCAAAAGGAATGAACTAGAAAGGGAAAAGAAAAGATTAAAACATGGAGCAAGATGGAGAAAAAGCTCAAAGAAAAATTCTTACCCATGTATTATTCACAAACCCTCTTTCATAGGTTCTAGAATTTGAAGCAGAACTTGTCTTCAGTGCAAGACTATACAAATGAATTCTACAAGCTATCCATGTGCATAGAGCATCAAGAAAATAATGAGCAGATGGCTGCTAGATATATGAATGGCCTAAAATACTCAATTCAGGATGAATTGAGCATGCATTGTGTCAACAGTATGGAGGAAGCCTACCAACTAGCCCTAAAGGCTGAAGAAAAGCATAATAGGCAATATATCCAGAGGAATAGAGGTGGTCGAAGTGGTACCTCAAATCCATTTTGGGGAGGTTCTAATAATGGTCGGGGAGATTATTTTCAAGGGTTTGAAAAAAATATAGACACTAGGCAAGATCCTCCAAATCAAGAAAGAGGAAGGGGGTTTCAGAGAGGATGAGGCTATGGAGGTGAAAGAGGCTGGGAAAATCAAAGGACTTTCACTTGTTTTAGGTGTGGAGAAGAAGGACACAGAGCCTTTGAATGCTCAAATTATAACATGCTAGAAAGAAATCAAGGAGGACAACCTAGAGTGAACCTGGTTCAGCCAGAATTCATAGAAGTAGGAACAGAACAAGAAGTCCTACCAGACGTGGGAGAAACTCTCATGGTGAGGAGATAGATGATCATTCCAGAGAAGGAAGAAGTCCATGTAAATAACTTTGATGATTCGTGGCATCGAACCAACATCTTCAGAACTAGATGCACTTCAGGCAGAAAGGTATGCCAAGTTATTACTGATGGAGGTAGTTGTGAGAATATGGTAGCTAAGGAAATGGTAGAGAAATTAAATCTGCAATGTGAGAAACATCCTTGTCCTTACTGTATTGCAAGGTTTAAGAAAGGAAATGAGGTTACTATTGATAAAAGATGTTTGGTTAGGTTAACTATAGGAAAAATCTATAAGGATGAGATATGGTGTGATGTTATTCCTATGGATGCTTATCATATTTTGTTGGGAAGGCCATGGTAGTATGATAGGAAGATCAGGCATGATGGAGAGAAAAATACATATACCTTCTGGAAAGATGGCTCTAAAGTGACTCTCTTACCACTTAAGGATGAAAGGAAGAACGAGACCATGTTGTCTGCAAAGGATGTTTTCAAAGAAATGAAGGTGACAGGTTGCTGCTATGCATTGGTAGTAAAAAGAGGAGAAGAACCAGAAGACATAATACCACATGATGTAGTAAGGATACTAGAAGAATTTTCTGATATTATTCCAAATGAGCTACCTGATAGTCTCCCACCAAAAAGGGATATACAACACCACATTGATCTGATTCCTAGAGAAACTCTTCCTAATCAAGCAACTTATCGAATGAACCCAACACAACATGCAGAGCTCAACAAACAAGTAGCAAAACTAGTTGAGAAAGGCCTGGTTAGAGAAAGCATGAGCCCATGTGTTGTGCCTGCATTGTTGACTCTAAAAAAGGATGGCACATGGAGGATGCATACTGACAGTAGTGAAATTAATAAGATTACTATCAAGTATCGGTTTCCTATTCCTCATATAGAGGATATGATGGATGAATTAGTAGGGGCCAAATACTTCACCAAGATTGATCTACAAAGTGGATACCACCAGATTCAAATTATTGAAAGAGATGAGTGGAAGACAACTTTTAAGACTAGGGATGGCTTGTATGAATGGATGGTTATGCCATTTGAGATTTCTAATGCACCAAGTACATTCTTGAGATTGATGAATACTGTCTTACGACCCTACATTGGTAAGTTTGTTGTCATTTATTTTGATGATATCCTAATTTATAGAAAAAATAGAGGAGATCACCTAAAACACTTGAGGCTAATCCTGAGTGTACTAAGGAAAGAGAAGCTCTGTACAAATTTAAAAAATTGCAGATTCATGCAAAATAGTTTGACTTTTCTGGGCTTCGTCATTTCTGAAGATGGTGTTCAAATGGACCCAGAAAAGGTCAAGGCAATCCTAGAATGGCCTAGTCCATCCAACATAACAGGGGTAAGGATTTTTCATGGATTGGAAACTTTCTATAGAAAGTTTATTGAAAATTTTAGCAGTATTGTAGCGCCCATAAAAGATTGTACGAAAGGAAGGGAATTCACATGGACAATAGATGATGAACATAGTTTCAAATTATTGAAGAAAAAGGTAACTGAAGCTCCTATATTGGCACTTCCAAATTTTGATAAAGTATTTGAAGTAGAGTGTGATGCTTCCCATGTTAGAATAGGTGTTTTTCTTAGCCAGGCAGGTAAACCAATAGCCCTTTTCAGTGAAAAGTTAAATGATGCGAGGAAGAACTATTCTACCTATGATTTAGAATTTTATGCTATTGTTCAAGCCTTAAGGCATTGGAGGGATTATTTGGTCCCACAAGAATTTGTATTGTTTACAGATCATTTGGCCTTGAAATATGTGAACACACAAAAGAAATTGAATAGTAGGCATGCTAAATGGGTGTCTTTCTTGCAATGGTATAATTTTGTTTTGAAGCATAAGTCTGGAAAGCAAAATCAGGTTGCTAATGCCCTAAGTCAGCATGTTACACTAATAACTACAATGGAAACATAGGTCATTGGTTTTGATTCTATTAAAGTTTTGTATGAGGCTGATGCTGATTTTTGGGAAATTATAGAGAAGATCAAAGAGCCAGCAACTAGTCTTTCAGATCACATGAGAGGAGAATAATTTATGCAGGATGGTTACCTCTTTAGAGTAAATAACTTTGTATACTAGCCGGTTCCAGGAGGGACAATATTATCTGAGAATTTCATAGTGGTGGTTTGGCTGGTCACTTTGGGAAGGACAAGACAATAGCCTTGGTTGAAGATAAATACTACTGGCCAAAACTAAAAAGAGACATTACTAAGTATGTGGCAAGGTACAAAATCTGTTAAGTGGCTAAGGGTCACTCCCAAAACACAGGCTGTATACACCTCTACGTGTACTCATCGAGCCATGGATAGATGTGAGTATGGATTTTGTATTGGGGCTTCCCTACACCCAACGAGGTACATATTCTATTTTTTTAGTTGTTGATAGATTCTCTAAGATGGCTCATTTTATTGCTTGTAAAAAAACTAATGATGCCACCAAGATAGCCAACTTATTTTTCTCAGAAGTTGTTAGACTCCATGGCATTCCAAAGACTATCACATCTGACATGGATACTAAATTTTTGAGTCATTTCTGGGGGACCTTATGGAAGAAGATGGGAACACAGTTGCAGTTTAGCAATGCCTATCATCCCCAAATTGATGGACAAACTAAGGTAGTCAATCAGAGTTTGGGAAACCTGTTACAGTGCATTGTTGGTGAAAAGCCCAAGCAGTGGGACTTGGCATTGCCTCAAGCAGAGTTTTCTTACAAAAATTCTGTTAACAGATCAACTGGAAAATCTCCTTATCAGATTGTATTTGGTTAGAATCCTCAGGGTGTTTTGGACCTTGTACAACTCCCTGTGCAAGATAGAATTAGCGATGATGGAGAAGCATTTGTTGAACACTTTCAACAACTTCAACAAGATGTGAGGAGTAAATTGCAGGATAGTAATGAGCGATATAAGGCTACTACAGATGCCAGTAGAAGGAGACAAATATTTAATGCAGGTGATTTGGTGATGGTGTACTTGAGGCATGAGCGATTTCCTACTGGCACATATCATAAGCTGAAATACAAAAAGATAGGTCCTTGCTGAATTCTGAAGAAGATCAATGATAATGCTTATGAGGTTTGTTTACTAGATGATCTGGATATTTCTCCTGTATTCAATGTTTTTGATTTATATGCATTTCATGGAGAAATATCTGAGCCAAACAATAAAGATGAAGTGGATTGGCATCACCACCTTCCAAGTAAAAAGAAGGAAAATATTGCCCACATTCTGGATAAGCAGTCTATAGTCACCTGGAATGGTCATTACAATAGGTACTTGATTCAGTGGGAGGGATTACCAGCGATAGATAGCACCTAGATCTCAGAGTGGGAAGTGATGAAGTTGGACCCCACATAGTTGTAGTAGTTCATAGACAACTAGTTGCAGGAACTGCGTTCCTTTAAAGAAGGGGAGAATGATGCAGAACCTTTCGTAGGTCATAAACTCATACAAAAACTTCCGGAGGTCATAACTTTTGACTCAGGTCTGGGTTTTTGCTAAAATTTTTTGGGTGCGTGACTCAGGAGGTGGTATTTGTTTTTTCGATCAATTGGGGTCTATTTTAGCACATTTTAGGGGTTGGAAGTTTCATCTAGGGCTCCGAAATCAGCTTTTAGTGTTTTTTCTCTAGTTTTTAGAAAGTTCTATTTTTGTAATAAATCCAAATTTATGTTTCTAATCTTGGATATTAGTTGGCAATTCATTCTAACTTAGTCGAGGGCATGTTTATTGAAAAACTCAGCTTTTTAGGTGTTGTTTTGAAAATTACCAAAAATGGCAAAAAACAAGTATGGGAAAAAATTGCCAAAAAGGGTAATTTTTCAATTTTCTTGATTTTCTAGGTTTTTTGGTTACTTAAGAGTTTGCATAGAATTGTAGAGGCAGTCAATGATGAATGAAAAATATTGAAGGTTTCAAATTTGTGTTTCTTTATCTTGTAATTGAGTTTTATTGTTAACAGAGGGTTGTGTGCTACATCAAAGTTCAAGTGCTAAAGTTAGAATCTTGTCTAAATTTTTGAACTAAATGCAAGCATGGTTCAAGGGTTCTTATTTTGTGTGACACCTCAAAACAAAGAAAACAACTCTATTTGTAAGCCTCTTTGGAGCGAGCGAAGTAGAAGCAGACTCGCCTGTGTCTAAGATGTGTTGGAAGAAGAAATAATGTTTCATGCACCAAGTTGGAATCTCAATCAAGATAGTGACATTATCATCTCAAATTTTACCGATATCCTTGCTGTATATCAGGCTAGACATTTGAGACTGAGCACTCATGCAGATGTTTCCAACATCCTTAATGTATAAATTGTAAATTGCTCGATGAAATGCCATGAAAGGCACGTGGCCTCATTGCAAATATACAAATCATAGTTTGATGGGAGATTTAAAAATGGTAGAGTCAATAAGACACTCTTGAACGCACAATGATCCCATGAGCTTTGTTGGTCATATCCATGATTTTGAGTCTGTGTGGTGATATATACTTAGAACAATAGTACGCCAAGAAGCAAAAGATTAGCTTTTTAGTTTAATCAATAGAGACACAGGAGATTATAGGATTGTCTTTGTAGAAGTTGTTTTATGAAGGAGGACGATGTCAATATTGCCCCTTGTGAGCAACTTTTTTGATTTTTACAGTGACTTGATTATCGAGCCCAATTGGATGCACATTCATTAGTTGCGGTCTTCTTTCAATTGAATTTATTTTCATACTTTCCTAGCCTTGGAATTGTCCACTGGAATTAAGTAGTGGTCAACTCAAAGTGGAGTTGATGGGGTTTAAAATGACAAAAATTTGAGGGGCACAATCCTAAATCTTTGATGGATGAAGAAATGTTTATTTGAAAACAGAAAAATCATGGTTCAGTTCATGTGCATGGAGTATTTGGGGGTCTTATGAAATAGTTAATATTATATGTAAGTCTTGCAGGCGGGATAACTTAGATCATGTGAAAGCATTCCATTTGATATAAATTTAGATAGCCCAATCCTGTTTATCAAGACACTCCTTCAAATATTATTTCCACAAGGAAACATACTCTATATGAAATGGGTAGGATGTATCTTTGTCTCCCTTGCCTAAAGAAGCTAAAACATATGCAGAATACTAAAATTTCCAACAGGCAAAGGAATTATCATCAACTCAGTTACTAGATGCTTCTATGGTGGAGCTCACAAATCATAGTGATGTATATCATTCTATCACATTTCTTTGTCTTACAATGTTTAGTCTATCTCGGTGAATCAATATTATGACCATGATAAAAACAAGATTATATATTCCATCCCTGTATTGAATTTAAAGAATCAATTATAAAAAATGAAGATCTATGAAGCTAAACAGATGGGTAAAGGTCTTTGAATAGGCAATTTGAAAGATAATTTTAAAAAGGTGGAAAATTTTCTCTTCTGAAAGTTTGTACTCCTCGGGAAGGAGTCTTTTTTGATTTTATCTTTGCAAGGAGAAGGTATCATAATTTTTTTTTAGGGAAACATTGTCTCTGTAAAGAAAGAGCGAGCCTCTATACTCTTTGAATTTTCCTAGAAAATAAAGAGGAATTTTTGAAGCTTTGTATTCATCTGTCTTTCTTAATTAACAATTTTTATTATGTTAATTATGGTCATTTTTTGGTGAATTCCTTTGTTGTAGCAGATTATGGGGGTGTGTTCTTATGAACTTTGAGTCTTAAGTAATTCATGCAATCTAAAGATAAGTTGTTATTATTTTCTCAACCATCCATCATGGCATTAGGAGGTGAACTGTGTGTCAGATTCGCCCTTTCCCTCTATTTATAAATCTATGGGAGTTGTAACTTCAAAATTTAGAGGAAGATCATCTATTTAATAGTGATATCTCCAACTGTTAGTTTGCAATTTTTTCTTTCATTTTGGGCATTAGTGAGTCATTTTTGAAGTTATTCTAGATGGACAAAATATGTAACCAACATGTAGGAAAGAAGTCTCACTATTTCACCAAGGATCAATGTAAAGGCTTTCTATTGTTAACACAGTAGAGAATGAACCCATAGGGAATCGAACCTTGGTCATTCATACTTGTGTGTGTGAAAATTGTACCTGATCTGTAGACACAACACTTAGTAAAACATTAGAGGTTAGTGATAATCAAAATCATGCAAAATTGAAATCTAATCTAACCAAGCGATTTACTGCCTTCTAATAGGTGCGAGATTGATGTTCTCAGATTGTAATCGAGATTAGTGACCTAGACGACACCTAAATGAAGGATTTGAATGCAAAAGATGGATATGAAATTGAATGCAATTAATCTATATTTTTGATATTTTCTATGCAATAAGAATGATAAACTGATATGCTATGGATGCTAAATGATCTAACAATGAAGATTCTAACAATGATATGAAAACTATGAAATTCTATGCTAAGATATAAAAAACTGTGCAATTGAAATTGATCTCACAAAGCTTTGAATTCGCAAATTCATTCCTCAGCCTCCAATTCTCCAGCGTGATTGTGCAAAATATGTGGATGAATTATGAAGAGCTGAAGCCTTAATTTTATAGAAATCCAGGGCTTTAGAGGTGCATGGATAAAAGCCATAAATCACTCAAATAACTCAGGTTGATTTTTGAGTTATTTTTAAATAAAGGATAATTAACTCACAAAAATATGCAAAAGCTAAGTTTTAACTCAAAATAGAGTTTAGCTTTAATTGATAATTGATAATTGTCTGCTTTTATGATTGTGCATGTTTTATTTATGAATTAATTTAATAATAAAGTGATTTATTTCCAACTTAACTGCTTTTAAAAATAAAATAATTGATTTATGGGTTAATCAATTATTTAATCAAACTTTTATTAAAAATTATATTATTAAATAATGACAACTTGCTTTAATTAATTAAATAAGAATTTAATCAATTATTCATATGATATTAGATTTATTTTCAAAATTAAATAATACAATTAATAATAGATAGAATTAAATTTAATTACACAATTAAGTGGCAAATATTAAATCTAATTAATTAAATATGAAAATATTCAATTAATCAAACTTTAGGATAAATGTGATTTATTGCCAAATAATTATAAAATTAAAGATAATTATGATGATTAGGAATATTACTAGGAATATTCCCCGATGCAGAATTTAAGATAATCAATTATGATTTGATGCTGTTTAGATGTGCCTTAGATTAAGACTTTGATGTCGATTTTGTTCGATTTGTCGATGTAGGAGGTTAATGAACTTATAGCCCATTTTTGGGGTATTACATTTTGCCCCTCTTTGAATTACTGTGTGAAGCGCAGTGGTTCAAAGATAGTCTGTGTTTGATAAAGATATGAAACTGATTCAAAAGATAAACCGATCTCAAGATAGAAACTGATTGAAAGATATTGAGATAGGAGGTCCTGAATGACCAGAGATAATGTTTACTATAGCAGCAATGAACCGATGATTGCGAAAAAGTGTCAAAAATACCTGATTCTGAACCTTAGGATTGATAAGAAGTGAGTGACTCGTTCTAGACTCGATTGTCTTAGCAGAACTAGCAAGTATCACATCCGAATCCTTCAGTTGCCGAAGAACCAAGGAAAGAACACTATGATCCGATGGTTACAAAAACTGATACAGTTTACAAGATTAGGAGAATACCAGATTGATATGGATCTTGATGAATTTGATATGCCCCAAGTGATGATAGATTTGCCTCGAGCGATGAGGTCTTTTTTTTTGATGAATCGGTAACTAGACGTGATTGTTTGTCTTGATTACTGATGAAAGATATTGATAGATTTGATTGACAGACTTTGAATGATGTGCAATACCATGCCCCCTTCGGGATTAAAATTGAAATCTGACAAGTCAGCGTTATAGTTTAGAAGCATGTTAATTGATTTGAGAAGTGTGGTGAAACACATTCAAGAACACATTCTGCATCGTTGGAAGGTCCCAAAAGACCAAGTTTGAGTATGAGTTGACCAGGTTAAACTATGAGTTGACCAAGGTTGACCAAGTTGAAATTTTGATAGTTTGATGTTAGATAATTAGTTAAGTTGAAAAATGGATTTCTATGAAGATTGAAGGTTGATTATGCAAGCAGTAGACCGTCCTGGTTCCAAAAATTTTAAATCATGATTTTGACATAATAAACGATCTCAGATTTCAATTTTGATCCCGAAAATGGATTCAGAACGTCGAAATTAGCTAGGGGTGCAATTTTCATGGAAAATGGAGCACTTTTAAAAATTAGGTCGAAAGCTATATAAAGGTCGGAAGGGTCATTTTCAATTCATTTCAACCCTTTGACTTTAGAGATTCTGTGGAGCCCTCTGAGAGAGAAAAATGGCAGACCAGCGAGAACCGAAGGTACCTGTGAGTTCGCACCATTTTGAGCACAGTTGGAGACATGACAGACCTCGACAGTATGGACATCCGGTAGGTGGACCTCTGTTCCCCCCTGAAAAATGCATGTTTCTGATGATTTATAGCATTTTTAAATTTTTCCATACGCGTTTTTAGCTTTAGAATTTCGCATGTATAGAAACTCGTACGAGTCCCAGTCCATACTCGTACGACATTTCATTTGAATTTAGTTTGTTGTTTCAACCACGCCCAAGTGTCGTATGAGAGGGACCCTTGTGTCGTACGACATTTCATCGGGTCCCTCTAAACTCGTATGAATCCGGGCGTAGTGTCGTATGACTATGGATTGTCGTTTGGTCTATTGTGGAATGTCGTATGACATTTGATGCCAGTCTGGAATGTCGTTTGAAAAATAGAGTGTTAAAAACTCATTTTTAGGTCAAAAATATAACTTTTCTGATCCTTTCGCCTGATTGCGGACACTTTGCCCCACCTTCTGAAACTTCAAAACTGTGTCATTCTGATACTTTTGGCCTGATTTTGAACTGAATTTCTAATAAAACACCTTGTTTCTTTATGATTTAGGTCACATATCCTGATGTACATGTTCGCCATTCTTATCCGGCCACCCAGAGATTGTGTATCACCTTGCCAGACCCTATGAGGGTTCATCTTGCTACATGTGGTTTTGAGCACTTGATACATTTACCCGATATTAGGGTAAATCATGGCCTACTGACTGCACTGATAGAGCGATACCATTCTGAGACATAGACCTTTCACCTGCCTACCGGAGAGATCACTGTTACACCAAAGGACATGTATAGGATCCTTTGTATTCCATTTCATAGTCCTCGTCGGCCTGAGTATGTGAGTGGAGGATCCACTAGTCTGCATGCTTTCAGACAACTGTTCGGTGATGATACCCAGCTGACTGGGTCTATATCCTGGGAGACACTCGTGCAGAGATATGGGCAGACACATCGTCTAGAGTGTATCATTGCGGGGATGATTGGAGAGTTGATTATGCCTGGCCGTTAGCAGAATGACTTCTTGATGGGATGGGCACCTATGGTAGCACTCTTGATGGCTACACCTACTGAGCTTGCTTGGGGTTAGTGTCTGTTGGCTCACTTGTATTCTGAGATGCACGAGGTCATGTATCAGGACTACAAGACATTTGCTTCAAGAGCGTTGGTACTGTAGATATGGGCTTGGGAGCATATCCCTGTTTTGAGGCTAGTTTTTCAGACGCAGAGGCAGCCACAGGACCCTGTCATTTATGCTTATGCTAGCTATGTCACACAGGTTCGCATGGGACACACCGAGTACTTTTGCTGGTGTTTAGATGATATGACCTTCTTGATCTGGAGGCCATATTTACAGATAGAGGCCTAGCCTACTGTGAGAGAGCAATTTTCATTCTTTTTCTAGAGTAGGGTACTGATAGGACGGACCTCCACCGTCTTGGAGAGATTTTTGATTACTAGAGTCTGGCATTAGTATGGATGTATTCAGGATGTCCCTCTAGAGTATACTGCTTATGCCTGCATTGTGCATGAGATAGGGCTCGGATGGGCACCACGGCTCAGTTATGTTGTATGTGCTGATGAGTACCGTCATATCATTGGGAGAGACTGGGAGTATCACCCAGAGGTGGTGGATGCAGGGGTTATAGATGCATATGTGGCATGGCTTGTTGATCACCGGATTCATTAATTTTCTGATCCGACAGAGCTGATACCCTCCATGGAGGAGGCTATGGATGTTACAGGGGCTCCTATGAGAGCAGGACCGAGACCACAGGCGGTACACCCTACTCCTCTGAGACAGAGAGCCATGGCTCCTTCACAAAGAGCACCAGGACATGCGAGGCCTCCGCGTCCTTCTACATCTACAGTGGGTACATCTTCCGGGACACAGAGACAGAGCAGAGGTGAGAGTGGTACACTGGGCGGAGTAGGATCTGCAGATGATGTTCTAGGAGCTGAGCAGTTTGCAGGTGGTACTGTGGATAACACATTTGATTTGGGTGCTGAGGTTAGACACCATAAGGTGCACAGGGTTAGCATTCCTTCACATACAGATCAGCCAGCACTAGACACAGATATGCCAGCAGCTAATGCAGAGCCTGCAGTTCCTCTTACTTCGGTCGAGATTATCAGACGGCTTACAGTCCAGGTCTGGGACCTGAATATAGAGAATGCTAGATTAGAGGAGAGGCATCAAGAGGCAGACAGGTAGCATACAGAGCAGCGCGCAGAGATGTAGAGATTACAGGCAGAGGTGATTCATCAGACTGCGAGGGCCTCATATTATGTATCTGCTTACTATGCAGTAGTCCCTGCTGCACAGAGAGTGCCCACCTATTCTTAGTACATGGCAGCATCAGAGGGAGCTAGGGCACCAAGAGCGGAGGTGATACTTGATGCACCACCTCCTCCTCCACCAGATGCAGAGGAGCATGCTGATAGTTGATTTCTCTTTTCATCTGTTACTTTCTCACTGATACATTATTGTGTCTGACAGCTCTACGGAGCTCATTCGTTTGTACCCTGTGCCAGTAGTGCACCCCTGACTATTTGAGATTTTTGATATATAGATGAGATTGATATGTTTGGTTGTGACATCATGTGTACTTTGTCATTTTTGTTATGTATGATGATATCATGTGATGTTAATGCTATGAGTAGTGTAGAATGTATGTATGGATCAATGCAATGCAATGATTTCTTTCATATGTATGAATGTTATGCAGATGTAATGATTATGGAAATATGTATGGTTTATGCAATGGATGTAAATGTAATGCAATAAATGTTTATGATATGATATGTAAATGCAACGATATAAATGATATGTTTTGCAGGTTGATGAAGACAAGTACTCAGTCTTATGTCAAAAGGATGGTTAACCCAGGAGGATCATTGCTTGCGATTCTCCGAAGAGACCTTCGAGTTAGGTTCAGCTCTTGTTAGATTTGAAGATGTGATTGAAGAATCATTTAAGCTTTGAAGTTTGTTTAGTCATTGTGAGATCATGCAAACATGAAAAATGCAAAGAGACATGCAAGATGAAATGCAACCTAAGACCTAGGACCTAGTCACTAATCATATGTCGATTTGTTATCATCATTGAACTTTTAGGTAACTGAATAAATCAATACAATGCCCACTAGCCATGAAACCATAGATATATGAATATCGATTTGTATGCGCAAGAATAAATACAACACCCACTGGTTATACAACCATGGACATATGAATATTGATTTGTTTTCGAAATGTCGGATTAGATATAAGCACCAAGGCATAAACGACAGGATGACTTGAATATCATGTCCATTTTGATATAGCAATTTGTACAAGCATCAAAACATACACGTCATGATGACTTGAGTATGCCTTGCATTGCAAACACATCAAACAGTCAAGAGATCATTCTAAATCCAATGTGAATTACCCGTAGTGACCCTTGATTGTTCACATCCTTAGGCAAGATCGCGTTTCACAGTAGGAGAAAGAATTCACTTCAAAAAGACAATAGTTAGATCAAACTTCCTTGAATTTTCTAGGTATCAATGGTCGAGGTACGCATGACCATCTAATTCGAGATAGAGGCTCTTACAGTCGGACACCATTTCAATCTGGAATTTCCAAAGTTGTTAGATTTTCACATACGAGCAGAAAATAAAGAAAAGATTATGCCCCCAGTCATCACTCTCTAAATCCTATAAAGGACATCATCGAAGAGCTCGAAGGGACACAATATGCAAAAATCTCAATGCGAATCAGATTGTTTTCAGTTGAGTTTTGATGTTTGATTGCGTTGTTGTAGATGCAAAATCCTTTCTGGAGACAAGGCAGACTGACTGACTCAACTTGAAGCTTCAAAGGACTCTGACCGGATAGGATACGTCTAAGATACATTGGAGGCCATAGGATATGACATTGATTACCCCCAAGTGTTTAAACATTGATAGGATATAGACGCTTGAGCTGGTTGGTGTACAGACTGACTTATTGAAAACTGGAAATGTTAAAACAAACCGGGAGATATGTACAAACTAAAGCAAGACCGAAAGCTGGGAAAGACCAAGATTGTGCTAATAGATGGAGCGTTTTGAACAAGTGGCACCCATTTTCTGGGTTTTCACCATTTTGGCAGAGATTCTATTTTTGCTACCAAGGCGCCTGTTTCCAGGTTTTCACCAAGGCACTTTTTCTTTTTCTCATTTTTTTGTATTTTTTCATTTTTTTCATTTTTTTGAATTTTTGATATTTTTTTGATTTTTTTGTGAATCATCAAGGCGCATATTGCTAGGTTTTCACCAAGATGTTCATTTTTTCAGGTCTTTTTCTGATTTTTAAGGTTTTTTTCAGGACATTTACCAAGCAATGGATGCCTTAGGCGTAGAATTTCTTCAGATGGAGAACGTTGATTGGTTCTCGGAGTTGTTCTCCTTCAGTCATTGAGAGTTGATAGGCACCAGAGCCAAAAGTAGCAATGATAACAAAGGGACCCAGCCAATTGGGTTCGAACTTCCCCTTGCGTTCTCGATGGGATTGATTTTTAGGATTTTCTCTCAAGACTAGATCACCAACCTGAAATTCTTTGTGTCTGACTTTCTTGTTGTAGCCTCTAGACATTCTTTTCTGATACACTCTGAGATGATCATACACTGCTTGCCTGCGCTCATCTAGTAATTCCAGTTCTTGTAACCTAGACACTCTGTAGTCTTCATCAGTGACGAGTCCATGCATTCTGATTCTGAGTGATGGGATTTCAACCTCAATAAGTAGTACTACTTTAGACCCATAAACTAAAGCAAAAGGTGTAGCCCCTATAGGCGTTCTAATACTAGTTCTGTATGCCCAGAGAGATGGATTGATCATGAGATGCCAGTCTCTTCCTGTTTTATTCACTGTTCTGTGCAAGATTTTCAAGAGATTTTTATTTGAAGCTTCAGCTTGTCCATTCCCTTGAGGATAGTAGATAGATGACCAATGTTGAGTAATCTTGAATTTAGCACATAAGTCATCTAGATCCTTGTTTTTGAATTGTCCCCCGTTATCTGTGATTATAGAGTGAGGGATCCCATATCTACAAATGATGTAGTTCAGGATGAACATAGAGATCTGTTTTCCCGTTGCTTGTGTTAGAGGAACTGCTTCTACCCATTTTGTAAAATAATCTGTAGCTATGATTATATGGGTATGTCCATTAGAAGAGTGCGGATGGATAGCACCTATGAGATCAAATGCCCATTTTTGAAAAGGCCATTGTGTAGTAAAGGGAATCAGATCTCTCCTTGGAGCATGAATCAAGTTGCCATGTACTTGACACTGTTGACAATTTTTAGCAAATTTAATAGCCTCTTTCTCCATTTCAGGCCAATAGTACCCAACCCTAATAAGTTTTCGAGCTAACGTTAAACCGTTCGAGTGTGACCCACATATACCCTCGTGGACTTCCTCTAATGCACGTTGAGACTCTTCCCATTCTAAACATCTAAGTAATGTACCATCTAGACCTCATTTGTACAGATCATTACCAATGATGACATATCAAGATGCGGATCAGATAAGGTTTCATTTCTCAAAATGGTTAAAGGACTCAGGGATGATTTGATCGTGGAGATAGGAGAACAGATTTTTGTAGCGAGATGAGTCATAACCTACAACAGTGCAGATCATGTGGGTTTCAGGGAAGTCATATGAAGGATAGGATAGGGCTTCCACAGGAACTCGTAGCATAGTTCATGTTCGAGCTACTGTAAGAGAGTAGATAATGTCACCATTGCATCAGCAGCCTTATTCTCCGTTCTGGGTATTTGCTCAAATGTGATAGAGATGAAGTATTTCTTTAAATCATCTACCATTATCTTGTAAGGAATGAGCTTTTCATCTTTGGTTTGGTACACATCATTGACTTGGTGGATAACCAATTGTGAGTCTCCATGGATGTGCATCTCTGTAACTTTCCACTGTATTGCCATTTTCATACCATTGAGAAGTGCCTCATATTCATCAATATTGTTTGTGCAAGGAAACTTTAGTCTAAATGCTTTGGGTATTGAGTATCCTTGAGGAGTGATGAACAATATGCCTGCTCCAGATCCATTCTGTGTGTAGGAGCCATCAAAGAATAACCGCCATGCTCTAGAAGAGAGGTGCATGATAGAGGAATCGGGAAATTCCATTTGCATGGGTGTATCATCAAACATGGGTGCATCTGCTAGTTGATCAGCAATAACTTGACCTTTTATAGCTTTTCTTTCAACATATTCAATATCAAATTCACTTCGAAGCATGACCCATTTAGCTAGTCTACCGGTGAGGGCCGCCTTGCTTAGTAGGTATTTTAGTGGATCAATTTTTGCTACTAGATGCGTGGTATGAGCTAACATATAGTGTCTCAATTTCTGTGATGCAAAGATCACAGCTAGACATGCCTTCTCTATCATTGAGTAGTTCTTCTCATAGGCCACTAAAGTTCTGCTGATATAGTAGATGGCTCTTTCTTTCTTGTCTTCATCATGTTGCGCTAGCAATGCCCCCAGTGATGTGGCTGTTGCAGAGACATACAAGATCAATGGCTTCCCATGAATAGGAGGCATCAAGATAGGCGGATTTGATAGATACTTCTTGATATGGTTAAATTTGTTCTCGCATTCTTCATTCCATGCAAAGGTCACGCCTTTATGTAATGTTTTTGTAAAAGGTTGTGATATGTTAGCTAACTGTGATATGAATCTCCTGATGGATTGTACTCTGCCTTGCAACGTCCTCATTTGACTGATATTTGTGGGAGGTTGCATCTCTATTATAGCCTTGACTTTAGCTGGATCAACTTCAATGCCTTTCTTTGAAACTATGTATCCTAAGAGCTTTCCAGAAGTGACACCAAAAGCACACTTCTTAGGATTTAGTCAGAGACTAAACTGTTCCATTCTGTCTAGGATCATGCTCAGGTCTGTTAGATGTTCAGTTCTAATCATGGATTTTGCCAAGGTATCATCCATGTAATCCTCCATTTTTTTATGTATCATATCATGAAAAATTGATGTCATTGCTCTTTGATATGTAGCTCCAGTATTTTTGAGTCCGAATGGCATAACATTCCAACAGAAGGTTCCCCACGCACATGCGAAAGCTATTTTCTCTTGATCTTCTGGAGCAATTTTGATTTGGTTGTACCCAGAAAAGCCATCCATTAAGGAATACATTTCATAGCCCACAGTCATGTCCACTATCATATCAATGTTAGGCAACAGAAAATCATCCTTAGGGCATGCTCTATTCACATCTCTAAAGTCCGTGCATACTCTGATTGAACCATCTAGTTTTGAAATAGGTACAATGTTAGAGATCCACTCAGCATAGTCTATGACACGGATGAATCTAGCTTTTAAGAGTTTTTCTAGTTCTGCTTTGACTAAAAGTGCAACATGAGGATGCATTTTTCTCAATTTTTGCTTGACCGGTTTTACTCCAGGAGCAATGGATAGATGGTGCATAATGAGATTGGGATCCAATCCGGGCATATCTGAATATTTCCATGCAAAGTTGATCTTTTTGTCTGATAAGAATGTAGTGAATTTCTGTTTCTCTTCTTCTGATAGAGATTGTGCTACATATACCAATTGTGGTTCCTCTGTTGTACCCAAATTGATGGATTGAGTTGGCTCAATCAGAACTGAAGATCTATCCTGTAAATGACTTGGAAGGACATCAAATATCTCATCCTTAGGTGCCTCAGAGAGGTTTTCACCTTCAAATACGTCTTTTCTTTTTACTTTTGTTGGTTTTGAGACTGCCACAAAGTGGTTTTCACCCTCAGAACTCTTTTTTTTTTCTTTTTATTTTTTTGACTAAGATATTTGATGTCCGACTTGGTCATGCTGACGCTCGGTTTGCTGATGGAAGTCCTCATAGGCTCAACTGCATTGAGGTAACAAGCAAGGGCATAGTCATTTGGGAAGGTATAAATACCATGGTTTGGGTTTGTGGAAGTTTGGTCGATAAGATCAGGGCGTTGGATAGTCAAAGCAGGAAAAGCTTGGGATATGGTGTTCACAGTCATAGATATGTCATCATTGGTCCTAACTTGACGCTCAAGTTCAAAGGTGATATTACAGCTCAAAATGTTCAATTCGTGAATAGGCTCAACATCATCATGGGAGTCCTCTTTAGCCATAGGTGGATCAGACACGTTAAGTTCATTGTTTCTCTCTAGACCTACGTTGGGTTGAGATACATATTGGTGAATAAAATCAATATATTTCTCTGTTATAAGCTCATCTTCTTCTGGAATGGCACCCCATTCATAGTCATTTGACTCAGCTTCTGATTCAGGATCTCTAGGAAATCTTAGAAAATGTGTGAAATCAGGATGAATACCCCAAGAAGGATTACCCTCAGTCTCTGACTTGAATTCATATTCATGGGAATCAGTGTCAGAATAACTATCCCCTTCTTCTTGATCAGTTTGATTGCCTTCGAGATTAGTTGGTTCTTGTGGTGCAACCATCTCTTGTGCTACAGTAGGTTCTTGTGTTTCTACTACATTAATTCTTCTGATAGGATCATCTTTATCATCAAGAAGATCTTTGATCTCTTTAGGCAATTTTTCATAGGGGATAAGCTCAGAGCTATTTGAATCATCATCAAAGGGTTCTGTTTCTTCTTTCTTAAGAAGGGGTTCTCCTAGTGCAATTTGTTCTATGACATGAGAAAAACCACCTTTGAGATGATAGGGTTTCTTCTTAAACCCTAAGCCACCAGTATCTTTGTTGGCTCTAACAATATGTGAAATGGGTGTCACAAGACCCTTTCCTCTGATTCCTAGAGGTCCTTGACTGGAATATCCCATCTTGGCTATTAATTTATTTCCTAGACCATATGAATTAGAAGGGATTGTAGGTGCTATAGATTCACTAGGTTGAACAATTTTAGATTCAGAATCCTCTTTATATAGCCATGCCAGCACAACCTCATCCTCTTCAAATTCTTGTTTGGATACTTGCTCCGCCACAAAATTTCTTTTGTATGCTTCCATAGGTTCCTTAGGTTCTGATTTAGACTGCTTCAAGGATTGTCCATGTGACTTAGGTGAGATTGGGAGAGATTTCAGAGACAAGACTGGCTCTATAGTGTATTCTCCCATCCCATTTTCTTTGATATTGATCTCTTTAGCAATGTTGTCCATCTTAGATGTGGAAGCAACATTTAGTTGCTTGATGGAAGATTCTCTGTTATTGGGAACAAGCTTATCGACACTCTCCTTCAATGTATTGCAAGTTATACTCAGATCTGCTGGGATAGTAACCTCCACTCCTTCATAGGAAAATTTCAAGCATTGATGGTACGTAGAAGGAATAGCTTGCATTTCATGTATCCAGGGTCTCCCTAGAAGGATATTGTAAGCCAATGGTAGATCAAGCACCTGACATGTGGTATCTTTGATGACCGGACCCACTCGGATGGGTAAGACAATGGTGCCTTTAGAAGCTCTTTCTTGTTCATCATAGGCTTTTATGGTGATCTTCTTTCGAGGATCAATAGCCATCTCTGAGAATCCCAACTGTGTGATTAAGTTGTAAGAACAAATGTTGAGGCCTGTGCCCCCATCTATCAACACATGTTTGACTTGACAGTTCTGGATCAAGACTTCTATGTGCAAGGGCTGATTATGTGGGTGACTTAGGGAGTTGTCATCTTCCTCTGAAAAGGAGATATATTGCGGAGATGTTAGATGACCAACCATAGTCTGGAACCTGTCTAGATCTAGATCATCAGGAACATTAGAGCCGAGCAAAGCTTTGTCTAGGATATCTCTGTGAGCTGGAGATATTCGAAGTAACTCAAACATAGAGATTTTGGCATTGGTATGCTGGAGTTGTTGGATGACGTTGTAAGATGTAGGTCTTGTATCCTTTGGATTGGAAGATTTTGAGGCAACCTTCTATCTAGAAGCAGATGTGAGATTGAAAGGTATCTTAGGGACATTAGATGAACTTGGTGTTTGTCCTTTCAGATGAGCCTAAGCTTGTGATCTGGTAACTGCATTAGCTGAGGAATGATTTCTGTCTCTTTGTACAATCATGATGACATTACAGCTCTCAGAGAGATATGGTTCAACCATATTGATGACAACATTGTTTCCAGGGTAGGCATAGTTGACTTTTGCCCCCATGTTAGGCTAAGAAGTGGAAACTCCCTTGCCATGTTGTGGAAACAATTTTGTACATGTTGTGTGATCATTATTGCTAGTAGGATTATCGATCATGATGTCCCCTTGATCTATCAAGTCTTGAATGGTATGCTTCAAGTGGAAGCATCCATTAGTTCTGTGGCCTTTAGTTCGATGGAAAGCACATAATTCATTATCTTTCCACCAATATGGTTTTGGATCCGGATCAGGGTTTTGGATTGGTGGTAAAGAGATCATGTTATCAGCTATCAGGGTTCTCAGGGCAGATTCCAAAGATTCTCCCAGGGGAGTAAACTTTCATTTATTATCCCATCGTTTGAATGGCTTCTTTGGAGATGGTTCAGCAGATTTTTGCTCTGAAGCTTCAATGGCTTTGGTGGCAAGGGTGAGATTGTAGGCCGGTGCCTTTGATAGGGTGCGAATAGTGTCAACAACACCATCAGAGATGATACCTTTGTTTCTATTCTAGCTCTTGTTTTTATCTTTTGAGCTAGATCCAGATTCAGACTTGTCCTTTTGAAGTGTGATTTCTCATTTCTTGACAAGTACTTTCTCAATCTTGATTGCATTATCCACCATTTTATCAAAAGATACATGATCTTGCATTTGTAATGGATAATTGAGCTCTGGAACAAGGTTATTGATAAAGATTTCAAGTTTCTCCATTTCGGGAATTTGTCTAGCATATAGAGAGAACTTCTTTCTCCACCTCTTGAGGAAAGTTAGGAATGATTCCCCTGGATATTGCTTGAGGTTACAGATATCGATCATGGTGACCGGATGTTGAATATTGTAGGAATATTGTTGATAAAATAATTTAATCAATTCCTCAAAAGTTTTGATCGTAGAAGGTAATCTTGAAAACCACTGAATGGATGCTCCTCCCAAGGATCTAGGAAAAAGACACATTAGATAAGTCAGTTCATGCATGAATTCCATGGATTGCATACAGAACTCTTTGACATGATCTTGAGGATCAGAGTGTCTGTCATATTTGTCGTACTTTGGCATCTCCACTCTTTTTGGGAATGGAGGCATATACAAGTCTTTGTCAAAAGGGAAAGGACAAAGGGCCTCCATGGAGAATTCCTTGGGTTCCTTCTCTTTCTCAATTTTATTCATTTTGACCTGCATAGCGTGCAGCTAGTTCATTATGGCCGTCATCGGAGTTTCTTCCTCATGCGTGATGATATCTTTGACATTGAAGTGAGGAGGAAGTTTAGCTCCTTCTTGGGCTAATTTCAAAAAGTATGCCTCTCTATCCATTTTCAAGAAATGCCTCATCATTCTTTTGAATTCATCATCATTCTGACACCGATGGATTTCAGAGGGTGTAGGTTCTTGGTTAGCATTATGTTGAGAATGGTGTCCCTGGGATCCTCCTCCTAGAGAACCGTGGTTTGTCCCTGCTTGAGACATGATAGGATTTTTTGGGCTCCCTGGAACAGATTGAGGAGGAGTTTGTTGATTACCTCTATGAGTTGATAAAGGAGGTATGTAATCAGTTTTCAATCAAAA
Source organism: Chamaecyparis obtusa (assembly GCA_027943335.1). Lineage (NCBI taxonomy): Eukaryota > Viridiplantae > Streptophyta > Pinopsida > Cupressales > Cupressaceae > Chamaecyparis > Chamaecyparis obtusa. Next base: position 254,705 of record BSBK01001907.1, read on the forward strand.
GTTACCGAGACCGTCGTCTTCATAGATACCTGACTTGATGAGTTGTTCAAGAGTTGGACCCGGGGTATTGGTCAAAAGTAAGTTCTGAGATGTTTCTTCTGATTTCTTGTGTGAAGAAGCTCTGGTCTCCACCATTAACTTTGAATGAAACAGAAGAAAAGGATGAAGACAACTGAAGAACAAATTGATTCGAGAAAATCGGATGACGCCACTTTGTCAAGATTATGATAGTTTTGAAGATCTGATGAGATGTGGGTGAAGGAAACTGTGCCCTGGATGTATGGGATAGATCACCCAAAAGATAGCGGACACGAGTTCCCAACACTTAGTCTATTTTTGAAGATTGATAGTTATGACAAGGTTTTGACACGAGATAAAAAGGACACAAATTGATCAAACAGAAGACTAGATCGGATTCAAAAGATCAAACTCAGAAAATGGTAGAATGCTCAATAACTACTGCTCTGTTCCTGACACAATGATATTTTTGACAGATTCTAGAACTAGGCTGGAAACATTGGATATCTTGCAATTTGACAATTTCTGACAACTCTCTCAAATTTTTCCAAACGACACTCTGCAGACTCATACGACACTGGGTAGTCTATGAAACGACAGTTGCTAAACTCGTATGACAGTTGGGCAGCAATGAAATGACAGTTGTTAAACTTGTATGACAGTTGGGTAGCAATGAAACGACAGTTGTAAATATCATACGATAGTTGCTAATAGGATTTTGACTTCCTTGGATTTGCTGGCATGAAAACTCGTACGACACTGGGTTCTCAGTCATACGACAGATGGGCAATACTGAAATGACATTTGACAAAAAGTCATACGACTTTTGACTTCCTGAAATGACTTTTGACTCTAGAAAGGATTTTACGTCAATTTTTGCAAAATTTAAGGTTTTCAGTTCTGGATTGTTTGCAAATTGTACTGTCCAGATTTTGAAGGTTATACCAGATTTGATCATTTTTAATAGCCAAGTAGATAAACAAACACGCAAAACAACAAGCAAGTGATTCCAAGCACGTCTAAAAACAATGAACAAGGGCAAAAGCAACCTTGCGCATGAAAAATCAAGTGACCAAATTGTGCTAATCCCTGAGAGTACTAATTGTGTATGTTCTGAAAAGTTTTGCAATAACACACATATACCTGAGAATGAAAAAAATTGGCCTCTCTAGGGTTTTTAGTAATGGTTTGACTCTGCAACTTTTATGATTCAAAGGGGTAAACTCCAATCCCGGTGCACCAGGGTTTTGACACAGTCCGAGAACTTAATCTTCAAGAGCTGCTAGGGAGATCTGACAACCCAAAAATGAACCATACCCATGGAGATTTCTACCACAAGGACATTTATATAGCGGCTGTCACTACCACGATGAAAATGGCTATGACCGCTTGAGGTTCCGTCAACGCAGTTTTCCCTATGAAGGGATTGTCTGCTATGGTTAACCCTCTCTAAAGGTGACTGACAGATTTATACCACAAGGGGACTTGGCTCTAGATTCAAGGTTTTGACACCTCTTCACTTTTAACCCAAACAAAGCAAGCAGATTAATCCGACACGCTAAGACAAAGTTTTGTTCCACCAAGGTTTGTGATATCAACTCCACGTGATCTATCAACCTCTCCGGGGAGAGAATGTATCAATCAATAAGAGAAGACGCACTAACCAATTTTGATTCACCAAAGCTCATGATATCAACCCCACGTGATCTATCAACCTCTCCGGAGAGAGAATGTGTCGATCAATAAGAGAAGACTCACTAACCAAGTTGAATGTGAAACGCACTAAGTATCTTCCCTACCTACAAGGATTCTGTCGTCAAGAAGGATTTTGCTGGGAATCCAATCTCTCAAGAATCACGAATAGTGTTCATAGGGCCTAATTACTATGTGAGCACAGATATATTCCCGAAAGCAAATCTACCAAAATCATCCAAAAAGTAGAAAGAGGAACACTTAACGCTTAAAGCAAATATGAGATGAGTCCACAAGTTGGAACACTTAACACCTCACACAAGCTGAAAATGAGTCCACAACTTAGAAAATAAGTGAGTTCCTAAAAGCACAAAAGGGTTGCCAAGTGGAACATTTAACGCTTCTGTCCTGTTGACCCCTCCCCTTTATGGCGCTGAGATTGCAACCACGGGGCGGAAATGAGGGGCCGACGGATTAGCGAGTCCAATAACCCAAGATAGCAATCAAGATCAATCACAAGTATTCTAAGACTACTTAATGAATCCTTAAGGGATCACAACCTAGTATCAAATTATGCAAATGTGTAGAAATAGATCAAAAGCATGAAAAGATGCACACAAGTTTGACACGTGAGAGATTTATTTTAAGTCCAAATCGAAATTTTTTTAGAAGAAGGAGAATACCTCATGATCCTCGCAACGCGCTTAGTAGATTTTACCTGATTTTTAGCAATTCTTGCACTTTTCCTAATCAAAATCAGCAGAAATCAATCAGAAACAGTAAATTTCAATTGTTAGGGTTAACTGTCAGTCAAAATCTGAAAATCAAATCTGACAAACTGTCTGCAAAAATGAAACGACAATTTAAATCTGGTACCAAAACTCGTATGACAGTGGGTATGCTCCTAGACGACAGTCCAGAAACTCGTACGACACTGGGTATGATACCATACGACAGTAGAGCTCCCAAACGATAGTGGGTATGCAATGAAATGACCCTCGATCTGATAGACTATCGTATGACAGGGGGTTCAGTATCATACGACAGTGGGTATGCTCCCATACGACATTTGTCAGAAACTCGTACGACAGATGTACGGACAAAAATTAAAAATCACAGTTTTGCACAGATCCTGAGAAGAAAAAGACAGAAATTGATAGAATTGAATCGGAAACCCGTTTCAGGGCCCTACGGTGGGTGCCAGAAATGTGTTTGTGAAAATTGTACCTGATATGTAGACACAACACTCAGTAAAACATTAGAGGTTAGTGATAATCAAAATCGTGCAAAATTGAAATCTAATCTAACCAAGCGATTTACTGCCTTCTAATAGGTGCGAGATTGATGTTCTCAGATTGTAATCGAGATCAGTGACCTAGACGACACCTAAATGAAGGATTTGAATGCAAAAGATGGATATGAAATTGAATGCAATTAATCTATATTTTTGATATTTTCTATGCAATAAGAATGATAAACTGATATGCTATGGATGCTAAATGATCTAACAATGAAGATTCTAACAATGATATGAAAACTATGAAATTCTATGCTAAGATATAAAAAACTATGCAATTGAAATTGATCTCACAAAGCTTTGAATTCGCAAGTTGATTCCTCAGCCTCCAATTCTCCAGCGTGATTGTGCAAAATATGTGGATGAATTATGAAGAGCTGAAGCCTTAATTTTATAGAAATCCAGGGCTTTAGAGGTGCATGGATAGAAGCCATAAATCACTCAAATAACTCAGGTTGATTTTTGAGTTATTTTTAAATAAAGGATAATTAACTCACAAAAACATGCAAAAGCTAAGTTTTAACTCAAAATAGAGTTTAGCTTTAATTGATAATTGAGAGTTGTCTGCTTTTATGATTGTGCATGTTTTATTTATGAATTAATTTAATAATAAAGTGATTTATTTCCAACTTAACTGCTTTTAAAAATAAAACAATTGATTTATGGGTTAATCAATTATTTAATCAAACTTTTATTAAAAACTATATTATTAAATAATGACAACTTGCTTTAATTAATTAAATAAGAATTTAATCAATTATTCATATGATATTAGATTTATTGTCAAAATTAAATAATACAATTAATAATAGATAGAATTAAATTTAATTACACAATTAAGTGGCAAATATTAAATCTAATTAATTAAATATGAAAATATTTAATTAATCAAACTTTAGGATAAATGTGATTTATTGCCAAATAATTATAAAATTAAAGATAATTATGATGATTAGGAATATTACTAGGAATATTCCCCGATGTAGAATTTAAGATAATCAATTATGATTCGATGATGTTTAGATGTGCCTTAGATTAGGACTTTGATGTCGATTTTGTTCGATTTGTCGATGTAGGAGGTTAATGAACTTATAGCCCATTTTTGGGGTATTACAATACTATAGGAATGAAGCCCCGCAATTTCACCAAAGCGTTAATCCCTAAATTGTTGAACCTTGGTTGTAGGCTCTATAGGAAATAAGCCCCATTATTTCACCAAGGGTCAAGGTAAATGCTCTCCATTGTTAACATGGTAGAGAGTGAACCCATGGGAAATAGAACCTTGGTTGTTGGCACTACAGAAAAGAAGCCCTACGATTTGACCAAAGGGTCAACCCCTCTAAAATATGTAATTTTATTTGTCTAAAAATACAAGAACTAAAAAATACAAAAACCATCTACATATATACTCAAGCATAAATAAATTTTAAAACCTAATAACATAGTGTAGTGTAAATAAATTTTAAAAACCTAATAATTAACTAAAAATTTCAAAAAAAAATATAACATATGAGAAAAAAAAAACAAGGAAAAGGAGAATTTGGTGCACCTAGTAAAGTAGTGCTAGAGTGTCAAGTGATGTAGCAATGCTCGTAGTTGAAAAATGCCTCGTAATCTAAGGGGGTTCACTATAAACTCTTTTCCAAAGTCCATACAAAGAGTTGAAAGTAACAAAATACCTATTTTCTTAGGCTTTTAAACCAGTCATGAAAATGTGAGTTAAATAATGACATCTTAACAAGATCAAATATTGGTTCTAAGCATTTTAACATTTGTCACCTATCTTGATTAGTGGAAACAACTCAAAACCCTCTAGATGGCTTGTTAGCCTCTTTTTCTCTCCTTTTCACTCTTTTAAATTCATCTTTCATTTCATTCAAGTTCTATTGGTTCTTACACACACAATCTCTAGAACTCTCTTGGCTTTCCCAACTTTTTATTGCACTCTCACTCTTGCTTTCTACAATAGTCTCGTGTTTGCTACACTATTGTCTTACAACAATATCTATAGCTCTTTTGGTTTTCTCGATCTTATCTGGTAATACCTTTCTATCTCTCTTGTATATTTGAGCATCTTGGGATTTAACACATCTCTTCTCTATTAGATTTTTTTAATTTATCTTTTCATGTATCTATCTATTTGTCTATCTATCTATCTGGTTGTTGTGGAGTTGGAAACACCAAAATAGGGACTTGACTGAGGCAAGTCTCCAAACAGTCCCAGATATTTTTCCTCTCTTATATGTCACGAGGGCTTCATGTAGTGAACTTGGTCCTTGGATCATAGCATGTACGTTCATAGCATACTAAATAATCCCCCTATTTTTTAAAAATATTGCCCCAAACTCCTTTTTTGTCACCCTCTCCAATAGCCACCCAGTACCCCCATACCCCTTTTCCTATATAAACCCCCACCCCACCCCTCCTAAAAAACCCCCTCCCCCTATTTAGGCAATATATTGTCCCCTTTTTTTGCCCATTTAAAAACCTCCAATATGAACACACATGATATCATATTGACTCTTCAGTGAAGACCCCGTGTGTTATGTGTTCAATTTTATTGGGAGCATTCAAACATACGAGGGGTTTTTGATGCTCTACTTATTTTATTTTTATTTATCTCTTTTCTTTAATACCTTTTATGATATTTCTGACAAGTTTTGGGTTTAATAGGTTATCTGAAGAACAAAGTTGGGTTTTCTCAATATCTTGAGTATTTTCTATCATGGTCCATCCAAAGCTACAGTGTGTTGCACAAACTTCCACGTGTTGCACTAGCATCTTTGGCCAAGATGCTCAAATTTGCACCAAGGACTACCTGACATCCTCACTTTCCATTTATGTAATCAATATCTTATTTTTCCTTCATCTATAATTAGATATCTTCATGGGTTTATCTACTTGGACATATCTAAATTGGTGTTGTGAAATTGGGTCTCAAAAGGAACATTGTTTCCTTTTCAAAGGGTTAGATTTACTCCACTATAATTACACTTTATTTATCTATTGAAATTTTAAAAAAAACATAACCCCACATTGTGCTATAGCTCAACATGCCAAATGACTATTTCTTAACCAAAGATATTATAAATGAAGATAAGGATGGGTCCCATCGAGAGGGCTTTAGAATCTATTATTATAAAAGGGGACGATCCACAAGATAACAAAATATCCATCGTAGAGTAAATTAAAATCTCATTCTTGAAAATTAGAACTTCTATATATAGTAATTCTCAATTTGTTGTAAATCCCTTAAAGGTGGGACTGAAAATTTCTTAGAGACTTGAGAATCTTTATCCCCCATATCAGACATCTTAATAATTCAATTAAAATTTAAAAAAATAATTAGAACCAAAAGAAACTTGATTCAATGACAAAATTCATGTTATAAGCACCTAAATGATACTAGATTCAAATATTCAATAACACCAAAAAAAAACTTAAAAGAATAAAATCATTAACATTTAAATTATTAAATTTTTTAATCTTAAAATTTTAAACCTACTCATTGTTACAAACCCAAGGAACAAATAGCTTATAAAATACTCCTAAAACTTTTAGGAATCGGATCCATACCTAGATCTTAGGTTTAGATTATTCCCACATCTTCTTTAGAAATTGATATTTATTTACTTTAATAATGACATTAGAGTACTATTTAAATTAGAGAATCATTTCATTTGTTTCACACGCAAATCATAACTTCATCATTAAAAAGAAAATATTATCTTTAATTGGAATGGTCACCTATTCAGCGGCCTGTCATATTTAACAATGACATTCTGAATCAGCAAAATAAAGATGTTTTTCTCTTTTTAAGAAAAGGACTTCACGCTTACAAAGCTTGTCTCTCCACATTTAGAATGTCCAGTTTTTTTGACGTGGTTTTTTAATAAAAAATTTAACATCAACATTTAAAAAAAGAAAACTCACTTCCCAATACAATCCTCGACATTGCAGTTGCGCTCAATTTTTTTATATAAAAACCGTATGTCCTCCCTCCTCTGAAGCTGAAAAACTGCTGGATATTCACGATAGTTCTTCCAATCATAATTCATGGCTGGAGCAAAGGTTGAGCAATAATAAGGTTATATGCAGAGAGGTAAAGTTCGAGTTAACGGTAGGAATGGGAGACGCAGGAAAGATTTCAGAAATTTGCTCATTTTTTACAAGATTTCCATTTAAACTTATTTTTGAGGGTTTGAACCTCAGAAATCTGTATATTTTCATCGGTTACCTTTTGTGCTGTGCATAGAGGCGTCGTGACGGTGACAAGTAGGTTTAAATTTCTGAATGTTTGCAAGATCCAGTGAAATTTGCTCATTTTATCATGATTTTCATTTATACATATTTTTGAGGGTTTGAACCTCAGAAATCCATAGTTTTCCATTGATTACCTTTTTGTGCTGTGCATAAAGGCCTCATAATGGCGGCATGGAGATTTAAATTTCTCAATGTTTGCAAGATCCAGCAATGTTCGTAGAATTTCCTCAGAAAAGAAGAGGCAAATGCGAGTTGTATGTTCCTCTCGAGAGGTTAATTGTTCAGTGATCTGTGCGTACCAGCGCTTTAATATGACAAAAGAAAATGTTTTATTCATATTTGAATTACCTTAGCTTTCGTTCTGTAATTTTGCCTCCGCTGTCGCTCTGTTAGCGCAAACTGAAATATCTCTGTAAATATTTCCATCTCAAAACAATACAGCAACAATACATCATATTTTTAAATATTTCTCTCTCAAAACAATACAACGTATACAATATATCTGAAATGTTTCTTTAAATATTTCCCTCCCTCAAAGTAATACAATACAGAATATCTTCAAATATTTGCTTCTCTCAAAACAGTACACACCCGTTTCAGTTTCTTTAAATATTTGTCTCTCAAAACAGTACAGCATATAATTCCTTCTCTCAAGACAATAAAACATATCTGGAATTGCACTGGAATTCAAGACCATTGGTGTGCAGGGGTAATTTTATGATTGCAGTAACCATAAAAATAAAAATAAAAAAAACTTTTCTGTTTTGGTTTACTTATGCTATTGCATTAGGGGTTTAACTTGCTTAGTTTACGAGTTAAAAATTAAAATTGATAAAGCGAATTGTAATAAAAAGCTTAAAAAAATGGAAACGCAAATTAAGGGTGATGCATAAAGAATACACCTCTCCAGTCACATCTCAATTGCACGGTAAGTCCTGGTGGAATAAACTACTACACTTATTTTTTTAAAAAATTATATAAAAAATTTATTACACTACTACTACTACACTTATGGAGGATAAGGTTTTATGTAAAGCGAGTGAGGTTGGAAGATAGGAGGAATAGGCAAGTGAGGAAAAATGATAGGAGGTAGAAGGATAATGAATGGAAGGATTGTGAAAGGGTAGATGGAAAGGAAGGCAAGCTCAACATCAACACATACCTTGAAGGGTGGTGAGAGGATGGAGGAATCGTGAATGAAGGAATACGTGAAGGAATATGGCGAATGGATAGTAGAGGTTGTGGTTTAGGCACGTGGAATGGAAGAATATTTTTGGAGGGAGATGAAGTGGAAGCTTTTGGAAGCTTGAATGTCAACTTCACTTTTTGTTCAACATCGGACTCTTTTAAGAGAGACTTTGGAATCCATATAGTCGTAGGCTTTTTATTTCCTTTTGATGATCTAGAGAGAATATCTTCAATTATGAATTTTGGAACTCATACTTGTCTTGTAGTTTTTTTCTTAGATATCTCTTTGGACTTTATGCTTCCATGTCTATTAGAGGAGACATGGTGATCTTTTTTTTTTATGGATTCTTGTATTGCTTCTTTTTCTTGTATTGAACATTCAAGTTACTTCCAAAAGACTTGAGACTTGTGGAAGAAGAAGGAGGATATGACTGGTTTAGATGGGTGGTTGGATGAAAAGGATTCAAGGGTATGCATATATTTGTATATTATTGTACTTAAGGCATATTATTTCTAAATTATTAATTCAATTATCTTATAATGACAAATTACTAGTACTAATTAAACTTTAAGTTACCATTTTTATCAACAATTATATGTGAAAGAGTAATGCTTCTACTTAGTAGTCCAAAATGGCTCACGATTAGAATACACAAATGATTTAGTTTAAGGACATTATTATGTTTGAAGGTTTCATTTCTTATGATAGTATTAGTCTATAATACACATCTTAAAATACGATAATGTAGTAAGAAGAATTTTAAGGATAATTGTAAGATAGTTGAAGTAGAGAAGTCACTAATACATTTGGGCCTCTTTTTTGACGGACATTTCTAACGGATGGGCACATTTTATGAATTTGGTGTTTTTTTTTGTAGTTGTGCCCGCAAATGTTGGAATTGTGATGGTTACGAGCACACATTAAAAAAAAAAGACAGATCAAATTCATTTTTATTTTATCGTGCCTAAAGGTAGCTCTGCAGAAGGTAGCTTTGTGGAAGCCCACCCCATTCTTGGGAAGTCGAATGCCGTGAAGTCATGAATGTCGTGAAGCTTCAACCCCGTGAATGCCATGAATGTTGTGAATGTTGTGATCCATCGTAGGTATGCAATTGTTTTTTATTTCCAAAATATAACCTAAATCATGGCAAATTGTTTGTTCATTTTTCTTCTATTGCGTGCATGCGCCAACAAAAATGCTTATTCATTGACATAAAGCTCCAATAGACTGTCGCACCCTTACAATCTAGAAATGCTCAATTAGGAATCTTTACAAATCCTTTCCCATAGTATTCTACCCAAGACACAGGAGCCTCCGTAGCTCCCAAACCCCCTCTTCCTTCTAGTCTATCTGGAGGTGATGGGGTTTTAGAGTGAAAAAGTTAACCACCCAAATGTAAATGTGGTAACACGTAGGTAGCATAGTCACATTTAACATAGTTAGGACAATATTAAAAAAACACAGTTAGGAGGCATCTATTTTTTTTGTTTGATACATGTCTAATTTGGCCTACAGGATGTGCCTAGGACTTCTTCAGCATTGACTATCAGTTTTGTGGACCTCATTTTGGTGACCTCGTTGGAGCTGGTCTTCTGCTATTGACTATTAAAGTCAATTTTATTTTCTAGGTATGATTGAAATGCACTATAATGACATGGGTAGCTCTTATTTACATGATATATGTAAATTTAGTTTTTTGAGTAAATATGAAGTTATTTAGTTGTGGGTTTTCTTGAATATTATTATTTTATGTTATTTCATTCTCTATACCGCTACAAGTCTGATTGTTTGCAAACAAAACTAGGGTTGCATCTTTTGTCTATTTCTCTAAACACACAAACAAAAAACCACTAAAAGAAAAAGGAAATTTAGGGTGTATGTAATTATGGTGTCAAAACAATGTATGTTGCCATCCGGTAGGGTTCAACGTGTTAGTACAATTATATGTCACATTTAGAACAAACACCTTTTGCACATCACTACAACACTCACAGGAACAAATCTAAGATAAATTAGGTTTCAGAGGAACAAAGAGTAATAGAAGGACAAAGAACAAGTAACGTGAGTGAAAAGATCCAAGTTGTCATAAATATTTTCCTTTGTCCCTCAAGATTATCTATTTATTGTAAGCCACCAAGTAGTTCCATACTCATCCAAAGTGTTAGTCACAATAATCACTATCCATTCTTATTTTGTTGCAATCAAGTTTGGGATCGATTTTTTCATTTCAAATTAATATAGACCCCTTACCCTGATCACTCATTCTCATTCACTAAATCAGTTATACTTCCCTTGACTATATTTCATCCTTCCTCCAATACCCTGTGGTAACACTTCACTACTCCATCTCATAATCCACCCTATTAATCCACCAAACTCTTACCACTTCACTACTCCATCTCATAATCCTAATCTTGATCAATCACATTCTTCACTGTCCTATTCCTATTGACACCGTTTAATAGTTTCAACGTCTTTCCCAACCTTAACCCTTGGGATTTTGACTGATGCAGGAATATCAAGGCCAAGGACAAGGCCTAGAGGGTACACCAGGGTCACTAATAGACCTTGGAAGGATTTGAAGACAAACATGACCTTACAAGGTCATTGGCATTGTAATGAGACCAATAATGGTCATTTAAATATGTTTTGATTATGTTTTTGATTGTATGTGAATCTTTTTAAAAAGGATCAAAGAATTTTAAGCCATTGATGGCATGCGATGTTTTTAATAGGGCCATGGGAGCCACTATATGTTATGAAATGTACTATAAGTGCCACAAATGTACTATTTCCTAAAAATGGCAAAATAATCCTTAAGGGCTCATGAGAGGGTTAGTAAGGGGTTTAAGAAGGGTTTAAAGGCCTTAGAACTAGGATGGAATCCTAAAAGGTATTTGGAAGTTAGATAAAAGACAAAATGGTAAAGATTTGTTGAAATGACAACTTTGTTGTCAATTTGGCAACACAAACTAAGAACACAAACAATCATTTATCTATTTTCTGTCATTTTTGGAGGAAGTTGAACCAACAACCGACTATAGGAAGGTTATTTAGATGATTTGAGGGTGGATTTGGATTGAGGATAGTTAGAGGAGAGTTAGGGGGAGATAGGTAGGTGTGTGAATCAATGAAGCCATGCAAAACAATTTTTGTATTAATGAAATGTAAATTACTGGAAAACTACCCTGTCTCTGCTTGTGAGGACACAGTCCTTGTTTTACATTCTTGAATTTCTTCTTTCAATGCACAATGGGATTGGGAATGAAGTATAATAGAAGTGGTTTGAGTTTTGTTCATTCCCATGCAAGGTTTATGTTGTTTTTCTGAAGTTTAAAGCACAAAGTCTCTGGTATTTGTTGACTGTTCCTGAATAGTGATGATGTGCAACAATCATTTATTTTGAAATAATAATGGATATATGTGATCCATAACTTTCATCTTAGGATCCTCACACCCTATTAATCCAACAAACTCTTACCACTTCACTACTCCACCCCATAGTCCTAATCTTGATCAATCACATTCTTCACTTTCCTATTCCTATTGACACCGTTCAATAGTTTCAATGTCTTCCCCAACCTTAACCCTTGGGGTTTTAATTGATGCAGGAGCATCAAGGCCAAGGACAAGGCCTAGAGGGCACACCAGGGTCACTGATAGACCTTGGAAGGATTTGAAGATAAACATGACCTTACAAGGTCATTGGCATTGTAATGAAACCAATAATGGTCATTTAAATATGGTTTGATTATGTTTTGGATTGTATGTGAATCCTTTTTTAAAGGATCAAAGCATTGTAAGCCATTGGTGACATGTAAAGGGTAGGAATGCACCTAGGGGTCACTTGAGGATCCTAAGTAGATGTATTGGTTTAATGACCTATAAGGTCGATGATGTTTGTAATAGGGCCATGAGAGCCACTATATGTTATGAAATGCACTATAAGTGCCACAAATGTACTATTGCAGTGAGCCCGAAGCCATGAAGATAACAATGGATATCAGTCTCTATCAGATTGTTTTTACAAATCTTAAATTGTTGACATATTCAATTAAGAACTTCATTTCAACTGCAGCTCTATAAAAATAGGTAACATATGCTAAATGTAAGCACTATTGTATGACTCCTAACTCCACTAAAATATTTGTAGTTCCCTTTGGGAAGAGGGTCCCTTCTGTGATCGAAATCTATATCTCATGTCTTTTATGTCTTGTGTATGCTTGGAATTCTCCAATTGCTGCATGGCAAAATATCAATAGTCTTTAATATTAAACATTATCGTCAAATATTTGGTGTGTTTTCCTTCCTTGACCCATATGGGTTCTCAGGTTTTTCGATAAAAGTGTTGCACATGTATGTTTAGAAATAGAATCAAGTGACACAGATTATTTGAATAGTTCTAGTTTGTCACCAGCCACACTTCTATTGGGGGAAGATTGTCCATGATATTCCCTTCTCTCATGATTAGAATCAAGGAAGGAACACCAAGTTTTCATATCCTTTTCACAAGACCCTTCATTCCAAGTGTACCCACCTAGGGCTTCTTCAAGAAAACACCTTCAAACACTTCTAGGCCTTACCAAAGGTTGTAACACCATTAGGGTGACCTATTATGACTATCCATGCAATAAAATAGGGTTCTTAAATGGATGGATAACCCAGACTGGTGCAGGGCACCCTGGAAAAAGCATGAGAGGAGAGTCATTTAGACTCATGAAGGTCAAAGTGATCTTAAAAGATAAAGATTTCAATGTAATTGGATCTATGATCCATTTTGGTATGTGATGGTTTGAATGTAAAGCCTAAACTATAAAGGCATGTAATGAAGTTAAGGGCATTAAAAGGTTAAAATGTACCTAAAGAGGGGTAATTAAGGATCATTTTGTGGATCCTAGTTTGGTTATTAGGCCTCAATTGCCAACATGGAAAATTATAAGGCTTTTAAGGGATTTAGGAGTTTTTAGGAGGTTTGATGTAGTTATAAACCTTTAAAAAGGTTAGTGCAAAATGATTATAAGTTTTCAAAGTTGACACTCTAGTGTCAACTAGACAGCAAATCCTCAATAATTTCTAATTGTAACCAACTGGTAACAGTCATGTAACTGATTGTTACGGTTGGGTAGAGGATCTCTAGCCTTGTAAGGCTTTATAGAGGAGTAATAGGCATGTCTAGGTAGTATGGAGAGATGGTGGAAACCTGACAAAGTATTGTAGTGAAGTTTTAATCAATAAAACTAAGAATATTCTCTACAACTTACTCTCTGTTCACGGTACAGTTTGAAACAGTAAGTTTTAATAATTGTTTGCAATGTGATCTTAGTGTAGGAATGGTTTAGAAAATTGGATTAGTTATATTCCAAACTCCCTTGCATTCTTTGTATCATTTTATTGTGTTTGTTGAAGAATATTTGGACTAGTGTGTTAAAACGAGCGACTGGTTAGACACAGACATCCTTTCTTTGGTTTGAAGTTCTTAGAATGATGAATCTCTCCCACCCTCTATAATTTATATGATTGGTGGGAGAGAATGAAGATGTAATATATCATTTTAGTGTACTGATCAAATGTAGGGATATAGGAAGTTGTTTTTGAAGATCACTAAATGACAGTCAGTTCAGGGAATAACTATTGCAGAAAAATGCACTCTAATGCAGGGTTCCTATCTTTCATTTGAACCGTTATATCATGATAATTATTTAACATGTTTGTGAGAACCTAATTATGCAAATACTCACTAGAGGGATTAGAGAAATAACATGTCATTCAAAAGTTACAGACCTATGTACATAGGTCTATCGAAGAAGGAAACAAATAGGCAAGTTTGTTGTATTTAATAAAAATGGTGTGGTGTTAATGGGTCAGAGGTGTCTGGAGGATGTGGGAAAGGACTTGGTAGTATTTCTAAGTGTTTTTAAAGGAAGTGGAACTCATAGGTAGGGTTTTCAGTGGATTGATGCATCAATATGTTAGGATTCTTAGGGGTTAGGATCACCTTATAAATAAGAACCATGAGTTTGGTTGGTGAAACCTATTGGATGAAGAATACATGGTATGGATCATGGAGCATGAGTGACTGGTTTGAGTTTGGTGAAGTGAATGGAAATTCAAAGGTGTGGAGTCTAGTAGAGTTTAAGGTGATTGAATATTGACTTCTGATAGGTCTATATAATAGGATGGGTCCAAGAGTGATTAGTTATTGAGGAATGAGGTATCTGGTATCAAGAAAAGAGGGAAAGAAGTCATTAAACCATGAAGAAATGTAATCTACCACTAGCCTCTACATCACAGACCTTGACTGATCCCACACTTCATAACCCTTAAATCATCATTCCATGCAATTAGCACACTGAATCTTCTTTCCTTGTTTAACCCTGTAACCAAACACAATGTAAAACACATCTACCATGAATTTAAAACTTTATATCTTCCTTCCCATCCATGGGAGTATCGGATGCTTGTGGATTCACTATTAATACAAAGTAAATTGCTATTGCTAGGGACATAGTCTAGGTACAACCAGTTGCCAATCAAGATTCTTTACCTTTTAAAGACATCAAACTTTACAACCTGGCATAAATGTGAACAACAATCAAAACAATATTATGGCAATATATTTATAACCATATTTGAATTAACTCATGGAATAGACATATAAAGAAACTGATACTGTGCCTCATGGCCATTGAATAGGCAATTTAAAATCAAATTACATTTTATTGATCAAAATAGATTTTTACATTGCTCTTCTTGATCTTAATACATCTACCAATATTCCCTGAATCTCTCTCTCAAAAACATGTTCACACTAATATAAATACCTTTTCAAAAGGATGGTTTAATTGTACACATTCAGTTATGACTGTTCATAGCCTTGTTTATGTTGTCAAAATGACAACAAAGTTATCATTTCAACAAATCTTAACCTTAAATTATATTTTCTATCTAACTCTTAAGTTCCTATTAGGATTCCATCCTAATGCTAAGGCCTTTAAACCCTTAATAACCCTCTAATGAGCCTTTTTGGCCATATGTACATATAATGGATCTTTTACATCTTTTGCACTTTGAGTGCAATTTACATTTTGGAGCAAAGCCCCAATCTATACTCAAAGTAGAAATTTAGAGGTCCTTGACACCCTCAATTCCCATACAAACTAGGGCTTTGATACAGAGTTCCCAAAACCCACAATTAAGATTGGTTCTTCAACCCAATCTCTTACACCCTTAAGGAACTAACTCACATAACTCAACCCTACTAATCCAGGGATGAAACTAGGGTTTATTCAAGGTTCAATATATATTTCAAATGAAATGGAATACCAATCCTCCACTTAGCAACTTTGGAACACAACCTAAACACCAAATCCCACTATAGGGCTACAAGGAGAAAATATGAATTCTTAAGGGAAACCTATTCGAAACTCCACCAATCTAGGTCTTAACTTCCCTCCAAGTTTTTAATCAACCTATCAATAGTATACACCAAGTTTGGACCCTTGACCAATCTCCAAACTCCGATTGTCCACAAATCTCTCTTAGACCTAATAAAAATAATAGGCCAAATTAACAAAGGAAGTGTTAAAAATCCCATCCACCTTCCAATATAAACTATTGGAACATCTACAGGATTGTATAAAAAAACTAAATCCAATGATTTAGTTCTCCATTCCATCCCTGGGTCGAGTCGTGCATTCAAACTCGCAATTCTAGACAGTCACATAGAGATGCCTGTCCAAAGGGTTTAGTATTTCCTTCTTTCTCCATTGATCTCCCAGTCTAAGACCTCAAAAATCCTATGGTACATTCTCCCTCCTTTCCTTCCACCAAGTTTCAGAAATTTCCCATGGTGGAGTCTCCTGGAAAGAGGAGTTTTGTTTCGAAACCCTACGTCGGGTCTTCCTGCAACCAGCGAACACACAAAATGTGATAGCCTTTAATCCTGATCAATTCAAAAATTCAAATCAATTAAAATTCACTCATAAGACACATGAATAACTTCCACATTTAGTTAATGGCACATGTGTGATCATACAAATCTTCACAATTCAAAACACAGTCGATTTCTTAGGAAAACAACGAATGGTTTTATTGAAAATAGTTATCAAAACTTTTGCAAATCTTCCAACCTCTTCCAATTCTCTTGGATAGAAGTTTTATACATTACTCATTTGGTTCCAACCAACTGAGATGGTTTATAAGCATTGAGCTTCAAAAATGACAACTTTTCAAAAGTTGCACATTACAACTTTGACAACATTTCCAAAACTTGTCGGTTTCAGCTCTATCTTAGTAAAATTGTGATAACTCCCTCCGTACGTTCCGTAAAGACATGCAATATTAGGTGAGTTTTCTATAGACATCATAGTATCTAAGTCCAAGAGCACAAGCTCTGAAATTACTCTTATCAACATCGCAAACAAAAACTGTCTTATTATCTATTCTAACCCTTCCTAAACAAATTGTCCAACAACTGGCTAAGATAGAAAACTAGGTTTATAACACTACCTATTGTCACCTTGCCTTACAAAATAGGAATTTATTACATCATAGGATTCAAGATCCAATTGGTATCCTAACCCTTCCCATTAATCTTTCATTAATGAGTTTGAGGGTGCTCCTACACCATACTCTCGGGGTGCACTGATCTCAAGTCCTCTTGAGATGAGGTCCTGCAATGTTGAACCATGCTTCTGAATCTCTATTTCAACCATCCATACTAATTCTTCCTCAGTACTTCCTTTCCATTTTACCAAGTACTTCTTATAGACATTCTTCCTGGTCCTCTTGATGACCTTTGTGTCTAAGATCTTCTCAAGTTTTCTCAGTTCATGAGGGGGTATCCTTGCAATATCCTTGCAATATCCTCTTCAAGTTCTTCCACCTGCACAACTGATCCTACATTCACATCACCTTTGTAAGGGGTTAGATCACAAATATTGAATATGGGAGAGATACCAAGATGAGAGGGAAACTCAATCTCATATGCATTCAATCCATGCTTCTTCAAGATCAGACAGGGTCCAATCTTCTTCATGAGAAACTTAGAGTGCTTGCCCTTAGGTAATCATTCCTTCTTCAAGTGTGCCCACACGAAGTCTCCAACCTGCAACTGCACATCTCTCCTATGCTTGTCTTTGGCTTTCTTATACTTCTCTGCACTTTTCTCAAGTGTCAACCCGAATGAGTCATGTATCTCCTTCATGCTCTCTACAAATTCTTCACCATGAGCACTGACTGGAGTATCTGATGGAAGATCTTTGAGTTCTAAGATGCCTCTTGGACTTTGTCCATACACAATTTGAAAGGGGCTTTTCCCTGTGCTTCTATTGACTAAGTCATTGAAAGCAAACTCTGCTTGTGGTAGGACTGAATCCCACTTGTCTCCATATTGCTTTGTCAGGCATCTAAGTAGATTTCCAAGGGACTTGTTGACAACCTCTATCTGCCCATCCATTTGTGGATGATAGGCTGAGCTAAAACTCAAATTTGTCCCTAACCTTTTCCACAAGGTTCTGCAAAAATGACCGACAAACTTCACATCTCTGTCTGACAGTATGGTTTGAGGTAAACCATGAATCCTCACAATTTCCTTGAAGAAAAAATTGGCAATGGATGATGCATCATTGGTGCTTACAAGGAATAAAGTGAGCCATCTTATTGAACCTATCCACTACAACATAGATGCTGTCATACCCCTTTTGTGTTCTAGGCAAACCCATCACAAAATCCATGCTGCAACTCTCCCAAGGCCTTGTAGGAATAGGTAGTGGTTGGTATAACCCTGCATTTGTAGATGCACCCTTGGCCTTTTGATAAATAGTACATGTCTCCACAATCTTTCTCACTTCAGTCTGAAGTTTGGGCCAATGGAAAACCTTCTCACCTATTCCAAGGTCTTGTCCAATCCAAAATGTCCTCCCATGCTTCTTGCATGCTTCTCCCTAATGATGTTCTCTCTCATGGAACACCTTGGGATGCACAATTGATGTCCTTTGAACAAAAAACCATTTTGGATCAAATAATCTACATATTCCTCATGATATGCTTCAGAAAAATTAGAACACACCTTATAGATATCTCTAAAATCATCATCATCCTTGTACATGTCCTTCAATGAGTCTATCCCTACACTTTGCAATTGGATTTGTTGCACAAATAAAGATCTCTAGCTCAAAGCATCTGCCACCTTGTTGGCAACTCCCTTCTTGTGTTTGATTGAAAATGTGTAGGCCTATATTGACTCTACCCACTTCATGTGTTTGTGGCTTAGTTTCTCTTGGCTATTCAAGAAACTCAAAGCTTGGTTGTCAGTGAAGACAACAAATTCCTTAGGCAGGAGGTAATGCCTCCATTTCTTCAATGATTGGACTAAGGCATATAGTTCAAAATCATAAGAGGAATACTTCCTCTTTGCTTCATTCAGTTTCTCACTAAAAAAGGCCATAGGCCTGCCTTCTTGGCTCAAGACAGCCCCAATGGCTAAGTTTGATGCATCACATTCAATAGAGAAAACCTTTTGAAAATCAGGGAACACAAGTATAGGATTTTCCATTACCTTTTTCTTTAGCATTTGAAAGGCTTCCTTTGCCACTTTTTTCCACACAAACTTACACTTCTACCCACCTTTTATGGTCTCAAGGATCGGTGCACACAACTGATTGAAATTCCTAATGAATTTCCTATAAAAGGATGCAAGCCCATGAAAGCTTCATACTTCAGTCATTGTCCTCGGAGAAGGCCAATTGAGGATGGCTTCTACCTTCTTAAGGTCCATCTTAATTTTCCCACCTGCAATCACAAATCCCAAATAGACACGTTCTTCCTACATAAAAACACATTTATCCAAATTTATAAAGAGTTTTTCTTCATGCAATCTCTTCAAGACCAAATCAAGGTGTCCCACATGCTCCTCCTTAATCTTGCTAAAGATAAGGATGTCATCAAGGTATACTATAACAAATTTACCAAGAAATGGCTTTAGCACTTCATTCATGAGCCTCATGAATGTGCTAGGGGCATTTGATAGACCGAAGGGCATCACCCTCCACTCATACAAGCCTTCATTGGTTTTGAAGGTTGTCTTCCATTAATCACCATCCCTTATCCTAATTTGGTGATAGCCACTCTTCAAGTCGACCTTAGAATAGTACCTTGCACCTCCTAGGTGATCCAATAGGTCCTCTATTCTAGGTAAAGGAAATCTATATCTGATTGTGATCCTATTTATTGTCCTAGAATCAGTGCACAACCTCCATGTGCCTTCTTTCTTAGGGGCCAAAAGAGCAGGTATTGCACAAGGGTTGAGACTTTTAGTGATCAAGCCCTTATCCAAGAGTTCTTGGATTTGTCTTGCCATCTCCTTATTCTATTCAAGGGTCAACTTATATGCAGCCTTATTAGGTAAAGTTTCTCCTAGGATAAAGTCAATGTTATGGCTTATGTCTTTGATTGGTGGCAACTCATTGGGAAATTCTTTGGTGACAATGTCCTTATACTGACTCAGTAGGTCTGCAACTTCCTTAGGGCCTACTCTCTTCAAGGGATTTATGTCATTTTTTGACTTCGTAGGTCTATCATCCTTTGGCAACAGGACTAGGGCATAACAAGGAGTCTTCTCCTCTTTCAAAGTTTTTACAAACTCTTTTTCACCAATAAACAAAAATTTTGAATCATTATTTTCTTTGAAATTTTCAGACAGGGGTAACAATGTTACCTTTTCTCCTTTATAGGTGATGGTGTAGGTGTTCAACCTCCCATCATGATGAGCCTCCACATCATATTGCCAGGGCCTTCCAAGGAGAAAATGACATGCATCCATTGGAACAATGTCGCATAGCACTTTGTCTTTGTACTTTCCAAGTTGGAATTCAACCCATGCTTTCTCTTCTATGACAATGTGTTGTGTCTTGGTAAGCCATGACACCTTGTAGGGGTTTGGATGTGGTACCCTTCTTAGCTTCAACTTCTTCACTACCTCCTCAAACACCAAGTTATTAGTAGATCCACTATCAATCACCAATCTGCACACCTTGCCTCCACTCTTACATGTGGTTTTGAAAAGGCTCTTCCTCTGTGGTGGCTCTTGAGTGCAAGGAGCCTTCAACAAGGTCCTCCTCATCATGAGTTCCTCTACCTCTTCCAGTGGTGCATAAGATCCAAGTGCATTGTCTCCTTGGTCTTCCTCATCTCTGACTATGTTCGCCCTTCTTTCTATCTAATTCTTTGCCTTCTCAGGACATTTTGCTGCTAGATGTCCTGGTTGGTTACATCTGAAACACCTTATGGTTCCCAAACTTCTTCCACCAGTCCTTCCCCTTGAATCTCCTCTTCTCCCTCTATAGGAGCCTCTAGAACTTCCTTCTCCAAAGGAGTTCTCTTGACTGGTCTCTTCAAACTTCTTAGAAGTGTTTCCTCTGCCACTGCCTGATCCCCTTCCTCTACTGCCAAAATCTCTCTGGTCTCTACCTTTACCACTTTGGTCTTGCTTCCTCTTGAGATTTTCCTCCACTTTCAATGCCAATTGAAAGAATTTATGGACATTGGTAGGGGTACACAAACTTAATTGATCTTGGATATTCACCCTTAACCCTTGCATGTACCTAGCAAGTTTGACACTCTCGGGTTCCACCAACTTAAATTTCATGGCAAGTTTGTGAAATTCTTCTGTATAGCTTGAGATGTCCATCTCCTTCTATCTTAAACTTTGTCTCTTCTTATGAAGTTGAACTTCATAATCTTTAGGCACATAGGCTTCGTTTACCAAGGTAACCATCTTCTTCCATGTAGCCACTGGATTCTTTTCCATCTTTACTCTTTCTTCTTGAGTAAAATTCACCAAGTCAGGGCAGATCCCTTCAACTTGGACTTTGCTATCTTAACCTTTTGATGCTCTGGTATTTCCTCATAGTCAAAGAAACTAGTGAGTGCATCAATCCAATCCATCACTTCATCTGGATCCATCTTCCCATTGTAGATAGGTAGGTCAAGCTTAGTATCCATGGTTCTCCTCTCCATGGACTTCAAGGTCTTCAACAATAGCCTCTGGTCTGTAGGCACATCTTCTTCTTCCTCCTACAAAGGGGTTTCTTCATCACTCCCCACTTCTTCCCATCTAGAGTTCCCACTATTTCCTTGCTTGAGTTGATCCCTCAGCTTTTCCATCTCTCACCTCATCCACTTTCTCTCAGCATCATGCTCTTTCACTACCCTTAGTAGTTCTACATTAGTTATTCTATTAGGAAGTTCACTATCTTCCCCACCATCTAACATGGCTGCAACTAATCTTCCTCCAAAGATCTACTAGTTTCTCTGATACCACTTGGAGCAGAGCCCCAATCTATACTCAAAGTAGACACTTAGAGGTCCTTGACACCCTCAATTCCCATACAAACTAGGGCTTTGAAATAGAGTTCCCAAAACCCACAATTAAGATTGGTTCTTCAACCCAATCTCTTACACCCTTAAGGCACCGACTCACACAACTCAACCCTACTAATCCAAGGATGAAACCAGGGTTTATTCAAGGTTCAATATCAATTTCAAATGAAATGGAATACCAATCCTCCACTTAGCAACTTTGGAACACAACCTAAACACCAAATCCCACTGTAGGGCTACAAGGAGAAAATATGAATTCTTAAGGGAAACCTATTTGGAATTCCACCAATCTAGGTCTTAACTACCCTCCAAGGTTTTAATCAACCTATCAACAATATACACCAAGTTTGGACCCTTGACCAATCTCCAAACTCCGACTGTCCACAAATCTCTCCTAGACCTAATAAAACTAATAGTCCAAATTAACAAAGGAAGTTTTAAAAATCCTTGCCACCTTCAAATCTAAACTATTGGAACATCTACAATATTGTATAAAACAACTAAATCCAATGATTTAGTTCTCCATTCCATCCCTGGGCCGAGTCGTGCATTCAAACCCGCAATTTTGGACAGTCACATAGAGATGCCTGTCCAAAGGGTTTAGTATTTCCTTCTTTCTCCATTGGTCTCCCAGTCTAAGACCTCAAAAATCCTATGGTACATCCTCCCTCCTTTCCTTCCACCAAGTTTCAAAAATTTCCCATGGTGGAGTCTCCCGAAAAGAGGAGTTTTATTTCGAAACCCTACGTCAAGTCTTCTTGCAACCAGCGAACACACAAAATGTGATAGCCTTTAATCTTGATCGATTCAAAACTTCAAATCACTTAAAATTAAATCATAAGACAAAAGAATAACTTCCACATTCTATTAATGGCACATGTGTGATCATATAGATCTTCACAATTCAAAACACAGTTGATTTCTCAGGAAAACAATGAATGGTTTTATTGAAAATAGTTATCAAAACTTCTACAAATCTTCCAACCTCTTCCATTTCTCTTGGATCAAAGTTTTATACATTCCTCATTTGGTTCCAACCAACTAAGATGGTTTATAACCGTTGAGATTCAAAAATGACAACTTTTCAAAAGCTGCACATTACAACTTTGACAACATTTCCAAAACCTGTCAGTTTCAGCTCTATATCAGTAAAACTGTGATAACTCCCTCCGTACATTCCACATAGACATGCAATCTTAGGTGAGTCTTCTATAGACATCATAGTATCTAATTCCAAGAGTGCAAGCTCTGAAATTACTCCTATCAACATCGCAAACAAAAACTGTCTTACTATCTATTCTAACCCTTCCTAAACAAATTGTCCAACAACCGGCTAAGATAGACAACTAGGTTTATAATACTACCTATTGTCACCTTGCCTTACAAAATAGGACTTTATTACATCATAGGATTCAAGATCCAATTGGTATCCTAACCCTTCCCATTAATCTTTCATTAATGAGTTTTAGGGTGCTCCTGCACCACATTCTTTTAATGGCATTAATGGCCATATTACAAACATAGATGACCTTATAGGTCTTTGACTAATTTATTTGACCTTGGATCAACCAAGTGACCCCTGTAATACCCCAAAAATGGCCTATTAGTTCATTAATCTCCTACATCTTCAATTCGAACGAAATCGACATCAAAGTCCTAATCTAAGGCACATCTAAACATCATCGAATCATAATTGATTATCTTAAATTCTACATCGGGGAATATTCCTAGTAATATTCCTAATCATCATAATTATCTTTAATTTTATAATTATTTGGCAATAAATCACATTTATCCTAAAATTTGATTAATTAAATATTTTGCATATTTAATTAATTAGATTTAATATATGCCACTTAATTGTTTAATTAAATTTAATTCTATCTATTATTAATTGTATTATTTAATTTTGACAATAAATCAAAATTCCTATGAATAATTGATTAAATTCTTATTTAATTAATTAAAGCATGTTGTCATTATTTAATAATATAATTTTTAATAAAAGTTTGATAAAATAGTTAATTAACCCATAAATTAATTATTTTATTTCAAAAAGCAGTTAAGTTGAGAATAAATCACTTTATTTATTTATTAAATCATAATTATCCATGTGCACATTCAAGGACCAGTTAAACTCAAAATTGGAAAATCAATGCAAGTTGTTAGCTTTTTGAAACTCAACATCTTTTTGAGTTTTAAAGTTGATCTAAACTTCTAATTCGAGTTGAATTGTGCTTTTGCATAATTTTTGTGACTTAATTATCTTTATTTAAAAATAACTCAAAAATCAAGTTGAGTTATTTGAGTGATTTATGGCTTTTATCCATACACCTCCAAAGCCCTGGATTTCTATAAAATCAAGGCTCAGCTCTTCATAATTCATCTCTCAAATTTGCATCCAAGCATCTCATATTTTTGCACAATCACGCTGGAGAATTGCAATTGGAAGGATCAAAGCTTATTGCGAATCAACATTATTGTGAGATCAATTTCAAATTCATAGCTTTCATATTATTGTTAGAATTTTCATTCTCATATCATATCATTTCTAGATTAGCATTGCATATCAATTTTCATATATATTAGATTTCATATCAAGTTTTTATCATTCTTATTGCATAGAAAATATCAAAAATATAGATTAATTGCATTCATATTTCATATCTAGATCAGTTTTGCATTTAAATCCTTCGTTTAGGTGTCGTCTAGGTCACTGATATCGATAACAATCTGAGAACATCAATCTCGCACCTACTAGAAGGCAGTAAATCGCTTGGTTAGATAGCTTTCAATTTTGCATGATTTTGATTATCACTAACCTCTAATGTTTTACTGAGTGTTGTGTTTATAGATCAGGTACAATTTTCACACACACAACCCCAAGGTTACATTAATAACCCCTATGCTATTCAATGGCTTACATAGCATGAAATTGCCAAATGATTAAAAAGACATTACAAAACATGTTTAAATCAATAAGAAATGACCATCCATGGTCTATCACAATGCCAAATGACCTTTTATGGAAATGACCACAGCTACAACTTGCAACTCTCCATTGTCTTCAAAGTCAGTCTTTTGTCCCCTTGAGATCACATGCCTTGCCTCTTGGTATTCAACATCCATGCTTCCTTGCTGTTTGTGTTCTTCCACCATCAAAGGACACAATATTGTCTGATCTTGAAAATTTTCATCAGATTCAAGCCTCTCAAGACTTGATTTTTTTGTTGCATTCATCAATAACTCCCTCTTCATTTTCTGAATCAGAATTTGGAACCTCTTTTCTCATAGGTTCTTCCACTTTCTCATGTGCAATCTGTTGCACTTCCTCCTCCTCCTCATCTACTGCTTTCTCAAGAAGTGATGCTATCCATTCCTACTTCTTCTGACTTCTATCTAATGCCTCTTCAAGATTGTTCATTCTTTCCTCTACTTTCCTTTTCTTGGCTTCTTATCTTTCCTTCTTTGCTTGGTTTCAACAAAGGAACTAGTATACCAAAGAATCTCAAAAGTATTCTTCACTACTTTAACCTAGGATGCTTCCTAGGCTCTAATACCAATTGATGTAGAGATCACAACGGTAGACTAAGACAAAGGCCTATCACTCACAACTCTTCAAAAATTGGATATAAGCAATGAACAATCCTTCCAACCTTTGAATATGGTAGATATCAATCAATTAGGGATATCTAAGCCCCCTCCAATATAGACCCCAACTCCTAGAGTCAGTTCCTAACTTCTCCAATTTAAGGTTTTAGGGACACTTTCCCTATTTTGGACCTAATAAGGGAAGTCTTCACTAGAGATGTTACTTACCAAATTAATGATTGGAACACCTTGTTTACCTTCCAAATATAGAGAATCAATCAATGTATTATTCTCCCAACTCCCACAAATCTCTATTCATGTCTTCACCTACAAATCCTAGTAAGTCTCCAAACTTGCTTCCGGGTGTGTAATCTCCAACTCCCAATGGATCCTAGAAAACTAATACCAGATTTTGATACCCTTTTTAGTGTTTCAAAGTTCTCCAAAACCACAAAACCCTGATACTAATCACTACTAGGTACTCATGCCTAATTGGCTAGATTAGCCCCGGTTTACTCTAGAGATGGTTAAGGATGGGTTCATAAGAATAATGTAGGGTTTTAGGAACATCTAATATCCCTCAAATGCTTCTAATACACTCCTATATCAGTCAAACCAAATAAATTTTGGGATTGTACACTATTTCTTCCACCTTGCTGACTGAACACATTGAGATGTTCAGTCTAGGGCTCAGTGTTAATGACCCTTTCCAACCAGTTACTAATGAATGCTTTTGGATTCATATATATTACACATCTAAATTTAAATTCCCAAGTGGTTAAGGAATTCCACTGGTGGGACTACAAGTTAGATCCCCATTTGTGAAACAACCCTGTAGAAACCCTCCTTCCTAATTGGTTTCACAATTCAATGATAACTTTGCACACACATAACCAAATGAAATTAAACCACTTGCATTAGAACATATAGATTCAATGTAGTTACCAACCATGTCTATTTGAGTTAGAAAATATTTCGTACACGATCGTACTTGACAAGAACTTTAGTGGAACTGCACTAGAAAATTGCTTTGTAAGATCTAACCTCTTGTAGAGGTCTTGAAATGATTAAATACCACCAAAAATGGGTTCCAACCGGTCTCTTAATTGTTGTGACCTTTGGCAACCACATTTGAACTTCTTGAGCAACTTTTGAAAAGTTGCTCGAGCAAGTTTTGTGCAACTTTTGCAACTTTTTGTTGCAACTTTTACAAAATGGACAAATTGCCACCAAATGACTCACAAAGTGATCATGAATGATGATCCAAGTCATAGACCCCCTAAATGATTGAAAAACATCAAAATCATGCCTAAAACAACAAAAACACTTAAAATCTCTATTGCACCTACCCATAAGAAACCTAGAATCCAAGTGGACTAAGGCATCCCAAGGCTTATAGGTATGCCTATGGGATCCTCAACCACACAAAAAGGATTCAAACATGTAAGGGATGATCTCTAAGATCCATCCACCTTATTACAAAGCTGAAACAAACAAAAACATGAGCAACATCTTGAATGATGCCTTGGGGGAATCATTATGGGCTCTAATATCTTGTAATTGACTTGGTTGCCACCTATGTAACCTTTATTAATCTTCTTTTCCCTCTGATAATCATTGCATGTGTTCAAAGTATTCATACCCTGATTAGTTATCCTTGGTGCCCCTGCACCAGTTTTATTCCTTTTTTTCTTTGTAAAAATAAATTCATCAGCTCTTCCTTTCCATTTTCTCATAAATTTCATCAAATTGAAGATGAGAAACATAATTATGTTTCATGAATTGTGTATCACTTCTCCTCACAATTTATGAATATGGGTTTTTTCTTTCTTGACTTGGGTGTATGATATAATGTTTTATCTGAAAATCCTCATTCTTTGTAGCTTTAAATTCTAAGACTTCATATATTTATGTTGCAATGCATGTTCTAGAGTTTGATAATGCTTATTAGTGCAGATGATTATCACTAATGCGGGTGTAGATCAGTTCATAAATGCTGGTCTGATTCACTCCATAATGCTAAACTAATTCGCTCCATACTATGCTAACTAAATCTACATATTAATTACCTCCAAGCATTGATGAAGAGGACATTCACATGTTATGTTTTTGATATGTTTTTCCTTCATCAAAACTTCCAATATATATGAGCATCATTGGATAAACTCTACCACCTCAAGGTGGTTGACTTGGGCCCTCCCAAGTAATTTTATTTTATTTATAATAAAAATAATAAATGCCTTATTATTTATTATTATAAAATCACACTTCCACATATATATTAATTAACCAAAGGTGTGCTAATAAAAATATATTTCCATAAGTTTTTATTATCAACTTACTTGTCCTAATTGATCTTATTCAAAAAGGACATAATATTAACATGTATAATATATATGATAGTTTATTTTGATTTACAAACTAGTGTATTATTTGAATATCTTTCTTTCTTGCTACAATAGGATTGAGTTTGAGGTGGAAGACTACAATAGAAGAAGTGTTTCAATTTGGTATACTATACTAAAACATCATTTCATAACTAACTTTTAAATTTCTATATATAATTAGGTGTTAAGAAGATTTGTGTACTTTCGACATCATTTTTCTTAGTTTGTGAAGGTTATAGACTGAAGTTTCCATGACCCATTTTTTTTTTTTTCTTGTGAAGAAGGATGATGTCAGACAATATAAGTGAAGAGAAAAATGTGGAGACAATCACTAGATTGTGGTCTAACTTCAAAATAAAAGGTGATGGAAAGTGTTATTGGACCTGCAAAATTTGTAAGGGCTTAAACATTAGAAGATTGCTAATCAAAACAACTAAGAGACATTGTAGGGAGAATGGTCACATTGAAGGGGGGTTGATTATCATCCATTGGTAAGTCTTTTATTATATTTTTCTAACAATTAATATACATATGAAATACACTTGATGATGAGATCATTATCATGGTTTATTTTTCTTCATCATTTTTATATAGGTCGACCTCCCCAGGGCAGTACATGATATGGACCATGGAGGTGCGAATATGGATAATATGGTTTTGGAAGTGGAGGATCATCGAGGTGTGAATATTAAAGTTGAAGATTATGATCCCATGGAAGATGATGATCATGCATCGGATAACACTTTTGAAGATGATGGTACTCATACATTGATCCATGCGACATTTGGTACTGGCGTAGTCGATGATGATGATCAAGATGATATTAATGTCATCCATGATATACCTCTACTTGAGAAGGAAAACATGACCCTTTACAAAGGCTCCCAAATAACTCTTCTCTCTGTTGTATTGTTGTTGTTGAACTTGAAGGTTATGAATGGTTTTTGTTACCACCATCAAATATTATCCCTCACTCATACTGAGAATTACGTGCCACTATGAAAGATATTGGAATGGAGTATCAAGCAATATATGCTTATCCCAATGATCATATTATTTATCATAAAGAACATGAATTTGTAACAAAATGCCCTAAATGTCATACAAGTAGATATCGACCAAATCAAATAACAAAAAGGGTGCCTCATAAGGTTCTTCATTACATCCTCTTTATACCACGTTTACAAAGATTTTTTAGGTGTACTAGCTTGGTACAAATTATGGATTACCATGCACACAATAGGAGTCGAGATGACATTATTCAAATACCTATGGATGGTTCAACATTTAAGGACATAGAGGAAAAGTGGTCTCACTTTATCGAAGAACCTCGAAATCTCAAGCTTTCATTGGCAGTAGGCGGTGTCAATCCATTTGGAGAGATGAGATCTATTTACTTTGTTTTTCCTATTTTTTTAATCAACAATAACATTCCTCCATGGATTTCAATAAAGAGGGAGTACATTATGTTGGCAATGATTGTTCTAGGTATTTTATCATTTAACAGTTATCTATATGCAATTATAAATCTTGCAGTAAAATGGTCACAATAATTATGTAATGTTGTTGTCAATTCAACTAGGTAAGTACCAAGTTAAAGATATGAATGTATATATTGAGCTCCCTATCGATGAGTTGCTGGAGTTATGGAATGGTGTCACTATGTATGACATCTCTAAAATAATAGGACAAAGAAAATTTCAATTCCATGCAATGCTTGTATGGACAATACATGATGCCCCAGAGCTAATACATTTTTCTGGCATGTTATGGTGAATTTAAGTTGCACATGATTATTCTAATTATAAAAATTAACATATTTAATCCAATTGTATCATTATCTTATAGGTCTTCAAATAAAGGGAAAATTTGCATGTCCAATTTTTGGTCCAAAGACAAAATCTAGTCATTCAAAAAGTTGAGGAAAGCATGTGTTTGATGAGTATAGGCACTTCCTCCATAGAAATCATAAGTATCAAACTACCAAAAAACATCTTTTCAATGGGAAAGAAGAGACTACATTAAAGCCACAAAGAATGACAACTCGCCTATGGAAGTTGGCATATAATATAATTAACCATCAAGGTACTACCATTCCACCTAATGGTTTATGTTTGGAATTTATATATTTCTATGGTGTTTTGTTTGCTGATTATGTAATTGATGATCATGAAGGTCGTCAAGGCAATACTACTGAGCACCTTCCAAAGGGACTAAAAATTTATCCCAGACAATTTAGTAGGTTTCCCTACTACATGTAGCTACAAATTGTGCATTTGTTTGATACTATGCATATTGGAAAGAATGTAACAAAGACATTGTGGAAAATATTGGATGGAAGGCGTGACAAAGAAAAAATTATCAAAATTTGTGGTGACATTCATGAATCCAATCATGCAATGAAAAATTTCATTGAATCAAATAGAAATGGATACCAGATTAATATAAGTGTCCTTCCTTGGTTATTAACGAAGCATAAAAGTCATGCCATAAAAGAAGTCATACGAAAAATTTGATTTCCCATAGGATTTGCTATGAACATAAGCAATATCATATCAAAGAAAAGTGAGTTTGGTCTAGGGTTGAAAATGCATGATTGGCATACCTTCATCAAGGTAAGTCATGTGCTTTTGTATTTACAATATATTTGTAAATGACATGTACTTTTCATTGTATTATGTGAGAAAAGAATGACATGATTACTTTATAATTCTTTTAGTACGTGCTACCCCTATCTTTCCCAGAGAACTTCAACAATAACATCAAACAAGTGATATATGATCTTGGAAAATGTTGATCCCTAATTTTT
This sequence comes from Chamaecyparis obtusa, assembly GCA_027943335.1. NCBI lineage: Eukaryota > Viridiplantae > Streptophyta > Pinopsida > Cupressales > Cupressaceae > Chamaecyparis > Chamaecyparis obtusa. The sequence continues at coordinate 285,331 of BSBK01001907.1, forward strand.
GTTGTCTATTAGTGTCTTACACTTAGTCATTTTCTAAGAAATGTTGGTTGGTCATCACTACAACCGTGTCATCATGTATAGGTTGAGTCATGTGTATTGTACATTTAATGAGAAGTGTTTACTGCCGAGTAAGACAGCGGTCACCGAGTACTTTAGTATTAGTCGAGTCAATTTATGCCGAGTTATGTAAAGATGTCAGTGCCGAGAACCAGGGTATAAAGAACAGTGAATGTTGAGTACCACAGATATCAAATGCCGAGCAAGCCAAATTTGACATAGGTATTTGTTATGGCACAAACATTTAGGTAAACCATTTTGGCCAGCATACATATTACATTTATTCTTTGTTGATAAAATCATAGAGGTGATTATGCTTTATAATTGTAGTCATTAATCCCTATGTAATTCATGGAACCAATCATAATTAGGGAAAAGTTAAGTGGAAAAAGGAGACAATCCAAATTGTAGATCTTAAAATCTTGTAGATGATTAATTATTTATAAGATGAGATCTGAACCCTAAAATGTATTATGAGAAAAGAGAAGAGTATGAAGGAGATCTCATACTTGTAGAACAACAAAGTTCTTTGATTATCAGAAATAGAGTTCAGTGACTGAGCATAACAGAGTAGAGCAGTGAAGGACATAACAAAGACATATTTGATAGAGGATATCAAATATATAGTGTAAGGAGAAGATCTATAATCAGCATCACAGTGAAAATTGAAGGATCAGGTACTGAGACATTCTAACAGGTGAATTAGAGTAAATCTCTTAATAGAGTAGTTTCAACAGACCTTAGCAAATCTCTTAACCATGTGCTTACTTAGTTGTAAGATTTTAAATTCTTTTGCAAGGTAGATTGTATAAGTCTCAAAGCTCTTAACAGGGCAGAGCCTTCATAGGGTAGATCATATTTTATGATCAAACTTGTAGCCCTAATAGGAAAACTTTAATACTATAGCAGTGAAGATTTGTGGATGTCATCCCCACCCAAGTTTTACCTTTCAAGGGTTTTTAGGTAACCAAAATCATTGTGTTATGTTTTATTTTCATGGATGATGATTAGGATATTAGATATGTTACAATGATTAAGTTTTATACTTATGTTATGCAAGTTTGTTTATGTCAAAATGTATAAATTGGTTGATATCTGATTCACCCCCCCTCTCTCAATATCTCATTTTCCCTAATAGATTTCCAAAAATTGGTATCAAATACTAGTCTCTTAAAGAAGTCTAACCACTTGTGAGTCAAAGATCTTGAGATGGAGGTTTATAAGTTGGGAAAGGTCATAGAGAATCAGAAGACTGGCATTCAGCTTGCATTACAACAACTTGAAGCAGCCAGAGGCGAACTGAAGAAATCCCTAAGCAGAAGAAGATAAATAGCAATACAACATAATGAAACACAATATCAAGAAGAGGATACTACAGGACTATTTGATAGTGGAAACTCTACTGAAAGTGACAAAGTCATAAAAGAAGTACTGGAGAAAACAACATACTGAATGAGGACATCATAAATCTAAAGAGAGAACAAGAAATACAATTAGTAAGACTCTGTGAAGTTGTAGAACATAAAAATAAAGATGAAGAAGATAAGGCAATGGCTGAAGAAGATAAAAGACAAATATCAATGAGACTTGATGAAAGGACATGCAACATGCAAACACTGACAAACAATCAACTGGACATGGTAAATCAACTGCTACTTTTTAATCAAGAATTGGGTAGGAAAGATGTAGAAATCACAAATCTGAGATCAGAAAATAGTCAATTGAGGAATGAACTAAGATCTAAAAAGGAGATCAATGAAAGTCCTAAAAAATCCTAATGAAGTTATAAGATACTTTGAAGAGCTATTGAGATCACCTAGAAGATCTAGTGACACATCTGGACTTGGACATGATGAGCACTTATCATCCACTAAGGAAGGAGAATCATCAAAGAGTGGAGAACAAAGGAATGCAAAGCCAAAGAAAAATAAGCCTGCATGCCATCATTGTGTAAATCTAGGACATAGGTCCAACATCTGTAGAAGAAAACATGGTAAGTCTGATCTTAAACCAAATTTCAATGTATATTGCTTTAACTATAAAAAGCATGGACATCAGGAACATGAATGCAGGAAAAAGGTCAGTAATCCACCTACCTCACATAGATTTTAAGGACATTGTAAAAGGTTAGTAATCAATAGACTAGAGAACCTAAGAGGGATAATACATACAATTGGGACTACAACACTTGGTACAGTTGTCATTACTATAGAAAATATGGTCACATTGGAGAAAACTATTTGAAGACACATTTCAGAGGTAAATCCAAGAGTTGGATTAATGGAAGTATGGTGTGCTATAAATGAAAAAAGATTGGTCACTTAAATAAATACTATAGAGCACATATACCGAGCAATGAACAAAGAAAGAATGAAGAAACTACTAAGCATATGAGAAATCAGATGAACAAGACATGGAGAAGAAAGAGGAAGCAAGCAATAGTGGATTTAGTGAACCTGAGGTCACCCAATCCTATGGATCAGGTGATCACACTACTTCGAACTAAGAAAAGAAGGTATGTGTGGAACTAAATTTTATAATGTTTTATTTTACATTAGTTCCTAACATTTGATAAGATAAGGTCCATATTTGCATAGATTAAGATGCATTAGGACAACTTTGAGTAAAGAGCTACATTGTATATTTGATGTTGAGTATAAATATTTTAGTCTATAGTGACTGAGTCAATAGTGTTTTTCGAGCTTCTATGATATCATAGATGTGACGTACACTGAGATGTGACCAAATGGTTGTATCAACTAAGCTTATGTTAATCGAGTTGAGATGAGATTGCCAAGACAGTTGTATCTCACCTAGAAAGTGTATAGATCAATAATGAAGCCCTAATTTGACCGTTTGAAGTCTATAAAGAGGGAAGTTTCCATTTATTTTCATTTTACCAGTGATTTGAGAACTTTTCAGAGTGATTCAAGAGCAATTAACCAGAGCAATTAGTGCTAAGTATGATTTTCAGAAATCTTCACAACTTGTTGCTAACAAATATATGAGAAACACTTGTGCAACGTATTTTATCAAATTATTCATTTTAGATATTAAACCTTTAAAGTTTGAAGAAATGGCATCTTCATCATCAGCTACAGTTAAGAAGCAAGGGAATGAGGTTTTCAATGTTCAATTAGTGAGGAATGATGCATGCAATCCATAGAAGTTTGAGGCCATTCTAGAAAGTGCAATTATGGGAGATTTGACTGGAGCCCTATCGTCTGTCCCTCATAAAGTTTTGATGATCAATGATATTTGATCATGGTACATGTGTAAGATCAGGGAAATTGGAGACTATGAGCTCAGAGAAGCATATGATAAAATTTGCAGCAACAGGGTGTTGAAGCCAGAACACCACATGGTTCTTGAGCGAGGGTTAGTGCATGCTCTTGATTTCCCACAAAATTTTAAAGTTGAGTCGATCAAGATTGTACTAAGTAGAGTACATGATATGAATATATGGCTAGAGGATGGGCCAGTCCAAATTACAAAAGATATGATTCACCGAGTAACTGGATACCCTAAACTCACTGGAAAGAAGACAATGAGATGTCAAAGTAAAGAGAAAATATAGGCAAACACCCAGTGAGTATGGAATAAATGAGGTATGACAATTTCAACTATCATAGACCTGGAAATTGAATTTGTAGGGAGGGTGATAGCTCACAAATTTATCAATCTAGTCAGTTGGATAGTGTCCCATGCATGGCAGTGGACCAAGCTTGGAAGATAATAAAGAAGGATCATACATATGACCTTTCTGAGCTCCAACTGACACAACTTGCCAAAAATCTTACATCAATTTGGAAATAAAAGAATTCTATGTATAAGTTCAGTTCCTTACGTGTTTGTTTATTTTTCTACATTCTAAAAAGTTTCCTATTGTTGGAGGTGTATAATGGGATAAGAATAGACCGGTGATAGTACATATTAGTGAGTTTATTGGTGAAATGGGTGAAAATTTTGAAAGTGTAATGGACAGTTATTTTGTTGAATTTAAAAAGAAAATGAGGAAAAGAAGCAGGATCCCTGTATCTCTAGTGGATAAGTACTATAACTTGACATATGTTTTCTAGTTGATACAGACTATACATATGCACAAGCAATTATACCAAGGGTATCATGAATAATTCCATTACCTTACGAGGTAAATATTGATGAAAAAATAGCATAAATCACAACCCTATTAGCTGAGGAAATTGACAAGAAGGCCACACATTTTGGAACTATGAGGAAGCTAAGGGAAAAATAACCATGGGATTAAAATTTTCTACCATGGAGAGAAAAATAAAGAATATAGTGAAAAATATAGAGGAAATGTTAGGAGGAGAAGAGGTAGATGTACCTCTTGAATTGACTCGAGGATTAGGAGAGGAAAAATCTAGTGAGTCAGAAGAAAGTGGAGAAGAGGAGAATGTGGTAGTAAAGAAAGGAAAGAAGGAATCAGTTTTTGAGCCTATTAAGAAGCCAATACAGAAACCTAAGACCATCTCCTCACTAGCACTTAGGCTGAGAACAAGAGAAGCTTCTACTGTTGTAGCCATTGAGCCTCAAAAGAAAACCCTTGCATCTAGGAAAAGAAAGCTAGTTCAAGCTAAGGTAGTGCCGAGTCAAATGAGGAAGAAACCAAGAAGAAAGATTATCTTGGAGAAGGATGATGAGGAAACTGATAGTGATGAGGAAATAAAGAAAAGGTTCCATCAAAGAAGAGATCATTGACTGTGGATTAAATATGCCACAACATTAAGAGTAGTGTTGGCCTAGCAGGCTTTAAGAAAACAAGATTTGAAAAATTGAGTATTGAAGACAAGGAGAGAGTAGAACAAGCTATGCTTGAGATTCTTTATACATTTAAGATGACACCACTACAATTGGGGAATTTGATTCCTAATTATACCAGAGGATAGCTCAAAAGTGGGAATATGCCTTAACGACCGAGAAGAAAATTAGGGAGATCACTCTTGCTCAAGTCATGCTTGACTTATCCCCTATATACATTCAATAGTATATGGAACAGTACATGAATAGATTTTTTCCCAACCTCTGGGCATGCTCTATCCTTCAACACAAGCTTGAAGATATTGTACAACAAATTTTACGGTTATGGAAGATACTTTTTGGTATTTTAGTTGATAAGAGTGAACAACAAAGTGCGGGAACATCTAGGGAAGTAGTTAGATAATAAGGAGGATATCAGTGAACATAAGATTCAAAAGGAATCAGCTCAAAAGGCTGAAGAGAGGAAGAAACAAGATGAAATAAATAATGTTGATATCACTAAGGACACCCCAATAAAAAATCACATATTGATCGAGGAAGAGATTCAAGCTGAGGCAGCCAAGGATACATCTTTGCCAAGCAACAATCAAGTATTATTACAAGTATGAGATTATCAAATGATGGAGAGAACATCAATTGTTGAGAATATCCCAGCAAGCCCACATTTAGTCATAGTTGATCAACTAGTCTCATAAAGTGCTAATGCCAAGGAACACGACAATTCGGCAATCACACCCAAGTCTATACTTGCCAAGGAGACAAGAAAAGAGAAAGTAGAATAGTCTGCATTGGTAGTAGTAAGTCCAAATGTGGAGGAAGAGAAAAAGGAAAAGGAAAAGGAGAAAAAGGAAAAGGAGAAGGAAAAGGAAAAGATGGAGAAAGAGAAAGAGTGGGACAATCAAGAGCCTAAGGAACAAGGGGCAATAAAATCTCTTATACAAATGCTGAGTGGTACTACACCTAGGAAGAAGTCACAAAAGAAGAAGGAGAAATCTTCTGCTACAAAAGTGACACTCAAAGAAGTTATAGTGATTTATAAGTGGGACATTGATAACTTAGCTTATGAAAAAATGCAAATCTTGCAAGATCTACTAATGAAGAAGAGAAAATAGGAAGAGATGAGAAGGGAACATCATCAAAATTAGGTACTTCATGAGATAAAAGGTATTTTCATAGATGCTTTTGACATGATTGATGAAAATGAATCTGAATATATTCTAGAGAAACTTGTTCACATTGTCAAGAAAGTGACTGATGATAAAAATGAGGCTAATGACAAGTTGTTGCAGTGGCCAGAAAGGAAATTTGAGACCAAGGTACTCAATAAGGTCTTTGCAGACATTACAGTGAAATGGGTAGAACTGTCTACGTTAGTAAAATATTTCAAAGAAGTTGTACAAAATGCACACTCTTTGTACAAGAAATTATGCAATGTAGAAGAATTTACAAAGGACAACTAGGATTTGATATAAAAACTACAGTTAGATCTAAAGTCTATAGGTCACTCATTGAGAATGGATACAAGTTCCATCTCTATGCATTTTACCAAACTATTACATGCCCAAGGTAGGTTAGCCGAGTTGGTGGATAACGAAGGTAAAATAAGGGCTAGACTAATCTCTATCCAAACAATGTTAACACCTCATCTTGAGGCTATGAAAAGGGAGCTAGTCACGACAAAGGAATTAGTTCAGAAAGATCCTCATCTTTCTATTGCCGAGAGCCTAGTCGAGCTAGCTGTCAAGCTAGAAGTGAAGTTTAGGGTTTTGAAGTCTGTAAGATCTAGTTGGGACAATGCATTAGGTATGGTCATGCAACTTCAAAAACCATTCCTAGAAAAGTATTTCAAGACCCCCACACCCCAAGAACTTCAAGTGACAAAAACAAGGGGGAAATAGAAATAACATGACATGACAAATCATAAGGGGAAATATCAAATATATGTAAGATATTAGAAAGTAGAAAGAAGAAGGAACACATAGTGGAAAAATGGTATGACACACTAGTTTTGCATGTATATATTCGATTGTATGTCAAATAGGAAGTCTTATGTATATATGTAAGAAAATAAATTGAAAATCGAGTTAAGTTTTAGGGGGAGTATTCCATAGAAATTTTTGTTAGTACTAGGTACTCTTGTAAATGTAATGAAAATATAATGACAAAGTGTTTTTTCCACTAATGTCAAAGGGGGAGATTGTTGATCCCTAAGTTTTGTTGTCTATTAGTGTCTTACACTTAGTCATTTTCTAGGCAATGTTGGTTGGTCATCACTATGACCAAGTCATCATGTATAGGCTGAGTCATGTGTATTGTACATTTACCAAGCAATATTTATTGCCGAGTAAGATAGTGGTCGCCAAGTACTTCAGTATTAGCTGAGTTAATTTATGCTGAGTTATGTAAAAATGTTAATGCTGAGCACCAAGGTATAAAGAATAGTGAATGTTGAGTGCCATAGATATCAAATGTCGAGCAAGCCAGATTTGACATATGTGTTTGTTATGGCACAAACACTTAGGTAAACTATTTTGGTTGACATACATATTACATTTATTATTTGTTGAGGAAATCACAGAGGTGATTATGCTTTAGAATTGTAATAATTACTCCCTATGTAATTCATGGAACCAATCAGAATTAGGGAAAGGTTAAGTGGAAAAAGGAGACAATCGAGATCATAGATCTTAAAATCTTGTAGATGATTAATTATTTATAAGATGAGATCCAAACCCTAAAATGTATTATGAGAAAAGAGAAGAGTGTGAAGGATATCTCATACTTGCAGAACAAAAAAGTGTTTTGATTATCAGAAATAGAGTTCACTGATCGAGAAGAACAGAGCAGAGTAGTGAAGGACATAACAGAGATATATTTGATAGAGGAGATCAAATCTATAGTGTAAGGAGAAGATCTATAATCAGCATCACAGTGAAAACTGAAGGATTGGGTACTAATACATTCTAATAGGTGAATCAGAGTAAATATCTTAACAGAGTGGTTTTAACAAACCTTAGAAAATCTCTTAATCGAGTGCTTACTTAGTTGTAAGTTTTTAAATCCTTTTTCAAGGTAGATTGTATAAGTCTCAAAGCTCTTAACAGGGAAGACCCTTCACAAGGTAGATCATATTTTGTCATCAAACTTGTAGCCCTAATAGGAAAACTTTAATACTGCAGTAGTGAAGACTTTTGGGTGTCATCCCCACCCCAGTTTTACCTTTCAAGGGTTTCTAGGTAACCAAAATCATTGTGCTATGTTTTATTTTCATGGATGATGATTAGGATATTAGATATGTTATAGTGATTAAGTTTGATGCTTATGCTATGCAAGTTTGTTTATGTCAAAATGTATAAATTGGTTGATATTTGATTCACACCCCCTTCTCAATATCTCACTTTCCCTAATAGATTTCCAAGAGGAAAATACATGACGTAAGAAGTGATATCTATTCAATTTGTTGTATATATTTATTATATTTGCAATTTGTTTTTCTCATTATGTAATATATTGTAAAGTGTTATATTTATATATTTTTGTGTCTTGTAGGTGGTTGTCATCTAAAGAAATCCATAAAGAAGATATAAAATATTGGAAGAGAAGAATTCCTCATCTAATGTGTGAAATGAAAAAGTGTCTACCTTCAACTTTTTTCAATGCACAAGAACACTGCCACATACATCAAGTTAAGGAGATTGAGTTATGTGGACCTGTACACACTCAGTCAATGTGGATGGTTGAGAGGCACTTGAAATTTTTGAAGGCTTGGGTTTGACAAAGAGCACATCCTAAGGGTTATATGGTATACCAAACTATGGTGTACGTTACTGAATATCTTCCTAATCTTGCAGCAAAGATCCATATAGATCAGATTTAGGATCTCGACACCATTAGAAAATTTGAAGGGGAGTACTTGGTGGGGAAAGCTAGATTGAGGAAAGTGAGAGGTAATAAATTATAATATGTTATTGTAGTTAATTAATTCTTAATCTTCAAAATTAATCAGTTGTAAGTCATCTATTTATTTTTTGTACAGCTGCTCGAGAGTGGGATGCAATACATTTGAATATAGTAAACAATCAAGATTGGATGATAGTATGGATTGAACAATGTCATCATTTTGGTCACACATTAATATGGGAATCTATGTCTTCATTGGTTAAAGAAGCTCATCATAATGGAGATTCAAATGTTACACAAAGGAAAATAGATTTAGCATATGGTTTAAGAGATTTTTAGGTACGTATAAATTTGTTAATCACCTATACATCTATCAACTCTCGATGTAATAATTTTTACATGTTTGACATATTATTGCAGGTCAAACACCACAAAGCTATGTTTTGTAATGGTCATAAATTTTGCATCAAAAAGTTGGATGACACAAAGAAAACTTGTGATTCTGGGATAAGTGCAATCTTTGAGGTGAATAATATTTCATCTAGACACAACTTACATCCTTGAGAGTCTCAAAATTGATACTATGGCATCTTGGATGATATACTTGAGTGTGACTTTAATTCTTTCAGATTAGTTCTCTTCATTGTTAGATGGTACATGCTACGAATTAATCAAAATGATCTTGATAGAACTGTTATTGAACATGAAAATAGATTTCCGATGATTAATACAAGGTGGTTTGATCTAGTTGGGGATGAGCCCTATGTTCTTCCAAGCCAATGTGAGAAGGTATTTTACTCATAGGTTCCACATAAACCAGGTTGGTCATTTTTTGTTAGATATTATGCATGAGGAAGGATGATAAGGTATAATGTGATGGAAGAAAAATATTCCGAACAAGTAGAAGATGATGTAGATGATGTTCCTGACACAACTTTTCTTGAAGAAGAAGAGGAAGAAGAAGATGATGATGATGATGATGATGATGATGATGATGATGATGATGATGATGATGAAAATGACAAAGATGATGACAATGATGGTGGTGGTGATGATGTCGACAACAAAGATGATCACGGTGATGAGTTGGATGAAGAAGAAGATCAATGCCATGAATAAAATGTACAATTATGTGATCACTGCTTAATCTATTTAATATTGATTTCTTGATAGAAATGTATTGTTATGCGATCAATGCTTAATCTAATTAATTTGTGATGTACCTTTTAATGTTTTTAATTCATATGGGATGCTTGTCATTTTTAATGTACTTACTATGTAATTTTGAGTATATGTATCATGAATTTTTTAGCTAACATAAGATAATTGAATTACATATGTAGGAACCTAAACCCTTTCATGAGCATCCCACAAGGTCTCATGGATTGACAGGTATAAGTCAATACACCCTATAGAGATTAATGTCTTTTACAATTTCCAAATTATCTCACATTACTTTCTATCTCTCTCATTTGATGGAGTGCAGTTAGCAACAAATAGGTATTTTTCAAATGTTTCTTCCTCGAGTGAAGGAAATATTGGAATGGAAGAAGAAAGTGAGACATGTAGTATGTCTGAATTAGGGAGATCAACTAGAGGTCAAAAGACTAGAAGGAAATTCAATAAATGCACGAAATTTTTAATTTCTCAAGGGGGGTCATGTTCTTATGATGATGAGAGAAAAGGTGACATCAAGGTGGCCTTTAGGTATCAACATCTACAGAAACAATGGGTCCCCAAGGAACTTCCTCCAATAAACATTGATTTTAGTGTTAAAGGCAAGATATATCACATAGCACCATCGTCATTACATGGTTTGGGCCTATTTTACATGGATGGCATAAAGGTATCTTGCAACAAAGTTTTCAAATTGATGGAGTATGTTGGACCTTGTTACGATTATGAAAGTTGGATGCAGATTGTTTGATATAAAAAAATTGCACTCTTGACAAATTATATTCAACAAAAAGATAATGAACAAAGTAAAAGAGTGGCTATATACATTGATGGAAGGCAAAAAGAATTAGGGAATATTGTAGGTTTTATAAATAGTACGTGACCTGTGTCAACAATTGAGCAACCCAATTCCATATTTGAGGTGTGCGAGGGGAATCATGTATTTGTATGTACGATAAAATCAATACATGTAGGGGAAGAGCTGCTTATTGATTACAATTTGAATCGCATAGATACAAACAATTTCACTATCATAGGGGTGCAGGTATGTACTATGTACCATTAAATAATTGAAATTTTTTACTAAATTTTTTATATTTGAGTTCTTTTTGTAATGTTGAATCTAATCCTTCTAGTAAAGGAAATTCATCCAAAGAAACTACTACAAACAAACCCTCCAAAACTAGCCACATCTAGAGAGTCTCCTCACCATCTACCTCATCTCCATCATCATCTTCTAATGAAATTTATTAATCTAGTCCTTTCTAATTATTGGTTAACTTTAAATAATAATACAGGACTGTGATATGGAGCAGCCACATAGTGGGGACAATGATGATCCTACATGCACTTCTTCTTCCTAGTAGGTAAACCTCTGTGTTATTGTACTACAAATTAGATAGAAGAAAAATGTTAAATAGTGTTTTTTATAATGTTATTTTCATCATTATTTTGGAGTAATTGATGCAAGGGTATTCTTGGGTCCTTGGTGAATCTGCATGGTAGTGTGTTACTTGGCCGGTGTTACTTGGTTGCAGCCTTAACTGACAGTCTCAGTTATTGAAGGAAGTGCGGTCACTAAAGGAACTTGGTGGAACTTCTGTTGCTCGATGCAATTGGTGCTCAGTAATTCCTATGTTGCTTGGTGTTGCTTGGCTTGGTTAGTTGTTTCACTAGTGCTTGGTTGTTTCTTTGGCACTAGGTAGTTTTGGTTTTCTGACTGGAGTTCTTGAAGATTTTCTTGGCCAACTTGGTGTATTTATTGTTGGTAGCTATTGTTACAGGCTGACATGTTGAATTTATTAATTGTAAGGCTATTTGAGATCCAACTTGTATTTCATTTAATATTGGTTAGGAGTTAATGGTTTCATCCAGCCGACTTGGGGCTAATGATTAGTATTTAAGGGATGTTTGGGGTAGTTGTTTAGGATTACTGGGAGAGATCATGAAAGTAGATCTGAGGGTAGAAAATAAGTGAAGTTGTGGAAAAGATCCTATGAGATCTTGCAGATCAGATTGTTATCTGATAGTTTGTAATAGCAGAGCTAGTGGTTTGCATACTTGGAGAAAAGGAGATTTCTTGGAGGCTTGCAAGCTCAAGTTTAGATCTACCTTAGGGTTTCCATAAGTTGATGATAGTTTTCAAAACTAAACTAGCTGGAGTTTCCTTGGATCTTATTGATCTTGTAGAATTACTTCTTGATTGTAATTGTCCCTAACCTGGAAGGCCTTACAGCCGGGCATGTTAATGGAAAATATGTTTTGAAACATATCTAGTTTTGTTGTGTTGTGTTATTCTACTGTGTTGTTCTGAAGCTGCAAGGTTTGGAATGTCCTTAATTGGATCCACCATCCCTTGGATATGTCAGGTGGTATCAGAGCTGAGTTGATCTTGTGGAGTGAAGGTTGATCTAGCAAGGCTGATCTTGCGAATTTAATCTTGTTGGTGAAGAGATCGTATGATTTGAGTTGCAGATCTGAAGCACTGAACTTGTGGAATCTTGCCCTAGTTATTTGTGCAAGGTGGAAGACTGATCTGACTTGCATACAACTTGGAAGTTGTCACAAGGTGGTTGGTGTAGGGTTTGTTGCAGAGGGTTTTCTTATCTTTAAGGATTCCTTTGAGAAGATTGGACCCTAGAGTGATTGTAGATCTATGTGATACTATGGAATCTAGGTTTACAAAGAAGTTGAAATCAGATTTTAGATCTAAGATGGAACTGATGAAGAATGACATGGTCGCCGAGATCATGAGAGTTGTTACTAGTGTACCTCAGAATGTTGGTACTGAAGATGGTTATGAGGAAGTTGTTGAAGAATTTGAAGCTATTGGATCTAGTGGTGATAACTAGAGGGATAGATATGGTGAAGACAAAAATGCTCGGTTGCCTAGATCTGGATCTCGATTAAGTAATAGTTACCAAATGGAAGTTTCTACTTTCTCTGGTACTTTGAAGCCCGAGAATTTGATTGACTAGATTGGTGAACTTGAAGATTTCTTTGAGCTAGAAGAAATTGAAGATCCTCTTCAGGTGAGGTTAGCACAGATGAAATTGAAAGGACATGCTTCTCTTTGGTGGAAATAATTACAAAGAGATAGAGAAGATGAAGGTGAAATGAAGATCAATCGATGGAGGTTGATGGTGACTAAGTTGAAAGCTAAGTTCATACCTACTGACTATGAGCTTGACTTGTTTAAGAAGTTACAAAATTTGAAATAGAAGGATCTGACTATTGAAGATTATACCGAGGAGTTCTACAAGCTTACTATTCAGTCTGGATATAGAGAACTTGGTAAGGAAAAGGTAGCTCGGTGTGTGAATGGTTTGATATTCAATATTTAGGATGAGCTTGGTATGTTGAAGATTGATTCTGTTAAATATGCTTATTAGTATACTCTGAAGGAAAAAGATAAGTTGAAGAGGAGACAACATAGTAATCCATGAGGGAAGGAAAATATTGATCACTTGGTGAAGGATAAACTGATGACTGCAAAAGATGAACAGAATCCTATAGAACCGAAGAAGAAGACAGGTAGAGTTATCTTTAAGGGTACTTTCTATAACTGTGGTGAAGGACACCATTCTTTTAAGTGCATAGAGAAGAATCTTGGTGACTGAAGAACTGATGTGGTGAATGAAAATGTTGAGAATGAACCTAAATTTGAGAACTTGCTACTTTGGCAAACATTGCTTGGTACAAAGGAAGAACCTTGTCAGAGGAGTAACATGTTCAGGACTCGGTGCAAGTCAAGAGGTAAAATTTGTGATGTTATTGTTGATAGTGGTAGTATTGATAACCTTGTTGCTGAGGACATGGTTTAGAAACTTGGTTTTAGTAGAATGAGACATCCACATCCTCATAGGATTGGCTGGTTGCAAGATGATCATGCTCTAGAAGTAAGAGAACAATGCTTTATTAATGTTTAGATTGGACATTATAAGGATCTTGTGTTATGTGATATTATGGAGATGAATAGTTTTCATATATTGCTCGGTAGACCTTGGCAATATGATTGTAGAGCTATGTATGACTATGTGAAGAATGTGTTTACTATTGAGAAGGATGATAGGAAGTTTTCCCTAATGCCTTTTCTGGATACAACACTAGGTAGGAGAAGTCTGAGTATTGGTAGCTGATTTGAGTTGGTAGATCCTAAGAGAATGAATGATTAGTTTGGAGAACAGACCTGTGTGTTATCAAGGAAAGACTTGAAGAGACAAAGGAAGCTGAAGTGGAAGAGTATGTAAAGTGAAAAGGTGGAGGACTTGTATGTGAAGAACTAGTTTGGGGTTTATGTGCTAAATCCTAGAAGATGTTCTTCTCACATATGAACATCTTTTCAAACCTGGGGTGTCTGATGCAGGGGCATTCTTGGGTCCTCGATGAATCTGCATGGTAGTAGCCTTAGAGTTTCCATTAGTTGCTGATAGTTTTCAGAACTGAACTAGATGGAGTTGTCTTGGATCTTGTTGATCTTGAAGAATTACTTCTTGATTGTAATTGGCCCTTACCTGGAAGGCCTTACAGTCAGGCATGTTTATGGAAAATATGTTTTGAAACATATCTGGTTTTATTGTGTTGTGTTATTCCACTGTGTTTTTCTGAAGTTGCAAGGTTTGGACTGTCCTTAATTGGATCCACCATCCCTTGTCTACATCAGTAATTTTACTAGTACTAGTAATATTTTTGTCACAGACATGAGTTCATCAGAGAAAGGGAAAGGAACTTGCGACAGTCCCTTAGGAGGAGTCCTTTGACGAGGACCTAGATATTGATTTTTCAACTTTTGATGAGCCGATCGCTGTAGTTAAAAAGTTCCTCCAAAAGATTGGAAAAATAATGTCTCAATTGTCATCTATATACCCTCAGACTCCTGAGTTAGCAAAGAGGGCAATTGAATTTCTCCACCAAGCTGAAAATTATAGAGTAAGTATTAATGTAATTTTTAATTATAAAAAAATTTCAATAATAGTTTTTATGTTATACTAGTCTTTTATGTCATTATACTAGTTTTTATGTTATACTAGTATTTTATTAGTCTATTATCTAGTCTTTTATAAGCAGATGTTTTTTTTTACAATTTTGTTTGCATAATTTTGAGCACCATGGCCTTCATGAGGATGTTATAGGTGGTTCAGGTAGATCGCATGTTCGACTATCTTTTTTTTACGCTCTAACAATATTGTCCATGCTAGTCCATGCTTTTATGATGCTCTAACAAACTTATCTTCAACACCTGTCAATGATGATATGGTATCGCCACCTTAGACATGGACAAGCCTAGAGGTACTGCTGCCTGCAATGTCGGCAACATGTAGCATGGCCACAGATACAACGACACCACCTATTGGTAAGTAGATTTCATTTTCTCTCTCATTATTTATATATTTATTTCCCTTGAAGTATTCTTTCTTGGGGGCATTTCATAATGGATTTAATTTATGCAACAAGAGATGCATCACATGATGATGAATTTCCTGGATGTACTCATATTCCTAGTATGGGAACAGTGAAGGATTGCATATTTCTTGTGAGCGGCGAAGACAAAGTTCCCTTGAAAGTAGCCAAACTTCTAGGTACTTTAAAGATTGGACCTTTCTTTTACTATACAATCGTATGGTAATTACACATTGCATTCAATATGAGAATCTTCCATCTATCGTATTCTTATTTTATACTATTGTATCCTTCAACTAATGATCCAATGATTATTTTGCAAGGAATGATGTTTTTTATGATAAAATTAATGACGAGTGTTTTTGGATATTCGGGCCCACCCTCCATACATGATGGAATATCATATCCGAACTAAAACCCTAATCCACTATTTTGATTTCATATCATTGATAGGATAGTTTTACTTTCATCCATTTCTTGAACTATATTAAAGGTAAGTTCACTTCATTTATGAATCTAACAGTTTTTTTTTCTTAAAAGGTGGAATGCCCAAGATAAAAAGTTAAAGGATGCTCTCATAGAGAGTATGAAAAACTTATTTGAACCTCATGCATTTGAGAAAAATAATCTCCTTGAGAAAGGTGGGTTATGTTTGAAGTATATTAGGGAATACAGGAGTACATTAACAAACAACCTGAAGTACAAGTGTCCCCCCTACATTCCTGATTTAGACTGGCAAAATCTTATTTTGGATGCGAAGGAGAGAAGTGAAAGAAAAAAAGGAAATACACCACCAGACAATAAAAGAAGGTATGTGATACTATTAAGAATGTAATTATGTACTAAATACTCTTTATATTTATATGAACTAACATATTTCAAACTTTTCATAGATTGCCTGACACATCAAAGGCAATAAAGGCAAGACTAGAAAAGCATAGGCAACTCAAGCTCAGACTTGGTGGTTATTCGAAACTTGTTGCACGGGTTGTAAGTCTTAGTAAATGAAAAACCTTATGTAAATATTAATAATTTGTAATCAATTTTTCTTTGATGAAATAATGAAAAAAAATTCATGATACCAAGAAAAAATGCAGGGTGCAGAGTTCAATAGAGGTCTCTCAGAAGAGGACAAGAGAATTGGCTTCCAACAAGGCTATAGAGCCGTGATTGAAAGAATATGAGAAATAAGTGGACAAGGTTCTACTAATGGATCCATCGTGGTAAGTAAGCTAGATGATGATTTTTTCAAATTGAATAATTTACTACTTAGTTTATTTGATGTTAAGTTCCAACATAAAGTGAGTATATTTGTTTTCAGTAAGAAAACAATGATAACATGAATGCGTATGAAATTGGAATGCAGCCTGCTAATTCTGGTACACCACTTGTGCATGATGAAGCTAGTTTGGGTGTGCATCACAGTGATCAAGGTATACATTTTTTATTCAAATTTTTATATGTAATTATTAATTCAAGTAAACATCTTAAATTGATTGATGTAGTAATATAAATTTAATTGCATTAGGTGTTTGGATTAATGTCACATTTTGTATTGTAGCTACAGAGGATGTAGAGGTTGGTGTTCATGTGCACGTTGAGGTTGAGGCCAGACAACCTAATCTTGATGTTGATGACATGAGCAGATCAGGTAAAGAGTGCCATGGTTATGTCCTTTAAAGTACTGAAATACTTATAAGTTAGTATCATATCTAATTAATATCAGCCTTAAAATTTAGTAAATCTCTTTAGCTATGTGATTAAATCAGTATTCTGATTTCTATTGATAATCCTGCCCTATTTAAGCATCCAATTAATTAGGATCATAGAAGCAAACTAAGATTTGTACACTGAAATTAATACATGAAGATTGAATGCTCTGAACCTTCTAGAAGTCTATCTAAGAAATGACATAATAAAGTCTAATACATTAGTTTATGCAGATTATGATTTTGAAAATGGAAATAGGGTTTGAAAGACAACATATATATATATATTCCGGTATTAATCCATTTATGTATGTATATACCTCCATATCTATCTCCATATGAATGAAATTCCACATTAATCCATATGTATAAACATATCCCTTATATGAAAATTTATCCATCTGTCTATGGGTGTATATCCATAGATATCTGAATCCATATCCAAACATATATACCCCTATACTAGTGAGTTCATTTCTTTAAAAAATCTACTATCTACTCATCAAATTACAAATTAAAGAAAAAATCATAAATCAATTTCAAAAGAGTAACATTTATTTGTGTACTATAAACATGCATATGGTTCCAAATCGAAAGGATTTGAGGGATATACCTCCTATTTCAAGAATATGTAGAGTGAATTTTTTGCCATTTCTTTTCTTCTATTGTGTACTATTCATATGCTTCATTTTTCATATCAAAAGTGAAAGAAAATGTGATTGAACATAGAACCTTTTATTTGTTATTGTAGAGGACCCCCCTTTGCATCAACAGGGAACCATGCATGGATTGAGATCTGATGAGAGGGGAGATGATCATGATGACACTGATGCTCCTCTTAACAATTTCTTAAAATTGAGAAGATAAAAAAAAACCAAGAAATGATTGTCATCTATGCACCTTAATTGATAATGACTATTTTTTATGTGTCAATGAATTTAATTATGTGCTATTGAATGTTCATAAATTATATAATGTGTTAATGAATATTGATGAATGTTGGGTGCTAAATGAATGTTATCATGTGATAATGATTATGCAGAAAAGACAATGTTGATAGTGATTATGCCGAATTCACAGATTATGTGCATGATATTCATATTAGTAGTCGTACTAAACTTGAGGTGAGTGCTATGAAACTTTACTTTTCCTTATTATGAAATCAGGTTTCAAGCAAATATATTTCAAAATTTGAAATTAAAAACTCAAAATAGTCCCTCTTATCTTGAAAATAGGTTTCAATGATTGCACTAAATTTGTCCTTCTACTTTAGGTTTGAATTCCATGTTAACTATTGATAAAATGTTATGATTGTTATTTGAATATTAAGGCAAGATATTGTTTAAAGTTATTTCATTTTCTTCTTGTATTATATTCAAACATTATAACAAGTAGGATATTAAATTGTTGGTTTAGTTAAAATGGTATGTTATTTAAAAATATATATATAAAGAAATAATTAAGTTTGGCATAGGATAAGTATGTTGTGTAATGTCCAATATAGTATCTTAAATGTGGGCATTACAATTACAAAACTCATCGAATGTAGCTAAATATTGTAATCATGAAGTAGTATGTTGTCCTATAGCAATAATTATCCTTTAGTTTCCTTGTGGTGTCTGTGACTACTCCATCTTTGTCATTTGACAACATGTCTATCCTTTGATATATATCTCTCAATAGAAGATGAGCTAAAATTATCAAGCCTCAAAGGTCTGATGATTTGGTTATTTAATTATATAGAATAGTCAATAGACTGGTGGGATAGTGAATATTCTTGAAAAGTAATGATTTGCATTGTATTATTGTATGATATCACTACTTTTCTTCACAGATGATCTTTGTCATTACAAATAATAGTGTTCTTTTAAATTTTGTCTAATAACCTACAACTGATTGAATATATTGATGGAATGAATGGACAAGTGAAAGATAGTGATTGAAGGTCACCGAGCTACTAAAGTGATATGTAAGACAATTAAATTAGTCAATGTATTATCATTGATGTCAACTAGTTTTGACTATAGTTATCATGATGGTTACAAACATCTAGAGAAGAAAAATGGTAAAGGAATGAGATATATACATGAAGATGAGATGGATATGAAAGATATAGCTATGGTATACATTGGGTAACTTAGTGATGAGTCTATGACATCATGTTGTTGACTTGATTATATTACATGATCTTGTTATATATTAAAGATCAGAACTGAGCAAGTTTATGTGGTTGGTAATTGAATATTTCTATATACACCAAGCTAGTGTAGTGTATACCAAGTACAATATTAACCAAGTAGGTATTCATCGACACATTCTGGTATTGACCGAGTGAAAGAAACAAATAAAGTTTATAAAAACTGACCGAATTGATGAGATGGACAATTGCTTATGATTCTGAGATAGAAGATAAAGTTTGTTATAATGATCTAATGATTGACAAAATTCAAGATTGATCAGATGGAGAAGAATGAAACATGTTATATACACAACTACCGAGGAAGCTTGAAGTGGCAAAATAAATGATTGAGATTAAGAGACAATATCTAATAAATGAGAACAAAAATGTTTATGATGTCTATTTAAAGGGACATAGGATTTATTATTGAGTCTGGGATTATTGAAACTATAGGAGAATTCACGTGAAAGGACTATTTTTATGCACCATTGATCAAACTGGTTACAAACATAACCGAGATGAACTGTAGACATTACCGAGCATTAGAGAAGCATACACCGAGTTGAATAAGTTGGAGGATATGAAGGATTGAATTGATTATTGATTAGAGGAGCTATTTTGAGCTTAGCATAGATCTAAAAATTTGAAAATCTTAGTTGTATTTGAACTAGATCATTATTGTATCAGTTTAACCATTGTTACAACAAAATTTCTTAATCAAGTGGACTTAGCAGTATTTTTCTATTTCAATATGACATTCAATGAATGTTGTTGGTTTTCTTGTTGACACCATAGTGAATGTTGGTCAAGGGAGAACTGTTAGTGATAAATCCTCTAACCAGGTCACACCTTACAGTGTGTTTTGTAACCTTTGACAGGGTTTGCTCCTAACTGAGCTCACTTCAGAAGAGTGAATTATTTTGGGTTACCGGTCCTAGGTGGTTTTTCCCCTAACATGTTTTCCACTTAAAAAATATGTGTTATGTGTATTTGATGTGATTGGATTGTTATTTTACTTTTCACATTGCATATCTAGCTAGATTGGTAAATACAGTATTGAATTGACTATCAATTGGTAGATGAAGAAAAATATATTATTGATAGCTTACTGAGTAGATATTTTTATTGAAAAGTTTATATATATATATATATATATATATATATATATATATATATATATATATATATATATATGGAAGATTTGGGACTATAGGATAACTGGAACTAACTGATTCACCCCCCTCTCAATTATCTAATAATTGGTATTAGAGAACATTGGTTTCTTGGAAGGAAAGTTTAAAGGACTTAAGCTAAAGATCACAAGATGTATAAGAGAGAGGTGCCAAAGTTGAACAAAGACAACTTCTTGACATGGAAAAGAAGAATGAAGTTACATATATCTAGAATTGGAGAATCTGCAGTATTCTACTTGGGCAATGATTACATTCAATCGATGATTGGACCTTTGACTGTTGATCAATTAAGAGATAGACATGAACATAATATGAAAATGATAGAGATTGTTATTGCCATAACAGATGTTGAATTTGAAGATGTCAAGACATTTACTACTGCTAAAGGAATGCAGGACAAACTTTTACTAGTTCACGGAGGAGATGATAATGTACTGAGGGTAAGAGCTGAAAGTATTAGAGGAAAATTTGATGACATGAAGATGAAAGAAGGAGAAAAAATTTGACAATACAACAAATGAATCAAGGAGATTGTCAATGTTATCCAATGAGCATGAGGTTTTTATTGATGAAGACACTATTGTGAGTAAAATTCTTAGAACCTTTCTTCATATCTATTCTATTAGAATATTCTCTGCAATCCATAAAATGAGATCAGCCCCAGGTAACACTCTTACACTTGATAGCCTAATTTGTAAACTGACTACTTTGGAGTTGAATAACTACGTGTAATACCTAAAATGTAGTGTTTAAGGAATATGAAGCTATGCTAAACATTCAACAATACAAGTTAAATAAAACCTTTAAGATTAGACCAAAGAAAGCTTAAACTAAAACCAAAAACAATGCAAACCTTCCTTGTTGAAGAGATGTTGTCCAAATGATGGAGATATGTGTGCTCAAATGCTATTGCTCAAGATTCAAAGGATGTGATCTTGGAGTGATTTTGGCATTATGAGGATGTTTTTGATGTTTTTGGCTCTCAAGTGGGCATGATAACTTTGCATAAAAGGTGGATGAAAATGAAGGAGAAGGAAGCTTAATTTAAAGGAAAATGGGAGGGTGAATGGATGGTCAAGATGCAAACTTGAGGAAGGGCCAAGATTCATTTGAGGGGGAGCAAATTGATTGTGCTTTCTCAAATGCACCTCATTGTGACAAGTGTCACAATGGGAGAGGTTGGAAGGAATGGGGGAATGTGACCATTTTGGGAGATGTGAGAGGGGACAAATGTGTAAGAGGAGGATGGAGTATGTAAGAGGCATGTAAGAGCATTTAAAGTTAACATGAGGTGAGGGAATTGGGGGATGTGAGGGTGTGACATGAGGGTTGACTTGAGTGGGCTTAGGATTTTTTAATCAATGGATTATGATTGTGCAAATGTTTAGGAGGTGATTATGCTTGGATTAAGAGGCAAGTGGGGGGTTTAAGAGGATGTGATGGGAGGAGAGAGAATGAGTGGAGGGTTAGATTAGCTAATCATGGGTCATTAGCTAATTAAGGAGGATTAGTATGGGTGAATGGGTTGGGTTGAGTATGAACTACATGTTAGGAGTTTGGGATGGGTTTGGTTAAAGGTTTAGAATTAAATATTCATTTAATTCCAAGTGAGAGGAAAAAGGGTTTTATGAATTAATTTAATTAGATAAGTGTATCCATTTAAATTAATATAAGAATAAGGATTAATTAATTATCAGACTATAGGTTTTTCATATAGATAATTAATTGGACTATAGTTAAAATAATTAAATTAATTAACTAGGGGATGACATAAATTAATCAAATAATAATATTTAATTAATTGGAAGTCTTAGGAGGAAACTAAATAAGATTACCAAATAATGTAATCAAATTTAGGTGTCTACATTTTGCCCCTCTTTGACATAGTGTTAAAATAACACAATTTCGAAGATGTTTTTTTAGCAATAATAGATGACATGAAGAATGGACTTGGTAGCAAAAATGCCCTAGTTATGGGTGAGGATGTTAGACCAAGTGATGCCCCCTCAAGAGGGTGATAGGGAAAGAAAAAGGGGTCCAGGCGATGTCTCAAAAGGAAAAGGAGAAGAAGGTGTGTTGCAGGCTAAGAAGGGGGATGAACGAGGAAAGGAGAGGTGAAAAAGGCAATTAGGGACAAGATTCGACATGAAGGGAAGAAACGGGGGGGAAAAAGATGTCTCGAGGTGAAAATTAGGGCTTGGAAGGGCCTTAATAAGGGCCAGAGGGGTAAAAAATAGGTCATTTGCACACTGAGAGCTTAGAATTTGAGATTTTTGAGCTCTGATAAGCGAGGATGATATGGTGCAAAGAGGGTGACCGACTCACCATTCTGACATCATGCGATGTGTGTGGCATAATGGAGGGCTTGACTGAGAAGTAGGCTCAAACAACATAGCTTTT
Source organism: Chamaecyparis obtusa (assembly GCA_027943335.1). NCBI lineage: Eukaryota > Viridiplantae > Streptophyta > Pinopsida > Cupressales > Cupressaceae > Chamaecyparis > Chamaecyparis obtusa. Next base: position 308,127 of record BSBK01001907.1, read on the forward strand.
CATTATGTTTTTGGTGTATTTATTGCATGTTTTAGTAGGAAAACAAGCATTCTCATGAGCACAGGATTGGCGGTAACGCACCCCTACTGGCCGGAATGCATTATTGTAGAAACTGCTAGGGAGGGAGGGAGGTAGAGGGTTACAAGATTTTTCACAGGAATGTGAAAATCTTGGGGGTATGGGGGATTTGTGGTGGGAATGTGATCCCACAAGCCATTTTTGCGGGGGCACATTCCCAGAGAAAAAACTAGCCGGGATGCCAGAAAAGGCATTCCCGGGGGCTAGGTGGGTGGGCGGAGTAGGCACAAGGGTGAGAATGTATTCCTATGTCGATATGAGGAAAAATTGTAATGCAATCTCATGATGGTAGGATTGCGGGGAAAAGGAAATCCCTATAGGAATGTGGGGACAAGAAAGTTTGCGGGAATGTGGGGAAAAGGGAGAATCCACGAGAATGCAAGAAGAAAATATGGTTTGGCATAGAAGAAATTTTGACATTTTGGCTTGGCTTGGATGTAGTGGTTCATGGATTGGCTGATGAGTCATGAGTGACATGCAGCAGTTTTGACAATAGCGGAGTTGTTTACCTTGACAGAGTGGGTGTGGGTGGATGCACTCGGATTAGGGTACTTGGCATGGATGCCATAGAGGTGGATCTTTATGACATTAGTGATAGCCCTCTGTGAGTGCTAACATTTAGAGATGGTGACCTTTCATCTGTTGACTAGGGAGATGACAGTGACATTAGAGGATGTGTACCAGATCTTTCATTTTTCAGTTTGAGGTACACCAATGGTAGCAGGGACATACACGCAGCTAGAGGCGGTGGCCCTATTACTAGGGCCAGGTGTAGCATTGATCCTATTACATGGATAGTTAGCCCTAGCACAACATGTGGTAGTAGCACTAGTAGCTTGATGAGTTCATTTCTATGTGTGTAGACTAGTATTGGGGTATATTGTCCCAAACACGAGTGGGAGGAGCATGACACTAGCACTGATCCTTGGGATTGTTTGGATAGTGGATGTGGGGGTCCCAATAGCTTGGGGGCATTGATGCATGCTAAGATGTACTATAACCTACACTAGATAGTATATCATGGAGCAGGTACCATGGGGAGGAGCTTCAGGTTTGCTTCACTCCTACAGGTGTGGGCGTGGGAGCACATAGCAATGTTGCGGCCCTTAGGCCGAGTGGATAGGTAGGCGAAGGAGCTGGTGGTTTATAGATGGGTGGACTTGGTGACATACTAGGGTGGGGGAGACATAGATTTTTGGTGGGAGATGTTGGATGGGCTCTAGGTTGTGATCACATGGTGACCATACCTAGGGCAGGCAGGTTGGGAAGAGGATGCATGAGAGCTGCCATATACCACACTGCCAACTTTTTTGACAAGGTAGTGGGAGTACATTGTGGAGTAGTACAGGATAGATAGGGCCTCCTGATAGTTTGGATTTAGGCAAGATAGGCCAGGGCCAAAGCAGTGGTATTAGTGTGGCACTCGAGAGAGGGTGTCAGAGTTCAGGCCAGCTCAGGACAGGATAGGATTACTGGCTGAGTATTGAGCCATCCAGTCATTCCAGTGGGATTGGGTTGTTGGTGTAATAGATCCAAGTACCACACCACTGTATGAAAGATGGTTTCAGCCACCTAGGCTAGTAGGGAGATTGGGATTGCTAGATGGTGAGGGAGAAACTCCTATGTATAGAGGTCAGGGGGGAGATGAGGGAGAGGGAGAGGGAGAGTTGGAGGTAGAGCTAGAGGTGGGAGAGGAGGATATGGAGATGGAGACAGAGGGGGAGGAGGAGATGGGATGGACATGGATGAGGGGGGAGATGGAGGAGGAGGAGATGGTGGAGGGGGATAGGTACCCATAGTACAAGTACTCATAGGACCACCACCACTGACTGGACTACCACCACCTGTTGGGCCACCACCACCAATAGGGCCACCACCAGCATAAGGATTTGGGTCCTCTGGAGGAGGGGGGATGATATGGTAGGGTTATTGACCTCATTATAGGGGGCATATGATAGGACTAGTTAGATGTTGTGGGATGTGCAAGGGGAGCGAGACAACTTGATAGCTAAGAGGGCTGGTCTGATAGCATGCTTAGCGCAGTCTATATCAGATGGGTTGATGACTATACATGAGAGAGACATGTTGTAGTGGGAGAGGGATGCACTAATGGTGGAGAGAGACCAGTTGAGGGGGTAGAGGGATGGTCTATGGACATAGCAAGACCATCTATAGGAAGAGCGGGACATGGCCGTACAATAGCACATGATGGATTTTGTTGCACAAGGGTCACATGAGTGATCAGGGGAGGTATCACACCTCTAGAGAGAGCTCATCAGGATGGGCAAGTAGATTAGGTGGTATAGGGGGATATACCATGCAATTGTGCCCTCTGAGAAGTGCCAGCATTACAGGCATCCAAGCCACCCATTGGTCACAGGGTCAGGGGCTAGTGGGAGTTCAGACGTAGGGGCTAGTAGTAGCCAGAGGACAGGGGGAAGCACATCCATGATTTCACTTCTCAATAGATAGGATAGGGGAGCCATCAGTCAAGGCACTCATAGAACTAGCAACAGCCGGTCAGTGGCTCGGTATATATGGCAGAGGTTGAGGTGTCTAAGACAATGATGAAGGTGGACATAGGGGTTGTATGGGTGTCCACACAGGTGTAGACCACAAGTACATAGAGCACAGTGGGAAGGCTAGTAGTATTACAAGATATGACATAGGTAGACACCTTGGATGGGGATTTTGATATGCAACCTCTGTCAGGAGAGGTAGATAGGTAGTGATATGCTGCGAACCAGATTTTTGTTATTGTAGTCATTTATTGATGAAGGGAATAGTCCCTAAGTATATTTATATATGTACTCATGGATAGACATGGACTGTGACAGACATTTATTCTTTCATTCTTTGGGTGGGGATGTGATGTATTATTCTTTGCTACGATTTATATAAATGATGAACTGGGTGGGATATGATGTGTAATGTATGAATGTTTTGAATACATATGATGTACTAACATGGATGATGTAGGATGTGATGTGATTTTCTATATGTTGTTCAACAATGGTAAAATGGAAGGTTTAACAATGCACCTAACATTCCACACTATTCATTTGTAATGCTTGAAGTTGGAATTGAATAAGTAATGTAAATCTGGGAATGCTTGAAATTAAATAGAACAAGATACATACCTCATGATGGAATAAATCTGGAGATACCTATTTTTTGATGCCTGTGTATAGTCTCAGGAAATTCTACAACCAGATTCGGGACCAGAAAGCCGCAATAGTGAAAACCCAAAAAACTTGTCTTTCTGGAAGCAGGTCATCCCTGACCCAGATAGCGGGGCAAGGCCTTACCCTGGGGCAAGATCCTACCCCACCCAGCTCCAATGGAAATTTTATTTGTGGATCTTAGAAGTTCACCAAAAATGGTATTCAGATCTGCACTTTAATTCTCAAAACAACGACTTTAGATATCTGAAAATGGTGTTTTGGGGTGGTTGTATAGGGTTTTGCCTTAGTCAAACCCCCATTTTGGTGATCTCCACCTATATGAATAGCCGACTGTAATAGAATGTGTGTGTGTGTATTGAAAGTGTAATGCCAAGATCTAATCCTCTAGATTAAAACCCTAGAATGAATATGTATGAGAAAGTAATGCATATATTTGAATAAGGTAAGAAAGCATATCAAGCCCCCAAGGCTAAAGTACTCCTACCAAACTCATAATCCTTAATTGCTACCCCATGATTGTATCTTTGAATGCTTGAATATTGATAATGGTGGATCAAGGAAGAAAGGATCTCTCTTGCTCTAAATAGGTGTTCACAATGGTGTGCTCAATGCTTGATATCAACAATGGCTTGATCTTCTATATCATCCTCTTGCAATCTTGCATCTTCACTTCACCATCACTTTCTTGCTTCTCATGACTTGTTGTCTTGATCCTCAAAATTGCTTGGTGAAAATGAAAGAAAATGAGAGTCTTTATATAGAGGTTTCAAGGTGAGGCTCCTAGAGTAATGTGAGGACCCATAATTCAAATTTCACCTTGAATTATGGTCCAATCATAATAACCAACTAAGGAGGGAAAATAATTAAATGAATTTTGAATTAAAACCCTTCCGCACTTGGATCCGAAAGCCTGACATTAATTTTGGGGCCCGCCAAGACCAACTTTGAAAAGGGGGATCAAATCTCAAAGGAGGTAAAAAATGACCTAGTCTCTGACCTAGGTCAGGGATGACCTTGTCCTTGACCCAGGAATCTAGATCTAGTTAGAATTAGAAATAGGAGGTCTTGGGGATGCCCAAAGACCTAGAAATGATATCAGAATAGGACAAAATGCTATGATGAATATGATGAAGTCCAAGAGGACCTATTTTTAAGTCCTACCTAGAAACTAGAGCCATAGAAGAGGGAAATTAAGGAGAATCCATAGGATCCTAACCCTAATTTCACCTAGAATGAAGGAATCAAGTGCAGAATGCATCCTAAATGCAAGTCTATCATGATAAATGCACTAAAAGAGGGTGTTAAACCTACCAAGATGGAAAAGCTTCCATTTTAAGATGATACAGCTATGAGACTGACATGTGTGTGAGGTAGGATGCGAGGTGCATGAGGTGATATGTGATATGATGTGTTTATATGAGATGCATTTTCTGACGATTTGTGGATGCAGGATGTGATGTAATGCTTGATATGTATGATTTAGGATGGTCAAATGTAATGTGTGGATGTTTTAAATGTGTTGACAATGCAAGATAAAAAAATGACTTCACAATGCAAGGTAACAATGAACCTAAATGATAATGATAACCTAAAATGACATAATGAAAGATAAGAAGTGAACCTAAAATGAACTCAATGCAAGGTGAATAAATGGTGAACTAAATGAATTAAATGGAAGATAATGAAATGAACCTTTTAGATGATAAATGATAAACTAAATGAAGGATATTGAATGAACCTAAATGATAATGAATCTAGTGATGCAAGATGAAACTAAAATGAATTAACAATGTAAGATAACCCTAAATGGATGAACCAAAATGAATTAATAATGCAAGGTTAAAAATGAACCTAAATGGATTGACAGTGCAAGATGAAAATGAATCTAAATGGTAATGAATGTTGAAAGGAACCTAAGACAAGATAAAATGAACCTATAGTGAAGTAATGAATGCAATGAGGGGTGAGGAGATGAAAATGAGGTAGTGTGATCTAGGATAGTGTCATGAAATGAAATGCACATGGGAAAATGGTGGGGGGGGGGATACAAATGTAGATGGGAGATAGGAGGTGGGAGATGAGGAAGGATGCCACAACATATCAATGTTTGACTGAATCATGACTAAGGGGTGAAGATGGGATGGTGAAGAAGAGTGGGGGGCTTTTGCACAATCAAAATCCATGGGTTAGGAAGTTGGGCTAAGGGTGAATGCAATGGGTAGGTTTGCATCATGACGAGGTGTTTACGGGTGAAAAGAAGGATGTAGGGATGATATGTTTTGGGATCTTTTAGGATGATTTTTGAGATTGGATAAGGATGTGGGATTTTAGCTTGGAAGTGTGATAGGGGGGGGGGGAATATTTAGTGAAGCTTGAGAGTGGGGTATTCCAAAATGGAATACCACCATGTAGTTTGAACACTTAGTTTGATATAGCAACAGAAGGGACAAGCCAAAGTTACTAGGAACTTGAAGCCATGTTGCTAGCATTGCATAGGATGGATGTGGAAAAGACATGCAAGGGTTGCCCCAACATCATGCATGCACCCGGAGGAAAATATGGTGGAAACGATGATGAGGAACCCACAAACAAACAACATTTCCCAAGTGCACCAAGTAACCCAGAAGATCACTTGTGAACTATGCAAGGGTTATGTTCGACTGAATCACAAGAAGAAAAAAAAGAGTGCAAAAGACCTTGCCCCAAGAGACGTCACTCATCGTAGTGCACCATGATATAAAGGATCATGGTGACTTTGAGGAGAGAAAGCAACTGAGACCGCAAAACCAACTAATAAACTCAAGTAAGCATCATGAAACCAAAATGATAAGACCAAAAGACATCCTTTGCCAAAAGAGATTGACCAACTATGGATGTTGGGATTAGGTCAAACAGGAGGAAAGATGCATCCTACAAGGACCTGATTGGTGAGTTTGACTACAAATTGAATTGGTGATGGGTAAACAATGAACTTTAGAGAATCACAGTGACATGGGATATTTGCTGAGAAACTTTGCTGATATTGTAGTCATGATGGGCCATGCATTTTGCAATCAAAAGGTACTATTGGGGACATAGGGTGATATGTAAAAATCAAAGACATTATATACAACAGATATTTATAGAAGCTCATGTAAATCATGATAGGTAAAATGAGTGATAAATATATATAAAGCTTAGTGTTACAGGGATGGGTCACATTATGTACAAGAGGCTCAGGATGTGGGATAATAGTTCTCTTCTACTGTCGTAGTAGGGATGACACCTTGGGAAAAAGGGGTGGGTGAAATGAGATGGTAAGTGATAGAGAATGGGTTTTTGGAGGAATGCAATTTTGATTGATAATGATATGATACACTATGTGTGGCACCTGTTTCTAGGTTTTCACCAACATACTTTCCCAAGGCCTTGGTGCACATATCAAATTATCATGTTGCTAGCATTGTAGGCACTTCTTTACAAACTTGCAAGTGTCATGCTCCATCGTCAGCCAGTAATACCCAAGACTAAGTAGTTTCTCAGCAAGGATGATGCCACTCATGTGAGCACCGCAAATACTAGTGTGAACCTCTTGTAAAGCCAAGGTGGCCTCATTCAAGTCTAAACATCAGGAGAGGGAATTATGATACCCATAATGATATAGGGTGTTGGCTACAAGAGTGTAGTGGGATGCTCTATGAATGAGGTTCTGGCATTGGGTGTTGGTGAGGTGAGGAGATATGATACCATTCTTTAGATAAGAGTGGACATTGTGGTAGTATGGGGACTAGGGACCAACCAGGACGTATACCATATCGGGGTCAGCATTCTTGTAAGCTGGCATGTGTAGCTAATCAACTAGAAATTCATATTGTGTAGCATCACGGGGGATTTCCAATAGTGACCTGATTGTTGCCATAGTGTCTGCTATCTTGTTGTAGAGTCTTGGGACTTGGGTGAACTGTATACTGACAAAATGTTCTTTGAGTTTATCTACAATCTCTTTGTAAGGTAATAGCTTGTCATCATTTGTCTAAAATTTATTGAGGACTTGCTTGATGAGCAGTTGAGAGTCCCCGAATACTTGTAGTTTTGTGATATTAAAGTGGATAGCTGTCCTGAGACCCATGATGAGGGCTTCATACTCTGAAATGTTATTGGTGCACTAGAATCCCAATTTGAAAGACTTGGGGATGTAGTCGCATTGTGGGGTCACAAAACATATCCCTACCCCTGATATATGTGATGTCTATGATCTGTCAAAGTATAGTTTCCAACTGGGTTGTTCTTCGACCATACAAAGATGCTCATTTGGGAATTCCATCACCAAGGGGTATGCGTCAACTAGGGGTGCTTTGGCAAGTTGATCTACAATAACTTGTCCCTTGATGGCTTTTTGATTGATGCACTGGATGTCAAATTCACTGAGTAGCATGACCCACTTTTCCATCCATCTAGTGAGCGTGGTTCTTGAGAGGAGGTACTTGAGAGGGTTGACCTTTGAAATTAGCTTTACTGTGTGGCTGAGCATGTAGTGATGAAGCTTTTGAGTGGAAAAGACCAAAACTAAGCATGCTTTTTCCATGGGGGAGTAGTTTAGCTCATAGCCTACTAGAGTACGACTAATATAGTTAATAGCCCTCTCTCTTCCATTATCGTCAAGCTAGGCTAGGAGTGCCCCCACTTTTGTAGTAGTTGTGGATATGTACAAAATTAGGGGCCTGACTGGTGTTGGCGGTACAAGTATAGTTGAGTTTTCCAGGTATTCCTTGAGGTTCTCAAAGCTGCACTGACAGATGGAATCCCATTTGAAGGTAGTGTCCTTTTGCAATAGATGCATGAATGGATGGCACTTGTTTGCTAGTTGGGAAATGAATCTTTGAATGGATTACGAATTGCCTTGGAGGCTCCTTAACTACTTGAGTGTCTTGGGGGGAGGGATTTTTGTGATGTCTTTCACATTCTTGGGTCTATCTCAATGCCTCACCTGGATATGATAAATCCTAGCAGCTTTCAAAATGTAACACCAAAAATACACTTCTTTGGATTGAGCCTTAGGCCATAATGGTATAGGTGATCAAGGACTTGCTCAAGGAAATCAAAGTGTTCATACCATGTCTTGGATTTTTCTAGGATATCATCAACATATTATTCCATAATTTTGTTAGGAATGAATGCTAAATATATCCTATGGGAGTATTGATAGCCATTCTGTAGCAGTTGTTGTTGTATTCATGACTATGATTGTCATTGATGTCAACACAGTGATCTACTGGAGATTAGTAGAGGAGCAGAAAATGTTTTGATTAGCGCACATGGGATATTGTAGATCAAGCTATGTGATGTTGAGGATTTACTCTTTGATATGCTATATGTTCATGGTTAAGAGTGCAGAAAGTAATTCATTTATTCATGGAAGTTATGAGCATTTTGGTGGAAGCAATATTCAGGTAGTGTTCTTGAGTAGCAGTTTGTGGAAATCAGATGATATCTCCTAATCGGGATGGAATCTAGTTTTGTGTAGTTAAAGAGCAGTTGAAAACATATTGTTAGTGATGTAGATGACAATGCAAACTTCAAGGTCACATGAGTGAAGAATTATTCTAATTGGAAGCTGACAGTTTTGTGTAATTTTTGTTGTAATGTGTGGAAGCTTTTATTTTGTAATTGGATGCTGACTCATTTGTAATTACTTGAGTGTGGTATAAAGGAAGGAATTTTTTTCCTTTTTGATATGTGGATATGAATTTAATGATGAAGTGAATGAAGTTGTGAAAGCGAATTTGTGAAGGAAGACATGCAAGGTACAGAGATCTAAAATTGAGATCTGGTGTAGTAGTGAGTGCGGTTTGGCATAGTCAGAGAAGAGGTAACATATTGTTGAGATTAGTAATGATTTGATATTATTCTATTGAATAATCTAGAGATCAGTTGGAAAGTGTGTTCAGTGATCTTGCCATTGAAGCTGTTTGGGCAGTGGGTCATTCTATCTTCCATAACTCCTAACAGGGTTAGAATCTTTTAGCAGGGATTCAAAATCTCCTAACAGGGATTCATATGTACTGAATGTATTTCATAAGACTCCTAACAAAGTCCATCCTTTCACAAGGAATATTCATATTAGCGCATCTTTTGTGGGCATCATTATCACCAGGGTTTACTCTTTGATCAAGAGGTTCCCTAGTCAACATATCTTGTGTCATTGTGTATGAATATCTTTCTATGGTTGGTAATTATATTTATTACATGGTTAAAATATATTGAAGTTGATAAAATTTATTATTATTAGATAACTGATTCACCCCCCCCTCCCAGTTATCTTGGTGGACTTTAATTTCTAACAAATTTTATGGATCATATCATGGAAGATTGCGTCCATCACTCTTTGATGTGTAGCTCCCGCATTCTTAAGCCCAAATGACATCATGTTGTAACAGAATGTGCCCCATGGTGTGGTGAATGTTGTCTTGTGTTGGTTGGCCTTGGCTATCCTAATCTGATTGTAACTTGAGAAGCCATCCATTAGTGACAACATCTCATGACCGACCATGAGGTCTACAATCATGTCTATGTTGGGAAGCGGGAAATCATCTTTCAGACATGCTTTGTTGAGATCTCTAAAATTAGTGTAGATTCTTATTTCACTTGAAGGTTTGGTGATAGGTACCATGTTGGAGATGCATTCTAAATAGTTGATGGATCTGATTATCTTGGCTTGGAGAAGTTTCTCAAGCTCTGCTTTCACTAGCAATGCCACTTTTGGATACATTTTTCTCAGCTTCTATTTGACTGGCTTAGCACTTGGATCTATAGCTAGATGATGGACAAAAAGATTTGGGTCAAGTCTAGGCATGTGGGCATATAACCATGCAAAATTTATGATCGAATCTTCTTCTTCTACTAGAGAGGCTGCAATATAGGTGATTCTTGCGATTTCTTCTATGCCCAAGTTGACTAGTTTGGTTTCTTCAATGACTATGGATGACTGTTTTTGGTCGATAATCTTGGATGGGTGGAAGAGGAAAGTCTCCATCCTCTAGCACCTTAGAGAGGTTTTCACTAGGGGATATGCCCTTTATTTTTACTATTTCTCAATCAGGATGTGCCCCAGAGGGGTTTTCACATGAGGATTCTTTATTTTCTTTTTGATTTTTAATTTTGTGGCTAGAGACTTCCTCTTCCCCAAAATATCCCTTGGGATCAAGCTGATAAACCTCTGCTAATTCTTTGCCCCAATTTGATTGTGGATTTGTGGCACCCATGAATTTTAGGAGCGCGAGCTCACTTTAGAGCTCATCGATGTGTACCACACTTGGTTGGTCCCATTCTATGAGGTCAGGGTGAATGAGGGGGAGGTCAATAAGGTTGATGGCTAGTTGGCGAAGGACAAAATTGCCCAGGAAAGTTTCATCATCAAAGATATCACCATAGGACTATTTTTTTTCATCTTATGGGATGTCTTTGAATTCCATGATTTCATCTTGGATATTCAGAAAGGTCATGTTGGGTGAATTGGTGCCCCCCGTCACGACATCAGGCCCTCATATTGTAGGTGAGGGGTATTAAAACTGAGGCCCTAATTTTATGGATTCTTAGAGGCTTCCATGGGGTCTTTCATTCTGGCCTCATTGGGTCCTAGACCACCTCCTTGATAATCCCATTGTTGAGTGGCCTATTTGTGTGGTATGGGTTATTTGTCTTTGAAGTACCCGAGGAAATCAATATCAGGAGGTAGGGGATCTTTGTACAACCATTGATTGATGTCAGGTGCCAACTCTTGGCCATTCAAAATTCCATTGGAGATGAAAGTAGACAAGTCAAGAGTCTTGATCTTGGGGCCTTCTTGAGAGGCCTGGGTTTGATGGCATGGTCATCCTTGTGTGCATGGATCTAGGGGGAGAGCCCCTACTATGAAGGCATCAGTGAGGTTGTATTATCCATAGTCCTTGTTGTTGGTCTTGATAGATGAGAGAGTGGAGGCTAGGATTATTTCTAGATTACAGTGGGATCGGGAAGAAATGGTGACATTCCTACCAATATCGATTCCAAGACAATGAGTGGAGTGGGGAAATGAAGTTTCAGTCGCACGATAGTATGCAAAAGTCTAGGGATGTAAGTGAATGGTGATTTCAACACCTAGATATGGAAATTTGATGCACTGGTGATAAGTGGAGGGAATTTCTTGGATGGAATGGATACACGAGAAATCGAGGAGGATGTTGTAAGGGAGGTCAAGCTAAAAAAATGTGGCATATGGTGTCCTGGGTGACGAGACCAATATTGATAGGCAACAAAATGGTACCTTTAGAGGTACACTCTAGGTTTTCATAAGCCTTGATGGTGATTACATCATGAGAGATGTCTCCTTCTATGAAACCAACCTACTGGATGAACTTTAATGTACAAATATTTAGGGCTGAACCATTATCTATCAGGACCCTTTTTACGGTGAAGTCATTGATCATGATGACAATGCGGAGTGGGAGATTGTGATCTAGTTCAATGGATGGCATATTGGATGGTTGGAAAGAGAGGGTTGAAGTTGTGGATAGGTTCCCTACAAGGTTCTTGAATTGAATGGCGCTGATGTTCACAGGGACACGGGTTTCTTGGAGAGCATTATTGAGGTCTTCCTGGTGAAGGGGGGATGTATAGAGGAGGTTGAGGATGGAAATTTGTGCTGGTGTATTCCCAAGGTGTTCTAGGAGGTTGTATTGCATGCTAGGGATGGTTTTAGTGCTAGGACCAGCAATAGATATCCAACCTTTGTGGGTAGTAATGACACATTGGTTGTCGGCACCTTTGACATGGATTATGTTCATAGTTGTTTCGACCTGGAAGATGCAGCCAATGAATTTTTTGTAGTTGATGTAGGCAATGGCATAATCTTTCCCATCACTTAGGTCACCTTGTTTACCATTACCCTAGTCCAGGGGAGGGTTAGCATTAGCTTGATTCTTTCTTGCATTGTGTTTAGGAAATAGATTTTGATAGATTTGTAGATTGGCATTTGGTGATGTCTAGGCAAGGGCATCAACTATAATCTCATTTTTATCAATGAGGCCTTGGACATAGTGTTTGAGTTTCATGCACTTCATGGTAGCATGTCTGTTAACATGGTGATAGTCACAGTACTCATTGTATTTATACCAGATAGGTTTGGGTTTTGACTCTTCAAAGGGATGGGTTTGTGGATATACAATTAGGTTTGCACTAGCCATGCGGCAGAAAATAACATCCAAGGGTTCTCCAAGGGGCATAAATGTGCATTTCTGATTGTTCTAAATACGAGGCTTGTTCTCTCCTTGGGTGACGGATATGGAATTGGTTTGATTAATGGGTGGTTGACAAGGTGATTGTTGATAGATGGGCACTTGTTGTTGGTACATGGGTGCTTGATTTTGGTACACTGGAGGAGGAGGATTGGGACTAGCTACAATAACTTGGACATGCCTGGTGTTTGTGGCTCTGTCTGTGACCACATTTTTATTCTTATTCTAGTAGGGGGAGCAATCATTATTAGGTCTATCTTGGGTGCTCTCCTTGTAATGCTTAGTGGCACCCTCATCCAAAAGAACTCATTTGATATCCATTCCCTTTCCTTTTATGTCTTGATAAGTTTGTATGCAGTTCATGCACATGAAATGGGATAACTTCGAATGCAAATTATCGATGAATATCTTGGTAAGGTTCTTTTCTGGTAGTTGACATGACAACCTCGAGGTGAGGTTCTACCATTGTTGTAGATAGTTAGCTAGAGTTTCACCTCCCTTTTTTTTGGTATTGCATAAATTTAACAAGGAGAGCTCACTCTCCACATTGTATGCATATTAGGCCACAAATTTCTCCAAAAGTTCTGCAAACATGGAAATGGATCCATAAGGAATTTTGTAGAACCACTCAAGGGCGGTCCCTCCCAAGATTTTAGGGAAAAGGTGCATGAGATAAATGTCATTGTATGCCACTTCTTGGAATGCCTTGTAAAACTCTTTGAGATGGCTGACTGGATCTCCATTCCCTTGATACTTATTAAACTTGGGTATTTCAAAAAATTTCGGGAAAGGGAGTGTTGTGATTGATCTGTCGAAAGTGTATGGATATAATTCTTTGAATTTAAATGTTTTGCCCCTGGTGCCAGCTTGGAGTTCTTTGAGGGTGTTCTTTACTTCTTCCCATTCTGAGATGATAGGTGTTGGGGTGGGTACTCCCAGTGGGAATGGATCTGATAGTGCAGGTGAATATGGTGGGATATGTGGAGGATACTGTGAAGTTGGGTATGGGGATTTCTTGATAGGAAACGTGGTTTGAAATGGATTTTAGATAGCTTGTTGGGAAACATATTGCTGATGCAAGGTTGAGGTATGTTGTTGTGTGGGATAGGGAGTGGCTTGCTGCTATGGGATGAGAGGGTTGTGCTGCTGTGTCAAGAAGTACTGATGTTGTGGAGGAGGTTGGTAGAAGGGTTGTTGTTGAGACTGGCATTGAGCTTGGCTAACATATGAAGGGTACATGCCCGCATTACTGAAAGGAGGAATAGAGGCTTGGGTGTGCACTATGGGTGGTTGGGTGAGGGGACCGGTAAGATGGGTAAATCTAGGTTGTTGTGATTATGGAGGGGGAGCTTGTGGAGTAGCTGGTGGCATAGATAAATAGTTGGTGAATGTGGGAAAAGATGCAACAAAAGGTGGTGGGGGTGGTTGTTGCGCAACTTGGGGGAAGGTTTTTTATTGATGAATTGTTTGGTAAAGGTTCCCTTGCATAGGTATTCCCATGGCATGTATTTGTGCTTGGTTGAGGCTCCAAGTGGTGCCAATCCCTGCCAAGGGTTGTGATGTGGATGTTGCCATGAATGTGGGAGAGAAGATGGGGTTTTGCAATACAAGTGGAGGATTTTGGGGTGTCATGGATGACATTCCCATTGTGAAGGTGACTTGTTGGAAAGGTGTGCTAACAACAAATGTGGGAGGGGGAACTTTTGTGGACGGAGATTGTGTAACAAACTGGGTAGATTCCGATGGGGTGGCTTGTGTTGCTCCTTGTGAGTGGGATGTCAATGTAGGTGCTTAGCTAATGATAGGTGTAGGTATCATTTGTGTAGCAACTTTTGTGGGGGGTGGGGGCACTTATGCAGAAGCTTGTGATTGTGCAGCTATCTACAAGGGAGCAGGTGGGGGTGGTGCACCCATGATGGAGAGAGGGGTACTTGCAAGGATTGTTGCACCAAGTTGTAGGAGATGTGGGATAGGCAATGTTGTATGGGATACTTGCATGGTTGGATCATGGATTTGTTGGATGATATAGGGGTCGATGTTGGTGGAGATATGGATAGGTTTTGTGGGATTAAAAGGGTGTAGATGTGGGGGAATGGGAGTACCCTCTTGTGCATAGTTTGCCAAGATGGCCAGATGATCTGTACAATGATTGTGCTTACCATTTGTGTGTGTCCTCGAAGACACATGAAAGCCTCCATGGATTTGATAGTAGGTGTCTCATTGGGATCTTCTCACACATTCTAAACCATTGGTGGTTGGGGATCATACATTACCATCCCGTCAGTGGGGTTGTTTGGGTCTACTTAACTAGTTGCTTGGTTGGGATCCATTCCTTTATGCTTCTTTGATTGTGTCTCAATAGGTATGAAAATGCAAAAAGTCCTAAGATGGGGTAGATGCAAATGTACCAAAATGGATGCTTAGGATTAGGATTTTGGATCTAGATGAGGTTGGTGGTAGCCTAGATGTAGGATTGTGGGTGATGAGAGATTTTTAGTGATGTGCTAAGGGTTGAGATCAGCTACCTTTTCCTGATGTGGGATAAAAATATGTGGGATTGTTGTCCTTGGATAGACTTGTGATCTTTGGACAACGGGATCCTTACTAATTTGAAGCAATCTCTGGATCAAGATGATGAGGTAAATCAAGCAATGTGAACCATAATTACCAAAAGTCCTTACTAATGTCATCCTTGAAAATTAGTAAATCAAGCAGTAAACACATGATAAGAAATGAGAGTGATGATGATAGTGATGAGGATGAACTTGATGAACTTGAAGCATTAATGGATAGAAGACTGTAGAAAGGTAAAGGAAGATACAAAGGGAAATTACCTCTGGTATGTTTTAACTATATAGAAATTGGTCATATTGTAGCTAGATGTCCTAACCAAAAAGATGATGATGAAGACAATGAAAGATCTTGTGAAAGAAAGTTTGATAGAAGAGATAACTGAGATCACAGAGGCAATTGACAGTATGACAGAAGAGACAACCAAGTCTACAAAGATAAAGGAAAGAAAGGATGCTACCTTGTAGAATATGATGATGATGACATTGACATCGAAACTGACACTAATGAAGAGATTTAGGTGGTATTCGTAGCTTTGAAAGAAGATTCAAAAGAAGAAGAAAGGTATGTTGAAAAAATACCTATCTCTAAATTTAGCAAGAATGATACATGGATTATTGATAGTGGTTGTAGACATCATATGATTGATGATGAAGAAAAATTTTAATACCTTGAACATTATAATGGTGGATCTATTAAAATGGGAAATGACACACTTTGTTTAGTAAAAGGAAAGGGATCTATCTTGTCAAACAATAATTTTACATGTGAGAATGCATATTGGGTGAAGGGAATTAACTATAATTTGTTGAGTGTAGCACAACTAAATAATTTAGGTCACCTATTTGCATTTGAAAGAAAAAAGGTGAAAATATTTGTATTGGATCTTTATCCATTAGACATTCAAGATTGATTTTTGTTTGATTTTTAAACACCAAATGTAAAGTGTGATGTTTGCCTTGTTCAATTTTAGCCTTTGTTCTTTTTATGCCCAAATCAAAATGATGAAGTGTTGTCTATGCATACAATGTTCTTTTTAAGTCACCAAAGAAAAGTGAGTTAATTCTATTTTAAAAATTTTAACCTGTATTCCCACAAAAACCTGCAATCCTGCCAACAGAAAACAATGTTCCCGCAAACCGTACCAGCGATCTCATGGGACTGTCAGAAATTAAAAAAAACTGAAAGAAAGCAATAAATGTCAAATATAAAGTGATACCTATGAACGTGGTCCCGCCCAATCAAACAACGTTCCTTTAAAGTCAAAAGGAAATCTAGTGTTGTGGGAATGACAACACAGATTTCAAGATTTTTGGTTATTGCCTTATGACTTACAAAAGTCAACAGGCATTCCTGCCTGGCCAAATAGCACTCCCGCTTTATGGGAATGCGATCCCACAAAATGGGTACAGAGGAGCAACTGGTAAACCAGGACAAAGAGCAAGATAAGATAGGAAATTAGAAGTTTCTTTGTAGGAATGCATTCTTGCAGACCATATAGGCATTACCGCAGCCTGTACTCATTTTCCCACAAAATTGTGGGTTTTTTTTTTGCTTTTTGCTGTGTGAAATCTGAAGGTAGGAGTGGTGGCGCAAATGTGCCGTCTTCAGCTCCAAACCTACAAAACACCCAAAAACACCTTGCAAAGCACTTAAACAACAAGAAACATTAGTTTTTGGTTAGTTTTGCAAGTAAAAATTGGTATTGATTATAGTTCACATTAGTAAGGATCACCAAAAGTCCTTACTAATGTCATCCTTGGAAATTGGTAAATCAAGCAGTAAACACATGATAAGAAATGAGAGTGATGGTGATAGTGATGATGATGAACTTGATGAGCTTGAAGCATTAATGGCTAGAAGACTATAGAAAGGTAAAGGAAGATACAAAGGGAAATTACCTCTGGTATGTTTTAATTGTATAGAAATTGGTCATATTGCAGCTAGATGTCCTAACCAAAAAGATGATGACAAAGACAATGAAAGATCTAATGAAAGAAAGTTTGACAGAAGAGATAACTAAGATCATAGAGGCAACCAACAATATGATGGAAGAGACAACCAAGACTACAAAGATAAAGGAAAGAAAGCATGTTACCTTGTAGAACATGGTGATGATGACACCGACATCGAAACCAACACTGATGAAGACATTGAGGTGGTATTCGTAGCTTTGAAAGAAGATTCAAAAGAAGAAGAAAGGTATGTTGAAAAAAAACCTATCTCTAAATTTAGAAAGAATGATACATGGATTATTGATAGTGGTTATACACATCATATGACAGGTGATGAAGACAAATTTTAATACCTTGAACATTATAATGGTGGATCTATTAAAATGGGAAATGACACACCTTGTTTAGTAAAAGGAAAGGGATCAATCTTGTTGAACAATAATATTAGATGTGAGAATGCATATTGGGTGAAGGAACTTAACTAAAATTTGTTGAGTGTAGCACAACTAAATAATTTAGGTCACCTATTTGCATTTTAATGCAGAAAGGTGAAAATATATGATGAGACTAGAAAGTTGGTCGGTACTGGTGAACACTCAAAAGGTAATCTATTCTATCTTGACAATGTTGAAACTTCTTGTTTATTGTCTAGAAATGAAGATGTGTGGTTATGGAAAAAAGGTTATGTCCTATGAATTTTGACTACATGGTTAAAATTAGTAAGAAAAGAAAAGTTAGAGGCTTATCAAGCTTATCTAAATCTGACTATGTCATGTGTAAATAATGTCAAATGGGGAAATGTCAAAATCTAGTTTTAAGAGAAAGAACTATTCATCTAAATCTATTTTGGAGTTGGTTCACACCGACTTGTGTGGTCTTATGAGAACTCAGATTTATTATGGTGACATATATTTCATTTTGTTTGTTGATGACTACTCTAGGATAATGACAATTATGTTTTTGAAAGAAAAATCTCAAGATGTTTAAATGGTACAAAGCTAAAGTGGAAAATATTTAAAATTCTTAAGATTAGATAGAGGTGGTGAGTTTATTTCTGATGAGTTCACTAAATTTTTTAATGAGCATGGAATTCAAAGATAGGTTTCTGCACCGAGAACACCACAACAAAATGAAATTGCTGAAAGGAGGAATAGATCCATAGTTTATTGTGCTAGAACATTGATGATTGAAAAATATGTTGCACAAATGTACTAGAGAGAAAATATTTGCACTGTTGTATACACATTGAACCAAGTAAAATTGAAGAAAGATTCAAACAAGACACCTTATGAATTATGGTATGGGTACACACTGAATGTAAGTTATTTCAAAATATTTGGAAGTAGATGTTACATTCTGAAAGAGGATAGAAATGGAAAATTTTATTCTAAAGGTGATGATGGAATATTCTTAGGATAATCTACTAAAATAAAAGCTTAAAAATGTTTGAATAAGATTTCTAACAAAATGATTGAAAGTGAAAATGTGAGAGTTGATGAGTTTTCTAAGAAAAATGATGAAGAAAGGAAAAAGGAACCAGAAGACTATGGTAGATTCACATTCATTGAGCAACCTGATATTCTACCTAAGCCACAGGCTAAAGTTACCAAGAAACAAGATAATAGCACCGAGCATTAGCCTATAGAGATTGAGAAGCATGAAATAGCTACCGATGAAGATCTTGATCCTACACCGAATGATGAACAAAGAAGAGATCAAGTGTTAGCAAAATTTGTGAGAAGACACCATCCATAGAATCAGATTATTGGTAACAAGAAAGATGGCATGATGACATGAAGTAAGTTGAGAAACACCACATGTTTAGTCTGTGAATTTGAACCTAAAAATGTTAAGGACACACTTGAGAATGATGAATGGATTAAAGAAATGAATGAGGAAATTGAGCAAATACTAAAGAACAAAACATGGACATTGGTACCAAGATGAAATGATAAAAATGTAATTGGAAATAAATGGATATTAAAAAACAAGTTAAATAAAAATGGTGAAGTCACTAGGAACAAAGCAAGACTTGTATGTAAAGGGTATGCACAAGAAGAAGGTATTGATTATGGTGAGACTTTTGCACTAGTGGAAAGACTTGAAGGAGTTAGATTATTACTTGCATATGCTGCCTACAAAGGATTTAAATTTTATCAAATGGATGTCAAATCTACATTTTTTAATGGAATTCTTGAGGAAGAGGTATACATTGAACAACCTAAAGGTTTTTTTTATCCAAATTAGAAAAACATGGTATGTAAGTTACACAAAGCATTCTATGGATTGAAACAAGCACCAAGAGAATGGTATGAAAGACTGCATTCATATCTTATTAGTATTGGATTTGTAAGAATAAGTGAGAATAGCAATTTATATTTGAAAGGTGAAACTGGTGACAAGATTCTTATTGCTGAAACTTTTGTTGATGATATCATATTTGGAGGGCATGATAATCTATGAAAATCATTTGCTGATGAAATGAGAAAGGAATTTGAAATGTCAATGTTTAGAGAGATTAAATTGTTTCTTAGTTTGAAAATTCTACAACAAAGTGAAGGTATGTTCATTACACAATCAAAGTACATCAAAGAAGTGTTGAAGACCTTTGGAATGGAAGATTCAAAATTGGTTGGTACACCAATGGTCACATGAAGCAAATTAACAAAGGATGACTAGTCAACCGAGATAAATTAAACACTATACAAATCAATGATTGGAAAACTAATGTATGTTGTGCATAGTAGATCGGATATTACACATGTAGTTGGGATTGTAGTAAGATTTTTTGCTAATCCTAAAGAATCACATATGACCATTGTTAAGAGGATTCTGAGATACTTGAAAAATACAAAGATTTATGGTTTATGGTACAAGAAAGAGGGAAATTTTGAACTACAGGTTTACACTGATGTAGATTGGGCTGGAAACATTGATGATCGGAAGAGAACTACTGGTGGAGCATTCTTTTTGGGAGAAAGATTAGTTACTTGGATAAGCAAGAAAAAAAATGTATTTCTCAGTCTACTATCGAAGTAGAATATGTTGTTGTTTCTGCTAATTTTTCAAATATTGCATAGATACAATAACTTATGAAAGGGATGAATGAAGAGATCATTGATCAATTGATAATATGTTGTGACAACCCAAGTGCTATAAACATTTTGAAGAATCCAGTGATGCATGAAAATAAAAAACATATATCTATTAAGTATCACTACTTGATGGAACACGTACAAGAAAAGCAAGTGAAACTGGAGTTTTTGAAATCAAAAGAATAAATTGCAGACATATTTACCAAACCCTTACCTAAGGATACATTTGAGTACTTGAGGACTAGACTAGGGGTCAATCCCTTGTCTATCAGTCACTAAGGTGATTAGGAGGTTGAATAAACCTATACTTTATCAAAATATCAAATTATGTTGATGCATATTGTTCCCACTTTAGGTTTCCTAAGGTTGTGAGAGCTAGAATAGAGAACACTGCATATTGGTACATGAAGGTACTTGATTTGAACTGAACACTAGAAATAATATTTTGGCTACTACAGAGTTGTTTATTCTTTTTGGAATTATTGTCAAAGGGAGAGAAGAATTAATGAAATATTTATCTACGAGGAGATAAGAATCACCAGAAGAAGAAGATCAAATCTGCAGGGAGAGTCTGCATGAAATCTTGTGTAGTGATTAAACATATTAAATGAACAAGCTAGGGAGAGCTTACTGAGATGAAACATTTACTTATAGAGTTGTAGAACAAATGTTTGGTATTCTATGACATATTTCATATTGTGTTTCCATAAATGCCAAAGGGAGATATTGATAACCTACAATTGATTGAATATCTTGATGGAATGAATGGACAAGTGAAAGACAGTGATTGAAGGTCATTGAGCTACTAAAGTGATATGTAAGGAAATTAAATTAGTCAATATATTGTCATTGATGTCAACTAGTTTTGACTATACTTATCATGATGGTTACAAACATCTGGAGAAGAAAAATGGTAAAGGAATGAGATATCTACATGAAGATGAGATGGATATGAAAGATATGGTTATGGTATACATTGGGTAACTTAGTGATGAGTCTATGACATCATGTTGTTGACTTAATTATATTACATGATCTTGTTATGTATTAAAGATCAGAATTGAACAAGTTTATGTGGTTGGTAATTGAAGATTTATGTATATACCGAGCTAGTGTAGTGTATACCGAGTATAGTATTAACTAAGAAGGTATTCACTGATACATTCTGGTATTGACTGAGTGAAAGAAAAAAATAAAGTTTATAATAGCAGACTGAATTAATGAGCTGGACAATTGCTTATTATTCTGACGTAGAAGATAAAGTTTGTTACAATGATCTAACGGTTGACAAAATTCAAGATTGATCGGATGGAGAAGAATGAAATGTGTTATAGACACAACTACCGAGGAAGATTGAAGTGAAAAAATGAATGATTGAGATTAAGAGGAAAAATATAAAGGATGAGAAGATTATGATTTAAGATGTCTATTTAAAGGGACATAGGATTCATTATTGAGTTTGGGATTATTGACACTGCAAGAGAATTCACATCAAAGGACTATTTTCATGTGCCAATGATCAAACTGGTTACAGATAGAATCGAGTTGAATTGAAAACATTACCAAGTGTCAGAGAAACATACAATGAGTTGAATAAGTTAGAGGATATGAAGGATTGAATTGATTATTGATCAGAGGAGGTATTTTGATCTTAGCATAGATCTAAACATTTGTAAATCTTAGTTGTATTTGAATCAGATCATTACTGTATTAGTTTAACCATTGTTACAACAAAATTTCTTAACCAAGTGGACTTAACAGTCTTTTTGTATTTCAATATGACATTCAATGAATGTTGGTCAAGGGAGAACTGTTAGTGATAAATCCTGTAACCAGGTCACACCTTATATTGTGTTTTTTAACCTTTGACAGGGTTGTCTCCTAACCGAGCTCACTTCATAAGAGTGAATTATTTTGGGTTACCAATACGAGGTGGTTTTTCCCCTAACAGGGTTTCCACATTAAAAATCTATGTGTTATGTATATTTTAAGTGATTGGATTGTTATTTTACTTTACACATTTCATATCTATTCAGATTGGTAAATACGGTATTGAATTGACTGTCAATCGGTAGATGAAGAAAAATATATTATTGATAGCTTACCGAGTTGATATTTTGATTGAAAAGTTTGAATATATAAATTTGGGAGATTTGGGACTGTATGATAACTGGAACTAACTAATTCACCCCCCTCTCAATTATCTAACATTGTCAACCACTATGTACTAAGATATATCTTTGTCATAGTATAATAGCACAATTTTTCATTGTTTACTTGTTCATTGTACCCCCTGGTGTATACAATTTCAACTCACTATTTTAGCATCATCTAGTCCTTCTAACAAAACTATCATTTTTCATTGTTCATTCTTTATAACCTTTCAATTTTGAAGAACTAGTTTACTTGTGTTGTTTAATTTTTATTTTTATTTACCTATTTTTTAAAATTATGATCTTTGTTTCGTAAGTCTGATTGTTGTTCTTTATAGAGGCTAGTGAATGGTATTGCACATAAAACTGCTCTTAAACTGTAGAGGATATGTAAATTGTTAATATTTTTTAGATTTAGGGCAAGGAATATACAAACTATAGAGATATTTCAAATACTAAGCACAGGACATAATAAATATTCACAATTAAGGAAAGATAATACTCAAATTTGAAGGTCTGAATTTATCCTTTGGTTGGCTTCAAATCTGCACTTTGTATTCTTCAAACTTGTCCTTCCAGGTTTCCTTTGAGGACTGAAATGAATCTATTCTTGAAGGTCTTCAATGAGCTATCAAGTTTGTTCTTGTAGGGATTCTCTAATTCTTCCCTAGTTCAGCCTTGTTGTCTTCCCTAATTTTCTCTTCTAGGGCTACATAATCTACCCTTATATGTCTTCTATGATCTGTACAATTTTCCCTTCTAGGGTTTCTTAATTCATCACAAGGGTAGATGCAATTTCTTCTTGGACTACCCCATTTTTATGCTTCTTATTAGCTCATGCAAGGTGCGAATTATCCTAAATATAATTCACTGATCTGCAACTTGCACCTTCAATGAATTTTCCAAGGCTTCCAATGTAGGTCTAATTTCACAATATAAGACCATTAATTCACTACTAGTTGCTTGACCAATTTGCTCATCCAAGATTGAATTCATTGCTCCAAGAATTTATGACAAGTAGAAGACAATTTTATGTTTTTGATTTCTTCTAGCATTCATCAAATCGCCTTAATATATGATTTCATCCATTCCAAAATGCGGGCCTCCAAGTCAGCCGACTTGGGGCCACAATTTTGAGCCTCTTGGATTAATAAATAAAATAATATAATACCATATTATATTATTATTATTTAACTCATTATTTAATTATAATAAATCAAACTTAGTGATAAATATAACCATCATTTATCATATCAATTTTAGGCATAATTAAATATATAATAATAATCTATATTTCCAATATATTACATTTAGAAATTATCATAGCAAATGTGTAGGGGAAAATATCTATATATTCCAAAATTATAGTGTGTCTTGTCTAAAGAGAAACCCCCTTGGGGTTTACTTGCATAATCTAACCTTGATAAGGATTTTTTCCCTATTTCAAATTGTAAACCTAAGTACCCAAGTACGAAGTCTTTGTTCTTGAAATAGGCAAGGCCATCAATGATGAGCTCCTGAGACTTATGTATGGCCCCTAGGAATTGTTTTTGTTTGAATTTAAATAAAAATTATCTTTATTTGAATTTAAATAAACATTGTTTACTCATTCTCAATTTCATGTGTTATTGTATTCTTTAGTCATTCCAATGACTTATTTTTTGAGGATAATCATTTGATAGAAGATGATTGTAGAATAATGAGATGATGAATGATGATGAAGATTTGAAAATGTTCATTTGATGATGATTATGAAGAAGATTTGAAAATGTTGCACCAATCTAAATTGGATCAATCATCATTTTCAAATCTTCATCAATCACCATCAACCATTTCCCAAGAGCAACACCTTTCTTTATATGAATCTTGGTTTACATTTCCTTGTAATCCTGATGCAAAATGTGTCCATGAAGTACGTCAGGGGTATAATGCATTCAAGAAAAAGGACCTAAACTTAATATCCTAAACAATTAGTATACCATTGATGGGTTCATAATTATTAAGTGATAGGGAGTTTTTTTAATCCAGAACCCCCTTTGGTGATGATCCTACATAGACATGACATGTTTCTTAGAAGACTTTTAATCTCACAATAGCTGAGAAACAAAAATGTAGGCATCATGGTCACAATTCTTTGCAGACATCACATAATTGAGCGGTATACCCAGACGATGCAATGCAACCAGTTCTAAGTTGACAATGTAGGATCCAAAAACCATAATTTTTTTGGTATACCTAGATGATGCAACACAACCACTACTCCTCTAGTTCTAAGTTGACAATGTAGGATCCAAAAACCTATGCAAATTGTTGTGGTATACCTAGACAATGCAACACAACCACTACTCCTCCAATTCTAAGTTGACAATGTAGGATCCAAACATTGTCAACTTAGAGCTGGAGGAGTAGTGGTTGTGTTGCATTGTCTGGATATACCACTTAATTATGTTATGTCTCCAAAGAATTGTGACCATGATGCCTACATTTTTTTTCTCAATTTTTGTGTCTTATGACCCCTTATGACCCTTTATGATCCCTAAGAATACATATTAGAGGTCTTAAAGTGTTGTAAGGGTTCATAAGAGGCTCCTAGGAGGGGCCAGATGAGTTTCCACCTTTGCGTGGTTTTCCCTATTAAGTAGATAATGTTAAACTATTCTTGAAACAAAGAGAAGCTCAATATTTTAGGGTCCCATGGACAAAAAATAATTGTTTGTAGTATTTTGTTCATGAAACTGTCAAAACCTGTTATGCTTCTACAGCTCATCAACACTAGAGGTTTGAAGGAATCAATTATTTGGTCAATTATGAGAAGGTAAACAACAAGATAATATTATTGTATCTTTTGTTTCCTTTTTTTGATGGATATTTTTTGCCTTCTCTTCACCTTTAGTAATATATTGGATACTGTGGAGTGTACATAAAGACAAGGTGGTGATTATGAATGACGATAGATAGGTATAAGTCTTCTAGACCTTACCTAGTAACTAGGACTAAAGATAGCAAAGCTCAAGAGACCATAACAATTGGTCTCCATCTTTGGTCCATATTACTGAAAAAATGCTTTACCTTTCATTAGATCATCAAATGCGGGGATTTGAAATATTTCAATAGATTATTTTCATGATAACGTATATTATTTAAGTTGATGTTGCACAAATTTATCTACTTCGTGCACTTGTAGACTATGAGGACAACCATAAATAAGCATCCCCTCTTGTGGCCTGCATTATTCACTCAGCCTTGAATGTAATAACATACTTTATTACGTTCGAGGTTGAGTGAATAAAGTAGGCCACAGGAGGGGATTCTTCTTTATCGTTGTCCTCATAGTCCTCAAGTGAGTGAAGTAGATAAATTCGTACAACATCAACTTAAATAATATGTATGTTATCATGAAAATATTATATTAAAATATTTCAAATCCCCACATTTGATGAGCTAATGAAATGTAAACCATTTTGTTAGTAATATGAACCAAAGACAGAAATTAATTGTTATTTTCTCTTGAGATTTTTTATCTTTAGTGTGCATCCCCATCGCAATTTTGATGCCCCTGAGAACTGTTTCGATAGGGATTGCATATGACCAACAGGATAACTATAAAAGATGTCACCACACAACCATTGCAGATGCTATTTTTTTTATGCCTATTTCCGACAGGGATGCTATATAACTCATGGATTTACCATCGCAAATGTCTTTGCACAACCATTGTAGATGCTATGTTTTCGATGTCTGTTTGTGACAGGATGCTATACTACTGATGGATTTTCCATCGTAAAAGTTTTTGCATGTTCCATTTTGACGCCCCTTTGCGATAGGGATGCTATACTATCGATAGATTTTCCATCACAAAAAACACCGTACAACTATTGGAGATGGTCCATTTTTTATGCCTCATTGAAATGACAATGCTATACTACCGACAGAATAACCATCACAAAGGTCACTGCACAACCATTGGAGATGATAGAGTTTTGATGCCCATTGTTGACAGAGACATTATAATACCAATGGATTCTCCATCGCAAAACTCACCGGACAACCATTGGATAACCATCGAGGATGCTATACTTGTGACAGATGTTACATCATAAATGTTATAGTAAATTATTTATTTGTGTTCTTCTTTCTGATTGATATGTCTGTCGAAAAAGTGACGGTTACTATTTCTATTGCAATTTTTGATGAAATAACTCCAACGTCGTAATCTATTGAATATCTGACAGATAGGTGTTGAATATTTGACAGATAGGCATCATAATTAGGCCTCAAATATAATAGTGAGTTGATGATCATAATATAATATGCATGTTTTTAATATCTGATCATTATATATATATATATATATATATATATATATATATATATAGACACAAACACACACACACACACGTCTAAAATCATCCCTTTGTGTTTTATGCTAATCTAAACCTCATAATTAATTAAATCTTATTTAACTAATATACCTTAATAATATAATTAGTTTTAATTAAATTACCCCCTTTCTTATAGATAAGTAATTAATCCTATTTAAGTAATTATATTCACCTTCTTCTAATCTCTAATGTATTTACTTTCAATTAAATGCATTTAAACCTTGTTTCTACACCTTTATTTAAATAATCTTATTATTTGAATATCCCCTCAAATCCTAAATCCTTGATTTAATTAATTCATTTTTAATCAGATTTAAACCTAGCCTAAATCCCGAACCTACAACCATCACCATCACCACCAAGCCTATCTCTTTGATTAATTCTAGATTGATTAATCCAACTTTCTAATTCCTACAATAGTTAGTCTCCTAATGTTTCTCATACCTTCCCAAAGTGGCTAACCACCTTCCTTAAATATTAACCACCTACATTCTTACATGAATGTACGCTCTTTCTTCTTTGGGATTCACTCACACATGTGTAAGATATCTTAAGCCACCTCCTCTCTTCACTTTGTCTCCTCAACTTAATGAGCCATCACTTTCAAAGGTTTCCCACATAGGTGTGAGAAAAACATCCCTCTTGCATGTCCAACCACTTTTCTTGCATTACATCCACCTCATTGATCCTTTGAATCCTAGCCCTTCATTCCACTTTGAATCTCAACCATCCATTTCACTCTAAATCCCATAAATAGGAGTCTCTCCTTGAGAATTTCATCCGTCCTTCATATGCATTCTTGTCATGCTAATTTTTAGAATCATCCGTTTTCTTATTTCCATAGTTATTATGTCAATTTACTTCTAAATTACTCTCATATTTCATTTTTATCATGTTACATTAATCTTAGAGATTAGAAGACTATTTGAGTACTTGTAGTATCATCTTAGAGCTCGTATCATCTCACTTGATAGTTTATAATCATGGCTAGTTTATCTTAGTTTTCATATTAATCATCCTCACTAGTTTTTAGTATCTCCACTCATTTATTCTATCATTTCTCCATCTAGTCACATGTATATAATTTTATTTCATCAATATAGATCTTAGCAATCACTTACAAAACAAATAGTTGTGTTTGGAGAGCATTGTTAGAATTATTTAGAACAACATAGAGGGGGGATGAATCAGTTGTTCTCAGGTCTCGATGTACCTATTGACATTTCTAGCACTTCAACAATCTCATATCTAATTAGAAATTCATCTCAGTCTCTATAACATATATCAGAAACATATAACATGCAGTCCACTGTCCAAAAGTAATTAACTTGCTGAATATAACAACATTCACATCAAAACATTAACACAAGTATAACACTAGGATTTATAGTGGAAACCCAACTTGGGAAAAACCACTTTGTAACATGCTACTAATATTTCACTCTTCTGAAGTGAGCTCTGTGAAAAGCCAACCCTATTAAAGGCTTAAAAACAAACTACTAGGTGTGACCCTGTTAAAGGATTTAAAGACTCTATCAAAAGTGACCTAGTTAAAGGATTTAAGAACATTCCATTAGAATGTCACCTTGATTAAAGGATTTATACAATGACTGTTAGGTCAACCTTGATTAAAGGATTTAGACTGATACAATGGTTATAAAGTAACAATAGTTTCTGATCTGAAAAACATACAACTCACTTTGCAAATAGAGATCCACTTCGCACATATATGTTGATTTACTGATTGATCTTTGTTTCCATCTCCATCAATGATCCTACTCGGAATTCACTTCAAGTAATCACAACTCTCTTAAGCTCCTTCACAATTTCACCTTCAGCCTTCTGCTTAGACTTATCAACCAATAACATCAACAAATTTAGCCCATGTTGTAACCTCACAATTAGGTTTTCCTTTATACCTCTTCGATTAGGTAGATCCATCTTTTTCCACTTAATATCCTCCATAGATATTAGGTTTAGGTTAGATTCATTGAATCCTTCCATCATTATGTTCTTCATCCTTCCTTCTAGATACATCTCCAAATTTATCTTTGAATCCATAATAAAATGATTTACCATGCATTAAGTACTCCATACAATTCATTAATAAAGTCAACATGATTTACATATCCCAAGAATTCAACTATGTCAGTTGGGAATCTCAATTCTTTCTCCAAATGTAAATTACTAACACTCGGTCAATACTATGTTCTTCTCCATGGTCATCACTGTGTGTCTCGGTCATCTCTACAAACTGTCTCCCTTAGAAAACACTATCTTTTCTCAGTAATTTCTTTTTGCTCGACATAAAATTATGTTCGCTGAACACTAAATTTACTTGGCATATACTAA
Source organism: Chamaecyparis obtusa (assembly GCA_027943335.1). Classification (NCBI taxonomy): domain Eukaryota; kingdom Viridiplantae; phylum Streptophyta; class Pinopsida; order Cupressales; family Cupressaceae; genus Chamaecyparis; species Chamaecyparis obtusa. The sequence goes on from BSBK01001907.1 coordinate 337,149, forward strand.
TGCTCGGTCGACACTAACATCACTTGGCTTAAACTAGATTTCTTCACTTTTTCTCGATTAAGCCTACCTCTTTAGTCTTTCTTCTTACTTAGATAAACAATACATTATCTTATCAATGTGCCAACTAATCAAGTACCCATTGAAGTATCAAATAACTCAACCTTTCCTTAGGTTCTCTTGTTATCTCCTTTCCCTAATCCTCTTCATCAATCAATAGATATGGTACTATCCTAGATAGAAACTATCTTACCAGTTAAGGTTTGACATCAATGACAATATAATAATTGTTTCAATTGCAGTTTCCAACAATCTCCCTCTTTGGCATTGATGGAAACACCACATGAATAACACGTGATTTACCAAACAACCCAAAAAAAACTCTGTGCATCAAACTTTTATAATATCCTTATCTTCATTCTGATTCACAACTTCTTTTCCTTTCTTAACCACATACATAGTTGCTCCCTCTAAATATTTTATGTATCTCTCTATGTTTTCATTTGAATCTCTCCCCCTTTGACAACAATGCCAAAGCAATATCTATCACTTACATCTTCCATATGGAGATGTCTTCATGTCAGTTCAGTATGTTGTATTTCTCCATCTATCATCTTACTTATGATTGATTATCATCACTACTTTACTTCTCACAACTGTAGGTAACTCCTAAAGTGTGACCTTTTATACATCAATTTGTCAGATATCTTATGTAACATAGTTGATGTAGTGCTCCTAGCTGACTAGGTAGCCTCAATTATGGGAATCACCCCTAGTTTACCTCTAAGATATTCATGAGCATCCTTAGGTAAAGCTTTTGTGAATATGTCTACTAATTGTTCTTTTGTATTCACATATTCTATTCTCACTTCTTTGTCTTGTACCAACTCTCTCAAGTAATGATACTTGATAGAAATATGCTTAGTCTTTGTGTGTATCACTGGATTCTTTGATATATTAATATCACTTATGTTATCATATAAAATAAAAACTAGCTCAGTGATTTCCTCTTTCATTCCTTTTAACAATTGGTTGATCCATACTAAATTTGAACAATTCACTGCAGCTAATACATACTCAGCTTCCGTTGTAGATTGAGAAATATAGTTTTGTTTCTTTCTTGTCTAGGAGACTAATCTCTTTCCTACAAAGAATGCTCCACCACTTGTACTTTTTCTATCATCAACATTTCTAGCCCAATCTGCATCAGTGTAGACTCTTAGTTTAAATTTTTCATTCTTCTTGTAGTATAATCCATAATCCTATGTCCCTTTCAGATATCTCAGTATTCTCTCCACTTCCATCATATGATTTTCCTTAGGATTGGTAGAAAATCTTGCCACAATCCCAACTGCTAGGGCTATATCTGATCTACTATGGACAACATATTGTAACTTTCCAATCATAGATCTATACAAGGTTTGATTCACTTCAGCTGTATCATCAGTTTTAGATAGTTTCTGTCTAGTAGCCATAGGAGTACTTACTAGTCTAAAATAATTCATCACAAAAGTTTTCAGTATCTCTTTAACATATTTATATTGAGTAATAAAGATACCTTTCTCCATCTGATAAACTTGTAAACCAACAAAGAATTTTATCTCACCAAACATGGACATTTAAAACTCATTTTTCATCTAATTTGAAAATTTATGACACAGGGCATCTTGTCCTCCAAATATGATATCATCAACAAAAATTTTAGCTAACAAAATCCCTTTACCTTCTTTAGTTTTCATATACAGATTGATGTTGTCATTTGTTCTTGCAAATCCAATCTTTATTAAATAATTGTGAGTCTCTCATACCATGCTTTGGGGGATTTTTTCAATCCATACAACTACTTGTTCAACTTGCAAACCACATTTTTCTTGCTTGGGTCAACAAATCCTTTAGGTTGTTCAATGTATACTTCTTCTAATATACCATTCATAAATGCAGATTTGACATCCATCTAATATACTTTGAAATATTTATATGCAACATATGCAAGTAGAGTCCTTACTCCTAATATTTCTATAGGGGAAAATATTTCCCCATAGTCTATTCGTTCTTCTTGTGCATAACCTTTGCATACCAATATTGCCTTGTTTCTTGTGATTTGTCCATGTTCATTTAGCTTATTTTTGAATACCCATTTTGTTCCAATAATATTCTTATCTTCTGGTCTCGGCACCAAAGTCCAGGTATCATTCTTTTCTATCTGATCAATTTTAGCATTCATATCTTTTATACAATCAACATTCTCTAAAGCATCTTTTACTATCTTAGGCTCAAACTCACATAGTAACATGTAGGGTCTTTCAACTTACTTCTTGTCAAGACTCCAGATTCTTTATCTCCAATTATTTTCTCAGGCTTATGATATCTTCTTACATACTATGCCAATCTAAGTTCAAATTTATTTTCTTCTTGATCTTGATCTTCAGGTTCATCATGCAAATTATCAACTTCTTCTTTTGATTTCTTGGTAACATCCTCCTGATGCTTGACAATATCCTCCTGATGCTCGGTAGCATCCTCCTGATGCTCAACATTTCTTATTTATGACTCTACATCTGGTTCAAGTGTATTACTTGCCTATCCTTCTTCCATGTAAACATAATATTTGTAATCTTCAAGTTCTTGTTTTCCCTCTAATTTTTTCTTTTATGCATATTCTTCAACTCTAACATTTGCACTTTCCACAAATTTTTTAGTGTTAGAATTCAAACACTTATTAGCTTTTCTCTTAGTAGAATAACCTAGGAATATGCCTTCATCACTTTTTGTATTAAAATTACCATTCCTATTGTCTTTCAGTATAAGCATTTACTCCCAAAGATTATAAAATACTTTACATTAGGTGCATAACCATGAACTCATAAGGTGTAGCATTTGTGCCTTTCTTGATTTGTACTTAGTTTAAGGTATAAACAATTGTACTTACAGCTTCTCTCTAGTATTTTTGTGCAACATTCTTCTCAATCATCAATGTTCTTGCACAATCCATAATTGACTTATTTCTTCTCCCTGCTATGCCATTCTATGGAGGTGTTCTAAGTGTAGACATATGTCTCTTGATTCCTCTATCATTGCAAAGCAGATTGAACTCATTTGATATAAACTCTCCACCTCGGTCAAATCTCAAACATTTCAGGATTCTACCTATTTCTTTTTCAACTTTTTCCAAATACCACTTAAACAACTGAAATGCATCAGATTTATCTTTCAAAAACATTATAGTCATCATCCTAGTGTATTCATTGACAAACATAATAAAATATTTATCACCATAATAGCTTTGTACACCCATAGGTCCACAAAGGTCAGTATGAACCAATTCCAAAATATTTTCAAAAGTATATGTCTTTCTCTTAAAACTAGACTTTGTCATTTTTCCCAATTGACACTATTTACACATCACATTATCAGGTTTCTTCAATCTTGACCAACCTCTAAGTTTCTTCTTTTTACTAATATTTACCAGATTGTCAAAAGTCACATGACACAATCTCTTATGCCATAACCATACATCATCAAATTGTACAAATAAACATATTTTTTAGATAGGTCTAGATAGAACAAGTTACCTCTTGTCTGTTCTCCACTTCCAATTAGTTCACCAGTGGCATGAAATATTTTAGCCTTCCTATGATGAAAGTCCACTTAGTAACTAGTATTATTCAATTGTGCAACACTTAGAAAATTATAGTTAAGACCTTCAATCCAATAGGCATTTTCACATGTGATCTTATGAGTTAGCTTGATTGATCCTTTACCTCTCATAGGACATGGTGCATCATTACCAGACTTAACACTTCTACCTTTGTAATGATCTAGGGTTTCAAATTTTCTTTTATCACTAGTCATGTGATGTGAGAAACCACTATTAATAATCCATTTATCACCTTTACTCAAATAAGAAATAAGTGCAGTTTTGTCATCTTCATTAGAATAATATTTCATAGCAACATATACTACTTCAATATCACATTCATTAGATTCACTAGTGTCACTATTAGTTTCCTCTTCAACAATATAGCAAGATTTCTTACCTTTGTATTTGTAGTCTTTGTACCTTTGGTGATCTCTGCCATTTCTCTTGTCCTTGTACTTGCTTTCTCTTCTCTCATCCTTGTCAATCCTATCAGGGAATGTTGCTATAATATGGCCAACTTCATCACAAGAAAAATAGATTATAGGAATTTTAACTTTATATTTTCCTTTTCCTCTTTATAGTCTTCTAGCCATGAGTGCCTTAAGATCATCTAGTTCCTCATCTGAAGTGTTACTTTCATTGTCACTATCACTATCACTTTTCACACATTTTTCTTTTTCCTTCTTAGACTTATGCAAAACCATTTGTGACTTGAATGCAGATTCAACATTAGGAACAATGTAGTTATCATAGTTAGATAGATCAAAAGTAGTAAGCTTACCAACACCACTTTCCATACTTAGAACATTACCAGGGTTACATCTTGATTCTTGAATTGTAGAAATTCAAACAGCATAGATAGGAAGCAAAGTTCTCAATACTTTACCAATAATAGTCTCATCATCAATGATTCCATTAGCTCCTCTAATAGCATTCACTACCTCATTAATTCTACCATAGTACTGAGCAATATTTTGTCCATCTTTCATTTTCATTTAATCAAACTTACCTCTCAAACTTTCAAATTTTTCTCTCAGTACATTAGTATCTCCACCATAGATAGTTGTAAGAGTATCCCACATTTTCTTTGTAGTAGTGCAGTCTTTGATATCTTCAAATTTAGGATAGCTTAAGGCAGATGCAATCTCCAATATTTCTTGATTATGTTCTTGTTTTTCTTTCATCTCCTTGGCAGTCAAAGGTGCAAAAGGTATAACATAGTAATGTTCCACATAGTACTTCACCGAATCACCAATACCAACTAGATGCAATTTCATCAGACTTTTCCATGTAGGGAAGTTCTCTTTGTTCAACTTCGGTATCCTCCTTTTTATACATCTTGATCATTAGCTTCAAGTACCTTTAATCTTTTCTCTGTAAGCACCAACAACTCTGATACCAATTGTTAGAATTATTTAGAACAACAGAGAGGGGGGTAATCAATTGTTCTCAGGTCCAGATGTACCAATTGAACTTTCTAGCACTTCAACAATCTCAGATCTAATTAGCAATTCAAATTAGTCTCTATAACATATATCAAAAACATATAACATGTAGTCCACTATCCAAAAGTAATTAACTTGCAAAATATAACAACATTCACATCAAAACATTCACACAAGTATAACACCAAGATTTATAGTGGAAACCCAACTTGGGGAAAACCACTTTGTAACATGCTACTGATATTTCACTCTTCTAAAGTGAGCTCTATGAAAAGCCAACCCTGTTAAAGTGATGAAGGGTGCTCCCTTTAATACCACAAACACATAATAGAAATAGAGAAACAACAACAATATGCAAGAATAGAAAATGGGCTTCTTATTATCTCCACAAATGTGGAATTACAAACTTTATGAATTACAATATGCAAAGCCACATGGGCATTCCCTTACAATATTATGTAGGAAAAAGCCTTGAATCATTACCCAGATCTACCCAGAGCTACCCTGAACTACCTGAGCTACCTAAGACAACACTATAGGCCTTCCTTATATAGGCAATTTTCCACTGCCTGGGAAGGTTCCAGAATTTTAGCCAATAAGGTCGACCAAACTTAGAACTATTTTATTTTTCAACTTATTACGTCAAAGTCAGCTCAAAATAACTTTTGAAACCTGAACATAAATTTTGAAGGAAATTTATTTTCTGCCATTTCAGGGCCTGACTTCCGAAGACCATAAGTCATCACCCGTTGACCCGATTGACTATTATGACCCCAATTCAGAAAGGGTGCAAGGAGCTCTACAACACTTGATTAAGAAAGCTTCATTCAACCAAAAATTTGACCTCATACAAGGCCTCTAAAGCCTTCAAAACTGAGTTCAAAGTTTTTGTACCCTGTTTCCAATACCAAAAATTTTCAATATCTTCAAAACTAGACCTGATCTAGCCATGAAACTTTACTAGCAAGCTGATATGACTGAGATGAACCTCCACATGTAAAATCAAAACATTCCAAGATCATACAGAAAAATTACTAAAAATAGTAAATTTCCAAAAATAGCAGCTCTACACAAGATAGCCCTTATTGAAAAGAACCAGAAATATTTTTGGGTGATGCAAGATTGCTCTTACACCCAGGATGCTCCTGCATCATAAAGGCTTACAAATACACTGCTAGGTGTGACCCTGTTAAAGGATTTAAAGACTCTATCAAAAGTGACTTGGTTAAAGGATTTAAGAACATTCCATTAGAATGTCACCTTGATTAAAGGATTTATACAATGACTATTAGGTCAACCTTGATTAAAGGATTTAGACTGATACAATGGTTAGAAAGTAATAGTAGTTTCTGATTTGAAAAACATACAACTCACTTTGCAAATACAAAACCACTTCGCACATATATGTTGATTTACTGACTAACCTTCGTTTCCATCTCCATCATTGATCTGCTCAAAATTTTCTTCAAGAAATCACAACTCTGGTCAACTCCTTCACAATTTTACCTTCAACCTTCTGCTTAGACTTATCAGTCAATAACATCAACAACTTCAACCCATGTTGTAACCTCATAATTAGGTTTTCCTTTATATCTCTTTGATTAGGTAGATCCATCTTTTGCTTCTTAATCTCCTCCGTAGATCTTACGTTTAGGTCAAATTCATCGAATCCTTCCATCATTATGTTCTTCATCCTTCCTTCTAGATACATCTCCAAACTTCTCTTTGAATCCAAAATAAAATGATTTACCATGCATTAAATACTCCATACAATTCATTAATAAATTCAACATGATTTACATATCCCAAGAATTCAACTATGTCGGCTGTTCTTTCTCCAAATGTAAATTACTAACACTCAGTCAATATTGTGTTCTTCTCCTTGGTCATCACTGTGTTTTTTGGTCATCTCTACAAATTATCTCCCTCGGAAAACATTGTCTTTTCTTGGTAATTTCCTATTACTCGGCATAAACTGATGTTCGGTCAACACTAAATTTACTCAGCATATACTGATGCTTGATCGACACTAACATCACTCGGCTTAAACTAGATTTCTTCACTTTTTCTCAGTTAAGAATACCTCTTAAGTCTTTCTTCTTACTTAGATAAACAATACATTATCTTATCAATGTGCCAACTAATCAAGTACCCATTGAAGTATCAAATAACTCAACCTTTCCTTAGGTTCTCTTGTTGTCTCCTTTCCCTAATCCTCTTCATCAATCAATAGATATGATACTATCCTAAATAGAAACTATTTTACCATTTAAGGTTTGACATCAATGACAATATAACAATTGTTTCAATTGCATTTTGCAACAAGCATACCCACATTCATCGATCAAAGGGAAAATCAATGGAATGAGGGTTGCTCCATTCAAGCTCAATTGGAGGTATGTGTACATCTAGTTAGATTGAATAATTTGTTTAAATTTTTCTATGGTGTTTTCTTTTGACTAACTTGTTATATTTTTACATACACATTCTGGCATGCCCGATGGGACCCACGTCCCTTAGAAATTAATGAGTTTTGGAGTATTTTTTGAAGCTATAGGTCAGACCTATAGATCAACATGTTTTTTAGATGTAGTGACACCTACACCTAAACCAACATCTCTGCTAGTATTGTTTGACCCTTAGTTTTGAAGATTATAACATGTTTTGGGTTGATATACTAACTTTGTTTTGCAAATACAAATCATTTGAACTTCCTTTCTATCACTTTTAAGTTTCTAACTCTTGATTTTCTGTCAAAAAATGGTTTTTATGAGAATACATGCTATCAAAATTTTATTGTCTACTAACCATAGGTGAACCAACATTTCATCTCAACCAGTGCCTACGCTAATCAGTTCCTCTACCCTGCATCATCATTTTTTCCTCGGTAAGTTCAAGTATATTCCTTGTGACACACATCCTCTTGTTTTTGTTTGACTATCATTTGTGCTAATCAATGTTCATGTTAATCAATGTCTGCACTCTATTTTAGTTTTTTTGAATCTTTTCTTAGTTTTTCCTAACCACTAAAGATTGGTGAAATTGTTTATGCTTGTCAAAGATAAAAATAAGACTACTTACTCTGATTTTGTAGGGTTTTTTTTTTCTTTATTGCATTATGTGTCTTCTTTAATATAGTGCACCTAGATTTAATTAATATTCAATTTGGAAAGAACCATGTATCATGCATGTCTTTGAGAGTCTTTTAGGTGGAGGTACTCACAATATTTATCATTTTGTTTAGTCTATCATCCTATTAATTAAGTGATGAAAAGATCGAACAAGAAAGATCCTCTGGACTCTTGCCTTCATGGACCTTGGTTGTAAGAGAAAATCACTTCTATATTTTCCTCTAGTGAGGCCTACTTGGAGTTCCGATGAGTCCAAGGAACAACCTCACACCGGTAAATCCCCTAAATGGTATATAAATAGGACATGGGATAAATCCCAGAATGCTCTGATTTGACCAAACTCTGACAAGATGTGTTGATGATATCTTAGATTGGGCCTATATGCCTAAGAAATTTACATAGTCAACTAGAGGCTTTAGCATCCCACTCTTGTACAAATAGATTGGGCATACACCATGAATCTTACTACACACTTAGTTAAGAATATACCCTTTTTGCCTTGGTTTCTCATTTGTAGTGAAAACAGATTGCATCATCCTTTGAAGTTGCTCACAATTTGTGTTTCCTTTTCAGAGTTGAGGTAAAGGTCTTGATCTTGGTTAGCAATAGTATTTCCCAAGATTGGGTAGTTGCCACCCATATAGGGGTATCCTAGTCATCAAGCCCCTCATAGATTTGTTAAAGTGTTCTAAGCTCCCTTATTCTCTACAAAGGATTACCTCCTTCTGTAGGAGGGATAATACACATGAAGAATATAAACATTAGGTTTACAAAGAAATTTCCATGCATGTGAGACTATAAATGTTTCATTGAAACTATTTCCTTAGGTAGAAAATGCTTGATCGATGTTAAGACTTGTGAAAATAATTTTTGAAACACTCTTTTCAAATAAAACATTTTATGATTTTTAGATTTTTCCTATTGTGTATGTTCTTTCCATCAAAAAAACCTTTTTTGACTAGTCAAAAATTAGTATAACCTTAAAAAATTACAAAATATTGACCAAACACAAATTGACATTTCTACCTGCAAATCACCACTTGGGCTAATTGGTGCTTGTCCTTGAGAATCATCATTTCTACCTCTCTAGACTGAGACCAAAATCAATTCACTAGTAAACACAATTTTTTACACTGGCATTTTCACATACAAATTGACGCCTACACTAATCAATGCCTTCGATTAAGATTGATGTTTCTGCTATTTTCCAAAGAGCTAATCAGTTATACCAACATCTATCATTTTGGACTCTCTTTCTGACCATCAAATCAAAATATCAAATTTGTGATCTTTTGAACTTCAAACCTTTATAGAAAACCTTTCATCATACCTTTTCATCCTCATTTTACCATTATCATTTCAAATTTCACCTTTTGAATATAGGAGCACCACATCATTTATTTCATATCCCAGTTGGACCTTCAATAAAATCACCTTGATCAATCAATATTTAAATTGATCCATATTAAATGATCAAGTCCAAACCAAATCTTTCCTTATCTTTCAAAAATTAAATCCAACACAATAAAAAAACAAATCAATCAAACCTTAGTCAAGATAAAATCTAGTCTTTAGGTTGAAATACTATCCAAAGTAAAACAAAGATCCTCATCCCAAGATCAATCTCTAGTTAAATTATGTTTTTTGAGAACATGCTCCATCTCAAGTAGTTTGTTTAATTATCCATACATTTTAATATTATTAATTTAGTGATTGGTCATCACCTAGTTAATTACTTTCAAATATATCTTATTTTTCTTGAGAACTTAGCCTATCTCAAGTAGGAGAAGATACCATCCTAAATTAGATCCTTTTTGCTTTTATAGGATCTTGTCACACTAAGGTTTTCCTAAGCATCATCAAATCAAATCAATCAAAATCCTTGATCTTAATCAACATCAAATTTAAATCTTGATCAACATCAATCCAATCTCTATCAACATCAATATAATCTTAATCCAAACCAAACATCAATCAAACTGATCCAAATCAAAATCAAATCAAATCCAAAATCAACAAATCTTTAAGGTCTTGAGCTTTGATCACCATCAATCCAATTTCTCATAGTCCAAATTTCATCAAAACAATCCTTCACATTTTACATCCTTTTTCCCTCATCCAATCCTTTCATTAAACCAAGTATTTATCTAGCACTTTTATAAACTTCATCTCTCATCCATTCATATTTTCAAAGGTCACTCTTGTATAGTTGTTACACATTCACAAGAAAGAAAGATGAGGGCCTCTCAATCAAATACCTGTAGTGACAATGAGAAGCCCTTTGCATCAACCTTTTTAGAAGGTGTTCAAGTTTAATTCATGGACATTACCAATGATCCCAAAGAGGAAGAAATTGCAGATCAACGCTCATTTGGACAACTTTCTTAAGGATCCTTATAATGAAGAAATTTTTGAAAAGGATGTGAGGAATAACAAAGATAAAATATGTATGAGCCTTGTTAAAGATGGATTCACAGTACCCTCTGATTATGATGATTCCTTACTTTATCACAATATAAAAAAAGCTCACGTCACTACCAAAACCAGCACAATGGAACAAATCAATGAAATATTAGCTAGAGAAAAGGGTAAATATGTTGATCTTGTCCCTTATACTACATAAACAACACAACCCATACAAACCATTCAATGGGCACAAGAAACTAGTCAACAACTCCTTAGTGTCATACCCACTTTTACCTCACATCCTAGCACTCACACCATAATAACTACCTTAAATGCTATGGACGAAAATGTTTTGAACATATACAAAACATATATTCCATTCCCACAAAATCAAACATCATTTATTTTCACATTTCTATCATCTTCCATGAAGACATCCATTCCATAAACATCACAAGCATATCATTATACACCTCCACCTACATTGGGACTTATATCATCACAACTTGGTGGAGAAAAATATTTTGGGACCACACTTACACAACATAATGCTCCTGATTTAGCCAAATAAGTGAATGAACTCAAGGTTCTTGTCTATAACATGAAACATGGAGGAAAGAAAGAGTTCTCTTTTAAAATCACATGTCCCTACCCATTCGATCGATCTATCAACATGAAACCATTTCCCCAAAATTTTAAATTCCAAAATTTAATAAATAAAAAGGGTAAACATGTTCTATACAACATCTTGAGGAATTATATGTAGCATATCAATAGGTCTCCTCTAATGAAAATAATCTTAAGATACCTTTCATTATAAGTCTTGGAGGCCCCACCGTTGAGTGGTTCATGAATTTACCTCAAGGATCAATCTATACATTCTTTAATCTTGTAGAGAATTTTGTTGCACAATAATCCTAAAACATTGAACATCAAGCATCTTTGAGTGACTTTTGGAACACAAAACAAAGAAATGGTGAAAGCTTTGCAAAATTTTTACAACGTTTGAAATATCTCAAAGCAAATAAAATGACTTGAAAAATGTCTGAACAACACTTGATTGACATATTTACATGAAATATAGTGTCTCATATGGAATTTCACATAAAAATGGCTTAACCTAACACCTTTGAATCTATCGTTAAAAAAGGGAAGAAAATTGAAGATGGTCTCTTGCAACAAGGAACCATTAGGAATTACACTCCCTCATCTAATGATAAAACAAATTTTTGGAACAATAAAAAAACTCTTTTAAATGATGGGGTGGATAATTCCAAACATATCCAAAATATCCAAGTATCTTTCAATAAAAATAATCAAAACAATCAACAAAATAATCCATCACAAAATCACAACTGCAACAACAACAATAACAAAATTACAATCCACCTAATAACAACCTTTTTCCTCATCACAAAAACAACAACAAAAACAAGAAAAATAATACAAACAATTGTCAATGCGTTTAATACACTCCTCTTGTAGAGCCTCTTGATGTCATCTTTTGTTGACTTGTTGATCAAAACATGACGGAATTTCCAATAACCAGACCATATGATGATAATTGACCTAAACCCACTTGGTATAATGATAATAAATATTGTGACTATCATCATGTCAAAAGTAATGATACTAAGAAGTGTATGAAACTCAAGAGTTTTTTTAAGAACTTATTGGCAATGGAAAAATTGAGGTTGAAGGACAGACTCCATTACCATAAACTGTACAATTGAAGATATACAACAACCCTTTTCCTAAAGATGATCAAAACAATGCCACATCATCAAAAACCATTTCATATAACTATAACACAAAAATTTCTTAGGATTTGATTATTTTTATGGTCATATTGAAGAATATGATAACCATGTAAAAAATCTCACCCATAAGGGTGTTGATTATAATGAAACCACTCATAGAGGAAGAGTTACTATTCAAGCTTCTACACCAGCATATACTTCATCTACTTCCACTAGATCCACTTCCCATTATGATCTTCTTTCTCACCTAGGAAAGATTCTCGCATAGATATCAATTCTTGAGCTTCTCCACACATTACCTATTCATAAAGATATCCTTGAGTAAGACCTTGAATCATTTGTTCCAAAAAAAATCAATGCATCCCAATTTCAAGCCATGGTTGGGAATCTTTCCACAAAAAAGCACCTTGCATTCATAGATAAGGACCTCCATGCTCCTGACCCACACCATAATAAAGCTTTTCATATTGAAGTTTTTATCCATCACCATAAAATAAAAAAGGGTCCTTATAAATGATGGATCTAGTTTGAACCTTTGTACCTTAAAGTTAATAAGACATTTGGGACTTCTTGATGACCTTCTTAATGTGACAAAAAGGATTACAATAAAGGCTTATGATGATAGAGAAAGAGAATCTAAGGGTTTGATTTCACTTCCTCTTCAGGTGGGTATTGCATTGATTGAAACCACATGCCAAGTCATTGATCTTGATTTACCATACAACATTCTCCTTGACAAACCTTGGATCCATGCTACTCAAGTTATACCCTCCAATTTCAATCAATGTCTTAAATTTACACATCAAGGTATGAAGCTAATATTATTAGAGACCCTGAACCCTTTCAATATTGTAATAGGTTGGAAGGGAAGTAAAAAACATTGTACCTATTGAATGAGTTAGTCAAACCATATGTTACCAAAATACATACTAATGGAATTTCCAAACCATCCACTAATAAAGCCTCTACATATAAGACAATTGATTTTTATGAGAAGACCCCTAATTCCTAGGAGAAGATCACTAATTTTGATAAGAAAATAAAGATTATTGAGAAAGGTTGTGGAGAGTATGAAATAAAAAATGCCTTTTATGTTGGTCAACTTTCCTTATCTCCAAAAACCTATGGTTGACCCTCACAAATCAGACCTAAGAAAGAAAAACCCACAATGAAATTCAAAAAGACCATCTTTGAACAATACTGACCCCTTGATCAAGAAAGTATGGAATAATATGTATTATCATTTCTCTATAAGGATGGATTAGACAAGCCTATTGACATACCAGAAGAAAGATATCCAAAAGAATATCCCATAGTTGAAAGTATGGGATATCACATAATAGGGTTAGGTGCAAAGGATAAGGTCTCAAATAACTCTTCAAACCCAATAGTTACTCTTTTAATAGAGGAGTCATATTTCAATTAGAGACTAAGGTTCCCTCTACTCATGATTTTGAAGCTTCTTTTGATTCAGACCTTGAGGAGGAATTCTATGAAGTCCACTTTGAATACATAGAGAATGATCTCTTAGAAATAAACCATGTACTTACCATCATAGTCATTTAACTTATATCCCATGGTCTCCCACTCAAACACCTTGAGATTATTGACTGGGACCAACAAGGATCACTACCAAATTTGGACATATGTGATTCAGATGAAGAAGTGATAGAACTCTTTGAACTACGAGATCTCTAAGAGTACAAGCATGAAATCACATATCATGATCACACCAATTTTTAGAGGCAAGTCAACTCTCTTGGTCACAAAAATGAAAAACTAGACAAAAAGAAAAAAGAAAAAAAAAACATCTACCAAAAAAACCTTTCTAAGGCACCTTCAGATGAATAAAAAGTAAAAATAAAGGACACATCTTCTAGTGAAAACCTTTTTGATGCATTAGAAGAGGGTAAAAATTGACTTTCCTTTCATTTCTCTTCCACAAGAGAAATCATCTATCCTTATAGAGGATATAGTTGAAGTAAATATGGGTACCACTAAAGAACCTGAGATCACTTTCATAGAATTACCCTTGAATGAGAAAGAGAAAGAAGACATGACTAAATTCCTTCGTAAAGAAAAAAAGAATATTCCTAAGAATAGTTGTAAGTAAAAATTTCTTGTTGAGAAAATTATGGTCCCTACTTATGACATGACAAAATCTAAAATGGTGTGTGATAATGTTGGTCTTGAATCTCCTTGGTATCAAGAAATTTACACCTACCTACACAAGGAGATCATCCCACTTCACCTCACTAATTACCAATGAAAGAGATACATTTTCCATACTTCCTTATATACCCTCCTAGGTGACACCCTCTCATATAAGCGCTTTAATGGAAACCTACTAAGATGTCACAAATCAAAAGAATCTTAAAAAATATTAGAAGAGGTTCATCATGAAATATATAGTGCATAGTCTAGTGGTCTAACTCTTGCAAAGAAAATATTACATACAAGTTATTATTGGCCAACCATGTAAAAATAAGCCTATCATTTTGTGAAGAAATGTGTGCCCTGTCAACAACACAATGATTTGATACATGTACCCTTTGAATCACTACAACCCTTTGTTACACCATGTCCATTTTCACAATGAGGGCTTGATCTTGTTGGACAGATATTTCCCAACTCATCTAATGGCCCCAAGTACATCATCACCTCCACTGAGTTATTCAATAAATGGGTTGAACCCATCCCTATGACTTATACCATTGAGAATCAAATATCAAAGTTTATATTAAATTATCTCTTCTAAAATTATGGTATCCCGCAAAGAATCCTTACTAGAAATAATACACCTTCAAGATTAAGGATTTCATAGATTTTTGTAAGAATTTTGGCATTAAAAAATATTTTTTCTCCCCCTACTACTAGCAAGGAAACAATCAATTTGAGGCTATGAATAAAACCATTGTTAAAATCCTCAAGAAGAGAGTTAGTAAAGCTAGTCATGATTGGAATCTATAGTTGAACCCTTCCTTATGGGAATACCATACCTCCATTTGCACACCTATTGGAGCGAATCCGTACTCCCTCATATATGGTATTGAATTTGTCCTTCCCATTAAGATCAAGCTCCCTTCTCTCATATTCTCCCTTCCTAATCTATTACTTGATGAAGAATATAGAGTTGCATTCTTGCAAGAGCTTCAAATCCTTGATGCGATGCATCTTAATATCCTAAACTACATGTGTGTATCAAAATTAACTTTGGTTATGGTACAATAAGAAGATCAACCCCATGAGTTTGAAGCTAGGGACCTTGTCTTGAAGTAGAATCACAAGAATCTCTAGAGCCATGAAAAGAAAGGAAAGTTTGATCGTAATTGGTTGGGCCCTTATGTCATCATTTCCAAGTTTGGATCTAGAGACTATCAACTAGCCACACTAGAAGGAGATTATCTCCTTGATCCTATCAACATAATGCATCTCAAGAACTTCATGTGTAGTCCATCAAGGATTCATATCCCTCTAAAATCACAAAATACCAAAAATATTTATAAAGAAAAAGAGAAAAATCAAATGTCTATTAGTGAAAACCATTTTGGTGGTGCTATGGATAAGTACCATGGTGGAAAATTTTCTTAAGTGCCATTGTAATGATCCCTTTCTTATCCCTTGACTTATTTTCCATAAATTTGTGTAATTTAGGAATATTGGATTAGGGGATCATCCTTCTCATCAAGAATGTTAACATATTGACCATCATTATTCTTAAATGTAAATGAAAACCATTAATTGATATCTTAATGAGCATAGTCTAGATTTAACATTCAAGGATCACTTCATACAGATCACAAGAATCCCTTCTCTTTTACTTACTAACATCATCATAAGGTGGAAGAATTAATGTGCCAAGGGTGCGTGAAATAGGCTACAAGCGATCTCCCTCAAAGCATAACCCCAGTGTTGGGACAACTATCATGTGCCCGAAATTACTCCACCTCTCTCTTCCACAAAATCCCTACCCTAGGACACCTTTGTAATAGATAGGAAGTATATTCCTATTATATATAAACTGAGTATAATATTTTGATATTTATTATTTTATATTATATATATTTTAATTATCATATTCTAAATATATTAAATCTTCTAGTTATATAATCCAATTATATAATCCCTATATGATTCAAATATTTAATATATATAATTTTAAGTATTATTATTTAATTTTTATATATATTCTAATATATTATTAACCACCTCCATAATATATATTTATCATAAATATATTTATTATAATATATATTTTTTGGTGAAATTTTCATATTTATATTAATAAAAAATTGGTTCAAAAGGGCTCCCAGAGAAAAGAACTAGTAAAGAAAAACTCCGTTCGGTACCCATAATACAAAAAGTAGAAAGATCTACAGACATTGAATATGTTTCTCTTACAAAAGTGTTTTAATCAAGAATAATCCTAAAACTGCCCACCGAGCCAATTAAAGGCTTGATACAAAATAGATAGAATGTACAAAATCCCCTCATACATGAGAGCTATAAAGTTGGATATATACAAAATCCAAACCTTTTATACAAAAATACCATAGGCAAAATATGTCGACATCAACCATAAATTTCCCCAAAACATGATGCAGAGCATGAATAAACCATGAGCCCATAAACATCTATAACTGAAACCAAGAGATGGGGAACATGAAGACTCATTCATCTAGCTAAGAATCCCCAGCACTAGCTGGCGAGAAGAACAACGAGATCCAAATCCTATCAGCTTCCCTGTGAATAAAAGAGTTCGGGTGAACGGGGCTTAAATGTTGAGGTGGAGAGGGGACACCAACTGGGTAGTGTACATTTTATAGTGGTTTAGCCAAGGAGCTACCAGTCGAACTATGATTGCCACTATTAAGAACAAAAGGAGCCAAACATGGGTAAATGTTAGAATTAACAATTGCATTTGAATGATCTAGAAGATCGAGAATAGCATATGTTTTGGAAAATTCTTTTCCGTGAAACACAACCTCTACTAAAATCCTGCTAACCATGATGTCCAGTGGCCTAATGGAGGATGAGGCAATACAATCCTTTATCAC
This sequence comes from Chamaecyparis obtusa, assembly GCA_027943335.1. Classification (NCBI taxonomy): domain Eukaryota; kingdom Viridiplantae; phylum Streptophyta; class Pinopsida; order Cupressales; family Cupressaceae; genus Chamaecyparis; species Chamaecyparis obtusa. Next base: position 354,585 of record BSBK01001907.1, read on the forward strand.
CCCCACAAAAAAAGCATATTTATCTATTGACAAGAGAAGGTGACGTGGAAAAATTCCACCCACGACCGGCTCCCCTTACCATAAATTGTATCTCTATACTGCAACAATCAACTTATTATTCTAAAAAAAGGTTAGGATGGAGAATCCAATTTGCTAGATGAAAAAGCAAAGACCATGACTATGAGAGATCAAGGAAAATAGAACAAAATACAGAGACAATTTGGGAAGGAAAAACTAGCCGTTTAAAGTGAGGAGATAGAATGGCTTCCCCAATCACCCGATGAATACACCTTCTGTATTTCAGGAAGTGAACAATAAACATAGCATCAAGGAGTTCATCAGAAATTATAGACTCAAATGGAATCTTGAGATCATCTTGAAGCAAAGAAACTCTCAAATTAAGTGGGCTAAACTCATCAACAAATCAAGAACTCGATATATGAGAAGCCATAAGGAAGATATTAGCAGAACAGTCTTTGATAAGGATCATAAGAAAAATCAATATAATCCCCATAAATAGCAACTGAAAAAATGAGATACGTGCGAAATAAATTAGGCATGACTAGGCTCATTATAGAAAAGAATGGGAAATAAAAGCCAAATGATCTGTCGTACTAAGATCAAATTAGCATAAATGAAGGCACCAAAAAAATCATCAAAAATTATGATGAAACAATAAATTCCCATGATCTAAGAATAAGTTTAATCATGTGGAATATACAATCAACCTACAGGATTAAAAATCTGAAATGACACAATCATCCTTTATAGATAGTCCATCATAAGCCAACATCAATGAGGAGTTAAAATCATGTGAAACTTGTAGAGATTAGAGATACGGGTAAAAAAGGCCTTTTAATTCATTTAGTTTAAGCTGACATCATGAGCCCGAAAGGACATCGAGACATATGCCAAGTACAAAATATGATGCAATAGACTAAAAAACACCGAGCGAAAGTAATCATAACTACATAATCCCAAAAGAAAGATACCTACATCCATCGAGCTTATGTAGAAAGAAAATGAGCATAGATATAAATATCTTCAATACCATCCTAAGCCTGATTATCAAAAAGATGAGTAACCCTGCATTGTTAAAAAATGAAATAAAAAAATTCCCCATCAACCAATATCAACTGATTCTCAGGTGATGAGATTAAACACTGACAGATGAGAATCCACAAAAACCATAGGAGAAGGAAAGAAAAAATTATGACCTTCAACCCCTAAATTTGCTAAGAGATCAGCCAAATTATTTCCTTCTCTGTAAGTATGGGAAATGTAGCATTGGGGGAATGAGTCCAGTAAAAGCTAAATTTGTTGAAGAACATAATGAATATGCCATGTCATAGATCGCCTTGATATACATGAGTTGATAATCATGAATGAATCACCTTCAACATGAAGATGCTTAACATCTATCTTTTTAGCAGCAACTAATCCATGAAGAAGGGCATAAGCTTCAGCTAAGTTATTGGTTCTAGGAGGAATAGGAGAGGCTTCAAAGAAAAGAGGAGAACCTAGATGATCCTGTATTACAAAACCAATATCGAAAGTACCAGGATTACCCCTAGAGGAACCATCAAAATTTAGCTTAAAAAAACCTGATTGAGGAGCTAACCATCTAACCTAAGATCTTAGAAGAGATGTATCCTTATGGCATAATGAGAAAGGAAGAGAAGGAAACAACAGTCTCATCCAATTCTTAGACATCAGAGAGTCCCATGGTGAAAAAATATAGACACCATTATATTTAAGAAAGTAGGCATTAGTGACTTCCACAATTGATTTTTCAAGAATCAGAGTAACAGATTGAAAGGAAATTTGCTGATTTCTAAAAATTCTTTTATTTCTCTCCCACCAAATAGACCATAAAACCATCACAAGAATGCATAACTATAGGCATGAGAACATAGAATTATGATAAAGTATAGGCCAGCACTGGAACAAGTCCCACACTATCAAAGGCAAAGGCATAGACAAAGACAATTTATGCATAACAAACTGCCAATAGAATTGTGCAAGCAAACAATTAAGAAATAGATGGTCAATGGATTCTATCTCCAACTGACAAATGACACAAACAAATGGTCCCGTGATGTTTAGTCTGACTAACCTTTCACTAGTCAAGACTATTTTTTTAAGAACTAGCCAGGGAAAATACCCAGCCTTGGGGAGAATAGCGGAATGCCAACAAAATTTATAGGCTCTAGAATGACCTACCATACCTTGGGTTGATTGGGCAAAGTTATATCCAAGCTTAACCGAATAGTTACCATTAGCTATAGGAGCCTAGATAAGATGATTAGGAATATTAGAAAGAAACACTATCCTATCTAAAAAGTAGAGATTTATACCTGATGCGACCAAAGAGTCAATTGGTAAATCATGAAAATATTTCCATATAACCTTGCTTGAGTGGATGTGAACTACAGAGACATAGTGGAACAATTTATTTCCCCAAAGAGAAGATGCAACTTCCCACACATCCTGGAACAAGGGTAATGTACTAAGAGGGGGCAGACCACTCCAAGAATCAAGCCAAAAATTGACGGACTCACCATTATGAACTTCCCAAGAAACATAAGATGTTACAATATGCCTAGAGTTTAGGATAAAATTCCAAATAGCAAAGCCTTTGGGAGGGTCAAGGGAAGAAATAATCCTTGTTGGATCCAAATTATCAAGATACTTTTGCTGTATTAATTGACACCATTTAATAGAAGGCTAGGAATACATCTTCCAAACTAGTTTGCCCCCAAATGCCAAATTTCTATTGGACAAATTATGGAGGCCTACTCCCCCAGCTAAAGGAGGATGAGTCATATTTGATAAAGACACAAGAGGAATCTTCTTTTGACTGGTCATGTTTGTTGTCTAGAGAAAATCTCTAATTAATTTCTCAATTTGATCAAGAATAGACTTTGGGGCCTGTAACACTGATAAATAATAATTTGGAATAGCTGACAAAATAGACTTAATGAGGATTATTCAGCCTGGCAAAGATAACCATCTATTTTTCCAAGACACCACATGAGACTTTATACAATCCACAACCGAGTGCCAAAAGGACACCTTATTATGCCCCATGAAAAGGGGGATACCCAAATATGAAGACGGGAGTTCATCCAAGGAAAACCCTAAAATATCAACAATTCTATTTTTAACTATAGAATTAGAATTAAAGATGTAGACTTTAGATTTGTGATCATTAATTTTTTGCCCTGAGATTGATGTGTATAAGTCAAGAATTTTTTTAACTTGAATGGCTTCCTTAACAAAGGCATTACCAAAAAGTAATGTGTCATCAACAAACAAGGAATGAGTAACTGATATGGAAGTATCTACGATCTACACACTAGACCAATGACCTGCAACATGAGTAGCATTAATACAATGAATCAAAGCCTCAACCATAAGAATAAAAAGGCAAGGTGACAAAGGGTCACCTTGTCTAACTCCTTGAGATTACGAAAAGAACCCCGCAGGACATTCATTGATAATGATTGAAAAATGAGCTCCTGAGATACATGCTTTGACCCATTTGCACCACTTTTTAAAGAATCCAAACTTAAGAAAAACCCAAATAAGGAATGACCAGTTAAGCCTATCATATGCCTTCATCATATCCAATTTGACAACAAAAGAAGGAATGGAATGCTGACTAATGGAATGAAGGGTTTCATGAGCCAGAATGGCACCATCCGTGGTCTCTCTTCCTAGAACAAAACCTCCCTGTTCAGGAGACAATCTTAGGAATAAGGAATTGAAGTCTCATATAAATAGACTTTGTAATAATCTTATAGATTGTATTACAAAGCGAAATTGGCCTGAAATTAGCAAAGGTTTGCGGGTCAAAATTTTTAGGAATAAGTACTATATTTGTGGTATTAAAACATTTTAGCATTGATGTGTTTTTCCTGGATTCCGCAAGGACAACCAAAAGATCAAAACAAATGACATCCCAACATTTAAAAAAAAACAAGGCGGTGAAACCATCTGGCCCAGGTGCCTTATCAGGTGATAAAGAAAAAACCACCTTACAGATCTCTGATAAGGTAAAAGGGGCCATTAAGACATAATTATCCTAAGGGGAAATTAAAGATGGGATTCCACTAAGCAAGTCATTAGTCTTAACAGGATCATCATGTATGACATCAGAAGGGGATAATAGGTTTGAGAAGAATCTAACCCCTTCATCACGAATCCCTTTTTCATCTGAAATAAGATTACCCATGTTATCTTTAATCTAGAAAATAGCCCTCGCAACCTTTTTTTGTTTTGCTGAAGCATGGAAGAATTTAGTGTTTTGGTCACTCGCCTATAACCATAATATTATAATATTATTATCTCTTGTTCCCTTCTTATTCATCCCAAAAGAGTATCCAAATATATATATATTCCTCTGCTATTTCATCCTTTGAGAATGATTTCAATCCTTATTAAATATTAGTGAGATTTAATGGTTGCTTCTTATTGGGAAGAGACACATCCTTTTGTCAACAATTAATTAATCTTTCTTGATATATGACTCTCTCTTAATGTACATACTTTTCTTCTCTTTTCTCTCCCCTTTCAAATGAAGTTCTATTCTTCTTTTTATATCTCATGCATGGAGTCACAACTTTTCATTTCATGCCTTTTGACCACTCATTAAACTTAATTATATTTTAGTTTAATTCTTTTATATTTTAACTTGATTTTATTTATAATTATTTTACATTTAAATTTAATTCTTTTATATTCTAATTTAGATATTATTTATATTTCTTTTATATTCTAATTATGATTTCATTTATATTTCATTTATCTTTCAATTTAACTCTTCTATATTCTAATTTAGATTTTATTATTATTAAATATTATTTTAGAAAGGGAACATAATTTTTACAATTTTGTCTCTTGTAAAGTATTTATTGCTATTATTTATTATTATTAAATCTTATTTATAAAGAGGACATCACAATCCACCCTTCCCCAAAATTGCTTGTGCTCAAGCAATACCATTTTTTTTTACAAATTTATAAAACCTTAATGTGAGTGGCTTTTGTTGTACAACTCTAAAATTAGTCAATGTATTTGTAATTTAGAAAGCTTCTAATTTTAATTCAAGTTTCTTTTTACATTAGAGGCAATGTTTGTACTCATCAAGTTCTTACCTCATCACTCTATGGTGTTTTGAACATCTACACACATTCTCTGTATCATCCATCATTGTTATGCTACACAATCTTTATGTTTTTTTATTTTACTAATGTATTATCAATCATATTTATAGATAAAACTTAAACATGAATCCTACTCCTTCAAATACAAAAATATTGCTCTTGACACACTTATAGATACTCATGAAACATTCATGGAATAAAGTTTTTTGGAGACATAAAAATTATGAAGTTTATACATTAGTAAAGTGCATACACTCTTTAAGTAACCATATTGCAAACACATCATACATTAATCAAACATGTAAACTATGAATTATTCACCCAAATGCATATAAAGCATGACTCGTATACACCAATACATGTAGAAAATAGAGCATCCACACAAATATACTTAATGCTAGAAGCATATGAATACATAAGGCATACACACTAATGCATGAAGATACAAAGTATACACATTGATGCATGAAGACACAAAGTATACACATTGATGCATAAAAAGAAGAAGCATACACAGAGTATACATATAATACATGTTATTAGATTCATTCTTATTGATTAGAAAACACGTGTGCTATGTTGGAAATATAGATGCAGTAACTGAGAGGGGGGGTGAATCAGCTAACCATAAAAATATTACCACTAATCCCTTAAATATCTTAACAAATTATTTACTGTGCCACTCGGTAAATATAGAGAAATGCTGAAAACTTGATCCTTGAAGTGTGTAATAATTAAACTATTCTTAAGCATTCATCACTGATTAACTTACATGAATAAATAAAATAACATGAACACAAGAGACACCAGATTTACTGTGGAAACCCAATATGGGAAGAACCACCAATGTAACTAGTTACTATTTTTCACTCTTCTGAAGTGATGCCCGGTTAGAAGCCAACCCGGTAAAAGGTTACAAAACACACTATTAGGTGTGACCTTGTTAGAAGATTTAATCACCCTACTAGGAGTGGCCTTGTAAGAGGTCTTGAAACAATTCAATAGAACTGTTACCTTGTTAGAGGATTTACAAAATGGTTGTTAAACCAACTCGGTTAAGAGATTTTGATATCACTGCTACAATTGCTAGAGAGTAACAATGAAATGACCTGCAACTGAATTGCTGAATATAGATCTCTATTCTATTTCACTAGATCCTTACTGATCAATTAAATCTTTGCTGCTCCTCAAGGATATCTGACCATCCTTTAAAATTTGCACACACCTTTCTTCAAAATGATTTCTACATGCTGTATATCTTTTATTCACCATTTGACCTTCTATATATATATGCCATTTCATAATCATTTAGATTGTCAAGTCGGCACTAATAATTATTATAACAGTTGGCTGGGATAAATAAACTGTAATAACAAAATTCTTTGAAAGGGCCGACCTTGCTCGGTAAACATTAATCCTGAAAAGATTTCCTTCAGTGACCGAGAGAACTCGGTAACCACAGCAAATTCTATAACATCCTTTGGAGACCGAGAGAGCTCGATAACCACTAATTTTTCTTCGATAACCGAGGAGGCTAGGTTAACACTGTTACCCTATCATGTTTCCTTTAGACACCTGAGAGAACTCGGTAGACACTTAAAACCGCCTAGCTGACCGACTGAGCTTGGTAGATACTGAGAACCACTTAGCTGACCAACTGAACTTGGTAGATACTGAGAACCGCTTAGCTGACTGACTGAACTCGGTAGAAACTGAGAGCAATAATTGATATGACATTTCTATGACATCAAAGACAACACATAGCTAATCCAACAATGTCCTTCAGACAATTGTATCCAACAATCTCCCTCTTTAGCATTGATGGAAACACAACATGTCATAGCACAATAAAATTTCACAGAGAAACCAAGAGTAAGAAACATATCCTTAGCTTCATTCTGATTCCCATCATCTTCAAACTTCTTTCTCTAACTGAGAACTCTCCCTCTTAACTTCTCAAATTATTCTTCTTAGAAATTTCTTGAAATGACAGCAAACTCTCCCTCTTTGACAACACATGCCAAAGACAACTTACATAGTTTTGGTAAATATCAATGTACCTTATGTACTAATTCATATGCAATGATTCCCTGACTATGCTGCATCAACTGATTAATCTTCAACATGTTCTGGTTGATGCATCACTAAAACTTTATTTAGTGAACCTCGGACAGGGGAGTGACCCCTAACTTGCCGCTTAGATACAAGAATGCATCCTTAGATAGTGGCTTGGTGAAGATATTTGCAATTTGTTCTTTTGTATGAATATATTCCAATCTGATTTCCTTGTCCTGCACCAATTCTCTGACAAAGTGATGTTTAATTGCAATGTGCTTGGTTTTGGAATGCATTACTAGATTCTTTGAAATATTTATTGCACTTGTATTATCACAAAACATAACAACTAGTTCTTTGATCTCAACCTTCATGCCTTCCAAAAGCTGTTTAAACCATATAATATTAGAGTAGTTTACTGCTGCAGCAACATATTCTGCTTCTGCTGTGGATTGGGATGTGCAGTTTTGCTTTTTACTAGTCCAAGATACTAACCTCTTGCTAAGAAAGAATGCTCCACCACTTGTACTCTTTCTATCATCAATGTTTCCTACCCAATCAGCATCAGTAAACACTTTTAAATCCAAATTGCCTCCAAATTTATACCACAAGCCATAATCTTCAGTTCCCCTTAAATACCTCAAAATTCTTTTGATTGCCATCATGTGATTTTCTCTGGGTTTAGCCGAGAATCTTGCCACTATTCCAACTGCTAAGGCAATATCAAGCCTTGTGTGTACTACATACTGTAATTTTCCAATCATTGATCTATATAAGGTCCAATCTACTTCTTTTGAATCATCATCTTTGGTAAGCTTCAATCCAGTACACATGGGTGTACCAACTAGTTTTGAATCTTCCATACCAAATTTCTTAAGTATTTCCCTGATATATTTAGACTGAGTAATGTAGATACCATTTTTGTTCTACTGAATCTGAAGTCCAACAAAGAATTTTATCTGACCAAACATAGACATTTCAAATTCTTTGTTCATAAGCTCTGAAAATTCTTTGCACTGATCATCATTTCCTGTAAACACAGTATCATCCACAAATATTTCTGCCAAAACAATTTTGTTATCTGATCCTTCTTTGATGTATAAATTGTTGTTGTCATTAGCCCTTTTGAAATCAATCTGAGTAAGATAGTTATGTAATCTTTCATACCATGCTCTAGGAGCTTGTTTTAGACCACACAATGCTTTGTGTAATTTGCAGACCATATCCCTTTTGTCTGGATCAATAAAACCTTCAGGTTGCTCAATGTAGACTTCTTCCTCAAGAATACCATTGAGAAAAGTAGATTTTATATCCATCTGATATACCTTAAATCCTTTATGTGCTGCATATGCAAGTAAAGTCCTCACACCTTCTAATCTTGCAATAGGAGCAAAATTCTCTCCATTATCTATTCCTTCTTCTTGAGAATATCCTTTATATACCAATCTTTCTTTGTTTCTTGATACTTGACCATCTTCATTCAACTTATTTCTGAATACCTATTTTGTCCCAATTACATTTTTATCTTTAGGCCTAGATACAAGAGTCCATGTCTTATTTTTCTCTATTTTCTCTATTTCTTCATTCATAGCCTCAATCCAACTTTCATTTTCTAATGCATCTTTGACATTTTTAGGTTCAAAATAAGCAAATAAACATGTACCTTTTAGTTTAATTCTTGTCATAGTACCATCTGATTTGTTTCTAATAATCTAATCTAGTTTATGATGCTTTCTGACGTACTTGGCTAATACAGGTTCCTTGCTTCCTAAATGAGTTACATTGTCATCTTCTTCATCTTCAGGTTCAGATTGTTTGGGCTCGGTAGATACTTGCTTGGTAGCTTTAGACTGAGACTCGGTACTTTGTGACTCAGTCTGAACTTCTTCTTGTGACTCGGTTACTGTACTGAGCTCGGTAGATGTAGTCTCCTTAAATGTTTCTGGCAATGTATCAGGTTCAATGTAAATAAATTTTATGTAGTCCTCTAGTTCCTTTTTGCTTTCTTCTTCAATCTTTTCTGCAAACTCATCAATTCTCACATGTGCACTTTCTATGATTTTGTGAGTAGACAAATTTAGACATCTATATGCCTTACTTTTGCAAGAATATCCCAAAAATATTTCTTCATCACTTTTTACATCAAATTTTCCTTTTCTAGATTCTTTTAATATGTAACATTTACTACCAAATACTTTTAGGTAACTTACATTTGGTTTGTAGCCATACCATAGCTCATATGGAGTCTTGAATGTGTCTTTTCTCACCTGTACTCGGTTCAAGGTATGAACTGCAGTGCTGATAGCTTCCTTCTAGTATTTCATAGCAATGTTCTTTTCAATCATTAGAGTCCTTGCATAGTCCATGATAGATCTATTCCTTCTTTCAGCTATTCCATTCTGCTCAGGAGTTCTCGGGGCTGATACCTATCTTTTGATTCCTCTTTCAATGCAAAAATTATTGAATTCATGGGAGATGAATTCACCACCTCTGTCTGATCTCAAGCATTTTATTCTTTTTCTTGTTTCCTTTTCTACTCTTGCTAAATACCATTTGAACTTCTCAAATGCTTCAGACTTTTCTCTTAAATACATAATAGTCATCATTCTAGAATAATCATCAACAAAGAGAATAAAGAATTTTTCTCCGGTATAGCTCTCAATTCCAATAGGTCCACATAAATTAGTATGCACAATTTCCAAAATATCTTTAGACTGATAGTTTTTACTTTTGAAACTAGACTTTCCCATTTTACCAATTTGACAATTCTTGCATAGACCAACATCAGGTTTCTTCAAAGTAGGAATACCTCTTACTTTCTTGAATTTTCTTATTTTCATCATGTTGTCAAAATTTACATGACATAACCTTTTGTGCCATAACTAACTTTCTTCAATTTGAGCAATAAAACATGAGTAATCACCAAGATCAAGATAAAACAAGTTACCTTTGATTTGTTTGCCTGATCCTATCAGTTTTCCTTTGTCATCCAGCAGTCTTGCTTTGCCATTCATGAATTCAACCTTGAATCCAATGTTGATTAGCTATGCTACACTTAGAAGATTATGCTTTAGTCCTTCAACCCAATATGCATTATCACATATAAGTTCCTTGGTTAATGAAATTTGTCCCTTTCCTTTTATACAACAGGGCTCATTGTTTCCAAACCTTACATTACCACCATCAAAGTTTTCAAAGCGTTCAAACTTGGTCCTGTCACTAGTCATATGATGTGAACATCCACTATCTATAATCCATGTATCATTCTTGCTTATATGAGAGATAAGTGCCATCTCATCTTCATCATTATCAGATTCATCTTTTACAGCAATGAAAACAATTTCTTCTTCACTATCATCCAAATCTTTAGCTAAAAAACATGTTTTCTTACCTTTATCCTTGAATGATTTGAAATTTTTCTTGCCATTGTACTTGTAATTTTTCTTCTCATCTTTGCTTTGCTTGTTTGGACACCTAGCTGCAATATGACCAATTTCTTCACATGAAAAATAGATTAAGGGAGTTTTACCTCTGTATTTTCCTCTGCCTCTTAAATACTTCTTTGCAAGTAATGCTTCAATAACTTCAAGATCGCTATCAGAACTTTTCTTTGATTCTTCTTCACTTTCTGATTGGATTTTTTTCCCTTTCTTGAGTGAAAGTTTGGCCTCAAAAGCTGATTCAATATTTTTAGAAGTTGGAACATAGTTGTCATAGTTATCCAGTTCAAAGGCTATCAATCTTCCAACTAAGACATCCAAAGTTATAGTGTGATTTTCTTCACATCTTCTTTCTTGAATAGCAGAAACTCTTATTGCATAAATAGGGAGTAATGTTCTAAGAAAAATAGGGAGTAATGTTCTAAGAACCTTACTTATAACCATTTCATCATCAATTTTTCCTCCAGAAGCTCTGATTGCACTAACACTTGTCTTGATCCTTTCAACATATTTTGCAATGTTTTCTTCTTCTCTCATTTTCATTTGATCAAACTGTCCTCTTAGGTTCTCTGCTTTGGCTCTCTTAACATTGTCATCACCACCATAGATTTTCTTCAACTTGTTCCACATTTCATGAGCAGTTGTGCAGTCTTTGATTTCATCAAATTCTTCATAGCTAAGAGCTGATGCAATGTCTATCATCATAGTGTTATGGTTCTTCTTCTCTGCAATGTCTTCAACAGTTAATGTGCCAGTAGGAATTGTATATTCTTGATCAATATATCTGCATCCTGAATCACCAATGGAAGCTAGATGTAGTCTCATGAGACCTTGCCATGCTGAAAAGTTATTTCTGTTAAGCCTTGGAATTTCTCTTTTGTAAGACATCCTGATCTTTAGCTTAGGTCCTTGAAACCCTTCCTACAAGCACCAAAAGCTCTGATACCAATTGTTGGAAATATAGATGCAGTAACTGAGAGGGGGGGTGAATCAGTTAACCACAAAAATATTACCACTAATCCCTTAAATATCTTAACAAATTATTTACTGTGCCACTCGGTAAATATAGATAAATGCTGAAAACTTGATCCTTGAAGTGTGTAATAATTAAACTATTCTTAAGCATTCATCACTGATTAACTTACATGAATAAAGAAAATAACATGAACACAAGAGACACCAGATTTACCGTGGAAACCCAATATGAGAAAAACCACCAATGTAACTAGTTACTATTTTTCACTCTTCTGAAGTGATACCCAGTTAGAAGCCAACCCGGTAAAAGGTTACAAAACACACTGTTAGGTGTGACCTTGTTAGAGGATTTAATCACCCTGCTAGGAGTGGCCTTGTAAGAGGTCTTGAAATAATTCAATAGAACTGTTACCTTGTTAGAGGATTTACAAAATGGTTGTTAAACCAACTCGGTTAAGAGATTTTGATATCACTGCTACAATTGCTAGAGAGTAACAATGAAATGACCTACAATTGAATTGCTGAATATAGATCTCTGTTCTATTTCACTAGATCCTTATTGATCAATTAAATCTTTTTTGCTCCTCAAGGATATCTGACCATCCTTTAAAATTTGCACACACTTTTCTTCAAAATGATTTCTGCATGTTGTATATCTTTTATTCACCATTTGACCTTCTATATATATATATGCCATTTCATAATCATTTAGATTGTCAAGTCGGCACTAATAATTATTATAACAGTTGGCTAGGATAAACAAACTGTAATAACAAAATTCTTTGAAAGGGCCGACCTTGCTCGGTAAACATTAATCCTGAAAAGATTTCCTTCAGTGATCGAGAGAACTCGATAACCACAGTGAATTTTGCAACATCCTTTGGAGACTGAGAGAGCTCGATAACCACTAATTTTTCTTTGATAATCAAGGAGGCTCGGTTAACACTGTTACCCTATCATGTTTCCTTTAGACACCTGAGAGAACTCGGTAGACACTAAAAACTGCCTAGCTGACCGACTGAGCTTGGTAGATACTAAGAACCGCTTAGCTGACCGGCTGAACTTGGTAGATACTGAGAACCGCTTAGCTAACCAACTGAACTCGGTAGATACTAAGAGCGATAATTGATATGACATTTCTGTGACATCAAAGACAACACATAGCTAATCCAACAATGTCCTTCAGACAATTGTATCCAACATGCTAGACATGTCTTTCATAATCAATCATGATTTTTAATATCAATTGTAATTGCCCTTTTCCTTAATATTGTCTTATTTCATCAATTAATTCCAATTAGGAAAAAAAATTATTCGCTTACGGGCTCTTCCTATTAAGCATCACATCTGATATATTATCCATCATTATGTAGAATCAATAAAGAAATGTAAACCAACAATGGAACAAGTAAATTTAACAACATATTTTTTTATGAATGCCAACATATCTCACTTGGGGTATAGTATTTTGAATTTACAAAAATTCTCTACCAAATACTTGGGTTTATTATGAACTCCTAATTTGTTTTACAACATAGGTTCTGTTGGAGCTCTAAATTTCGGGAAAAATTTGGAGTTCCACATAGTGATAAAAACCTAAAAAATGGCCTCCTAAACACCATGCCCAATAAATTATGAGATGATAGATCACATGAAATTAGATAACACATTATATTATTTTCAATTCAAATATGAAGGATTAAGGAAAGAAGCTTTGTGACAGGAATAATCAGAATTTTGTGAGTGAAGGTTTCAGAGATACTAGAATTTAGAACTTCTACAAAAATGGTATCGACATAGCATGATAAAGAAAAAAAATTGAAAATATAAAAAAATGACCCAGTTCATAACATCAAATTTCCAAGCTCCTATTAAAATTTTATCTTTTCACAAGGTATTTTGGCTTTCCAACCAAACCCAATTCCGAAAGATAGGTAGTTATTTAATTAGTTAGTTTTTTCAAAAAAGTTTTTAATAGGGTGGTGTCTTTTCACCCTAAAGGGGTGTGAAAACAATTCAAGAAAATATATATGTGTGGTGTAAAATGTAAATAGAGATAAGAATTTGGATTTTAATCAATATCAATCAATAATGTAATTATTTTATTGTCTACCACACTTTCTTTAAGTGATTTATTGTATAGAAGAATTTTTGAAGCATTAATATAAATCAATAGTTTCTCTAATTTGGAGTTGTGGATTTGATTGTTCCAGATTGATCAATCCTTTGTGATTTTATCTTGAGAACATAAATCTTCTTTAAAAAAATTTGTTTAGAAATTATTCCATTATTCTGCAATTTGATTATTAGGATTATTAGGCACTAGTAATTCTATCTTAATGGTCTCATTAAGCTTGGGTTAAATTCAATAAAACCAATTATGGTGTAATAGAATAATCAAAGATATTGAAGAGGAGTAGTTGATAGGATCACTCAGGTGGTGTTATTTGTCTCACTTAGTCATACATAGGATCAAAGAAGGAACTATCTCTATTGCCCAATAAAAGAAAGGCACTAGTCTATCATCCTTAATTGAAATATTTATTTGAAAGATTAAAAGAAGGAAGGAATAATACATATTCAAAATAAATAAGATGTCACTACATAAAAGCATTCAACATATTCTCAATACAAAAATGAATTTGTAAATTATAAAGGATACAATTCGATCTCCCTGAAGACCCAATTGCCATATTGAGAGATTGCCCTAATTCAAATTACAACTACAAATATGCTATAAAAATACTTAAGCCCAGAGTTTGGGTTAAGGAATAGGTATACCCACCTTGGTGACAAAGCCTAAAGTGTAGGGGAAGAGGATCATAATTGATCATTTTTCATTCATTAGCCAAGTTAGTTGGAAATTCTAAGCATTGAGTTAGAAAAGATCATAGGATTTCCAATCTGTTGATTTAGGAACCAACAAATTGGTGACTCTGCTAGGGAGTTAGTTTTTTAAAAATTCAAATTCAAAAATCTCTGTAAAAGTAAACTCTACTAGAAGGAAGAATCTAGAAGAAAATAAACAATATTTTTCTTGAAAATAGGTAGTGACTCTATTATTCAAAAAAAAATTCAGTCAGTGACTCTACTGAGGGAGAAGATCCAAAAGGAGATAATTTTTTTCCTTTTTGAAATAAATACAATTCTATTTCATAATGTATCAAAATAAACAACCATTTCAAAGGAACCCATTTATTCCAAATGGCATCATGCCATTGGATCTCAAGATATTTCAATGCATCCCTAATAATTTATTCCCTAATATTTCACAACGTGTACCAAAGTTTCATGGAGAATGTGACAAATCAACACTTTAGTGTTTAGATGCATTTTATACATTCATACATAATTATGATATTTGTATAGAAGATTATGTGATGAACCAAGTTTTTAGGATGTTAAAGGATTATAAGAGAGAATCTTATGAATTACTTGCTACACAGAGCATCTCATCATGGAGGGAGTTTGAGAAATGGTTTCTTGATGTGCTCCATGATGCAGGTGAGGAAGAAGAAAACATGTGCTATGAATAAGACTAGAACTAGGACTACATTATGGAGTTAGGATCCTATATGTCTCCTTTGGATGAATTATACAATATAGAAAGATATAAAGATGAGTCTGTAGTACATCTATTTATAAGGATATTTGAAATTTACCAAGAAATACCTTAATATATCAAGCCTCTCATATTCAATAAAATATATGAGTTAGGAATCTTGTGTGATCCTTAGGTGAGACTTATGATCAAAATTATACATGAAGATATGATGACATAAGATTATGATGATAATCCTAAAGAGTTAATTTTTTGTCATTAGTTTTGTTAAAGTCATATTACATTGTCAAAGTCATTTGATGAATGAAGAAGGAATCACAGGACTCAGTCGGTAAATAAAATAGTGAAGTCAACAAAGGAAGAGACTATTTCGTTAAAGGTAAATAAGTGACAAGCACCGAGTAGAGAAAGTTAGGCATCAAGCATTACAAGATAGTCACTGAGATGAGTATACATGTTATCGAGAAAGAAAAAAATGTGTTATCGAGTAACACATGCCAACATAAAAAATTATAATAGATACATTGAATCTGGACACTAAGCATAAATTTTTTTACAGATTTCAAGAAGATTATTTGGTAAATCATTGGAGATATAAAAAAAGATAATTGCACATGATTATGAGGTAAGATCCACCAATGAAGATTATGTGGAATCTATACATAGGAAATGAAACCAATGCTAGCACTATTTAAGGAGAATAATCTAAAATATTTCCACCACTTCCAGATCAAGTATATAAGGAATAGTTTATGAAGATCAAAATAATACAGAGAGCGGTTGATGATTAGTCAGAGAAGAATGTGAAGGTGATGAAGTGGGGAGAAGCCACCGAGTAATAGAGAAATTAGAGAAGAAATATAAATGTGAATTATATTTGAGGCTACCGAGTACAAAAGTTGAATTGTGATTGAAACATACTGAATTACAAAATGAGGTAAAGATATTACTGACCATATTGAGTCTAATAAGCATTTGTTGATGCATTACTATAGACATTTTTAGTACTAGTTTATATTGTAATCAAAGTTGTAAAATCCTTTTACCGAGTAGGCCCTAATAGGTCTTATTTTGTAAATCCTTAACAGGGTATATCTCTTAGATTAGAGATTGTAAAAATTGTTTAGAAAGGTAGACTACATAAGTCTTTTTTACTCCTAACAAGGTAAATAATCTTAACAGTGTAAGTGATGCAAGAGCATCCTGGGTGTAAGAGCAATCTTGCATCACCCAAAAATATTTTTGTTTTTGTATTCAATAAGGGCTATCTTGTGCATAGTTGCTATTTATGGAAACTTGCTATTTTTAGTAAGTTGGTCTTACAATCTTGGAATGTTCTAATTTTACATGTGGAGGTTCATCTCAGTCATATAAGCTTGCCAGCAAAGTTTCATGGCTAGATCAGGTCTAGTTTTGAAGATATTGAAGATTTTCGGTATGGGCAGTAGGGTACAGAAACTTCGAACTTAGTTTTGAAGGCTTTAGAGGCCTCGGATGAGGTCAAAAATTTGGGTGACGGGCGCTTTGCATAGAAAAAGCCTGTAGAGCACTTCATGGCATTTCCAGAATGGGGTTATAATAGACAATCGGGTCAACGGGTGATGACTTATGGTCTTCAGAAGTTGGGTCACCTGAAATGGCGAAAAATAATTTTTCTTCAAAATTTCTGTTTGGGTTTCAAAACTCATTTTGATGTAATAAATTGTAAAATAAAATAATTCTAAGTTTGGTCGGCCCTAAGGGCTAAATTTCTAGAACCTTCTCCGGCGGTGGAAATTGCCTATATGAAGAAGGCTCGCAGTGTTGTCTAGGGCAATTCTGGGTAGTAGATCTGGGTATTGATTTGAGGCTTTGTCCTACAGAATATTGTAAGGGAATGCCCATGTGGCTTTGCATATTGTAATTTTGAAAGTTTGTGATTCCACATTTGTGGAGATAATAAGAAGCCAATTTTCCATTATTGCATATTATTGTTGTTGTTTCTCTATTTCTGTTAAGTGTTTGTAGTATTAAGGGGAGCACCCTTCATCAAGTGGTATCAGAGTAAGATTTCTTGAGTGTGTAAAGAGATCACCGACTGTGAGGTAGTTTGCACCAGGACCGTGGTTAGGGTTTTAATGCGCATCACGAAAATGCCTCCACGAAGAGAACGTGGCGGAAGAGCTGGTGCTGTGACACCTGAGGTTAGAGAGCTATAGAGACAAGTGTGAGCATTGTAAGAAGAGATTCATAGAGGAATGAATCTTAATGTCAGAGATGAAAGCGAGGATGAAGCCGAAGAAGAATATCAAGAAGGAGAAGCTGAAATTGTGAACCAGGAGGAAGAAAGACTTTTTCGGGCAATTTCCAAGATTGGGAAAAGACCTAAGATTGAGGTTCCTACATTTTGTGGAAATCTTAACCTAGAGGAATTGATCGACTGGATCAATGAATGTGAGAAATATTTTGAGTACGAAGATGTTGAGGATCTTGATAGGGTCAAATTTGAGAAGGCTAGATTGAAAGGTCATGCGAAGATCTGGTGGCAAGAAATTCAATTGGAGCAAAATAGAAGAGGGAAAGATAAAATCACAAGATGGGATCAGATGGTGGATAAATTGAAGTGATAGTTCATTCCTGTTGATTATGAGCTTGACCTATTAAAGAAAATGCAAATTTTAAAGCAAGCAGGAAGATCTGTTCAAGAGTATACAGAGAAGTTCTATCAACTCCTCATCAGAACAGGCCATGCAAAAGCTGATAAGGAGAAAGTTTCCCGATACCTTAATGAGTTAAGGCCCAGCATTCAGGAGGAGTTCAATCTAGTTTGAATGAACAGTATTGAGGAGGCATACCAGTTTGCCCTAAAAGTAGAGGAAAAGCTGAACAAGAAGTTTGAGAGCAAACAAAATGGAAGAGGTCGTGGTGGAAGATCTGGTGGACGGTCATATGGTGGTTGAAATGAAGATCCAAAAAAGAAGGATGAGGCTAGTAGAAGTCAGAATTAGAGAGGAAATAATTCCAATCATTTCTAGGATCAAAGTAATAGAGATTAGAGAGGAAGAGGAAGAGGACAAGGATCTGGAAGAGGAGGCTTCCGTGGAACATGTTTTCACTATGGAGAAGAAGGTCATAGGGCATTTGAATGTCCTTAGCGCCAAGGCAGAATAGACAGGAGAAATGAAGGCTAGGCCAAAGTTTCACATGTAGATGAAGATGCTAGATCATCAAATTTTGAACATGCTGAAAGAGGAAAAATGCTAATTAACAGAAGAGTCTTGCTGAGTGGTGAAAATGAACCTCAACAAAGGAGGAGCCTGTTTCGCACTAGATGCAAGTGTGAGGGTAAATGTTGTGATGTGATTATCGATAGTGAAAGCACTGACAATTTAGTGTCAGAAGAGATGGTGACAAAGTTGAAGCTCAAGAGATAGAAACACCCACATCCATATCGAATTTCCTGGGTGCAGGATGACCATAGGGTCATGGTCAGTGAACAATGCCTGGTAAAGTTCAAGATCGGCGGGTACCAAGATGAGGTACTATGTGATATCATCTCTATGGATGCATGTCATATGTTGTTGGGTAGACCATGTTAGTTTGATAGATGTGCTGTACACAATGGTCCTATGAATACCTATTCCTTGACAAATGATGGAGTGCGACATAAGCTAAAGCCATTGAAGGAGACCAAAGAAAAGGTATGTGTTAATTCAAGAATAACATTTGTTGATGGAAGAAAATTCCTAGATGGTATGAGGCATGAGCTTGTGTGTTTTGCTTTAATTCCAAAAGTTGGTAAAGAAGAAGTAGAGGATGTACTTGTACAGGTTACAGATTTGTTGAATGAGTTTCAACATATTGTATCTGATAATGTACCTGATGGATTACCACCGGTAAGGAAGATCAGTCATCAGATGGATTTGATTCCAGGGGTGAGTTTGCCAAACAAGGCAACACACAGAATGACACCAGCAAAAAGTGAAGAGTTGAACAGATAAGTACATGAGTTGTTACAGAAGGGATTGATTCGGGAGAGCCTGAGTCCATGTGATGTACCAGTAGTATTAGCACCAAAGAAGAATGGAGAGTGGAGGATGTGTATAGATTCTAGAGCAATAAATAAGATCACAATCAAGTATAGGTTTCTATTACCACGAATGGATGATATTATGGACTGTTTGAGTGGAGCTATGTATTTCTCAAAGATAGATCTGAAGAGTAGATATCACTAGATTCAGATTAGAGAAGGAGATGAATGGAAGACTACCTTCAAGACAAAAGAAAGATTGTATGAGTGGTTAGTCATGCCTTTTGGGCTAACCAATGCACTGAGCACTTTCATGTGGCTCATGAACGAGGTTCTGAAAGAATTTCTAGGTAAGTTTGTCATTGTTTACCTAGATGATATTTTATTTTTAGCAAGACATTAGAGGAACATATGATGCATATTCGTATGGTGTTTGAGAAGTTGAGAGATGAGAAATTATTGATTAATTTGAAGAAGTGCAGTTTTGTGAAGAAAGAGTTAGTGTATTTGAGATTTGTAGTTTCAGCAGAAGGTCTAAAAATGGACCCAGAGAAGGTACATGCTATCCTTGAATGGCCTACTCCAAGGAGTGCTACTGAGGTAAGATCTTTTCATGGTTTGCTTAGCTTTTACAGAAAGTTTATCAAAAATTTTAGCAGTATTTGTGGACCCTTGACTGAAACAATGAGAGGGGATAGAAAAAAGTTTAAGTGGACTAATGGGGTAGAAAAGAGTTTTCAATTGTTGAAACAAAAAGTTACAGAATAACCTGTTTTAGCACTTCTAGATTTTAATAAGGTGTTTCAAGTAGATTGTGATGCTAGTGGCACTGCAATAGGAGTTGTTATGAGCCAAGAAGGTAAACCTGTTGCTTATTTCAGTGAGAAGTTAAATGATGCCAAGAGAAAATATTCTATCTATGATAAGGAGTTTTATGCTATAGTTCAGGCATTAAAGAAGTGGAGACATTATCTGCTTCCTAAAGAGTTTGTTTTGTATACTGATCATAAAGCTTTGCAATATTTGAATAGTCAAGGAAAGTTGAATCAAAGGCATTTGAAATGGGTTGAGTTTTTGCAGAGTTATACATTTGTTTTGAAACACAAAAGTGGAAAGTCTAACAGGGTTGTAGATGCTCTTAGCAAAAGACAACTATTGCTGACAGAAATGCAGATTTAGGTGGTTGGGTTCAAAGAACTCAAGAATTTGTATCTAGAGGATCTTGATTTTTGAGAAGCTTGGAAAGCTTGTACAAAACCTGTTACTCTAGATAGGACGAGATGGCTGGATTTTATCATCCAAGATGATATGCTATTCAGAGAGAGTCAGTTGTGCAATCTACAAAGTTCTATGAGGGAGAATCTCATCAAGGAGAAGCATAGTGGAGGATTGGTTGGACATTTTGGTCGTGATAAAACCCTTGCTTTAGTTGGTGAGAATTATTATTGGCCACAATTGCAGCAAGATGTGCAGAAGTTTATACAAAGTTGTAGAGTATGTCAGATGGCGAAAGGAGTGAAGTAGAATACAGGGTTGTATCAGCCATTACCTATACTAGAGAAGCCTTGGGAGGATATCAATATGGACTTTGTTCTTGGTTTACCGAGAACTCAGCGAGGACATGATTCAATTTTTGTGGTGGTTGACAGATTTTCAAAGATGACACATTTCATTCCCTGCAAGAAGACTAATCATGTTGTTCATGTAGTAGAATTGTTTTTCAGAGAAGTGATGAGACTACATGGTTTACAAAAGACCATAGTTTCAGATCGAGATACTAAGTTTGTTGGATATTTTTTATGGACATTGTGGAAGAAGTTGAAGACAGATTTGAAGTTCAGTTCATCACATCATCCACAGACTGATGGACAGACAGAGGTGGTGAATAGAAGTTTGAGAAATCTATTGAGATGTTTGGTTGGAAATAAGCCAACAGGATGGGATTTGAATTTACCATAGGCAGAATTTGCATACAATAATTCTGTCAATAGGAGCACTGGTAAATCACCATTCCAGATTGTATATGGAAGTAGTCCAAGAAATGCATCTGAATTGAGAAAGATATATAAAGGAGAAATTAGTAGTGCTGAAGCTGAGAATTTTGCAGAACACTTGAAGAACATCCATGAGGAGGTGAGGAAGCATATTACCAAGATGAATGCATAGTATAAGGCTAAGGCAGATGAGTAAATGAGGCATAAAGAATTTTAGGTTGGAGATAAAGTCATGGTTCATTTGAGGAAGGAGCGATTTCTGGTTGGTACATATAACAAGCTAAAAATGAAGAAGTTTGGACCATGTAAGATATTGAAGAAGCATCATTCAGGAAATGCATATGAGGTAGAATTGCCTAGTGAGCTGAATATTTCACCAGTGTTTAACATTTCAGATTTGATAGAGTATCACGAAGGAGGTGTTGAAGATGAGGTTGCAGCAGCACAATGGAGTATTCCAGCAACCGGTTTAGATATCGAGGAGATTGGAGACATACTGGACAGTCATGTTGGCAGAAGCACAAGCAACAGGATATATGAAGAGTATTTGGTCAAATGGAAAGGACAACCTGTTGAAGATTCATCATGGCTAACAAAGGAGGAGGTTAACCATCTTGGTTTTCCTCCGCCCACCTGAGTCGTGACAGGGTCACTTCTCAAATTACCCTGGGTGTCTGATGCAGCAGCATCCTGGGTGTAAGAGCAATCTTGCATCACCCAAAAATATTTATATTTTTGTATTCAATAAGGGCTATCTTGTGCATAGTTGCTATTTATGGAAACTTGCTATTTTTAGTAAGTTGGTCTTACAATCTCAGAATGTTCTAATTTTACATGTGGAGGTTCATCTCAGTCATATCAACCTGCCAGCAAAGTTTCATGGCTAGATCAGGTCTAGTTTTGAAGATATTGTAGATTTTCGGTATTGGCAACAGGGTACAAAAACTTCAAACTCATTTTTGAAGGCTTTAGAGGCCCCGGATGAGGTCAAAAATTTGGGTGATAGGCACTTTGCATAGGTCAAGCCTGTAGAGTGCTTCGTGGCGTTTCCAGAATGGGGTTATAATTGCCAATCGGGTCAACGTGTGATGACTTATGGTCTTCGGAAGTTGGGTCACTTGAAATGGCGGAAAATAATTTTTCTTCAAAATTTATGTTTGGGTTTCAAAACTCATTTTGAACCAACTTTGATGTAATAAATTGTAAAATAAAATAATTCTAAGTTTGGTCGGCCCTAAGGGCTAAATTTCTAGAACCTTCTTGGGCGGTGGA
Source organism: Chamaecyparis obtusa (assembly GCA_027943335.1). NCBI lineage: Eukaryota > Viridiplantae > Streptophyta > Pinopsida > Cupressales > Cupressaceae > Chamaecyparis > Chamaecyparis obtusa. The sequence continues at coordinate 377,060 of BSBK01001907.1, forward strand.
AATTGCCTATATGAAGAAGGCCCGCAGTGTTGTCTAGGGTAGTTCTGGGTAGTAGATCTGGGTATTGATTCAAGACTTTGTCCTACAGAATATTGTAAGGGAATGCCCATGTGGCTTTGCATATTGTAATTCTGAAAGTTTTTAATTCCACATTTGTGGACATAATAAGAAGCTAATTTTCTTTTCTTTCATATTATTGTTGTTGTTTCTCTATTTCTGTTAAGTGTTTGGAGTATTAAGGGGAGCACCCTTCATCAAGTAGTATCAGAGCCAGATTTCTTGAGTGTGTAAATAGATCACCAACTATGCTGCAGTTTGCACTAGGACCGTGGTTAGGGTTTCAGCGTGCATCCCGAAAATACCTCCATGAAGAGAACGTGGCGGAAGAGCTGGTGCTGTGACACCTGAGGTTAGAGAGCTGCAGAGACAAGTGCGAGCATTGCAATAAGAAATTCATAGAGGAATGAATCTTAATATCAGAGACGAAAGCAAGGATGAAGCCGAAGAAGAATATCAAGAAGGAGAAGCTGAAATTGTGAACCAAGAGGAAGAAAGACTTTTTCGGGCGATTTTCAAGATTGGGAAAAGACCTAAGATTGAGGTTCTTACATTTTCTAAAAATCTTAACCCAGAAGAATTGATTGACTGGATCAATGAATGTGAGGAATATTTTGAGTACGAAGATGTTGAGGATCCTGATAGGGTCAAATTTGCGAAGGCCAGATTGAAAGGTCATGCGAAGATCTGGTGACAAGAAATTCAATTGGAGTGAAATAGAAGAGGGAAAGATAAAATTACAAGATGGGATCGGATGGTGGATAAATTGAAGTGACAGTTCATTCCTGTTGATTATGAGCTTGACCTACTAAAAAAAATGCAAAGTTTGAAGCAAGCAGGAAGATCTGTTTAGGAGTATACAGAGGAGTTCTATCGACTCCTCATCAGAACAGGCCATGCAGAAGCTGATAAGTAGAAAGTTGCCCGATACCTTAATGGGTTAAGGCCAAGCATTTAGGAGGAGTTCAATCTAGTTCGAATGAACAGTATTGAGGAGGCATACCAGTTTTCCCTAAAAGTAGAGGAAAAGCTGAATAAGAAGTTTGAGAGCAGACAAAATGGAAGAGGCCCTGGTGCAAGATCTGGTGGATGGTCATATGGTGGCCGAAATGAAGATCCGAAAAAAAAGGATGAGGCCAGTAGTAGTCAGAATCAAAGAGGAAATAATTCCAATCATTTCTAAGATTAGAGTAATAGAGATCAGAGAGGAAGAGGAAGAGGACAAGGATCTGGAAGAGGAGACTTCCGTGGAACATGTTTTCACTATGGAGAAGAAGGTCATAGGGCATTTGAATGTCCTCAGCACCAAGGCAGAACAGACAGGAGAAATGAAGGCCAGGCCAGAGTTGTACATGTAGATGAAGATGCTAGATAATTAAATTCTGAAGATGCTGAAAGAGGAGAAACGCTAATTAACAGAAGAGTCTTGTTGAGTGGTGAGAATGAACCTGAACAAAAGAGGAGTCTATTTCACACTAGATGCAAGTGTGAGGGTAAATGTTGTGATGTGATTATTGATAGTGAAAGCACTGACAATTTAGTGTCAGAAGAGATGGTGACAAAGTTGAAGCTCAAGAGATAGAAACACCCACATCCATATCGGATTGCCTGGGTGCAGGATGACCACAAGGTCATGGTCAGTGAACAGTGCCTTTTAAAGTTCAAGATTGGCGAGTACCAAGATGAGGTACTATGTGATATCATCTCTATGGATGCATGTCATATGTTATTTGGTAGACCATGGTAGTTTGATAGATGTGCTATACACGATGGTCCTGCGAATACCTATTCCTTCACAAAGGATGGAGTGCGACATAAGCTAAAGCCATTGAAGGAGACCGAAGAAAAGGTATGTGGTAATGCAAGAATAACATTTGTTGATGGAAGAAAATTTTTAGATGGTATGAGGCATGAGCATGTTTTTTTTTCTTTAATTCTAAAAGTTGGGAAAGAAGTAGTAGAGGATGTACCTATAGAGGTTGTAGATTTTTTGAATGAGTTTCAAGATATTGTATCTGATAATGTACCTGATGGATTACCACCGGTAAGGAAGATCAGACATTAGATGGATTTGATTCTAGGAGCCAGTTTTCCAAACAAGGCAGCACACAGAATGACACCAACGGAAAGTGAAAAGTTGAACAGACAAGTACATGAGTTGTTACAGAAGGGATTGATTCGGGAGAGCCTGAGTCCATGTGCTGTACCAACAGTATTAGCACCAAAGAAGAATGGAGAGTGGAGGATGTGTACAGATTCTAGAGCAATAAATAAGATCACAATCAAGTATAGGTTTCCATTGCCATGAATGGATGATATTATGCACTATTTGAGTGGAGCTATGTATTTCTCAAAGATAGATTTGAAGAGTGGATATCACCAGATTTGAATTAGAGAAGGAGATGAATGGAAGACTACCTTCAAGAAAAAGGAAAGATTGTATGAGTGATTAGTCATGCCTTTTGGGCTAACCAACACACCGAGCACTTTCATGCGGCTCATGAACGAGGTTCTGAAAGAATTTTTGGGTAAGTTTGTGATTGTTTACCTAGATGATATTTTGTTTTTAGCAAGACATTAGAGGAACATATGATGCATATTCGTATGGTGTTTGAGAAGTTGAGAGATGAGAAATTGTTTATTAATTTGAAGAAGTGCAGTTTTGTGAAGAAAGAGTTAGTGTATTTGAGATTTGTAGTTTCAGTAGAAGGTCTAAAAATGGACCCAGAGAAGGTACATGCTATCCTTGAATGGCCTACTCCAAGAAGTGCTACTAAGGTAAGAGCTTTTCATGGTTTGGTTAGCTTTTATAGAAATTTTATCAAAAATTTTAGCAGTATTTGTGGACCCTTGATTGAAACAATGAGAGCGGATAGAAAAGAGTTTAAGTGGACTAATGGGGCAGAAAAGAGTTTTCAATTGTTGAAACAAAAAGTTACAGAACAACCTATTTTAGCACTTCCAGATTTTAATAAGGTGTTTCAAGTAGATTGTGATGCTAGTGGCACTGCAATAGGAGCTGTTATGAGCCAAGAAGGTAAACCTGTTGCTTATTTCATTGAGAAGTTAAATGATGCCAAGAGAAAATATTCTATCTATGATCAGGAGTTTTATGCTATAGTTCAGGCATGAAAGAAGTGGAGACATTATCTGCTTCCTAAAGAGTTTGTTTTGTATACTGATCATCAAGCTTTGCAATATTTGAATAGTCAAGGAAAGTTGAATCAAACGCATTTGAAATGGGTTAAGTTTTTGCAGAGTTATACATTTGTTTTGAAACACAGAAGTGAAAAGTCTAACAGGGTTGGAGATGCTCTTAGCAGAAGGCAACTATTGCTGATAGAGATGCAGATTGAGGTGGTTGGGTTCAAGGAACTCAAGAATTTTTATCCAGAGGATCCTGATTTTGGTGAAGCTTGGAAAGCTTGTACAGAACCTGTTACTCTAGACAGGACGAAATGGCTGGATTTTATCATCCAAGATGATATGCTATTCAGAGGGAGTCAGTTGTACATTCCACGAAGTTTTATGAGGGAGAATCTCATTAAGGAGAAGCATAGTGGAGGATTGGCTGGACATTTTGGTCATGATAAAACCGTTGCTTTGGTTGGTGAGAATTATTATTGGCCACAATTATAGCAAGATGTGAAGAAGTTTGTATAGAGTTGTAGAGTATGTCAGATGGTGAAAGGAGTGAAGCAAAATACAGGGTTGTATCAGCCATTACCTATACCAGAGAAGCCTTGGGAGGATATCAGTATGGACTTTGTTCTCGGTTTACCAAGAACTCAGCGGGGACATGATTCAATTTTTGTGGTGGTTGACAGATTTTCAAAGATGACACATTTCATTCCCTGCAAGAAGACTAATGATGTTGTTCATGTAGCAAGAAGACTAAGTTTGTTAGATAGAAGTTTGGGAAATCTGTTGAGATGTTTGGTTGGAGATAAGCTAACAGGATGGGATTTGATTTTACCACAAATAAAATTTGCATAAAATAATTCTATCAATAGGAGCACTGGTAAATCACCATTCCAAATTGTATATGGAAGTAGTCCAGGAAATGCATCTAAATTGAGAAAGATAGATAAAGGAGAAATTAGTAGTGCTGAAGCTGAGAATTTTGCAGAACACTTGAAGAACATCCATGAGAAGGTGAGGAAGCATATTACCAAGATGAATGCGCAGTATAAGGTTAAGGCAGATGAGAAAAGAAGGTATAAAGAATTTCAGGTTGGAGATGAAGTTATGGTTCATTTGCAGAAGGAGCGATTTCTAGTTGGTACATATAACAAGCTAAAAATGAAGAAGTTTGGACCATGTAATATATTGAAGAAGCATCATTCAGGAAATGCATATGAGGTAGAATTGCCTAGTGAACTGAATATTTCACCAGTGTTTAACATTTTAGATTTGATAGAGTATCACGAAGGAGGTGTTGAAGATGAGGTTGCAGCAGCATAGTGGAGTATTCCAGCAACTGGTTTAGATATCAAGGAGATTGAAGACATACTAGACAGTCATGTTGGCAGAAGCACAAGGAACATGACATATGAAGAGTATTTGGTCAAATGGAAAGGACAACCTGTTGAAGATTCATCATGGCTAACAAAGGAGGAGGTTAACCGTCTTGGTTTTCCTCCGCCCACCTAAGTCGTGATAGGGTCACTTCACAAATTACCCCAGGTGTCTGATGGAGGAGCATCCTGGGTGTAAGAGCAATCTTGCATCACCCAAAAATATTTATGTTTTTGTATTCAATAAGGGCTATCTTGTGCATAGTTACTATTTATGGAAACTTGCTATTTTGAGTAAGTTGGTCTTAAGATCTCGGAATGTTCTAATTTTACATGTGGAGGTTCATCCCAGTCATATAAGCCTGCCAGCAAAGTTTCATGGCTAGATCAAGTCTAGTTTTGAAGATATTGAAGATTTTTGGTATTGGCAGCATGGTACAGAAACTTTGAACTCAATTTTAAAAGCTTTAGAGGCCCCGAATGAGGTCAAACATTTGGGTGACAGATGCTTTGCGTAGGTCAAGCCTGTAGAGCGCTTTGTGGCATTTCCAGAATGGGGTTATAATAGCCAATCGAGTCAACGGGTGATGACTTATGGTCTTCGGAAGTTGGGTCACCTGAAATGGCAGAAAATAATTGTTTTTCAAAATTTTTGTTTGGGTTTCAAAACTCATTTTGAGCCGACTTTGATGTAATAAATTGTAAAATGAAATAATTCTAAGTTTGGTCAGCCCTAAGGGCTAAATTTCTAGAACTTTCTTGGGCGGTGAAAATTGCCTATATGAAGAAGGCCCGCAGTGTTGTCTAGGGCAGTTCTAGGTAGTAGATCTGGGTATTGATTCGAGGCTTTGTCCTATAGAATATTGTAAGGGAATGCCCATGTGGCTTTTCATATTGTAATTCTAAAAGTTTGTAATTCCACATTTATGGAGATAATAAGAACCCAATTTTCTATTCTTGCATATTATTGTTGTTGTTTCGCTATTTCTGTTAAGTGTTTGTGGTATTAAGGGGAGCACCCTTCATCAAGTGGTATCAGAGCCAGATTTCTTGAGTGTGTAAATAGATCACCGACTATGAGGTAGTTTGCATCAGGACCGTGGTTAGGGTTTCAGCGTGCATCGTGAAAATGCCTCCACGAAGAGAACGTGGTAGAAGAGCTGGTGCTATGACACCTGAGGTTAGAGAGCTACAAAGACGAGTGCGAGCATTGCAAGAAGAGATTTGTAGAGGAATGAATCTTAATGTCAGAGACAAAAGCGAGGATGAAGCCGAAGAAGAATATCAAGAAGGAGAAGCTGAAATTGTGAACCAGGAGGAAGAAAGACTTTTTTGGGTGATTTCCAAGATTGGGAAAAGACCTAAGATTGAGGTTCCTACATTTTCTAGAAATCTTAACCTAGAGGAATTGATCGACTGGATCAATGAATGTGAGGAATATTTTGAGTACGAAGATGCTGAGGATCTTGATAGGGTCAAATTTGCAAAAGCTAGATTGAAAGGTCATGTGAAGATCTGGTGGCAAGAAATTCAATTGGAGTGAAATAGAAGAGGGAAAGATAAAATCACAAGATGGGATCAGATGGTGGATAATTTGAAGTGACAATTCATTCTTGTTGATTATGAGCTTGACCTACTAAAGAAAATGCAAAGTTTGAAGCAATAAGGAAGATCTGTTCAAGAGTATACAGAGGAGTTCTATCGACTCCTCATTAGAACAGGCCATGCAGAAGCTAATAAGGAGAAAGTTGTCAGATACCTTAATGGGTTAAGGCCAAGCATTCAGGAGGAGTTCAATCTGGTTCGAATGAACAGTATTGAGGAGGCATACCAGTTTGCCCTAAAAATAGAGGAAAAGCTGAACAAGAAGTTTGAGAGCAGACAAAATGGAAGAGGTCATGGTGGAAGATCTGGTGGATGGTCATATGGTGGCCAAAATGAAGATCCAAAAAAGAAGGATGAGGCTAGTAACAGTCAGAATCAGAGAGTAAATAATTTCAATCATTTTCAAGATCAAAGTAATAGAGATCAGAGAGGAAGAGGAAGAGGACAAGGATCTGGAAGAGGAGGCTTCCGTGAAACATGTTTTCACTGTGGAGAAGAAGGTCATAGGGAATTTGAATGTCCTCAGCGCTAAGGTAGAATAGATAGGAGAAATGAAGGCCAGGCCAGAGTTGCACATGTAGATGAAGATGCTAGATCATCAAATTCTAAAGATGCTGAAAGAGGAGAAACGCTAATTAATAGAAGAGTCTTGCTGAGTGGTGAGAATGAACCTGAACAAAGGAGGAGCCTGTTTCGCACTAGATGCAAGTGTGAGGGTAAATGTTGTGATGTGATTATCGATAGTGGAAATACTGACAATTTAGTGTCAGAAGAGATGGTGACAAAGTTGAAGTTCAAGAGATAGAAACACCCACATCCATATCAGATTGCCTGGGTGCAGGATGACCACAAGGTCATGGTCAGTGAATAGTGCCTGGTAAAGTTCAAGATCGGCAGGTACCAAGATGAGGTACTATGTGATATCATCTTTATGGATGCATGTCATATGTTGTTGGGTAGACCATGATAGTTTGATAGATGTGCTGTACACGATGGTCCTGTGAATACCTATTCCCTGACAAAGGATGGAGTGCGACATAAGCTAAAGCCATTGAAGGAGACGGAAGAAAAGGTATGTGGTAATGCAAGAATAACATTTGTTGATGGAAGAAAATTTCTAGATGGTATGAGGCATGAGCATGTGTGTTTTACTTTAATTCTAAAAGTTGGTAAAGAAGAAGTAGAGGATGTACCTGTAGAGGTTGCAGATTTGTTAATTGAGTTTCAAGATATTGTATCTGATAATGTACTTGATGGATTACCACCGGTAAGGAAGATCAATCATCAGATGGATTTGATTCCAGGAGCTAGTTTGCCAAACAAGGTAGCACATAGAATGACACCAGCAAAAAGTGAAGAGTTGAACAGACAAGTACATGAGTTGTTACAGAAGGGATTGATTTGGGAGAGCCTGAGTCCATGTGCTGTACCGGTAGTATTAGCACCAAAGAAGAATGGAGAGTGGAGGATGTGTACAGATTCTAGAGCAATAAATAAGATCACAATCAAGTATAAGTTTCCATTGTCACGAATGGATGATATTCTGGACTGTTTGAGTGGAGCTATGTATTTCTCAAAGATAGATTTGAAGAGTGGATATCACCAGATTTAGATTAGAGAAGGAGATGAATGGAAGACTGCCTTCAAGACAAAAGAAGGATTGTATGAGTGGTTAGTCATGCCTTTTGGGCTAACCAATGCACCGAACACTTTCATGCGGCTCATGAATGAGGTTCTGAAAGAATTTTTGGGTAAGTTTGTCATTGTTTACCTAGATGATATTTTATTTTTAGCAAGACATTAGAGGAACATATGATGTATATTCGTATGGTGTTTGAGAAGTTGAGAGATGAGAAATTATTGATTAATTTGAAGAAGTGCAGTTTTGTGAAGAAAGAGTTAGTGTATTTGGGATTTGTAGTTTTAGCAGAAGGTCTAAAAATGGACCCAGAGAAGGTACAGGCTATCCTTGAATGGCTTATTCCAAAGATTGCTACTGAGGTAAGATCTTTTCATGGTTTGGCTAGCTTTTACAAAAATTTTAGTAGAAATTTTAGCAGTATTTGTGGACCCTTGACTGAAACAATGAGAGGGGATAGAAAAGAGTTTAAGTGGACTAATGGGGCAGAAAAGAGTTTTCAATTGTTGAAATAAAAAGTTACAGAACAACCTATTTTAGCACTTCTAGATTTTAATAAGGTGTTTCAAGTAGATTGTGATGTTAGTGGCACTACAATAGGAGCTGTTATGAGCCAAGAAGGTAAACCTGTTACTTATTTCAGTGAGAAGTTAAATGATGCCAAGAGAAAATATTCTATCTATGATCAGGAGTTTTATGCTATAGTTCAGGCATTAAAGAAGTGGAGACATATCTGCTTCCTAATGAGTTTGTTTTGTATACTGATCATCAAGCTTTGCAATATTTGAATAGTCAAGGAAAGTTGAATCAAATGCATTTGAAATGGGTTGAGTTTTTGCAGAGTTATACATTTGTTTTGAAACACAGAAGTGGAATGTCTAACAGGGTTGCAGATGCTCTTAGCAGAAGACAACTATTGCTGACAGAGATGCAGATTGAGGTGGTTGGGTTCAAGGAACTCAAGAATTTGTATCCAGAGGATCCTAATTTTGGTGAAGTTTGGAAAGCTTGTACAGAACCTATTACTGTAGACAAGATGAAATGGCTGGATTTTATCATCCAAGATGATATGCTATTCAGAGGGAGTTAGTTGTGCATTCCACGAAATTTTATTAGGGAGAATCTCATCAAGGAGAAGCATAGTGGAGGATTGGCTAGACATTTTGGTCGTGATAAAACCCTTACTTTGGTTGGTGAGAATTATTATTGGCCACAATTATAGCAAGATGTGAAGAAGTTTGTACAGAGTTGTAGAGTATGTCAGATGGTGAAAGGAGTGAAGCAAAATACAGGGTTGTATCAGCCATTACCTATACCAGAGAAGCCTTGGGAGGATATAAGTATGGACTTTGTTCTTGGTTTACCGAGAACTCAGCGGGGACATGATTCAATTTTTGTAGTGGTTGACAGATTTTCAAAGATGGCACATTTCATTCCTTGCAAGAAGACTAATGATGCTGTTCATGTAGCAGAATTGTTTTTCAGAGAGGTGGTGAGACTACATGGTTTTCCAAAGACCATAGTTTCAGATCGAGATACTAAGTTTGTTGGATATTTTTGGCAGATATTGTGGAGGAAGTTGAAGAGAGATTTGAAGTTCAGTTCATCACATCATCCATAGACTGATGGACAGACAGAGGTGGTGAATAGAAGTTTCGGAAATTTGTTGAGATGTTTGGTTGGAGATAAGCCAATAGGATGGGATTTGATTTTACCACAGGCAAAATTTACATACAATAATTCTATCAATAGGAGCACTGGTAAATCACCATTCCAAATTGTATATGGAAGTAGTCCAAGAAATGCATCTGAATTGAGAAAGATAGATAAAGGAGAAATAAGTAGTGCTAAAGCTGAGAATTTTGCAGAACACTTGAAGAACATCCATGAGGAGGTGAGGAAGCATATTACCAAGATGAATGCACAGTATAAGGCTAAGGCAGATGAGAAAAGGAGGCATAAATAATTTCAGGTTGGAGATGAAGTCATGGTTCATTTGCAGAAGGAGTGATTTCCAGTTGGTACATATAACAAGCTGAAAATGAAGAAGTTTGGACCATGTAAGATATTGAAGAAGCATGATTCAGGAAATGCATATGAGGTAGAATTGCCTAGTGAGCTAAATATTTCACCAGTGTTTAACATTTCAGATTTGACATATGAACAGGACATATGAACAGTATTTGGTCAAATGGAAAGGATGACCTATTGAAGATTCATCATGGCTAACAAAGGAGAAGGTTAACTGTCTTGGTTTTCCTCCACCCACCTGGGTCGTGACAGGGTCACTTCTCAAATTACCCCGGGTGTCTGATGCAGTAGCATCCTGGGTGTAAGAGCAATCTTGCATCACCCAAAAATATTTTTATTTTTGTATTCAATAAGGGCTATCTTGTGCATAGTTGCTATTTATGGAAACTTGCTATTTTTAGTAAGTTGGTCTTATGATCTCAGAATGTTTTTATTTTAAATGTGGAGGTTCATCTCAGTCATATCAGCCTACCAGCAAAGTTTCATGGCTAGATCAGGTCTAGTTTTGAAGATATTGAAGATTTTCGATATTGGCAGTAGGGTACAGAAACTTCAAACTCAATTTTGAAGGCTTTAGAGGCCCCAGATGAGGTAAAAAATTTGGGTGATTGGCTTCTAGCATAGGTCAAGCCTGTAGAGCACTTCGTGGCATTTCCAGAATGGGGTTATAATAGCCAATCGGGTCAACGGGTGATGACTTATGGTCTTCGGAAGTTGGGTCATCTGAAATGGCGAAAAATAAATTTTCTTCAAAATTTATGTTTGGGTTTGAAAACTCATTTTGAGCCACCTTTGATGTAATAAATTGTAAAATGAAATAATTCTAAGTTTGGTCGGCCCTAAGGGCTAAATTTCTAGAACCTTCTCGGGCGGTGGAAATTGCCTATATGAAGAAGGCCCGTAGTGTTGTCTAGGGTAGTTCTGGGTAGTAGATCTGAGTATTGATTTGAGGCTTTGTCCTACAGAATATTGTAAGGGAATGCCCATGTGGCTTTGCATATTGTAATTCTAAAAGTTTGTAATTCCACATTTGTGGAGATAATAAGAAGCCAATTTTCTGTTCTTGCATATTATTGTTGTTGTTTCTCTATTTCTGTTAAGTGTTTGTGGTATTAAGGGGAGCACCCTTCATCAAGCAGTAAGCTATCAAAAGTAGCTAAATTTGTAGCTCTAATCAAGAAACCTTTTTATTACAATAGTGAAGGATTGTGGGTACCATTCCCACTATATTTTTTCCCTCTGACCAAGGGTTTCTGGAAGACCAAAAATCATGGTGTTATGAGTTATGTATTCATGTTTTAATTTATATGTTTTATGGTGATGTATGCAAAGTTTACATTTTGATAAAGGGTTAGAATAGTTGATAAAAATTTTTGGAGTACTGATTCACCCCTCCCCTCTCAATACTTTACTTTCCATTATTAATCCAACAATTGGTATCAGAGCTTTGGAATCATCAGATAAAGGTTTAACCACCTGAGAGTGAAAATATCATAGCCATGGAAAGTTACAAGAAAGCTAGGAAAATTGACAATCTTGAGTTTAAATTAGAAAATGCACATGAACAAATTGATGATTTGAAAGGGAAATTGGAAAATTCACTAAGGGTAAGGAAGCACTTATCTGATGAATTGAAATCTACACAAGAACATGTTGAGATACTTGAGACATCATCTGAAGGGAGTTTTAATAATGAATCTAAAATAATTATTGCAAAATTAATGGAAAAGAACAAAGCACTCACCAAGCAGTTGAATCTAATAAAGATAGATCAAGATGCACAAGGTATTAGAATGGGTGAAATATTTGAATCAAAGAGAGTTGATAAAGATGAAAAAATAATGGAAGAAGAAGGAAAGAGGCAAATTGAGGCAAGACTAGCTGAAAATGATGATGAGATCATGAGAATGACATGAACACATTATGCTATGACCAACCAAATGGTGAATGCAAATCAAGAGATAGCCAGGAAGGAATATGAGAATCAAGGATTAAGGTTTGAGGTTGAAAGATTGAAAAGAGAACTAAATTTAGAAAAGCAATGAAGTATTGAAAAGGAATGAAGAAACATTGAGGATGTTGGATGAACAACTTAGAGGTCAAAGACAATCGATCAAGAGATACAACTGGACTTGGGTTTTTTAAAAATAGCACCACTGAGAAGGGAGAGTCCTCAAATCAAGAAGCCAACTAAGATACTGCTACCCCACTGAAGACAAAGAAGCCATTTTTTTATCATTGTGAGAAACCTGGTCATACAACTAATATTTGCAGGAGAAAAAGAGGTAAACCACCAAGCATTCCTAAATTTGATGGTTATTGTTATAATTGCAATAAGTATGGACATCAAGCATTTGAGTAGATCAAGGATTGCTAATAACACAAGGAATCCAAAATTAAATGGTTACTAAAATACTTGCAATAGATATGGTCATAAGTATGTAGATTGCAGGTCACAAAGAAAGAATGTCAAATAGGTACAGGTAACTAACAGAATACTACAAACAACCAAAAAGGTTCAACAATACCATGGGACTACAACACAATAATTTCATGTAAAACATGTGGGATATTTGGACACATATTGATGCATGGTAGAAACTGTAGATACCTAAAAATTCATCTGTCAATTAAGATTATTTTAGTTGACAAATGACCTAATGACATCATCATTTATTAATTAATTAATTATTTTTTATCATCATTATCCCTTCTGCTATTTTAATTAAAGACATTTAATTAAATAATCCCTCCCAAAATAATTTAAATCCAATTTGAATGATATTCCCTCCAATTTATTAATTATTTAATAAATTATCCCTCAAAACCCTTTAAGTAAATTAAATATTTATTTAAACGCTAAAAACCCTAGAAATCTTCTAGAAAACCCTAAACCTATCCTCACTTTCCTAAACCTTCCCTAAACCTTCTTAGAGGGTGATTCCTAACCCTCTTAGTCTAAACCCTCATCCTTTAACTTTTGGTCAACCCCCTCATTAATGAGCCTTACATCCTCATTAATGACCCCTTCCACCCTCGTTAATGGCTCTTACAGCCTCTTAATGAAGCCTATGTCTCCTCTTCCACCATTTTCCCCTAAGAACACTTTCCTAGTGTTTCTCACACATGTGAGAATCCCTTAACCCTTATCCCTTTGACCATACCTCTAACCATACCCCAAACTCTACGCCTAACCCTGTCTCTGACCCTAACTACCCTTTCTAACCTTAGCCCTTCCTAAAATCCTATAAATATTCTCTCTTCCAAGAGAAAATAACCAATTCACATATCATTTCATGCATTGATATAATGTTAAATTACTTCTAGATTATCTTAGCATATCTCCTAATTGTTAGATTTACTCATCTTTCATGCTTTCTAACTCACACTAGCTTAGCTTAATGGATTGACTATATTTCATTTTCATTCTTTTAATATCATTTACATCCATATCATACTTATCTTTCATTAAAATCAACTTATCAAAAACATTCATAGCTCGAATCTACATTCTAGCTTCATTTGATTCCTTGGGACTCTAGGGGCAAATCAAGTTCACCATACCTGATTGTGTGCCACTATGGGGTATCCATGATTCCTAAATAGTCCCAAACCTTCTTAATAAGCATTGAGGACATGATCCTATTGTTTTGAGAGCACACCCACATCCCTAATCTAAGAGCAAATCAAATGGTGACATGGTGCTCTCGTTTAAGCTCTATCTGAGGTGTCTTAAAAATAGTTTTTCTACATGTAAGGTATATGATGCTATGAATAATTTTTTACTATTACGCATGTTTTGAACAGGTTAGGTTTTCACTGATCACATTTTGGCATGCCTGGTGGGACCCCACCAACGCTTCACAACTACTTTTTTTAGGGTTTTTGAGTTTAAAAACCCACTTTTTTTGGAAATATTATCCTTTTTAGGGTGAATTATCATATGAGTAAACTCCCTCAAGTTTTTTTCTCATATTTTCACTTATATATTCTTGTACCAGAGGTGCCCATTACTTGTATGGGATTTCTGCATGTATTTTTGGCCTCTTTTGAGCCCTCTGGCCCTATTTTCTCATACCAAGAGGCACAATTACTTGTATGGGCCTCCATCCTAACTTTTACTAGTAAAGGACATGAAATAAACTGCCCTATTTACTTGTATGGGAAACATGGGACATGCATAAGTCCTTAAACTTGGGTTTAGTTAGTTTTTAGGGTTCATTTGGGCCTCCTGGTGCCTCTAGACTTCAAATTTGTAGGTTCTAACTCCATGCTCTTGTAGGTACCCCTTGGAAGGAAATTTTATTACAAAAAAATTAAATTCTTAAGGCTCATTAGCCCTCTTTCATGTTTAGGAACTAAAAAAATTCATTTCTTGTGCTTAAAATGAACTTTCATTCACTCTTGAATGCCTAAAATGGACTAACCTGGAAGTATTTCCTAAATATTTCCTAATCGATACTAAAGGGATAAAAATAAATCTTAATTCTTTGGTTTTTCCTAAAAATAACTTCATTAATCCATACTTAAGTGATTTAAGGTTTCATGTAATCTAGGAACACTTCAAGTTTTGAGTGCTTAAAAAAGGACTAAATTTGCATGTCTTTCCTCAAAAATTCCTAATCAATCCTAACTAATCCTAAATTTTCCTAAACCAATATTTGTTCATTTTTCTTGGCTAAAATAAAATTCATCTGCAAAATCTTGAGGTTTTTTAAGGGTTTCTGCATTCCTAAGGCAATCTAGGAACACCTCATTTTGGCTCTAAAAGTGAATCCTAAAACACAAAATCTTGAATGACCCTAAAGAAATGAAGCAAGGTCAATATAAAAAGTTATTACATTAGAGTCCTAAAGAAAAATAAAATCTTGAATGCACTGAAAACAAAGAAAACTTCATTTCATTTCAAAGTTCAATTTGGGATCCTAAAAGGCAAACTCAATCTTGAATGAAAAAGGGTAAAACACTTGCAACATCTTTTCAAAGCTGAGATTTCTTTTTTTGCTTTCAAAGAATGAACAAATCAAATCCTAAGCATATTTTTTTGCAAGTCTTGGTTTGAAAAACACTTAATCAATTTGGAAAAGAACTCTATTTGACGTGCTTCTAGGAGTTTTCCAATTCTGCAAATCCTATTTAGACTAAGTGGCGTAAAACAAACTGAACTAGGATAAGTTTATTTTTTTAACTTCTAGTGTGGCCTATCCAAAGAGAACAATTCTTCCTCTTTGGAGAATGGCCTCAAATTGGTACTTGCCTAACAGGTATAGAAAGAAAGTGCTGAGAAAACTCTCGCTTCATCTCCTCAAGCTCGGGCAATGCGTGTTGATGGTAGCCCAAGGTAGGTGAATAACCCTACTATTTTGGCATGGTCAAATAGGCTCTTAAGTGAGTCACACACATACAAATTGATTGGGAGGATGCCACAGACCAAATCAAACACTTATTAATCAAAGGCTTCATGATCTACTCCTGAAGGTATCAAAATATTTGTGCAAGGACCGATCCAAGTGGTTTCCCAGATCGCCCTAAGATTACACACCATCTGTATTCCTTTTTGGGGATACCAAGTTGTGAGAAAAGATTTTGTTACTAGCTTATCTTTTAGGTAGTTCTTGTCTGATTTGCTTTCAAAGTTTCAAACTCAGTGAAAAACATCTATTGAACACACACAAATGAAGAGTTCTACACACCAAATCCATTTTCCATATCAATCAAATCCTCCAAATCCAGAAGTCATCCAAGCTTTCAAAATCTTGTCATTGTAGTCTCATAATCATGGTCTTCTGGTCACCTGGCATCTTTTCTATCCATTCTTGTCCTCCCTTCCTCCTCATATCCTAGGTTAGCAGAGTCATATTGGTCATCCCATCCCCCTTTCCATCTTCCTCTAGGAGTTAGTCTTTCCTCCTATCCTAAGACAAATCCAATCCTAGTCTGAGCTTGTTAGTCATCCCAAATATGAGTCTTAGTCTTCCTTCCATCTTCATCCTTCATCCCTTTCCAACTCATCTACAAGTTAGCATGTCTCAAAACTATTATGATGAGTTTGGTTATTATGTCATTTATCGCAGTCTATCCTATTCAAATGATTATAAAGGTCTTGGTGATCATTATGAGTACTTTGAACACCTTAGCAAGCTTTCTCCAACCCCCCCCAGAATCCAATCATTCCTCCATCCTATCCCAATGATGATGATGTATGCACCCTAAAATGGTCACCTAGACTTTGGGCCCCCATTCATCAATTTATCATTTCCTGAATCAATGCTTTGCAATATTTTCAATTTAAATCAATTTCCTTGATCAAATCATAATTAATTCAATTATTTTAATATTTCCTAAGGTTTGATCATTTTATCCTAAGTGTTATTTAATTAAGAGAACATGCTCCCTTTTAATTAAATAAAAAATAATTTTTTAATCAAATAATAAAATCACTTTATCCTAAGCCACATTTAATTAAAAGAACAAATCTCTCTTAAATAAATAAAAAATATTTTAATTAAATAATGGAGACCAATTTTTTAAAAATAATAAATAAATAATAAAATAAAAATAAAAAAAAAAAAAAATTTGTCTACACATTGAATGCACACTTTCCAAGATGAGTGAAATCTCCTTTCGCCTCTTAATCTCTTCCACACATCTTTTTTCCTCTTAACCATGTCTATTGATTTTGCCTCTTGAGAATCTTGAGCACATGGATCAACAAAGATTTAATCTCCACCATTGCTCATTTCTTTTTGCCTCTTAATCTTGACCATCCATTCATTTCTAAATCCTTTATAAGGAGCCCTCTCCTTCTCATTTTTATGCATGGAGATTTTAAAGATCCAAGATTTTATGTTATTGTTATGTTGTAGGTTTGGAGAGTGATTTTGGATGAGAGTTTGAGCACTTGAGCTTGAACATTGCAACTTCTCTTTTCTTGTCTTCTTCTCTCATGCCTCCATGACAATCCATTTAGATTACTCTTGCACTTGCATATTAGATTAGATTCATATTTATTTTCATAGATTAGTTTTCTTCATGCATTGTTATCATTGTTATCATATAGAATAGTTTTCATTTTCATTTATATGCATACTTGATGAATCATGGAGACTAGCATTATTTCTTTTCCTCTTTGAATCTCTCATTTTATGGTGTACTTGCATGGGCACAAACTAGGTCTAAACTAAGGGCCTCCATTATAAACCCTTGCACTCCATGAATAAAGAGCTATGAGTCACCATTTGAGACCTCATTCTTGAGTAATCTTGGATATAAAGACTCATAGAAGTGTGTCAACATTTTAGCACACATTTTGGAAACCCACCATGGGGATGTTAGAGTAGTCATATTATAGCTAATAATTAATTTATTTAATTATTAATCTATTATTCTCTACACTTAAGTTAGACTTAGGCATCTTATTATTCTTTAGGGTTTTCTCCTTTAGGGTTTCGGTATCCTTTTATAAGGATTCCTTCTTTGTATTTTTCAACAACTAAATGCATTATTCATAATAGATTGTTTTTTGAATGTGCATATGATGTCTCTGGCTTTTTGGCTTCCATAGCCTTTTCTTGCTTTCTATTATTTGCTTCTTCCATGTGACAGGGTTATGCATGCAGGTGTTCTTGGGAGATTAGTTTTTCACCTAATCTAACATGGTATCAGAGCCATCTTGCTGCTCGCTGTTCATGTTTTTGTTGAAGTGATTCAGAAGTAGGATGTTATTTTTTATTTCTTTTTTTCCTGCAAAAAATAAAAATAAAAATTTTTGAGAGCATTTTGAGGAAAAACGGATGCCACCATTGTGTTCGGAAGGTCCGAGATAGCCAGAATTCATATAAAATTTATCCATTTTGGACACCTTTGCAATTTGAGGCAAAATTTTTTTGAATACCAACCCGTACGACTTGGCACGCGGATCGAGATGGTGATTTTTAAAAAAAATTAAAATTTTTTTACTAGGGGGCGGCCTCCTGGGCGCCACCCAGCGGCCACCCGAGCGCCACCCCGCGGCCTCCGCCGAGCCGCCAGCAGCTGGAAGCGCTGCCACAGCCCTCATCGTCGCCCCCATCACCGGCCACCAGGCTCCCTCTGCTCTGCCACCACCGCAGCCCCCACTCCGCTCCACTGCAGAGCCATCACCGGCTCCTCTGCCGCACCGCTTGCCTCCTCCGCCGGCCTCTCTCAGCTCCACCGCACTGTGCGCTGCCTCTCAGCCCTACTCCGCTTTGCCCTACCAGCCCAGTGGTTTTTAAGCCCCGCAGTGGTCACATGGGTGACTGGGAGTTCTGAGTTTAGCCCCCTGTGTGTGCCATGCGCCCAGGGGCTTTGTGTTTTCCAGCCCCAAGGGTTTAAAAATTTATTTTGAAGCCTTTTTAGGGTACCTGGGCCTTTTTTGCAATATCTTGAGCATACAGAGGTCTTTTTTGGACTTCTTTATATCGTCGAAAAGCTATTTCTAAGATCTTTCCAATTATGGAGGTTAGAGTTCTTGGCTCTATTATTTTGATAGTGTTTTTTTTTATCAAAGGTGATGTTTATTTTTTTCCTTCTGGGAGCCATATCTCACTCATCCGGACTCTTTTTTGGGCTCACCATATATCGTTGGAAAGCTGGTTCTGTGAGTTATTCAGTTGTAGGGGTCTTTTATCCAGATTCTAATCTAAGTTTTCTCTCCTCTAAGTTTTTCACTTTCACACTCTGGTGGATTACTTGGGTTCTACAGGTCTTGGGATCTCTTCTTCTATTCTTCTGGCTCACTCTTCTTTCTGACTTCTGAGCATTGTATGCTTCTCTTCTGTAGCATTTCTTTTCTGTAAATGCATTGAGATAAAGTGCTTTCTTTTGCATATCTGGGATCTTGTACTCCTTATGTTTGTTTGTACTTGCACTTAGTTATAAAGTGCCATGGGGGGTTATGATGTTTTGCCTTTTGTGCTCATCCACCTTTTTCAAGTGAGTGTACCTTCCATGACATTAGCCCATGTTGTGTGTCTATGACACTGCCCTTTATCCTATGCTTGTACTTCTGTTGCACTGTTGGTGTTCCTGATTCTTCTTCTTGCAGATGTTTCTGGCATTGCATTTCAGTGTTCCTGTCACCCCTCTCCCTATTTAGCATTATGGGGGGGTTCACCTGTTGGTTCTATTGCTTCCTTGGTTTGATTGGGTGATCTATGTATACAGTTTTTGTTCCTATGTACTAGGCGGATGCAGTGGCTAGGCACCTATGCATTTCAGTGAGATGGATCATCTACTATATAGACACTCATTCATTCTTGCTTTTGGAGGCCACCTCTTTGATTGATCAGCTCTTCAGACTTTTTCTTCTCTACCTGGTCATGCACTATTTCAGTGGGGGTTCCAGCAGTTTCTTTTGACAGTGTTTGCAGCTTCATGCTTCGGAGATGCTTCATGCTCTTTCTTGCTCCTTTCTTTGGGACATTCCCTAGATTGGAGGCTTTGTTTCCTTCATCTAGTTTATTTCTTGTACTTGGGTACCTGATCGGGCCTTATTGTCGGGACCCATAGCTCTTTCATGCATTTTTGTTTTCATGCATCTTTTAGTCCTTAGTTGTTTAGCTTCTCCCTAAGTTACACTTAAGGGGGGGTGTTAGAGTAGTCATATTATAGCTAATAATTAATTTATTTAATTATTAGTCTATTATTCTCTACACTTACGTTAGACTTAGGCATCTTATTATTCTTTAGGGTTTCGGTATCCTTTTATAAGGATTCCCTCTTTGTATTTTTTAGCAACTAAATGCATTATTCATAATAGATTGTTTTTTGAATGTGCATATGATGTCTCTGGCTTTTTGGCCTCCATAGCCTTTTCTTGCTTTCTATTATTTACTTCTTCCATGTGACAGGGTTATGCATGCAAGTGTTCTTGGGAGATTAGTTTTTCACCTAATCTAACAGGGGAAACCCACCTTTACATGTTGGTTTTCGTTATTTTTGGAGCTAACCCCCTTGTGCAGATTTGCTTGGAGACTAAAACCCTAGATTTTCAAAGATTTGATCATATCTCCCAAATGGCTTGGAGTTTCAGTCTGACATTTGTTTTTTAGGTTGATGACCTATCAGAGAAGCTTCAAAAAAATTTGAGGTATTTTGAATTTTTTATAATTTTTTCTTTATTTTTTCATAAAAAATTTATTTTCAGCACAAATCAGCATATTTTTTTAGAAATTTTTACATTTTCAGAAATCTCTTTAAATTATATAGGGGGTCCATTCTTTGTGTTTTAAATTTTCATGTAATATCATAGCTCAAATAATCGATTTACAAAAACTAGTCTATTTTGGTAAAATGGGTCTCTAGGGCACAAATGAAGATATTTTTTTGAAATGTTTACATTTTTGGAAAGTTCTCTATTTTTTAGTAGGGGTCTTTGTTTTGCGTTTCTATTTTAGTGGCCAAAATCATATAAAAAAAATTAGATCTTTTTTACTAGGTCAAATGTAAAAAAAAAAAAATTTGTGATGAGTATGCACTTATTTTTCATGGTTCAATGCATGATATGACTTGTCATTTGGATTATTTCCTGATTATTATTGCTCCTAACAATTTATTTCTAGATCTAACCCTAGGGTTTTCATAAGTTGAATATACATTGCATATCTTCTTTGCTTGTTTGATTGTTTGCTTGTTGGAGAGTTCGTGGCTTGCTTGCACAGAAAAACTCAACAAAAATAAAAATAAGGTAAAATATACTATGCGTGTTGCTTTGGACTTGAGGTATTTTGTTGCATCTCTATAACATTTGGATTTTAGGAATAAAATGAATCTCTCATGTGTTTGACTTGAGTGTTTATTACTTTTATAGATCACACTTCAATTTTGCTATAAAGGAGATAATGAATCGAGATTTTCTTTCTTGTATATATGTCTAACATAGTAATTAGGCCCTGTAAACACTATTTGTGGCACTCTTGAGAGAGTGGGCTTCATTCGCTTGTCTTACATGCGAATCTCTTCTTGACGATAGAACCCTTGTAGGTAGGGAAGGAAGTTATTATTATCTCATGGTCTTACTTGGTTTAGTCCTCAACTTTGATCAGTATGTTCTTTCTTGGACCCACTCAGAGAGATTGGTAGACATTGTTGTTCATGTACAAACCTTGGTGAGGTGATTTCAATTTTAGCATGTCAATGAATTTTCTTTCTATGTTTGGGTGAGGTGAAGAGGCTAGAGGATTATGCTATGTTCCCCTTTGGGCACATCAAAAACTCAAATCCTTGAATCTGAGCTAAGTCCGCATGTGGTCCTTTTTGTGAGTCTTCCTTATTAGAGAGGGTTAACCATAGTGGAAATTCCCTTTATTGGGTCAACCACATGGACAAAATCTCAAGCGGTAATAGCTATTTTCGCCATGATAGCAAAAACTGCTATATAAATGTCCTTGTGGAGGAAATCTCTACAGGTGTATTTTCTTGTTGGGTTGTCAGATCTCCTCGGCATCTCTGATTGATTAAATCCTCAGAATGTGTCAAAACCCCAGTGTGCCTAGATTGGAGTTTGGTCTCTTGAAATTGCAAAATTTTCAGAGTGGACCATTACTACGAACCATAGTGCAACCAAATTTTTCTTTTCTAGGACTATGTGTGTGACTGAAAAACATTTTGAGAACATACACAAGTAGGGTCCTTAGGGAGTAGATGCATCTATTTGGTCATTTAAAATGAACAAAAATTGAGTTCCTAAGTTAAAAAACTAGCTTTTTACAACTTTCTTGATTTTATATCCTATCATTTCCAGTCTTCCTTGGTTGATCCAGATTATATTAGGTCACTTACCTCACTGTTAGAAGCCTTTTTGCACCTTGGGCTCTTGCTTTTTGACCTCTTGAACTAGTAATCTTTGATTTCATGAGTGACCTTTCTTGGAATCGGTGAGCTATAAACCATCCTTGTTGAGAAGATAAACATTTAGATTCTTTGATAACACACTTGGAGAGTTTTAGTAATCTCTTTTCCATTCACTTCAATCCAAATTCAAATTCAATCAATATAACTTGGGTAAATCATCCTCCTGATCCATATGTGTTAGGGTATTCACCAGTTCATTGGGCACCTCTATGGTAGTCTTGGTTTATGCCTCTTGCAAAATTTCTATCTTATCATCTCTCTTTTTGGACAAGTGAGTGCTTTTACTATACTAGTTTGGTACCAACATTTCTTAGGGTCATCCTATCACCTAGTGCCCTTTCTTTCATGTCAGTTACAACAAGATATCAAGTAAATCAAGGAAAGCGACCTCAAGTAGTCTTTAACCAATTACCCTTAGTTCAAACTTGCCAAAAACATAAGGGAAATGAACCCATATTTGATCAATTGCCCAGGAACAACTTAGAAGTTTGGTTTGATCCCAAGAGTAATCTTAGTGAGCTGAGTAAACCCTTAGCATCTTCTCACTCGGACATGGATATGAGTTACACAATGACTCGATGAGAGAGGGAAGAAATAGATAAAATCTTGGATAACATATTTGAAAGGCACAAAGATACCATTCTATTTGGTAGTTCCTCTCATGAAAATCGACCAGTCTCACCCCTTATCTCAACTAGATATTTGGATACACACCAAAGTGCTGAAAGAGATAAGAAGCAAGCCTACCAAGAAGAAAAATCACAGCATGAAATCCAAGATGATGAACCATATGAAACTCATAAGAATGTAGCATACACCAATGACTTGTTTAGGCATTCAAGACCAAGTTCACCGCTCAAAAGTACCTTCAAGATACATGATTGAAATCCTTAAGAGAATCGAGCGTGAAAGAAATCCTTCCTAGCCGAACAAGCTGAAAAAGAAGAGAAATTTAGACTCCTAGAGTCAGAGAGACAAGCCTTGTTGGCGATAGAAAGGAGAGCCTCACAAGAAGAGAAAGATAGACTTTTGGCTCAACAACTTAATGACCAATTCAACAACATGTGTGTTGGTGGTGGAAACAACTCTCCTCCATCCACTCCTTCCAAGACTCCATGAAGTGGAAGATGTTCAAGAACACCTTCACGATCTCCTAGTCCTAGAGGAAGAAGGGCTTCACAACATGATCATTATAGGAGACAATTGCCTCCTAAGAACTCAAGACAACCTTGACAATGTGCTCACCATGGTTCACAATATGGGGGTAGTAGTTTGAGTTTTGACCTCAAATCCCAAGATGTCATGAAGATACAACAAGAACCACTCTTCCAGTAGTATGTAGAGAGATACTTGGAGAAAAACAAAGACAATTTCGTAGAGAGTTTAATAAAAAAAGGTGCCAAAGTCCCCTATAAATTTGATGTGGACAAGAAGATCAAGAAGCAAGGTCCATCTCAAGAAGAAGAAATCAAAAAACTTGAGAGTATGATGGAAAAGATGTTGGCACCCAAGAGTTCATTCCCACTTGACTCAATTTGTCCTAATTCTTTTGACAAAAGTGTTAGCATGAAGGACTTTCCTAGAAAGGTTGAGATCCCTCAATATGACAAGTATGATGGGAATGGAGATCCACAAGATCATGTGCATCAATTCTATATTATGAGTTTTGAGTTCCATCAAGATGATTCTGATGCAAGGTAATGAGAAAGAGGGGCCAAACAATGGCACCCCCTAATGATCCAAGCCTGCTCAACACATGTAGAAGCAAACAAACACAATAGTGAGAGAGAGAATGAAAAATATTTCATATATTTCATCAAATAGAATGATACATGTCAAGCTATAAGGCCTTCCCAGTTAGGGCCAGATATTACAATGAAATACAAAAGTCCTTGAACATGTGAGGATCTGTCAAAATCTCTAATTCTATCTTCTACCAAAACTCCTATCAAAATTGCCTCCTAAACTACAACCAAACAACTACATTTATACAAGAGTCTACCAAACTGAGTCAGCCTTTAGATCCACAATCAATGGAAGGAAGGGTCATATCTGGGACCACATGCTTCCCAATGATGGATTCCAGCTTTAAATCCATGACCCAACATAAATGTACAAGTCAGCCACAACAGAAACTAAAACTAAACCCGTCAGTGAGCAAAGATAATCTAGAAGCAAACAAGAAATGTTGAGTGCCAATGAAACAACTAACCACCTAGGAGATAACTGACCACACTCAGTAACCAAAGGAAATTAACCAACTACCGACCAACTCGGTCAAAGAAGGAACTGAGCAACATGGACAAACTCCAAATTGTTTTTGGTGACATAGGATTGCCAAGGACCCAAGATGCTCCTGCATCAAACACCTGGGGTTATTTTGAAATGATTCTCTAGATCATTTGGTAGGTTTGGTCTAAGCTGCATCCAACTCAGACTATGAAATCCATGAACTATCTTCCACCGGTCTATTCTTCCACTTTACTAGATATTCCATATACTATTTTCCTCTTGTACTCTTACCAACTCTTTCCTTCAAAATCTATTCAATTTATTCATTCTACTTCTTAGGATATTCTGTCGGTATCGTCACTTCTTCATCAAGTTCATGATACTCATACAAATCAGCAATGTTGAAAATAGGTGATATGTCTATGTCATCAACTAACTCAATCTCATATGCATTTCCACTGTCAAATTTCTTCAAAATATTGCAAGGTCCAAACTTCTTCATCTTCAATTTCCCATATGTTCCAACAGGAAATCGGCCTTTCTTCAAATGAACCATCACTTCATCACCAACATCAAAAGTTTTATGTCTCCTTGATCTATCAGCTCTATCTTTGTATTTCTGATTACTATCTTCCAGCTTCAGCTTCACATCTTCATGCAATGTCTTCATGTACTCAACAAATTTTACTCCTTCAACACTTTTCTTATTCTCATCAGCAATGTCTCTTAAATCAGATATACTTCTCAGTTGTGTGCCATTCACAATCTCAAATGGTGTCTTTCTAGTACTCCTATTCATTGAATTATTGTATGCAAATTTTGCTTGTGCCAATACAGAATCCCAATTAGTCAATGTGTCTCCAACTAAACATCTCAAAAGATTTCCCAAAATTATGTTCACAACTTCAGTCTATCCATCGGTTTGTGGGTGAAATGTAGAACTATATTTCAAATTAGTGCCAAATTTCTTCCAAAGGGTTTTCCAAAAGTATCCAACAAATTTACTGTCTCAATTAGAGATAATACTCCTCAGTAATCCATGTAATCTGGCAATTTCCTTAAAGAAAAGATCTGCTACATGTACTGCATCTGATGTCTTTCTACATGGTATAAAATGTGCCATCTTTGAAAATCTATCCACAACAACAAATATAGAATCATTACCTCTTACTATCTTCGATAAGCCAAGAACAAAATCCATACTGATGGCAATCCAAGGTTTCTCAAGTACAACAATCAGTGTATACAATCCAATATTCTGACTTACTCCTTTTGTAACTTGACAAACTCCACAACTTTTAACAAATTTTTGAACATCTTTATACAACTGTGGCCAATAGTACTTCTCCTTAAGCAAATTCTATGTTTTATCAATACCAAAATGTCTAGCCAAACCACTACTATGTTTCTCCTTTATCAAATTAGATCTCATTACTACTCTCGGTATATACAATTGAATACCTTTAAACAACATACCTTCCTAAATAAAATATTCATCCCATTTAGTATCTTGTTGATCTTGAATAGGTGCTTTGCACTTTCTCCATGGCTAAGAAAAATCAGGGTCAAACTCATAAGAATCTCTCATCTCATCAAAACCAGGAACTTAAATTTTCATCTCAGTCATCAAAGACCTTCTTCTACTCAATGCATCAACAACTCAGTTAGTGACTCCACTCTTATGCTTTATAAAAAATGTGTAACTCTACAAATACTCAACCCATTTCATATGTCTCTGATTCAACTTATTCTGACTACCCAAATATTGTAAAGCCTTATGATCAGTATACAACACAAATTCACTCGGTATCAAATAATGTCTCCATTTCTTCAGTGCTTGAACAATAGCATAGAATTCTTGATCATACACAGAATATTTCCTTCTAGCATCATTCAACTTTTTACTAAAGAAAGCAACAGGTTTACCTTCTTGACTCAACATAGGTCCAATTGCACTTCCACTTGCATCACATTCCACTTGAAATACTTTACTAAAATCAGGTAATGCCAAAACAAGTAATTCAACAACCTTTTGCTTCAGAGTCTCAAAACTTTTGTCAGCTCCATGTGTCCACTTGAATTCTCTTTTGTCTCCTCTCATAGTCTCAGTCATAGCATTACAAATTGAACTGAAATTTCTTATGAACTTTTGGTAAAAACTTTCCAAACCATGAAATGATCTTACCTCACTAGCATTCACAGGTGTAGGCCAATTCGAAATAGCTTCAACATTTTCAGGATCCATCTTCAAACCATCAACTAAAATAAAAAATCCTAAATACACAATCTCCTCTTTCATGAATGAACACTTTTTTAGATTTATCAGCAACTTTTTATCTTTCAATCTCTGCAAAACTTGTCTAACATGCAACAAATGTTCCTCTTTGGTCTTACTGAATATCAGAATCTCATCAAGGTATACAATCACAAACTTACCCAAGAATCTCTTCAAAACTTCATTCATCAGCCTCACAAAAGTACTTGGTGCATTAGTTAAACCAAAAGGCATAACCAACCACTCATACAAACCTTCTTTTGTCTTGGAAGCAGTCTTCCATTAATCACCTTTGATTATGATCTGATGATACCCACTTTTCAAATCATTTTTTGTGAAATAATTTGCTGTAGTCAAACTATCCATTATGTCATCCATTCTCAGTATAGAAAACCTATACTTCACTATTATCTTATTGATTGCTCTGGAATCAGTACACATTCTCCATTATCCATTCTTCTTAGGTGCCAATACAACAGGTATTGCACAAGGATTCAAAATTTCTCTTATTAAACCTTTCTCTAGTAACTCTTGAATATGTCGGTTCAATTCCTGATTCTCGATAGGTGTCAATCGATAAGGTGCCTTATTCAGTAAACTAGCTCCAAGGATTAGATCCATACAATGATCAATGTTTTTTTTCAATGGAAAACCATTAGGTACATTATCAAAAATTATATCACTGTACTCATTGAGTAACTTTTCAATCTCCTCAGGAACATTATCCTCTATTTTCTTACTCGGTTTGTTAAGGATCACAGCAAAACATACATCATTCTTCTTTAAAGAGTTAACAAACTTTCTTCCTTCCATCAAACAAACTTTCATAGATGTGCAAACATTACTAATAGGTTCTTCCATTAATGGTAACAAGATTTGTTTCTTCCCATCAGCCACAATAGTATACTTATGTAATCTCCCATCATATATAGCATGTCTATAATATTGCCAAGGTCTACCCAACAAAATATGACAACAATCCATAGGCATGATATCACATAACACCTTATCATAGTACTTTCCAATCTTCAAATTCGCATAACATTGTTCACTTACCAGGAGTGTATGCTCATCTTTGATCCATGAAATTTGATAGGGCTTCAGATGTACCAACCTTTCCAACTATAATTTTGTGACCATCTCCTCAGATGTAAGATTCTCTGAGCTACCACTGTCAATGATTACAGTTGCCCTAAATTTTCTATTCTATAAATTTGGCTGAAAATCATTCCCAGGCCTCTGTTTTCATCTTGTCTACCATCCCTAAAATTTTCATGGATTTATCTCCTATTCTCTAGCCTCTGCAAATTTTTTATCTCCTTGGTCTGCAGTTGAAAAGTTTGAAAAAGTAGCCGTTATATCAAAAAAATTCCAAAAGGCCCTGCAAGCCCTAAGCCTTTGTTCTAATTTGCAGTTACTTTATCTTGGCCACTTAAGTCCTCTTTTTGGCATGTGTGCTTTAATCTTTTGGCCTAGTTTCC
Source organism: Chamaecyparis obtusa (assembly GCA_027943335.1). Taxonomy (NCBI): domain Eukaryota; kingdom Viridiplantae; phylum Streptophyta; class Pinopsida; order Cupressales; family Cupressaceae; genus Chamaecyparis; species Chamaecyparis obtusa. Next base: position 404,771 of record BSBK01001907.1, read on the forward strand.
AGTTCTCCTTTTCTTCCCGACAGTTGTCTTTTCTTCTCGTGACTTAGTGGATACAACGATTCTCATAATTGTTGATTGTTTCTCAGTCACCGCAAAATATCCTGTGACCTAGCAAACGTTAGCTTCTCTTTAGTTGCATGACCACTAAGTTCTTTGGTGGTGTTATCTTTTATTCAATGATTCTACAGATGCCTTTTTCACATAATAGCCCAAAGTTCAGTGGTTAAGTCCATAACAGTCAGCGATTCAGCGAGCGGTTAGCTTCCTTCTAGTCGCGTGGTCGCTTAAATATTTTGGCGGTCTCAAATGACCGAGGCTCCCAATTAGCAAGATCTACAGCTGGTGTGTGTTCTCATAGGTTTGTGTCAGAGCATTAGATCATGCACCGACCATCAATCTTGATTTGTTGACAGAGCTTCATTCGGTGGGTCCTTTCTTTCTGACGTGCTCACATCCGATTGGTCCACATAGTGATGAGATGTAACATGTCAATGGGTCCTGATCCTTTCAGAAGGTTAAAGTATAGTAGGATCTTGTGGTTGTCACTACGCCACTGGGATAAGATGCACACTTTTTAAGTCAGTGGTTTAGAGACAACCATCCGATGTTCTTTCTGCAGATTGTGGGTTTGTCTATCAGGTATGCTAACTTGCTCAAATATAGTTGGTCTACATGATGCTGACAAAGATTTCCAGTGGGTTTGGTGTGTTAGAGGGGTTTCTAGTTAAAAGAGATCTATGGCGAGCATGTGAGCATAAGGAATATTTTGGGGCTTTTAGATCTTGTGCCCACCGTTAGATTAGGATCTTATCTTTCGTGGGTCTATGTCAGAGGGATTTGCCGAGGTGTGTGCCTATGAAGCGGCCAGAGTGAATGAAAGATTTCCAAGTGGAAAGTCTGGGCCTAGGTTTGATAGATTATTTGGTGGTCCCAATGAGTTTCACATGTTCACTCATTCATGAAATGATTTAGCGGTGCTCCAAACTACTTAGCGATTTAGCGAACGCATTGTTCACTGAATCTCTAAATAAATTGGTAGAGGAAGAAAGGATTATGCGACTTAGAGGAGGTCTTCAATCGCGTAGTCACTGAATGACTTAAAGGAAGAAGGGATCAAGGTGGGTCCAAATATGTTGACATGCAGAAAAGCTCGATTCTCATTGGTCTAAACATGCTGAGATGGATTTTTGACCGTTAAGGGTTTTATAAACTATTGCCAGGTTAATCTGAGCTGCTCATTTTCTGGGAAGGAAGAATATCGACGGTCACATTTTAATATGACCGGCTAGCCACTAGTATTTTTTGTATTTTATTTTTGGAGCTTTTAGGAGCTCAGGAGTTGGATAATTTGTAGAAGAAAATTCATCTTTTCTTAGAGGCCATCTGTGGTATCATTTCTACCCTCTGGCTTATACAGTTGTATTCCTCCCATTGATGATTCAAATATTGTAGAGGTATTTTGTGACAATCCTTCATGTCCCTATGCTTCCTTGTTTGGATTATCTCTTATTGGATCAAAGTATGTGCATGTTTTTGATGTTATTTTAGGGTTCCTGATCCCTCTTTCTTTCTATGATTTTGTGTGTTACTATGTTTGATGTGATTTAGATTTTCTTGTGGGTATACCTCAGCCCCCTTAATAGTCTTTTCTCAATCCTACACCGAGTTGTAGAAGTGAATGTCTATTTGCAAGTCATAAGTTGTGTCTTATTCTCAAGCCCTCTTATGAAATACTTATGCAAGCCTATTCAGTAAGTTGTGACCTACCAGACTTGGGCTTTTCATTGATTTCATTCCTACATATTGAGATCCAAACCCTAGTTTTAGTGCATCACCTAGTAGGTAGTTTGTTTTCAAGTCATTTCCCTTACAAGCATTCCTTCTATCCCTTTCCCTCTGAAATTTTTACTTTCATGTCTAAAAGAAAATTAGGGTGATTATCCAAGAGGAACCAGCCTAGAACCTGGAGGTTTCATCTTAGTTAGCAAAGGTCCCACAACCTGGAGATTATTCCCATGTTATACTGAGTTATCAAGACCAAGAGAGCTTGAGTAAAAGGCACAAACTTAGTGTATAACAATTTTGGCATGCCCGGTGGGACCATAAGAAGTTCATTGTTTGAAGGTTATGCTATCTTTGATATACAAATTGCATTTTAGAAGTCATTCTATCAAGTATATTTGGTGACTCCACTATTGAAAGATCATAGGCTACCTTGTTCAAAGTTTGATGAGAAAGATTGAGACCAGAAGCTCAAAGCCTACCTAATTTTTAGAGTTGCCCTCAAGAAGAAGTCATAAAGGTAGGTCAACTCAAAGGACATCCCTTGCAAGAAGAGTTCAATCTACACCTCCTAATACTTTAGAAAGGAGACCTTTTCCCTTTCATTCTAGAAGAAGAGGCAGATCTCTAACCAGAGATCTAGGAGAAGATTCAAATCTTACAACAAATACAGCTCATATAGTTGTCAATCTTTGGATTCCAGCACCTACAATGGCAAGATAGTTTGCTTTTGCACCAGTCAACCAAGGTAGCCCATTGGCCTTTTCTCAACATCATGATGTGCCTTTGGTATCACTTAAGAGTATACCTGATTTCATAGGTGAAGGGTAGACAACTGCTTTTGAGCACATAAGAGATGTGACCACCATATGCAGCATACACAACATTACTCAAGAGGATGTGGCCACAAAGTTATTAGTAGCCTCTCTAAAAGGTAAGGCTCTAGAATGGTTTAGAACTCTAACTATTGGTTCTATTACTTCTTGGGATGAGTTAGGGGATGCATTAAGTAAACATTTTGAGGATAAATTAGATAACTTGTCTCTAGTTGAGCAGTTAACAATTATTAAGAGAGATCCCCAAGAGCAAATGACAGATTACAATAGTAGATTCCTTAAAACATGGAATAGAATCCCAATCTCAGGGAGACCATCAGCTGACCATGCCTTCCTATACTATTTACAAAGTATAAATGGTCAAATTTCTATCATGATCCAGTCTATGGGTGGTACTTCTCTATCCCAAGCTTTTGACAAAGCTGTCAGGGCTGAAAATTGTTTAATCCAAGCAGGCATGATTTCTAGAAGGCCTTCAATGCCCATTTTTCCTAGCCTTCAACCTGTTGCACCTACCCAAGTACCCCCATTTACCCCTATTCCCACCATATTGGCACCTCAAGCTAGTACTAGTGGCCAAGAGTTAACAACAAGCTTCTCTCAAGAGTTGCAAGAGATAAAGAATAGCCAACAAAGAAGTTAGCAAGAAATGACCAACTTGTTGCAGACCTTGACTAAAGAGGTCACAAATCTAAAGAATCAAGGTCAAGGAATCAGACCACCATTTCAGACACAAGGCCAAGGTCCTAATTAGTAATATCAAAATCAAGGACAACCTTATCAACAAAATAGGCCACCATACCAAGGAGGCTATCAAGGACAAAGACAAAGTTTTAATCAGAGATCATTTCAACCATATAACCCTGTACCTCTAAACTCTACAAATCCAGTGAGGGATATGGTTCCTAGTCAAAAAAATATGGAAATGGAAATGGATGGATGAACCAAGCTCTAATGGTTCAAAATGCCTCACAAGCTCAATCAGAGGTTTCATCCAGTGGGTCAGTACCTCAACAAGAATCACAAGAGAATGAGACTACCCTTTTCAATTGGGAGCAACCAGACTTCAATGGAGTCAATGATGAAGCTACTTTTGTTTCCTTTACAAGAGCAAAGAGAAGAGATCAAGACATGGAGAGAGTGGATTCCAACTCCAAAGCCACTACATCTACAGAGCCACTGCAGCAAGCTAATCCCATCACACCTAAGGAGACTCCTGTCATTGCAAGCAAAGAAGGCCAGCATTCCAAAGAGGTAGAGCACATCATGCCAAAGACACAACAAAGAGAATACACTATGACACCTTATAATATTTTAGACAATGTGAAGAAGGTGAATATCACCATGTCCATGTGGGACTCTTTGTCTCTTCCAGGACAACCTAAAATTTTGAAGAAGGCCATGACAGAGGTAGCAACTCCTCAACCTACAAAAGAAGCTGCAAAGCCAGTGTTAGTTAACACTGATCAAGAAAAGGAGGCTCCAAGTAGAAAATCCAAGGCCAATGCCACACAAGGTAGGAACTCAAAGCCACCTCTCTTTTATGTATCTTTAATCATTGGAAAATATTTAGTACATAATTGTATGGTAGATAGTAGAGCTACTAGCACTGTAATGCCCAAGAAGGTAGCTGACTAGTTAGGACTAAAATATGAGCCCTTCCAAAAGAAGGTTACCCAACTTGATGGATCCTCAATCAATACTATAAGTGTGGCTAAGGATACCAGTCTAATCCTACATGCTAGTCCTAATTTCTCAATCCTCCTTGATATATATATCATAGATCTCCCTGCATTATTTGTTATATGTCTTTCAAGGGAGTTTACAGCCAAGATAGGAGGTTACCTATCTTTTGATTGGTATCACATGTTATTTCATACAAGGTATGGGACCAAGGTCACCATTAAGTCAGAACCATTAGTAGCACACCATATAGAGCCATATGTGTCCAATGCCATCAATGTGAACTGCCCTATATTTGATAGCAGTGACTTCAAAACCATTAGTGAAGCAAGCACCAAGATAGAAAGTATCCCTAATATTCTTCTAGATGAAAGAGCTTTAGAGGCCCAAGAAAATATTATTTGGGATTTTGGTTTGGGAAGTTATTTGATACAAGAGAGTGGAGTCATAGAGCCAAACCTTCTCAAAGAGGATATTGATTCAGTGGATCAGAATAATCAGGTTTGGGAACTATTTTTTGATGGGGCTAGAAGTAGACATGGTTCTAGTGGTGGTTCTATGCTAGTGTCCCCAAAAGGAGAAAGGTATTATACTACCTTTAGATTCAGTTTCTCTTGCACTAGCAACACTACAGAGTATGAAAGTCTAGTCAATGGACTAGAATGGGCTAGAAAAAGAGGGCTTAAGGCCTTAAAAGTTTATGGTGATAGCAAGTTAGTTGTCAGCCAAGTAAGAGGGATAAGTGCAACCAAAAATGACACTATGAAAGCATACAAGCATAGAGTTTGGGATGCAATTGAAGATTTCCATGCTTTCAATATTGTTGCCATCCCTAGAAAGTTAAATCAAAATGCAGATAGGTTAGCTGCTGTTGGATCCCAATATGACATCCCAAGTAGCATTTCAAAAGAAGTGGATCAACAACATATCAAAGTGATTGTCAGACCCTCTATTCCTGATAATGATGTCAATTGGTAGGTGCTTGACAATGATGAACAAATCTTGCAATTTTTGTTTGAAGAAGATGTTTTTTCAGAGTGCAATCAAGATAGGCTATCTCAAAACTATGGTGATCAAGTGATACAACTCAAGTCTAATAAGGTGCCTAGAGGTCTTTTCACCTTAGAGACTATCTTCAATGAGGATGATGAAGTTAAGAAAAGAAAAGATGGCCTCGTAGTCCAACAAGAACATTGTGTTGAACTAGAGTTGGAACCAGGTAAGAGCTTACAATTTGGAAAAGTGACCATTGAATTGGAAAAGAAAGCGTACACTCAGTTATTCAGAGAATTCAGTGATGTTTTTGCATGGCAATATGAGGATCTCAAAGGTTTTGATCCTTTTTTTGCTCAGCACACTATTGAATTAGAACCAAATGCCAAACTAGTGAGGCAAAAGCAAAGGCCTGTTAATCCTAAGCTTGAGCCACTTATGCATAAAGAAGTTCTCAAATTGATAGAGAGCTGTATCATCTACCCCATTAAGCATACTAGTTGGGTTTCCAACCTTGTTCCTATTAGGAAGGAGAATGGGGAGCTGAGGTTATGTGTTGACTTCAGGGATCTTAACAGGGCCTCATTAAAAGACCGCCATCCACTACCCTCTATGGAACAAATCTTACAATGTGTCTCTGGATCTGAGAGATTTTCATTGTTGGATGGCTATTCAAGATATAATCAGATCCTGGTAAATTAAGAGGATCAATATAAGATTGCATTTACAACCAAGTGGGGAACCATGGTTTATCAAAAGATGCCCTTTGGCTTGTCAAATGCAAGTGCTACATTTCAAAAGGCAATGGATATGGCCTTTAAGAGCCTCATGTACAAGTTTGTGTTGGTCTACTTGGATGATATAATTGTCTATTCAAAGCATGCACTAGATCATATCAAACATTTGAGAAATATTTTTGAAAGGTGTAGAGAATTTGGGATACCCCTTAATCCCAAGAAATGTGTGTTTGTAGTTCATGAAGGAGAGTTGTTGGGATATGTAGTATCCAAAGAAGGAATCACAGTAGATCTTGAGAGAATTGCAGCTATCTTAGAGCTACCCCTACCACATCACAAGAAATGTCTCCAATCTTTCATAGGAAAGATTAACTTTATTAGGAGGTTCTTGCCTAACATTGTAGATTTACTCAAGCCTTTGGCAGCCATGTTAAAGAAGAGTTCAGCTTTCAGTTGGAACAAAGAAGGGAGAGTCAATTTTCAAGCTATCAAAGAGGCCTTAACAAAGCCCCTACTCTCCTAAACCCAAATTTCAGTAAAGATATCATCCTTTATGCTTATGGGGGTCATGATGCCATATCTGCAATGTTGACTCAAGAAAATTCAAATGGATTGGAGCAACCCATTGCTTTCTTTAGAAAAGGTTTGGAAGAGTATGAACAGAGATTCTCTTTTGTAGAGAAGCATGTAGTTGCTGTGGTGAAGAGCCTTAAAATTTTTAGATATTTGTTGACTCATAGCAAGGTACACTTGAAGGTTACTCATCCAAGTGTCAAAGAATTTTTTCTCTCTAAAGACCTAAATGAGAAAAGAGCTGGTTGGATCACCAAGGTGATGGAATATGACATTGATATTCAAACTACCAAGCTGGTTAGCAGAAGAGGTATTTGTGAGCATTTGGCAGAGGATGAAAGTGCAAAGAAGTCTAAGCAAATGGATGCATCTCTGGTGTTGCATTCTATAGAAGGACAAGCCAAGGCAACAAGTTGGTTGCCTAATATGATCAATTACTTGAAGACGGGACAATATCCTATAGGTTTGGATTTTGCAAAAAGAAGGTATTATAGGTTACAATCTATTCCTTTTGTGCTAATTGATGATGTTCTTTTTAGGAAAGATTACAATGGTGTCCTTTTAAGATGCATAGATCCAAAAAAGGTAGCAGATGTCCTATTTGAGTTTCATGATGGACCTTTTAGAGGTGACTTTTCTCCTAGGACTACTGCTTTTAAAATCATGAGGGATGGATACTATTGGCCATCTATCTTCAAGGATAGTCATGATTATGTTAGAAAATGCGTCAAGTGTGCCATGTTTGTAGGAAAAGAGAGGCTTGCAGCCTTGCCCCTACAGCCAGTCAGAATAGAGCAGCCCTTTATGAAGTGGGGTATAGATTTTATAGGAATGATCAATCCTCCATCTAGTGTAGGCCATAAATGGATAATTACTACAATGGATTACTTCACTAGATGGACAAAGGAAATTGCATTGAAAGAAGCCAATGAGAGTGTTGTCCTAAGCTTTTATGATGATTTAATCCACAAGTTTGGCATTCTAGATTCCATAATCTTAGATAATGCCTTAGCATTCACAGGCCTCAAAGTCTCAGAGTGGGCAGTCAAGAATGGCATCTATCTGAATACCAATTCAAATTATTACCCTCAAGGCAATGGCTTAGCAAAATCAACCAATAAGAACCTGATCAAGATAATCAAAAAGATTCTGCAAGATAATCAGAGAGATTGGCACACAAAGCTGAGGTCTACCTTGTGGTTAGATAAAATTACCCTAAAGAAAATATTTAGTAATTCTCCTTACATGTTAGTGTATGGAAAAGAGGCTAAGTTTTCCATTTCAACAAAATTACCGGCTCTGGACCTAGCTACTCAATATGCCCTATTTGATGAAGAGGATCCCTTACAGATCAGATATGCTCAATTGATGGAATTGGAAGAACTCAGAGATAAATCCATGCAAGACATGGAGTTCCTTCAGGTTCAGACAAAGAGGAACTTTGATAAGAGAGCCAGGGTCAAGAATTTCAAAGTTGGAGATGTAGTCCTCAAGTGGGATGAGTTCAGATCGAGGCCTGGCAGACACACAAAGTTCAATTCATTTTGGGGTGGACCATTTGTTATAACAGAGTGCAAGGGAACCAATGCTTTTCAACTTTCAACTCTAGAAGGAGATGCCCTACCAATTTTAGTCAATGGATTCCACTTGAAACCCTACTTTGAGGTTAATCCATCCATATAAATTCTTGTAGATATGTGTTTCTTGTTTTCTTTCCTTTTTTCTAGCCTAGTTTTCTTGCTTTCCAAGAATTGCTCATGCACAAGTTTGTCTTGCTGTTCAGTTTTGTCCCTCTGTCAAAGTTTTGTGTTAAGAATGACCCCATGCCCAATGGATATGTCAAGGTCACTGGTTCCCTATGTCTAGCAGGCTGACATCTAGTAGAAGTCACCAAAATGTTGCCCTAAATTTTATATTCTGCAAATTTGGCTGAAAATCATTGCCAGGCCTCTATTTTCATCTTGTCTACCATCCCTAAAATTTTCATGGATTTATCTCCTATTCTCTAGCCTCTGCAAATTTGTTATCTCCCTACTCTATAGTTCAAAAGTTTAAAAAAGTAGTCGTTGTTGGTTCTTCTCCTTGCAGGACCAAACTTGAATCAAATGGTTGGGCTTGGATCACAAGTTAGGCACTCAAGCTTGACAAGAAAAACAAACCAATTGATGAGGATAGAGAGAAATATTCCTTCTTCTTTGAGCTCCACATTCACTCAGGCAGGTATTGCCTTATCTACACACTCATGCCATCCTTTTGGTGAATAAAAGGCCTATAGATAGATTAGTGTGGAATAGCCTTCAAACCCCTTCAGGTAACCTATACCCCAATGAAGCCAATTCATATACAAATAGCCCTATTTGCATAGAATGAGTCTGAAGACTAGAGAGGAACTCCTACTACTACCACCAACATGAAAATGGTATTGATATTTAAAGATGCAGAAAATAGCCCAAACCCATCAAACACTGAACTCAACTAAATGTAATATTCCTTGATCAATGCCATTATCCATTGGGCAGACCTCACATACAAATAATGAAACATGAACCAACTATTGTCAAAGACTCATAGCCATAAATATAAATGTTCCAGCCCATCCACTACTTATAAGATCCTTCTGTAGACAACCAAGATGAATCTATGTCCCTTCTAAAGTAAATTTCACTTGATCCTAAATCAAGAACTAAAGACAAGAGCATATGCAAAGGTAACCCTATGCAATGGACCAGAAAATCTAAAACTCACATGAATGACACCAAGGAGAGACTTGTAAACATGAAATAGTTATATTAAGTGTGATGAGTCATGTACTTGATCAAAGTATGATAGAGATCAAACCACTTCAATAACCTGCAAAAGACTTCCAAAAATTCTATTCAGCTTACATGCAATGTGACAGAGTTTTCTATTTCCCTGGAACTAACAAAATTTAGAACCCTTCCTAATGATCATGAAAATCCTTTTATAGGAACAAGGATTACAACAAGCTACCAATCATTAGGGAAAAACTTAAGTCTGCAACCACCCAGTACAACAAGAAATGAAAGATTATAGAGAAGCCTAGAAACCTAGGAAAATCAGATCAAATCTAATGTACAGTTACATTGGTTTCATCACCATAGGCTAACTGCGATGCAAATAGAAGTGATTTCTTGTTGCAGGAAGAACAAAACATTGATGCCATAGCAAGCCTAAAGACTTCACACGTACAAAACATGGAGATCTCTAGCATCAATCAAAACCTTAGCCGCCATCAACTTCACAACTGCCATCAAGCCACCGCACTCATCGCATATGGCCAAACTATTAGAAAACCCTTCAAAACAAAGGTCATCACATGATCGCATAGCTAGAAACTAGGCTATGCGAACATGTGACACACCACCAAGATTCATCACCAAGTATAGAACCATCATGCCACTGATCAATAGGACCCTCGGGCCAGATTGCAACACCTACCACCATCAAACTAGCAAGAAATCTATGAAAAAAGCATTAAAACCAGTACCTTTTGTCTCAAAAACCCTCTTCAAGTTTGAATCTAAGCTCCAACAGTCAATCCCATGGTGCCAGCAGTGAATCGGTGGTCACAATTTAAACTGGGACCAACTTTATATCCCCGCTGTTAGATCCTCATAGTTCATGAGCTTTATGTTTTTAACCCATCCAGACACCTCGGGTTAACTCCGCAATGATGATGTACAATAGTTGTTGCATGATCGCATAGCCAAAAACTAAGCCTTGCGATCATGTGACAAGGCCATATGACTGCCAAACATTTAGAAATTATGTGACAAACTGCCTGCCAAGTCATTAGATGCTAGCTGATAACTGCCAAACATGAAGAGATTACGTGACAACACAGTTGCATGATCTCTGAATAAAAGATGCAACTGCCAAGAGATTTGGAGAATCGATGACACAATCGAGCAAGGACTGGGCCCCACATAAGAAATAGCTGATCGCATGGTCGCATGTCAGAATATTCTAACATGCAATCATGTGACAGCCAATCAATTTGAAACCTTTGAAGACCTGGGCCCACCATCCATCGCACTTGTGCACATAGGAAACAGTGGCAAACAGGAAACTATGAGGTTGAAAACACACAAAGTTTTTGACACAGCGAAAGACTAAAAACACACAAGGTTTCTAATGCCAAAAGATAAGTGCACAAAAGCTGGAAGCGACAAGGTCAAAAATAATGAAGGTTTTCACACAGATCGAAAACATCATGGATTTTTAAAAACACTGTGGGTTTTCGACACTGTGGCAGATTTTTTTAAAAATATTTTCCTGCAGACCTTAGAACTTGAATAACTTTCTAGATTTTGTGATTCAGCACGTACAATTTGGAATGGAGCAAGGTGACACATTGAAGAGCATGGGGCAGGACACTTCAAGAAAACTTGCAAGGAAATGGGCCATTTTCAAAAGATTTTGCATTGACAGGAAAATGGACCAACAGTGGCTCTAGTTGGGGACATGTATCTCTTGCAGATATAATGAGGACCTCAGATCTCTAGGAAGAGGTAGACCACCCATTGGAAAAATACAGAGACCTCAAAAAACTCTGGGAATAGACCAAGAAAGAAACACACAACAGAAAGGGAAAGATATTTACAGAATGTACATTTTTTGCAAAAACCTATAGCAACAAACATGAGTTAATTCCCGCCTCTATCAAAAATCTAATTTTCATTTCTTCCTTCATGAGGTACACCAGACATTTTGTTTTCATTTGTCTCTATAGGCTTGTCAACATGTTCAATCAACAAATCAGGAAGAACAAAGTAACTGTCTTCACAGTGCATGTAAAAAAATTTGCACTCTCTTCTCCTTGCTCACTATGAAGAAAAGATTCAGCATGCCAATGATCAGTACCACTATACTAAAACTAATTTTCATTTACTGACTCATGCATGCTATGAATTGGAAACACAAAAGCCTCATAATCTTCCTGTAGAAAGGCCTCATTCATATCTTGACTTTGCATTTCCATATGTGTAACCGGCTGGACCTCAAATGAATAGTTAGATTCATACCCACAGGTGGAAAATGAACACCTTGATTCAACTAGATCTGAGACCTCCACATGTTCTTCAAACAATGGATTAATAACTCCATGCAATGCACCATGATAAACATCATGACAAAAAATGGGCTGATAATCATCATAGTCTTCATCATATAAAGTGTTAGTGAACATTTTAAACTCACTACCCATTTTAGGATTATTTAATAACCCATCACTTAAACCTTCATGTTCAAACCCACTGACATCACATTGAATTATCACTTCCTTATCTTCATACTCCTCACTGAAGGAGTGTTCACTTTCATCATCACTTTCTTCCTCCCATGCTGCATCTGATTCACATGAGGACACATCAACATCATTACCTTCATCATCCTCACCTGAATAGCCAATAAAATCATGTTCAGACATCTTTGAATGAATGAAGGGTCCTGCACATCTCGGCTCTGATTCCTACTCACTGCCACAATCTGAATACTCCTTTGACAAAGATTCATCTAAAGTACCATCAGCATCAAACATGGGTTGCTCTGGAATATAACATTCATTCCCCTTTTACTGACAGTCTCTTTGCAATTCATTCCATTCATTATCATCAAAAAAATCCTCTAAGAACAACCACTTGATTTCAGTCAAAGAAGAGATGCATTTTGGGGGCAGATTTAGATACCAATTAGATGCAACCCCTTTGAGGGATCTCCCAAAAAACATCATACTAACATCCTCATCCAAAATCTGATATTCTATAATAAATCTATAGAATGCTAGGACATGTCTAACCGCTGAATCAAATTTACAATCAAAGGCAGGAATCAAACCCAAAAGCTCACCAGGGAAAGAATGAGGAGACTTTGGAAGAACATAGCTCAAAGGTCTATCCAACTTGAGGAAACCAAGCAGCCTACACTGAATTTTCCCCTGATTATTCATTTGACTTAATGCAATACTTCCATAGAATTTTGTAGAGATACAACTAAAAACTTGAAGTATGCAACCTCTATTCACACCTTATCCTTTCTTAGTGCTTGATCACCTAATAAGGTACATTTGAAACTTGAGAAGTACCTGGGAGTCTTGCAGCAGAAGACCTTGTTGACTGGAAGGTAGGGCAGATCTTGAGATCACCATGGAACTCCATCAGATTTTGCAATGTAGAGTCACTCCCAACCAATATAAAACTCGAAGTAACTCACTATTTATCAGAAGGAACAATGATCAAATAGAGAAAAATCAGAGCCACCACTCACAACTAGGTGAGAAAATTATTAGCAAATGCTTTGTTTTTATATTTGACTCTTTCCAATGGCCTCCCCAGCAGAGTCGCCATCTTGTTGGTCCTTTTCCTTGCAAGACCAAACTTGAATCAAATGGTTGGACTTGGATCACAGGTTAGGCACTCAAGCTTGACAAGAAAAATAAACCAATTGATGAGGATAGAAAGAAATCCTCCTTCTTCTTTGAGCTCCACATTCACTCAGGTGGGTATTGCCTTATCTGCACACTCATGCCATCCTTTTGGTGAATAAAAGGCCTTCAAATAGATTAGTGTGGAATAGCCTTCAAACCCCTTCAGGTAACCTATACCCCAATGAAGCCAATTCATATACAAACAACCCTATTTGCACAGAATGAGTCTGAAGCCTAGAGAGGAACTCCTACTACTACCACCAACATGAAAATGGTATTGATATTTAAAGATGCAGAAAATAGCCCAAACCCATCAAACACTGAACTCAACTAAATGTACTATTCCTTGATCAGTGCCATTATCCATTGGGCAGACCTCACATACAAATAATGAAACATGAACCAACTATTGTCAAAGACTCATAGCCATAAATATAAACATTCCAGCCCATCCACTACTTATAAGATCCTTCTATAGACAACCAAGATGAATCTATGTCCCTTCTAAAGTAAATTTCACTTGATCCTAAATCAAGAACTGAAGACAAGAGCATATGCAAAGGTAACCCTATGCAATGGACCAAAAAATCCAAAACTCACATGAATGACACCAAGGAGAGACTTGTAAACATGAAATAGTTATATTAAGTGTGATGAGTCATGTACATGATCAAAGTAGGATAGAGATCAAACCACTTCAATAACCTACAAAAGACTTCCAAAAATTCTATTCAGCTTACATGCAATGTGATAGAGTTTTCTATTTCCCTAGAATTGACAAAATTTAGAACCCTTCCTAATGATCATGAAAATCCTTTTATAAGAATAAAGATTGCAACAAGCTATCGATCATTAGGGAAAAACTTAAGTCTGCAACCACCCAGTACAAAAAGAAATGAAAGATTATAGAGAAGCCTAGAAACCCATGAAAATGAGATCAAATCTGAGGTACAGTTACATTGGTTTCATCACCACAGGCTAACTACGATGCAAATAGAAGTGATTTCTTGTTGCAGGAAGAACAAAACATCAATGCTAGAGCAAGCCTAAAGACTTCACATGTACCAAACATGGAGATCTCTAGCATCAATCAAAACTTTAGCCGCCATCAACTTCGCAACTGCCACCGAGCCACCGCACTCATTGCATATGGCCAAACTATTAAAAACCCTTCAAAACAAAGGTCGTCGCATGATCACATAGCTAGAAACTAGGCTATGTGAACATGTGACACACCACCAAGATTCATCATCAGGTATAGAACCATCATGCCACTGATCAACAGGAGCCTCGGGCCAGATCGCAACACCTACCACCATCAAACTAGCAAGAAATCCGCTAGAAAAACATTAAAACCAGTACCTTTTGTCTCGAAAACCCTCTTCAAGTTTGAATCTAAGCTCCAATGGTCAATCCCACAGTGCCAGTAGTGAATCGGCGGTCACAATTTAAACCGGGACCAACTTTATATCCCTGCCGTTAGATCCTCATACTTCATGGGCTTTATGTTTTTAACCCATCCAGACACCTTGGGTTAACTCCGCAATGGTGACATACAACAGTTGTCGCATGATCGCATAGCCAAAAAATGAGCCTTTCGATCATGGGACAAGGCCATATGACAGCCAAGCATTTAGAGATTACGTGACAAACTGCCTGCCAGGTCATTAGATGTTAGCCAATAACTGCCAAACATGAAGAGATTATGTGACAACACAGTTGCATGATCTCTAAATAAAAGATGCAACCGCTAGGAGATTTGGAGAATTGGTGACACAACCAAGCAAGGACTGGGCCCCACACAAGAAATAGCTGATCACATGGTCGCATGTCAGAAAATTTTGACATGCGATCATGCGATAGCCAATCAATTTGAAACCTTTGAAGACCCGGGCCCACCATCCATCGCACTTGCGCACATAGGAAACAGTGGCAAATAGGAAACTATGAGATTGAAAACACACAAGGTTTCTAATGCCAAAAGTTAAGTGCACAAAAGTTGGAAGGCACAAGGTCGAAAATAATGAAGGTTTTCACATAGACCAAAAACATCATGGATTTTCAAAAACACTGTGGGTTTTCGACACTGTGGCAGATTTTTTTTAAAATATTTTCCTGTAGACCTTAGAACTTGAATAACTTTCTGGATTTTGTGATTCAGCACGTGCAATTTGGACTAGAGCAAGGTGACACATTGAAGAGCATGGGGCAGGACACTTCAAGAAAACTTGCAAGGAAATGGGCCATTTTCAAAAGATTTTGCATTGACAGGAAAATGGACCAACAACCGTTATATCCAAAAAATTCCAAAAGGCCCTACAAACCCTAAGCCTTTGTTCTAATTTGCATTTACTTTATCTCGGCCAATTAAGTCCTCTTTTTGGCATGTGTGCTTTAATCTTTTGGCCCAGTCGCCAGTTCTCCTTTTCTTCCGATGGGCTGTATTTTCTTCTCGTGACTTAGCGAATACAATGATTCTCATAATCGTTGATTATTTCCTGGTCACCACAAAATATCCTGTGACCTGGCGAATGTTAGCTTCTCTTTAGTCATGTGAACACTAAGTTCTCTGATGGCATTATCTTTTATTCAATAATTCTGTGGATGCCTTGTTCGTGTAATAGCCCAAAGTTTATCAGTTAAGTCCATAACAGGCAGTGATTTGGTGGGTGGTTAGCTTCCTTTTAGTCACATGGTCGCTTAAATATTTTGGTAGTCTCAAATGACCGAGGGTCCTAGTTAGCAAGATCTATGGCTAGCATGTGTTCTCATAGGTTTGTGTCAGAGCATCAAATCATGCGCCAATTGTCGATCTTGATTTGTCGATAGAGCTTCGTTCGGTGGGTCCTTTCTTTCTTACATGCTTGCATCTGATTGGTCCACATAGTGATGAACTGGAACATGTCAGTGGGTCCTGATCCTTTCAAAAGGTTAAAGTATAGCAGGATCTTGTGGTTGTTGCTACACCACTGGGATAAGATGCACACTTTTTAAGTCAGTGGTTTAGCGACAACCGTCCGATGTTCTTTCTGCAGATCGTGGGTCCATTTGTTAGGTATGCTGACTTGCTCAAATATAGTTGGTTCGCGTGGTGCTGACAAAGATTTCCAATGGGTCCGGTGTGTCAGAGGGGGTTCCAGTTAAAAGAGATCTATGGCAGGTGTGTGAGCGTAAGGAATATTCTGGAGCTTTGAGATCTTGCACCCACCATTAGATTAGGATCTTATCTTTCGTGGGTCTGTGTCAGAGGGATTTGCTAAGGTGTGTGCCTATGAAGTAGCTAGAGTGAAAGAAAGATTTCCAAGTGGCAAGTCTGGGCCCAGGTTTGATAGTGTATTTGGTGGTCCCGATGAGTTTCACATGTTCTCTTATTCATGAAATGATTTAGCGGTGCTCGAAACTACTTAGCGATTCAACAAATGCTTTGTTCACTAAATCTCTAAATAAATTGGTAGAGGAAGAAAGGATTATGTGACTTAGAGGAGGTCTTCAGTCACATAGTCGCTGAATGACTTAAAGGAAGAAGGGCTCGAGGTGGGTCCAAATATGCTGACATGCAGAAAAGCTTGATTCTCATTGGTCCAAACATGTCGAGATGGATTTTTGACTGTTCAAGGGTTTTATAAACTATTTTCAGGTTAATCTAAGCTACTTGTTTGCCGGGAAGGAAGAATATCAACAATCATATTTTAATATGACCGACTAGCTGTTGGTATTCAAATTTGAATATGTTTGCAAAGGGTTTTGCTAGTTTTTTGATTCAATGGGATACAGTGGTGAGGTAGCTCAAGGAGATTAATGTCTGTAGGGAATTTTTAGTTAAGGGAGATGATGAGAGAGGTCTAGGTAGCCATCTTGGGTCGAGTCCTATCCCTATGAGGTACCATTCTTGCATTCATGGCAAGAATTTTGTGCAGTAGGGTGGGTAAATTCGGGTTGCTTGTCTGCAAGAAACATAGTATAGGCATGAGCATCTGATCAACCATGTTTTGTAGAGATATATTTATGATCAGAAATGATAGTTTTAGGGTTTGGTTATTCTATTGTAAAATTCTTGTAACCCTAGTTAGGTTTTTTGACTCTTGCTTGCGTGCAAAAGAGTATG
Source organism: Chamaecyparis obtusa (assembly GCA_027943335.1). Classification (NCBI taxonomy): domain Eukaryota; kingdom Viridiplantae; phylum Streptophyta; class Pinopsida; order Cupressales; family Cupressaceae; genus Chamaecyparis; species Chamaecyparis obtusa. The sequence goes on from BSBK01001907.1 coordinate 421,925, forward strand.
TATATATTGTAGTTTTGGAGCTTTTAGGAGCTAAGGAGTTGGACAATTTGTACAAGAAAATTCATCTTTTCATAAAGGCCATTTGTGGTATCATTTCTACCCTCTGGCTTATACAATTATATTCCTCCCATTGATGATTCAAATATTGTAGAGGTATTTTGTGACAATCCTTCATGTCTCTATGTTTCCTTGTTTGGATTATCTCTTATTGGATCAAAGTATGTGCATGTTTTCGATGTTGTTTTAGGGTTCCTAATCCCTCTTGCTTTTTGTGATTTTGTGTGTTACTATGTTTGGTTTGATTTAGATGTTCTTGTGGGTATACCTCAGCCCCCTTAACAGTCTTGTCTCAATCCTACACCGAGTTGTAGAAGTGAATGTCTATTTGCAAGTCATAAGTTGTGTTTTATTCTCAGGCCCTCTTATGAAATACTTATGTAGGCCTATTCAGTAAGTTGTGACCTACTAGACCTAGGCTTTTCATTGATTTCATTCCTACATACTGAGATCCAAACCCTAGTTTCGGTGCATCACCTAGTAGGTAGTTTGCTTTCAAGTCATTTCCCTTACAAGGATTCCTTCTATCCCTTTCCCTCTAAAAATTTCACTTTCATGTCTAAAAGGAAATTAGGGTGATTATCCAAGAGGAACTAGCCTAGAACCTTGAGGTTTCATCTTAGTTAGAAAATGTCCCACAACCTAGAGATAATTACCATGTTATTCTGAGTTATCAAGACTAAGAGAGCTTGAGACAAAGGTGCAAACTTAGTGTATAACAATTACCTTCCTAGCTTTATCAAAAACTCTACATCTATTCTTGAACAAACTTTTCCTTATCAGATCTTCCTTCTTACTTTCATTCCATAGTGCTCTCCTTACCATCAAGTTATTTTCTTTCTCAGGTTCATTCGATGAATCTTCTTGCACCAAAGCATTTCTAGTGCTACCAGCCTTCTTGCTAGTATGTGTACACTCAAAATATCTGTCCTTCTCCACAATTGTAACAAGTTCCTCAGAAACTTCCTCTACCATAACCACCTCGATAGTTACTACCTCTACCTCTAGATGAATTTTCACCTTTCCACTCGGTCTTCCCTTTGTTTAGATTTGTCTTTTCTGGTTTAGATCTACCAGTTTCACCATTAGATCTACCTCTTCCTCTAGGGAATGTACCACCTTGACCTCTTTGTCTTTGTTCATGTCTTTTGTTCAATTTCTCCTCAACCTTCAATGCAAATTGATAAGCCTCTTCAATGTTCTCCAACTTGACCATACTAATTTCCTCTTGGATGGAAACTCTCAAACCATTTAGGTATCTACCAATTCTTTCCACATCATCCTCATCATGTCTAGATCTAATATCTAATCTATAGAATTCCTCAGTATATTCCTTTACTGAGCTATCTTTGTATCTCAAACTTTGCATTCTCCGAACTAGGTTAATCTGATAATCACAAGGTAAGAACTTTCCTTTCAATTTGTTCACCATTTTATTCCATATCTTGATTTTGTCTTTGTCTTTCCTCTTCCTATCTAGTTGCAGATGTTCCCACCATAAGGATGCATGACTTTTCAACTTTGTGCTTGCAATCTTCACCTTCTTATCTTTGGGAATGTTTTCATACTCAAAATAATTTTCCATCTCGGTGATCCAGTCCACCAATTCATCAGAACCTAGCTTTCCACCATACTTAGGAGGATTGAAATGTGGTGTTGACTTTATAATTTTCAAAGCCTTCAAAAATATTTCTTCACCTTGATCCATAATAGGTGCAGGTTCTGCATTTGCCTGTTCTTCCTCAACTTCATCATCACTAAATCTTCAAGATGTCTACCTCTTCTCTGGGTTGTTTCAATAACTTCCAACCTAGCAGCAATCTGCCTTAGCATATCTGATGCAGTCAAGGATGGTGGATCCAATTAAGGATAGTCCAAACCTTGTAGCCAATAGAATTACATAGTGGATTACTCAACAATGCAACACCAAGTAATTGTTTAACACTAATTTTCATTAACATGCGCGACTATAAGGCCTTCTGGATTAGGGCCAATTACAATCACAAAATAATTCTGCAAGATCCATAATCAGATCTAATATAATCTTAGCTAGTTCAAATCTGAAGACAATCAGAAGTTGATGGAAACCCTAAGGAAGATCTAAACTTGAGCTTGCAAGCCTCCAAGCAATCTCCTTGTCTCCAAGTATGCAAACCCCTAGCTTTGCCACAAACAACTATCAAATTACAATTTGATCTGCAAGATCATCAATAACTTTTCAAAAACTTTGCCAACTTCAGCTTGCAAGCTTCATATCTGATATCCCAAATCTGCTAAGTTGTTCAAATCCTAATCTACCCCAAATTCTATCCCTAACCATCTACCCAAGTATTCCTTGAATACTAATCATTAGCCACAAGTCAGCAAGATGAAACACTTAACTCCCTAAAATAAATAATTAAATGCCATACAAATTAGATTACAAATGTATACAAAGATTTAATTCAACATGTCAGCCCATAACAATGGCTACCAATAATAAATGCACCAAGTTGGCTCAACAAATCACATAGAACTCCAGTCGGTAAACCAGAACTACCAAGCAATAGGAAATTAAGCGAGCACAGAAGGCATCGCTGAGCACTAGTGTCGACCGAGCACCATAGGAATGATTGATTAACAATGTCACCAAGCACTAGAGACTGTCAAGTTCCTTCAATGACCAAGCTTCCTTCAATGACTGAGACCGTCAGTCAAGGCTGCAACTGAGTAACACCAGCCAAACTACTAACACTCCATGCAGTTTCACTAAGGACATAGAATGCCCCTACCTTAACCTTGGATGCCCCTGCATTAGACACCCTAGGTTCCAAAAGATGTTCATATGTGAGAAGAACATCTTCCAGGATTCAACACATAAATCCCGAATTGGTTCTTCACATACAAGTCCTCCACCTTTTCTTCTCGCAAATTCTTCCACTTTAGTTTCCTCTATCTCTTCAAGTCTTTTCATGACAATGTATAGGTCGGTTCTCCATACTGATCATTCATTTTCTCTGGATCCACAATCTCAACTCGACTACCAATACTCAGGATTCTCTTATCAAGCATTGTATCCATCAAAGGCAATAGTGAAAACTTCATGTCATCCTTCTCAATAGTAAACACATTTCAGACATAAACATAAATAGCTTTGCAATCATATTGCCGAGATCTATTGAGCAATATATCACAACTATTCATCTTCATAATGTCACATAACACAAGATCTTTGTACTAGCCAATCTGAACATCAATGAAGCATTGTTCTCTAACTTCCAAAGCATGAACATCTTGTAACTAGCCAAGCCTATAAGGATAAGGATGCTTCATTCTACTCAAACCAAGTTTCTAAACTAGGTCCTCAGCAACAAGGTTATTAGTACTTCCACTATCAACAATAACATCTCAGAGTTTACCTTCAGTCTTGCATCGAGTCCTAAAGAAGTTACTCCTTTGACAAGGTTCATCCTTTGTACCAAGCAATGTTTGTCGAAGCAACAAGTTCTTTGATTTAGGTTCATTCTGAATGTTCTCATTCATCACAATAGTTCGTCAGTCAACCTTCTTCTATGTACACTCAAAAGAATGATGTCCTTCCTCTCCACAGTTATAGCAAGTACCCTGAAAGATAATTCTACTTGTCTTCTTCTTTGGTTCCACAGGTTTTTGTTCATCTTCTGCATCATTTGGTTTATCCTTCACCAAGTGATCAATCTTTTCCTTCCCTCGGGAGTTACTAGGTTGTTTCCTCTTCAACTTATCTTCTACCTTAAGAGCATACTGATAAGCATCTTCAATAGAATAAATCTTTAGCATACCAAGCTCATCTTGAATATTGAATCTTAGACCATTCACATAATGAGCTACCTTTTCCTTACCAAGCTCTTAGTGTCCAGACCGAATAGTAAGTTTGTAGAACTCCTTGGTATAATCTTCAATAGACAAATCCTTCTATTTCAGATTCTGCAACTTCTTAAACAAGTCAATCTCATAGTCAACCGGTATGAACTTAGCTTTACCCTTAGTCACCATCAATCTCCACCGATTGATCTTTGTTTCACCTTCATCTTCTCAGTCTCTTTTTAGTTCTTTCCACCAAAGAGCAGCATGTCCTTTTAACTTTGTCTGTGCTAATCTCACCCGAAGAGGATCTTCAATTTCTTCTAGCTCAAATAAATCTTCAAGTTCACGAATCCAATTGATTAGATTGTCGGGCTTCAAAGTACTAGAGAAAGTAGAAAATTCCATTTAGTAATTACTAAACTGAGTAGTAGATCTAGGCAACCAAGTAGTTTTGTCTTCACCAGATCTATTCCTCCAGTCATCATGACTAGATCCAGTAGTTTCAAATTCTTTAGCAGCTTCTTCATAGCCATCCTCAGTACCAAAATTATGAGGTATACTAGCAACAGTTCTCATGATCTTGATGACCATATCATTCTTCATCAATTCCATCTTAGATCTGAAATCTGATTTCACCTTCTCTGTGATCTTGGATTCAACAGTATCACAAAGATCATAAATAACTCTAGGGTCCAATCTTCTCAGAGGCATCCTTAAAGATAAGAGAAACTCTCTGCAACAAACCCTCACTGACCACCTTGTGAAAATTTCCAAGTTGTAAACAAGTCAGATCTCAACCTGCAATCTTGCAAAGAACTAGGGCACAATTCCACAAGTTCAGTGCTTTAGATCTACAATCTAGATTGTGCATAATCTCTTTGCCAACAAGATCAAATTTGCAAGATCAGCCTTGCTAGGTCAACCTTCTACTTCAACAAGATCAAACTCTCACTCTAATACCACTTGATGCTATCAAGAATGGTGGATCCAATTAAGGATAGTCCAAACCTTACAGCCAGCAAAATTACACAATGGATTACTCAACAATACAACACCAAGTAATTGTTTAACATTGATTTTGATTAACATGCCTAGCTGTAAGGCCTTCCAGATTAGGGCCAATTACAATCAGAACATAATTCTGGAAGATCCACAACTAGATCCAATACAATCTCAACTAGTTCAGCTCTAAAGACAATCAAAAGTTGATGGAAACCCTAAGGCAGATCTAAACTTGAGCTCACAAGCCTCCAAGAAATCTCCTTTGTTAGCTTGTGGTGACTGATTAGGAAAGTACTATCCAAGAAATTACTGTATACTTTTCATTCATTATGGGGTTCAGGGTTAACTTGTCAAGCATTTTTGAGTTGACACATCTATTAGGAATGAATGCTAAATGTTTGGCAGCCATTCTGTAGCAATTGTTGTTGCATTCATGACTATGATTGTCATTGATGTTAACACAGTGATTTACTGGACACTTGCAGAGAAGTAGACAGAGTTTGGATTAGCGCACATGGGTTATTATAGTTGGAGCTATGCGATGTTGAGGACATACTCTTTGATATTTTATATGTCTATGGTTAAGAGCATAGATAGTAATTCATTTATTGATGGAAGTTATGAGCATTTTGGTGGAAGCAGTATTCAGGCAATGTTCCTGAGTAGCAGTTTATGGGAATCGGATGGTATCTCCTAATCAGGATGGAATCTAGTTTTGTGCAATTAAAGGGAAGTTGAAGACACATTTTTAGTGATGTGGATGATAGTGCAAACTTTGAGGTCACATGAGTGAAGAATTATTGTAGTTGGAAGCCAATAGTTTTGTGTAATTTTGATGTAGCGTATGGAAACTTTTATGTTGTAATTGTATGCCGAATCATTTATAATTATTTGAGTTTGTTATAAAGGAATGAATGTATTTCCTTGTTGTAGTGTGGTTGTGTGTGATAGTGTATGCATGAAGTGAAGAAAAGAGCTAAGTATGAAAGTGAATTTGTGAAGCAAGACATGCGAGGTACAGAGATCTGAAATTAAGATCTAGTGTAATAGTGAGTGTAGTTTGACATAGTCAGAGAAGAGGTAACATATTATTCTATTGAGTAATACAAAGATTATTTGGATAGTGTGTTCAATGATCTTACCCTGAAGTTGTTTGGGCAATGGGTCCTTCTATCTTCCATAACTCTTAACAGGGTTAGAATCTTTTAATAGGGATTCAAAATCTCCTAATAGGGATTCATATGTACTAAATGTATTTCATAAGACTCCTAATAGAGTCCATCTTTTCACAAGGAATATTCATATTAGTGCATCTTTTTTGGGCATCATTCTCACTGGGGTTTACTCTTTGAGCAAGAGGTTCCCTAGTCAACATATCTTGTGTCATTGTGTTATTGTGTATGAATATCTTTCTATGGTTGCTAATTGTATTTCTTACATGGTTTAATGTTGTTGAAGATGATAAAAGTTATAATTATCTGATAACTAATTAACCCCCCCCCCCTCTTAGTTATCTTGGTGGACTTTACTTTCTAACAATTGGTATCAGAGTGGCAGGTCCTTGAAAAAAAAGTTTAACAGCTTAAAGAGATCCATGGTGAATTTCAAGAAAGAAAGCCCTAAGTTTGATGGAGTAAATTTTGATAGCTAAAAAAAAAAGATGAAGACACACCTACTATGTTTAGGACTAGGTTATTGGTTGATTACAAAGAATGATAAGACTATCATTGAAGATGACAATCTTGAAACATGTACTGCTAATGAGAGAGATCTATGCATGTGTAACATACTTGCAAGAGAAGCACTTTTGACAGCCCTTCCAAAGAATAAGTACAATCAGGTAAAATGTTTGAAAAAATCTCATGAAATTTGGAATGCTTTACACTCTACTTTTGAAGGTGATGAACATGCAAAAAGAGTTATATTACATAATTGGATATGTGCATTTGAAGATATAAGAATGCTGGAAGATGAATCTATTAGAAGCTATATTGGTAGAATGTCAGAAATTATTACAGGTATAAAATCTTGTGGAGGAACAAAGATAGAGAATGAAGTGATATGGAAAATTCTAAGGACATTGATCCCTGTATTTAAGCAGAAAACATAGATGATTGAACAAGTTATACCTTGTACAACAAACTTTACAAGAGAGACTCTTCTTGGAAGATTGGAAGCAGCAGAAATGAACCTGAGATTATCAGGAGACTTACCTAGAATAGAGATAGCATTCAGTGGTCTTAGTGTTCACCCTACCTTGTCAAGAAGCATCAGTGTGAGCAAAGATTATGCTGGCAGTAGTAGATCTAGAAATGAAGAAGACAAGAATATTGAAGAAGGTATTGCCTTGCTTGTGAAAAGAGAACCAGATGGTAAGAAAATATTTAAGTGTTGGACTTGTCAAGAATATGGTCATTTTGCATCTAAATGTCCTAAGAGAGTTAAAAAGTACAGAAACAATTTCAAACCTAGAAGATCTAAGTAATGTTATTATGCTAATGATGAAGATCTTGAAGCTAGTATAGAAAGAACTTTAAGTGAAATTGATACTGAGAATAATGATGACATAGGATTTGTAGAAATTAAAGAAGAAAATCTTGAAACTAATGTTAAGGAAGAAAAAGCCTTAGTTTCTCAAGTTGAAAAGAAAGTTGATTGGATTATAGATAGTGGTTGTTCACATCATATGACTGGAGACATGAAAAAATTCATAAAATTTAATGAATATGATGGAGGAGTTGTTAGAGTTGGAAACAATGCACCTTGTTTGATTAAAGGTATAGGATCTATTACTCTTGATGGAAAGACTAATACTGATGATGTTTATTTTGTGGATGGATTGAAACATAATCTTTTGAGTGTTGGATAGTTAGTTGATAAGGGATATCACATTTGGTTTACTGAGAAAACTTGTGTGATAAATGATAAAGATGAAAATTTGATTGGAATTGGATCTAGAACTAGAGGTAATGTATTTCAGTTGAATCCTACTGAGATGACATGTTTGATTACTAAGATTGATGATAGTTGGTTATGGTATAGAAGGTTTTGTCATATAAACTTTGACAACATTGTGAAAGTAAGTACTACACTTGCAGTAAGAGATTTGCCTAAAATTATGAAGCCTACTAACATGATTTGCAAAGAATGTGAAATGGCTAAACAGAAGAGAAGTTCTTTTCCCAGTAAGAAGTTTACATCTACAGAAAAGCTAGAGATTGTTCATACAGATTTGAGCGGTCCTACCAGGACTAGAGGATTCTATGGAGAAAGGTATTTTATGATTCTTGTTGATGATTTTATAAGAATGATGTGGATTACATTTCTTAAAGAAAAATTTGAAGCATTTGATAAGTTTAAGATTGTTAAGATAAAGTTGAGAATGAATCTAGAATGAAGATAAAATGTTTGAGATCTGATAGAGGTGGAGAATTTACTTCTAGAGAGTTTAACACCTTTTGTGAAGAAAATGGCATTAAGAGACAATATTCAACCCCTAGAACACCTAAACAAAATGGCATTGCAGAAAGAAGAAATAGATCAGTGATTGAAGTAGCAAGAGCTATGTTATTTGAGAATGATCAGGAAAAGATATTCTGGAGAGAAGCAGTGAACATAACAGTGTATACAATGAATAGAGTACAAATCAGAGCAGACACAAACAAGACACTTTATGAATTATGGTTTGGACATGCACCATAAGTTAAGTATTTTAGAATTTTTGGAAGCAAATGTTATATAAAGAGAGATGATGATATTGGAAATTTTGATCCTAGAAGTGATGAAGGTATATTTCTTGGATATTCTTTGAAAAGAAAAGCCTATAGATGTTACAATAAAAGAACTAAGACTATTGTTGAAAGCGCAAATGTTAAAGTTGATGAAAAGTTCAAAATTCAAGAAAGAATGCTTGATTATGAATTAGATGAAGAATCTCATCCTAAACCTAACACTAGATCTACTAAATTATTTTATGAAACTGACTGTGATTTGTTGAATGAAAGCCATAGTGAAGTCATTGAAGAACCTACATCTGAAGTGAGATCTGAGATAGTGACACCTAGCAAGAGTTTGTTAAGAAATCATCCTATTGGAAAAATTATTGGAAGCATCAAAAGAGGAGTTCTAACTTGAAATAAGGTACAAGAACAGTTATGTTTGATTTTTCAAATTGAACCTAAGACTACTAATGAAGCTTGTGAAGATGAAAGTTGGACTAATGCTATGAAAGAAGAACTAGATCAAATTGAAAATAACAAGACATGGGAATTGGTCCCTAGACCTAAAGACAAGAATGTTATTGGAACTAAATGGCTATTCAGAAACAAGATGAATGAACAAGGAGAAGTAGTAAGAAACAAAGCAAGATTGGTATGTAAGGGTTACTCACAACAAGAAGGAATTGACCATGAAGAAACCTTTGCATCTGTTGCAAGAATTGAAGTAGTAAGAATGTTTTTGGCTTATGCAGCTTACAAGAAATTCAAAGTATATTAGATCGATGTGAGGTCAGCATTTCTAAATGGAGAATTGGAAGAAGAAGTCTACATTAAGCAGCCTGAAGGTTTTCCTTTGACTCAAGAAGGAGACATGGTATGTAAACTAAAGAAAGCTTTATATGGACTTAAACAAGCAACTAGAACTTGGTATGCAAGACTGGATAAGTATTTGTTAAAATTGGGATTTACAAAAGGAATAGTTGATAGCAATCTGTACACAAAAGAAATTGAAAATGGTTTGTTGATTATAGTTTTTTTTTTTTATGACATTATCTTTGGAGGAGAAGATGAAGCTAGTGACAAATTTTCTAATGAAATGAAGATTGAATTTGAAATGAGTATGATTGGTGAAATGAAATACTTTTTGGGATTACAAATAACACAAAACAATGATGGTATCTTTGTAAGTCAGACAAAGTACCTGAATGACTTGTTGAAAAGATTTGGAATGGAGAATTGTAAACCAGTTGGAACACCCATGGTGACTAGACATAAGTTATCTAGCACAGATGAGACTCCTATAGTGGAACAAAAGAAATACAGATCTATGATTAGAGGATTGCAGTATTTGACTCATACAAGACCTCATATAACACATTTAGTTGGAATTGTAGCAAGATTTCAAGCTGAGCCTAGAGAATCACATTATGCAGCAGTAAAGAGGATACTGAGATATTTAAGAGGCACAATGGACTATGGTATAAAAAATATGATGATTTTACCCTATGTGCATATACAGATGTTGATTGGGGAGGCAGTGTTGATGATAAGAAAAGCACCAGTGGTAGAGCTTTTTTCCTTGGAGGAAGATTGGTTTCTTGGCTAAGCAAGAAGTAGAATTGTATCTCACAAAGAATAGCAGAAGTAGAATATGTAGTAGCAGCAAACAATTGTAACCAGATAATTTGGATGAAGAAAATGCTGAAGGATATTGGAATAAAGTTTGTTGAACCTATTGTCATACATTGTGACAACACCAACACAATTAGTATGTCTAAGAATCCTATACTACATTCTAATACAAAGCATATAGAGATTAAGTATCATGTTTTAAGAGAGAAATTTTTTGAGAAAGAAGTCAGACTTGAGTACATAAGTACAAAGGAGTAGATAGTAGATATATTCACAAAGCCTTTGCCTAAGGATACATTTGAGTATCTGAGAGGTATGCTTGGGGTTATGCCCCAGCCTACTTTTGAAAAGTGATGTAGTTGGTTGCATCCATCTAGTAGTATATGAGCCTTATCTTTCTTCTGGACTGGATGTTGGTACTTCCTTTATAGGGGAGTATGTGTATCTTAGTTGAGTCATGAGGACTCTAGTGAATGTATTTTCTGAATAGTGTCTTTTGACATTGGAGTTGTTGTTGACAAAATGATGAAATTTCTATCATTGATGTCAATGGGGGAGAAGTATACATGAAAAACCATCTGAAACATTTGTTGGAGAGAACTGAATAGGAAAATAAAGCAAGATTTGATTGATGCAGAAGACTTGAAGCATTTTCAGGGCAGCAGTGTTGCAGTATTGGATTTTTGGAACATTGGATGTTTTTTCATCTATGTTGCCATCAATGCCAATGGGGGAGATTGTTAGGAATGAATGCTAAATGTTTGGCAGCCATTCTGTAGCATTTTTTTTTGCATTCATGATTATGATTGTCATTGATGTCAACACAGTGATTTACCCGAGACTTGCAGAGAAGCAGATAGAGTTTGGATTAGCACACATGGGTTATTATAGTTGGAGCTATGTGATGTTGAGGATATACTCTTTGATATGTTATATGTCTATGGTTAAGAGTGCAGAAATTAATTCATTTATTCATGGAAGTTATGAGCATTTTGGTGGAAGCAGTATTCAGGCAGTGTTCCTGGGTAGCGGTTTATGGGAATCAGATGATATCTCCTAATCGGGATGGAATCTAGTTTTGCATAGTTAAAGGGAAGTTGAAGACATATTGTTAGTGATGTGGATGACAAGGAAAACTTTGAGGTCACACAAGTAAAGAATTATTGTAGTTGGAAGCTGACAGTTTTGTGTAATTTTGATGTAGCGTGTGGAAACTATTATGTTGTAATTGTATGCCAACTCATTTGTAATTATTTAAGTGTGTTATAAAGGAAGGAATGTGTTTCCTTGTTGTAGTTTGGTTGTGTGTGATGGTGTATGCATGAAGTGAAGAAAAGAGCTAAGTATGAAAGTGAATTTGTGAAGGAAGACATGTGAGGTACAGAGATCTGGTGTAATAGTGAGTGTGGTTTGGCATAGTCAGAGAAGAGGTAACATATTATTCTATTGAGTAATACAAATATTATTTGGAGAGTGTGTTCAGTGATCTTACCCTAAAGCTATTTGGGTAGTGGGTCCTTTTATCTTCCATAACTCTTAACAGGGTTAGAATCTTTTAACAGGGATTCAAAATCTCCTAACAGGGATTCATATGTACTGAATGTATTTCATAAGACTCCTAATAGAGTCCATTATTTCATAAGGAATATTCATATTAGTGCATCTTTTGTGGGCATCATTCCCACTGGGGTTTACTCTTTGATCAAGAGGTTCCCTAGTCAACATATCTTGTGTCATTATGTTATTGTGTATGAATAGCTTTCTATGGTTGGTAATTATATTGCTTACATGGTTTAATGTTATTGAAGATGATAAAAGTTATAATTATCTGATAACTAATTCACCCCCCCTATCAGTTATCTTGGTGGACTTTACTTTCTAACAACTTTAAACATTTCCCTAGGTTGACTCATCAAGATTTTTCTTAGGTTGACTCGTCAAGTATTTTAGGGTTAACTTGTTAACCGACATAAGCCTTGTTATATTAGCTTAGGGTTATGGATTTCATTATGATGTATGATTTTAGTACTTGTGATAGAATTGAGCTATAAGGGATTATAGATTATAATTAGGTTGTAATCACTGGATAATAAAATATTGGACTCACTGTTGGTGGACGTAGCCCAGGGATTGTGTGAACCAGATTAAATCTTTGTGTCTTGTGTTCTTTTCTGTGTGGTTTATTATTTTCTAATATTGGTTATATTTGCACATAATTGTTATTTCTACCTTGTTAATCCTAAAAAGTGGTATGAGAGTGAGGTTATTTCATTCATTCTTTCATCTATTCTCTGAAGCAGGTCTCTCGAGTCAATGGGAGAGTCTCTCGATTAAGTGGGAGAAATGGCAGATGAGGGTAGGCTATAGGTTGTTAAGTTTAATGGGTAGAACTTCCAGTTATGGAAGATGAAAATGGAGGAATATCTCTATCAGAAGGATCTATGGCAGCCATTAAAGGGAATAGCCAAGAAAGAGGCAACAATGTCTCAGGAAGATTGGGATATTTTGGATAGGAAGGCACTAGGGAGTATTCATTTATGCCTAGCACAATCGGTGGCATTCAATATTATTGGAGCAATAAAAGCTAAAGATCTGATGGATACCCTAGCGAAGTTGTATGAAAAGCCTTTAGCTTCAAACAAGGTATTTCTTATGAAGTGTTTATTTAATATGAAAATGGTAGAAGGTGTATCAGTTGCTAATCATTTGAGGTTGCATGCTAGGCTGCCCAAAAATATGTGGGCAGAGGCTATGAAAACTATTGTTTATTTAATCAATAGAGGCCCCTCTACTCCTTTGGACTATGGTATTCCAGAGAAAGCATGGAGTGGTAAGAAGGTGAGTTATTCTTTTCTCAAAACCTTTGGTTGTGAAGCTTTTGTACTTATAGATTCTGAAAATAGAACCAAGCCAGAAGCTAAGTCAAAGAAATGTGTATTTGTTCGATATGGCATTGATGAATTTGGTTATAGGCTTTGGGATTTTAAAAATCATAAAATTGTAAGAAGTAGGGATGTCATATTCAATGAGAAAGTATTGTACAAAGATCTGTTGCAGCAGCATGAGAAGAAAGAAAATGATTATGTAGTACTGGATGATACTCCAAAAGATGATGTTCCAGTAGTTCCTTATGCTCCGCAACAATAGCAACAACAAATACCACACACCCCAGTGAATGTTAGATGGTCAACAAGGCTAAGTAGACCTCCATAGAGATTCTCTCCCTCTTTGTATTCTATTTTATTAACAGATGTCGGTGAACCTGAATGTTATAATGAAGTTGTGCAGGTGGATACAAAGCTTTAGTGGAAGTCTGCAATGACAGATGAAATGGAATCCTTGCTAAAAAATCACACTTTGGATTTATGCAAGTTACCTACAAGTAAAAGGGCTTTACAGAATAAATGGGTTTAGAGGATAAAAGAAGAGGATGGAGGTAAGAAAAGATTTAAAGCCAGGTTAGTTGTAAAAGGATTTGCATAGAAAAAGGGTATTGATTTTGATGAGATATTTTCTCTAGTTGTTAAAATGACTTCTATCCATATTGTTTTAAGTATTGTGGCTATTGAAGATTTGCATTTAGAGCAGCTTGATGTTAAAAAATATTTTCTTCATGGTGATTTGGATGAAGAAATATATATGGTCCAGTTATAAGGATTTGAGGTCAAGGGTAAGGAGAATTTGGTGTGCAGATTGCATAAAAGTTTATATGGCTTGAAGCAAGCACCTTGACAATGGTATATTAAATTTGACACTTTTATGAATGAGCATGGATATAGTCAGTGTCATTTTGACCATTTTGTTTATTGTAAGATGTTGGATGATGACATCTACATTATTTTATGTTTATATGTTGATGATATGCTTGTAGCTGGGTCTAACATGGATCACATTAAGGGGTTGAAACAACAATTAGCACATTCATTTGTTATGAAGGATTTGGGGGCAGCAAAACAAATCCTTGGTATGAAAATTTGCAGAGATAGGAAAAATAGGAAATTGTCTCTATCTCAAGCTGATTATATTGAGAAGGTGTTGCAACATTTGTCTATGGAGAATGACAAAGCTATTAGTACACCTTTGCCTGATCATTTAAAATTGACTAAGGATATGTGTCCCAAGACACCAGAAGTAGAGACTAAAATGTCTAAGGTACCTTATGCTTCAGCTGTAGGGAGCTTAATGTATGCTATGGTATGTATTAGGCCATATATTGCACATGTAGTGGGAGTCGTTAGCGGATATATGAGTAACCCTAGTATTGAGCATTGGAATGCAGTCAAATGGATTCTCAAATTTTTGAGAGGTACATCCAGTAAGTGTTTACACTTTGGGGGTTCTACTACTACTATACAAGGCTATGTTGACTCAGATTTGGTAGGAGATATAGATAGCAGGAGGAGTACTATAGGTTATGTATTTACTATTGGTGGGATAGCAATGAGTTGGATTTCTCAACTACAAAAGGTGGTTGCTTTGTCCACTACAAAGGCAAAGTATGTTTCTGCTACAGAGGCAACCAAGGAGATGATATGGCTTCAATTCTTCATGGAAGAATTGGGACATCCTTAGATGGGTAATTTTCTGCATACAAATAGCCAAAGTGCCATTCATCTTGTGAAGAATTCTGCTTTGCACTCAAAGACAAAACACATACAGTTGCGGTACCATTTCATTTGGTTAGTTTTGGATGATGGACAGTTAAAGATGGAAAAGATACATACAGATGATAATCCAGCAGATATTTTTACAAAGGTAGTAACAAGGGAGAAGTTGAACTCTTGTTCAACTTTGGTTGGTCTACTAGATAGAATAGAATACAGGGACAGTTGAGTCCAGGGTGGTTGGATCCAGTGGGAGCCTCATAGGGTAGTGGTTTAGCTACACGATCAGTCTCCAAGTGGGAGATTGTTGTTTGGTGTGGAGTCTGATCAATCCCCAAGTGGGAGATTGTTAGCTTGTGGTGACTGATCAAGAAATTACTATCTGGGAAAGTACTGTACACTTTTCACTTGTCAAGTGTTTTTGAGTTGACACGTCAAACATTTCCCTAGGTTGACTCATCAAGCATTTTCTTAGGTTGACTCGTCAAGTATTTTAGGGTTAACTTGTTAACCAACATAAACCTTGTTATATTGGATTAGGGTTAGGGATTTCATTATGATGTATGATTTTAGTACTTGCAGTAGAATTGAGCTATAAGGGATTACAGATTGTAATTAGGTTGTAATCACTGGATAATAAAATATTGGACTCACTATTGGTGGATGTAGCCTAGGGATTGGGTGAACCATGTTAAATCTTTGTGTCTTGTGTTCTCTTCTGTGTGGTTTATTATTTTTTTATATTGGTTATATTTGCACATAATTGTTATTTCTACCTTGTTAATCCTAACATCCTTGTCTCCAAGTATGCAAAACCCTAGCTCTGCCACAAACAACTATCAAATTACAATATGATCTGCAAGATCATTAAGAAATTTTCCATAACTTCACCAACTTCAGCTCACAAGCTTCACATCTAATATCCTAGATCTACTAAGTTGTTCAAGTCCTGATCTACCCCAAATTATATCCCTAAACATCTACCCAAGCATTCCTTAAATACTAATCATCAGCCACAAGTCAGCAAGATGAAACTATTAACTCCCCAAACAAAATAATTAAAAGCCATACAAGTTGGCTTACAAATGTATACAAACATTTAATTCAGCATGTCAGCACATAACAATGGCTACCAACAATAAATGCACCAAGTTAGCTCAACAAATCACATAAAACTGCAGTCGGTAAACCAGAACTACGAAGCGACAGTAAATTAACCAAGCACGCCAGACATCCCTGAGCACCAGTGTTGACTAAGCACCATAGGCATGACCAAGTAACAATTTCATCAAGTGCCAAATACTTTGAGTTCCTTCAGTGACTGAGCTTCCTTCAATGACCAAGACCATTGATCAAGGCTGTAATCAAGTAACACTAGCCAAAATACAAACACTCCATGCAGTTTCATCGAGGACATAGAATGCACCTTCCTTAACCTTGGATGCCCCTACATCAATATCTACCAATCCTAGATCTTCATCTCACCTCCCATGAACCATCTTGACAACCCTCTACAATTGCAGGTTAGAGCACAATCTACTACCCCACAACAATCAACTAGGGCTTCAAGAGGAACCTGCAAACCTAGATCTGCGGACCTAGATCAAGATCTCACTTTGCTTTGATACCACCTGACATAAGGCAATTAGTAAGAGAGGCTGAAGAATGGTACACCCTAATGATCCAAGCTTGCTCAACACATGCAGAAGCAAACAAACACAACAGTGAGAGAGAGAATGAAAAATCTTTCATATATTTCATCAAATAGAATGATACATGTTGTGCTGTAAGGCCTTCCCAATTAGGGCCAGATATTACAATGAAATAAAGAAGTCCTCAAACATGTGGGAATCTTTCAAAATCTCTAATTCTATCTTCTACCAAAACTCCTACCAAAAACTACCTCCTAAACTACAACCAAACAACTACATTTATACAAGAGTCTACCAAATTGAGCCGGCCTTCAGATCCACAATCAATGGAAGGAATAGTTAGATATGGGACCACATGCTTCCCAATGATGGATTCCAACATTAAATCCACAACCCAACATAAATGTACAAGTCATCCACAACAAAAACTAAAACTAAACCCGTTGGTGAGCAAAGATAACCGAGCAGCAGACAAGCAATGCCGAGCACCAGTGAAACAACCGACTGCCCAAGGAGATAACCGACCACACTCGGTAACCACACTCAGTGACATAGGATTTCCAAGGACCTGAGATGCTCCTGCATCAGATTTTTACCTCATGAGATTGTTCCCAAGGTGTCTTAAGGGTCAGGTGATGGAATGGTTCACCAACATAACTCCCCCCGTCAAGACTTTCAAAGAGCTCATCCATAGATTTGGTCAACACTTTGCATACAACCTTTCAAGATCTATCACCATGCTGGACTTATGCAACTTAAAGAAAAATCAAGGGGAATCCTTTGTCACTTTCTTGCAAAGGTGGACACGACAATGCTCTCGCTACTCTAGGACCATTCCTAAAAATGAGAAGATTGACATCCTTGTTAGCAACTTGGTTCCCGAAAATGTAGTATGAAGTTAGGAAAATGGTCTTTGATTCCTTTGACACCATGGTTGAAACCGCATGTAGGATTGAGGATGTTTTGAGAGAACAAAGAATTTTGACCAAACATGGAAACAACAATAGAAACAATGGTCAAAATAATAACAACCCTAACAAGGATAAAGGAATGAACTCACATTGGAATAAGAACAAACAAGTGGTCAATGATGGAGTTGTGGACTCCTCTCAACCTAAAGATCAAGATGTTCTCCACTTGTCTAGTGTTATTCAATCCATGAAACTCAATGCATCTCATCAACAAGAGAGAAAGCCAAGATACCAAGATAAGCCTAAGAAAGAGAGACACCAGTTTTCAAAACTTGGTGATTCATATGAGGATGTCTTGAAAACACTCATTTCCAACAATATTGTTCATCCTTAAGATCCCACAAAGCATTATATACCTGATGTTAAGCCACATTTGTGGGATGAGAAAGCCTTTTGCAAGTTTCACAATGGCATTGGACATGATATTGAAAATTGCTGGAAACTCAAACATATCATCCAAGATCTCATTGAGAGTGGAAAACTTAAGGTGGATGGATTGAACACCAATGCCAATCATAAGGCATTAAAAGAACCTTTTCCCAAGTATGAGAAGGGGGAAACCTCTAAACCTAAGAATGGAAAGGTTGAGGTCAATTACACTTACACAGCTACAGAGAATGTTGTCAACATGCTTAAAGTTGTAGAAGAGAATGTCAACATGATGAGGAATAAATATCCCTATAGCTATGATCTAGATGTGGACTCTCTTCCTATCTTTGATGAACAACCTATCCTGGTGCTAAGGGGTCCTAACTCTAGAATGTCATCTCAAGCTCTAAATGATGTGACATGAAGTCAAGGTCCCATTTTCATTAGAGGACCTAGTTCAAGTCAACCAAGTAAACCAAAGCAAGTGGCATCCAAGAATGTCACCTCAAAACCAAAAGTCAATCCTAAGTCAAGCTATAATCTTGTTGATCAGTTGCAAAGAACCCCATCCAAAATTTTGATCTTTGAGCTCTTAGAGTTGTCCCTGAGACACAAGCAAGTCCTTGAGGATGCTTTGCGCACAGTGAACATCCCCAAAAACTTAGAAGTTGATCAATTCCAAAACATGGTTAATCATATTGTTAGCCCTCATTACCTTACCTTTTTGGAGGATGATGATAAATCTTTGAGCCACCCACATAATCTCTCTCTTCATATTGAAGTCATGATCCACAAAACCCATGTTAGGCACATGTTGATAGATGGGGGTGTTGGGCTTAATATTTATTCCTTGAGTCTTTTAAAGACATTGGGTTATTATGAACAAGTCATAGATATCAAAAAGAAGATCACTATCAAAGCCTATGATGAGGAAGAAAGAAGTTCCAAGGGGTTGGTCATCCTTCATGTTAGGATTGACCCTATTGAGAAGGATATTTTATTTCAAATTGTTAATGTTGGTCCCCTTTCGTACAATATCTTACTTGGTAGACCATGGATTCATGATATGCAAGTAGTGTCTTCTACCTATCATCAGTGTGTTAAGCTCCCCTACAATGGAGTAGAGATTTGTATACCTAGGGATAGCACTTTATTTGTCAATTTAGTTTCAGTGAGTGCTCATGTTCTCCTCAATAGAGAAGTAGAAGAATTCAATGCAACCTTAGCTAAATGTAAAGACAAGTTCAAGTTAGTAGACCTTGGCATGGGGGGGTATCAAATCAACTCCCTCACAATGCTACCCATTTCACCTAGGTCTTATGGTAGGCCTTCACAAGAAATGAGACCTCCCTCTTTAGCTATGACTTTATTTGGCACATTTGTAGAGTCCTCAATGCCTATTCAAGATGAAAAAGAAGAGGTGTTTGTAAAAGATTGGATTTATAGAGAAGATAAATACATGCACAATGATAACTTATCTCCCTCTCCTAAGGCTTATGGAAGAGGGTATACTTTTTTCAAACACATGGGCTATCCTAGACATGGCCCTCTTAGTCATAGATTGGATACTAGAGCTGAACCTCTTGATCATGCTCTTTTTGGATGCAAGTCTAAGAAGACGGTTGGCCTAGGATTTGAAAATCATAACAAGAACACTGCTCCTATTCTTGATGAGTCAGATAGTGAAGATGAACTAGAATACATACCTAATTTGACAAATCAGCAAGATATGTGTGAGGAGTGGATCCCTTCCACTAATCTCCTTTGGGGAGATTCAGATAGTCCAGTCACTCATGAGACAGTTGCAACCTTAGAACAATATGAATTAGATGTAGAAGATCCCATCAGAGAATGTCAATCCAAGAATATTGTTCATTTGATGGAAAGAGAAGGTGTTAGGTGAGAGGTGTGAGTGGAATCTCCTTTTCTCTCTTAATCTCTTCCATACATCTTTTTGCCTCTTAGCCATGTCCATTGGTTTTTCCTCTTGAGAATCTTGAGCACATGGATCAACCAAGATTTAATCTCCACCATTGCTCATTTCTTTTTGCCTCTTAATCTTGACCATCCATTCATTTCTAAATCCTTTATAAGGAGCCCTCTCCTTCTCATTTTTATGCATGGAGATTTTAAAGATCCAAGATTTTATGTTATTGTTATGTTGCAAGTTTGGAGAGCGATTTTGAAGGAGAGTTTGAGCACTTGAGCTTGAACATTGCAACTTCTCTTTTCTTGTCTTCTTCTCTCATGCCTCCATGGCAATCCATTTAGATTACTCTTGCACTTTCATATTAGATTAGATTCATATTTCCTTTCATAGATTAGTTTTCTTACATGCATTGTTATCATAGATTCATATGTAGCTAGAGCAGAAAATAAAGCAGTCGATGCTATGGCTACACTTGCTTCACTCCTTCAGTTGGGGGAACATGAATTCATATTTGAATTCCTGGTGGAAGAACTCCATCACCCTATCTATGACTCCCAAGAAAGTCATGTCATTTGTACCCTTGTGTGTTGTAAGTCATCCCATTATGGTGCCATTTACTCATACCTTCATGATGGTATTATCCCTAAAACCTTTAACTAAACTAAATGTAGAAACCTTACCCAAAATGCCTCTCACCATTCCCTTATCTCTAGTGATTTGTATAGGAGGGGTCTAGATGGAACACTTCTTAGATGCTTATAAAAGAAATAATCCAACCAATCATTAGTTGACATCCATGAGGGCATCTATGGGGGATATTCCAATAGTCTTTCCATGGCCTAAAGGTTTCTTAGGGCGGGATACTATTGGCCTGCATTGAAGATTGATGTAGTAGCTTTTGCGAAGTCATGTGAAAAGTGTCAAAAACATGGTAACTTGATACATGTTCTAGGGAGGGATCTCATTCCTTCTATATCTCATTGGCCATTTCAGCACTAGGCCTTTGATCTTGTTGGGTAGATTCATGCCAACTCATCAGGTGGACACAAGTTTATCATCATTTCTACTAATTACTTCACTAAATGGGTAGAAGCTATCCCACTTTCTGTTGCCTCAGGAAAGACAGTCCCTCTATTCATCTTGAACCATATCATCTGTCGATATGGAGTGCCTTCTAAGATTATCACTGACAACAAAGGCCAGTTCAAAAATAAGGACCTTAAAAAACTCTATAAGAAATTCAAGTTTAAGCAACATTGGTCCTCCATTTACTTCCCGCAAGGAAATGGTCAAGCAAAGGTATCAAACAAAACCATTCTTAAAATCCTACATAGAATAGTTTGTAAGAATGGTAGAGATTGGCATTTATAGATAAACCTAACTTTGTCAGCTTATAGAATGAGTATTCATACTGCTACTGGGGCTACTCCTTTTTCCCCTACATATGGTGTTGAAGCAGTGTTACCTTTAGAGGTTGAGATTCCTTCACTTAGAGTTTCCCTTAAAGGTCTAGTTACAGATGAAGACTACCATGCCATGAGACTTCAAGAGTTAGAAATTCTAGATGAGAAACATCAAGCATCATTTGACCATATGAGGGTTTATCAAAAGAGCATGTCCAAAGCCTTCATCAAAAAGGTTTACTATAGAGAATTCCAAGTGGGAGATCTTGTCCTGTGTGAAAATCCTAAGAATCAACAACATACAGATCAAAAGGGAAAATTTGAACCTAATTGGCTTGGATCTTACATTATTACAACATCTTTTGGGACAGGTGGTTATTTATTATCTATTGTAGAGGGAGAGAAGATCTCTGATCCTATCAATGTCTTGTGCCTAAAGAAGTTCTATCCATGATGCCCATTCTATCTAAGGGCATCCTTTGTACATACTTATTGATCTTGAAAAAATCCCAAAAAATGATATATTGTCAATAATTCTAAAAATCAGAAAATGTCCTGAAAAAATGATCATCTTAGTGAAAACCTAGCAATAGGTGCTTTGATGTATCTCAAAAAAAAAAATTCCAAAAATACAAAAAAAATCAAAAAATTTAAAAATTCAAAAAAAATAGAAAAAGTGCCTTGGTAGAAAAAAGACAAAAAAAAAATTAAATGTCCTGGAAAAAAAAAATTGCAAAAAAATCCAAGTGGTGAAAACCTGGAAACAGACACTACTTGAGGCCTTTGCACCCTTGTTTCTTAGCACGCATCCTTGACACTTAGCCTTTCTCCATCATGCCTTGTCCTTGTTGCCTTGGTTTGGAATTGGTCTTTGTCTTTGTCTAGGGGGCATAACTATGTTAGCTTTGGTCTCTTCGATGTGTTAGTCTTTAGGACACCTTGCAAATGGTGTTTTTCAACACCACCCCAACTGTGTTTTTCAACACAACCCCTAACATCGAGTGTTTTTCAACACTTATGGGCTAGGTCATACCTAGTTTTGTCATGTGATCTTACCTTCTTGCAAGCATTTGATCCTTATCCTTGGAACTCAGTATCAGTTAACACACTTAAATTTTAAACACAACACTTAATGCTTGAGATATGTCATGATATTCTCTTTGTGTGCTGATTGTTATTGATTTTCATTGATTGTCCTTGTCTAATAAGTCTCTCTGAGATGCATAGCTAGAGGACTTGGGACATGGGGCATGTTTTTATTTTCTTTCTTCTCGTGGGTGTGGCCTTGAAACTCTAGAGTGTATCTAGTTGTTCCCTTGAAATACTTAGGAGATTTGAGGCATCATCCTTGACTATTTTTGAACAACCATTCTTATGGTCATCCCAACATCTATGC
Organism: Chamaecyparis obtusa; assembly: GCA_027943335.1. NCBI lineage: Eukaryota > Viridiplantae > Streptophyta > Pinopsida > Cupressales > Cupressaceae > Chamaecyparis > Chamaecyparis obtusa. The sequence continues at coordinate 444,485 of BSBK01001907.1, forward strand.
CTTGATGCGAGCATGGTTTTGCTACATTAAATTGGGTAAGCTAACATCAAACTCATCTTGACCTTTATGTCTTTGATGATTATGTTAGAATCTTTCTAGATTCCAATATGATATAAATCACATTCATATCTTCATAGTTGCGCTTGTGACTAGTGATGATTGTGTGAATTTTCCATGTCCGTTAATAATGGCCCAATGATGAAAATAAGTTCCTTAACATTCTCTAATGAATGATGAACACAAAATCCTATGTTACAGTTGCTCTATTGCAAGTACACCTTTGCATTTTCATGTAGCTTGCATTGTTAGACTTCATGTTAATTTGTATTTTTTAGGCTACATTAGGAGTTTGAGAGGGTTTTCCTTCATCTTTGTTTTGGACTTTTAATCAACTATGGTCACATTTTGATCTTCATTTCCTTATCTTCTTTCGTGATCTTAATCAAAATTTTCTATCTTAAACAGTTGATTGATTTTGAGGCATCTTCTTTCTTGAGGGAAATTCTCTTTCTTCTCTCCATTTCCTTCCACCTCTTCCAAACTTCTATCTTCTATTCACTTTCACCCAACTTCTTTCCTTCTAATTCAATGTTGGGGCATAATCTTTCATGCTTGATGATCTACCTTGGTTATGTGATCCTTATTTCTTTCATCTTACATCAAGAACCTTATCTTTAGTTTGATTTGATCAAATTTATCAATTTACCATTTCTCCTCTATCTCATTTTGATTTCAATCACAAGGGGGCAATACCTATCAAACTTCAATCCTTGATTTAGCTTTATCAATCCTATCAATTGCTTCATTTGGGGCAACCTTTCTTGAGACTTGAAAATTACCTATTTATAGGGGTGTTGGCCTTGTCTTTTTCAATCAGCTTATCTTTGTCCTGATGTGTTCCCGTCCATCAATCACATGTCTGGGTTGTTTTGTGATCCCAAATTGATCTCACATTTCAACTTCATTTTTTAACTACATGTGTTCCCATAAGGATCACACATTATTCAAAGAGGGGAAAATGTATGCACCCTAAAATGGTCACCTAGACTTTGGGCCCCCATTCGTCAATTTATCATTTCCTGAATCAATGCTTTGCAATATTTTCAATTTAAATCAATTTCCTTGATCAAATCATAATTAATTTAATTATTTTAATATTTCCTAAGGTTTGATCATTTTATCCTAAGGTTTATTTAATTAAGAGAACATGCTCCCTTTTAATTAAATAATAAAATCACTCTATCCCAAGCCATATTTAATTAAAAGAACAAATCTCTTTTAAATAAATAAAAAATCTTTTAATTAAATAATGGAGACCACTTTGCTAAAAATAATAAATAAATAATAAAATAAAAATAAAAATAAAAAGACTTTTTGTCTACACATTGAATGCACACTTTCCAAGATGAGTGGAATCTCCTTTTGCCTCTTAATCTCTTCCACATATTTTTTCCTCTTAACCATGTCCATTGATTTTGCCTCTTGAGAATCTTGAGCACATGGATCAACCAAGATTTAGTCTCCACCATTGCTCATTTCATTTTGCCTCTTAATCTTGACCATCCATCCATTTCTAAATCCTTTATAAGGAGCCCTCTCCTTCTCATTTTTATGCATGGAGATTTTAAAGATCCAAAATTTTATGTTATTGTTATGTTGTAGGTTAGTCATATCATATCTTTCCACAATAGCTATATCCCTTATCCAAATCCTCCATCTCCTTATCCTCCGACCCATTTTCAAATCCAAGATCCTAGTCTTCCAATCGATTACCCTGATCCCCCATCCTATCTTGATCCACCATCCACTATATCCTATCTCAATCCAACATCTTCCATTCTTACCTACATTACCATGAATCCCCTTCTGCAAGAAGAATGCATCCCTCAATCCACTTCATATCCCATATCTCAATTCATCAGTCCTACCTTATCAAAGAGTCAATCAAGTTCACAAGCTTCCTCTATGCCTACCTATGTGAACTATCTAGTCATTTCATCCTCCAACTCCTCTTCTACATCATCATCCCCTCAAGTAAGTTCACAATCTTCCACCCCACCTTCATGTGTGGACTATCCTAGCTCCTCACCATCTACACATTCTAATCCTTCACCTCAATCTCAATCACAAAAGTCTCCAAGGAGTTTCAAAATGAAGCTAGCAAAAAATCCCTCACCCAAAGTTGATGAGCCATGCCATATCACTTCCTTATGTGAAGTCATAAGTAATGAGGCCCATCAAACTCCTACACCTATCATTCTTCTTCCATCTATCCCATATATTGATCTTCTCACATCCATCCCATCTATTGATCCTCTTCCATCTATCCCATGTATTGATCCTCTTCCATCTCCTAGTATCATTGAGTCCCTTCCATCCATGGACTCCATCCAATCCCTATCCATGTCTCCATCTCCTAGCATTATCCAAAGCACATCCAATAAGCCTCATGAGTTCACCCTTCTTCTTGCCATCACAATTGCAGAATCTCCCATCCTTCCATCCACTCCATCTGAAGAGTCCATCCATACATCCCTCATCATTCTATCTACACCAAATCTATCAAGTCAAGATCTTGTCCAAAAGCATGTTCAAGAGTCCATCAAACTAAATCAAGATCCTATCCCTTCACTCCATGATCCATTGCTTCCATCATCCCCAATCCAAGATCCTCCCATCCTAATTCCTCTATCTCAAGATCCATCACCATCCTCCAATCCCAGTCAAGATCCTATCATCCCATCCTTTCCACTTGATGATCATCCAATATAAACAATCCCATTGCCATCACTCTATCCTCTTGGTCCACTTACATTTGTCAAGGAAAGCCCACTCAAAGTAGAAGAAATGAGTTTCATGTCTTCCACCCTGGCACTTGATATTGGATTTTTATCTTATTCCCCAAGTCATAAATATCCTTTCTTGGATAAAATAATCAAGAAATGGAATTATCAAGGAAAAGGGCTAGGCGCCCATGAACAAGGAAATCTGGAGCCCATATAGGACAAAAAATATCCAAAATCATGTGGTATTGGTCACACATCTGAAGACACATCCTCCAAAAATGTTGGTACAACTAAAGCCATATTCAAGCATCCTTCAAAAAACACCACCACATCTTCCCATTGTCCCTCCAAAGTATAAAACACCATTCCTCCTCCTCCATCATTGTAACCCAACACAACCAATCCCATTCCTCCTTCATCTTCCAAATCCATTTTGGGTCCCTATATCCCAAAATCTATCATTACATATCCTTCACATACCAAATCCATTTTGGGCCCTTACGTCCCAAAATATCATCCCTCATCTTATGCTCCTCAAACTTTCATCCAAAATCCAAACACCCTTAGTCAGGATCAACAAAGACACATTCCCACATCTCCTATCTACCAATCTCCTTCCATCTCTCCATCCATATCTCCTTCATCCTACACACCTCTGCATATTCTATCCAATGCTCCTCACAATTTGGATTCCATATAAAAAATGCATAAAGGAAACTATCCACAAAAAAATAAGGATTTCCATGTCCACTCTAAAAGATATGCTCAAGCAAAGAAAAATTCAATCAAGAAATCCAATGCATTCCAATGGCCACAAGGGCCCATCAAAGAAAAAGAAAATTCCAATGCATCCCAATGGCCACAAAGGCCCATCAAAGAAAAAGGAAAATCCACTACATCCTAATGGCCACAAAGGCCCACCAAACAAAAAGAAAATATAATGTGGATCCCAAAGCAAAAAGATGCATTGCATATAAAATAAATATCCACAATGGCATGCAAGGTTGCTAATCCCCCAACTACTCAGTCCCCTCCTCCATTTTCTAAATCCATTTTAGGTCCTTATGTCCCAAGATCTCCTATCATAACTCCTCCATCATATCCACATATACCATCCACATCCCATCCACTTCATCCACCTTCCTCACAACATGTGCCAATGGTGGTCCTGACAACATTTCCCTATCATGATCACTTTCCAGCATTCCCTCCAAACACTTTCTACCAGCATATCCCTCACCCCATGCATATCCCCCATCTACCCCATCTAATCCATGCCTTTTCATAGATCCACCATCTAATAAAGTTGTACCAACATCCAAAAGATCAGAAAATTCAAAAACAAATTCAAAGGTCAAAACAAGTCAGAGAAAAAAGTCAAAAAATCAAGAAAAATATCAAAAAAAATGAAAAAAATGATAGAGAAAAACATATGTTCAATCGTGAAAACTTGGCAATTCAAACACCTTGGAAAAGTACAATGATGAAAACCTAGCAAACAGGCATCATGTGTAATCCTTCCAGTTCCTCTCTACAATTTGGAGAAATTTCCTTCTATCACATCCTATCCATCATCTCATCAATCCCATTTGTCTCTTATATCCACCATCCTCCTTAAGATCTTGATAACAAAAATAGAGACCACCAGGTATACATGCTTTTAGGCACCTTTCTACATCCATCATCAATCTTCATCCTCTTATCATCTTATCATCTAGACTCCATCCTATCATACCCCCTCCCGATGCCTATAATGCATGAACTATCCTAAGCAAGGGCATCTTATTCCTTGGTGACATATTCCTTGGATCCTTTATCACATCCAACTTCCTCCATCCAAATCCATATCTTCATCCATCCAAATCCTTATCTTCCATCTCCCAATCCTTCTCTTCCTCCTTCCCAATCCTTATTTTCCTCCAATCCTCCCATCCAAATCCTTCAAATCTATCAAATCCTCAACCAACTCAGGCTTCGATCCAAATCTCTCAGCATTCCTCTATCCAAATCCTTCAGCAGCTCCTCTATCTGAATCCCTCTATAAATCCTCTATTCACATCCTCAAAGCACTTCCTCTATCCAAATCCTTTAGCATTCCTCTATTGAAATCTCCCAGCATTTCCTCAATCCAAATCCTCTAGTAATCCTCTATCCACATCCTCAAGCAAATCCTCTATCCAAATCCCTCAGCATTTCCTCCATTCACATCCCTTAGCATTTCCTCCATCTTTCCATCATCTAGCACTTCCCTTGTCATTTCTATCTAGCTACATGCTACCCCCATGCAATCCAATGCCATTCGTCCATATCCCAATATTCCTAGTAATCTTCCAACATCTGTAAATCCTATATGCATCTTCTGGCTATCCAATATCAATCCATCCAATCCCATCCTTAGTTTTGTTCCTAGTCTTCTAGCGAGCCTTGATCTCAATCTAATCATCATCATTGGGATGCTTCCTTCCCAAATCCTTGTGTCATTTTAGGGCACACCATCTGTCATCATCCTATCCACCATCAGTTCATCTTGGCTTTCCATCCCAATTGGGGCATCATCTTGCAAATATTTGCAATGTTAGCTTCATCCCTAGATCCCTTGTATATCCTATCCCGAGTCTTGTACCCTATCATCATTCATTTTGTCACCTACACTCATTTATACATATGTTTCTTTAGGTCCCATCCTTTGTATCGGTTAGCCCCTGAGTCAGCATGACCTATCCAGCTACGTGCTTCAGCAATCATCACTTGGTCCTTTTGAGGTTCAAGTGTCTTACCTATATCTTTTCATAGGAATCCTTGTCCAATTATCCACCATCCACTTCATGCCATATCTTTTCAGTAGCTCAATCCTTATCCTAAATTAGAATCATCCCAACACTACCCTTTGACTAAGCATTGTCTAGGGCATCTCATACTTGTCTTTGTAGGCCTCATAATCTCAAGCAAGATATTGGCATACACTGGCAAGAATCTCATCTTCCAAAGATAAACAATCTATCTTAGGTTGAAAATCCTATCCTCTTTGAACCTACATCAGGAAGTAGAAACTCTCCCGACACTTAGTAATCCTCCACCCTCCTCGTCATCCAAAATCTTCCAATCAATCCTCAATCCAATCAATCACCATCCATCATCTTACCTATGGAAAAAGGTGTGTGAGATAATTTTTATTTCATTGGTTCTTTTGGATCTTTTTTTTATCTTTTGAGCTCCCTTGTACATATCTCCCTATCCTTTGTACCATATCATCATGTCCTATTGTACATATCCTCACTAGTCCTACACTAATATTTGATCAGATATCTTGTCCCACCCAACCTTATACTTCAACATCTTTTGTTGACTATGCTTATAACATTATTATCCTCGATTCATCATTTTCCATGGAACAACATGAAAACATTATCCTCATCAACAAGTCCTTAAGGATGTATCCTTCCTCACATGTTGACCCAATCTCCCCCCATTGATCACAATTAATCTCTCTCCTTGGAAAAGGATGTCTTTTGGAGTTATCAATTTTGATCTTGGATTTTATCCTTTGTGTTGGTCCATTTTCCTATCAATGCAAAATCTTTTGAAAATGACCCATTTCCTTGCAAGTTTTCTTGAAGTGTCCTACCCTATGTTCTTCATTATGTCACCTTGCTCCAGTCCAAAACACACATGCTGAATCACAAAATCCAGAAAGTTATTCAAGTTCTAACGTCTACAGGAAACAAATTTTAGAATCTGCCACAGTGTCGAAAACCCATAATGTTTTTGAAAATTCATGATGTTTTCGATCTGTGTGAAAACCCTCATTATTTTCAGCCTTGTGCTTTCCAAATTTTTTGCGGTTATCTTTTGGCATCGAAAACCTTGTGTGTTTTCAATCTTTTTTGTCAAAAACCCTGTGTATTTTTGACCTCACAGTTTCTTGTTTGCTAGCGTTCCCTAACTGCGCAAGTGCGATGGATGGTGGGCCCGAGTCTTAAAAGGTTTCAAAATGATTGGTTGTCACATGATCACATGTCAAAAATTTCTGACATGCGACCATGTGACCCGTTACTTCTTGTGCTGGGCCCATTGGTGGAAAGGGTGTGGTCCTAATGGCAGTCATGTGGCGGCCTTTAGTTGGCTCTCGCATGATTGGATAGCCCAATTTTTGGCTATGCGATCATGTGACTAGTTGACACATGTCTACGATGGTGAGGTGGTAGTTCATCAGTGGGACCTGGTTCTTCATGCTTCCAGCATGGTTAAAGCTCAGACAAAATCAGTGGTCAGCGTAAGTTTGCATGGTGAAGATGCATGATGTTTATCCTCCACGCTTTTGCAACAACCGTCTGATCCTCCAAAAGGTAAAGCTTCTTTCGCGGTGGTCCTGTTGGTCATTATGTGGCGGCCTATGGTTGGTTGTCGCATGATCACATGTCAGAGTTTTCTGACATGCGATCATGTGACCGGTTGACACATGTCCCTGGGGCCCGGTGGTAAGTGGTAATGTCACATCCGCGGTGGTGAGGTGGAAAATTTCTATTGGGTGCCACGTGGTGCTGCAGTGGTGGTCATGTCCAAAAGAAGGCAAGCATGGGGCCAACACTCTTGGTGATGTGAGCACTTTTCATTGGTCAATGTGGTGGTGGTAGTGATGAGCTGATGGTTAGTCGCATGTTCGCATAGCCTTTTTCAAGGCTATGCGATCATGCGACTGACACTTTGTGTTAGTAGCAGCGGCGGTTATGCGGCAAGGTAAAGGTCTGTAGGTTGTCGCATGTTCACATAGCCCATTTCCTGGCTATGTGATCATGTGACAACTCTTATGATGGCACTATTGCAAAGTTAAGGTGGGTCCACGGTGCCATGCTGCTGACATGCTCAGTCTTCATTCATCGAGGGATTTATGAGGTGGCAGTCTTTTGGCCTTGTCGCATGTTTGCAAGGGCCACTTTTCGACTATGCGATCATGCAACAAGGGTGCCATGTGTGCTGGGGCCTGTTTGTAGTTGTTTGGTGGTCCCAGTTTGTTTGGAAAGATTCTTAATCTTTTGGTTGTCATATGATCGCATGGAATCTTTCTAGCCCATGTGATCATGCATATGTCATTCGATTTTAAAGGCTTATTTGCAGGTGGGTCCCATATCAATATGATTGGGTGGTATTCAGAAAACAATGTTGTGACATGTGGCAAAAGGTGGACCCATTGTCTTGTGTTGCCGGTGGTGCACGTCTTTCTTTGGTGGGGAGCGGTGACGCAACAGTGATAGGGCAAGTTAATGGTTGCAGTGTTGGCAAGTTGTCGCATGATCACATACCCAGGAAATGGGCTATGCAACCATGTGACTAACCTCTTTGTGTTAACTCTCAACAGCATTGTGGAGTTATCACGTGGTAAAGGGTTGCAATGCAGGAGGGTTGTCGCATGTTCCCACAGCCTATCTCCTGGCTATGCAATCATGCGACAATTGCTATGAACATCGCTGTTGTAGAGTTAGGGGTGGTCTGTGGTGCCAGTCTTGTTTAGGTGCTCAGTTTCTATTGGTTGAGAGATTGATGTTGTGGCCAAGGATTTTAGAGGGTTTGTGATTGGCATTGTGCGGTTTGGTGGCTACGGTCACATGATCGTAAAGGTTAAAATGTTGCCTTGTGATCATGCGACCAAGCACAAATGTAGCCCAATTTCTGGTTGCGGTTAATCTTGCTGATGCCCAGGAAAGTGAAGATCTGATGATGGAGACTTAAAGTTGGCCAAGATTTGAATGTAGACCGCTGATTTACTTTTGGCACCATGAATGTGACCGTTTCAAACTTGCAGAGAGTTTTGCAACAGGAACTACTAGGATTGAATGCTTTCATGGCCAGATTTGATTGGTTTGGTGGCACTCATTGTTGCAGTGTGGTCCAAGGGCTTTGTGGTCAATTGCAAAGGTTGTTTTGTACTTGATGGAGTGTGGTTTTGTGCTTGAGGTGTGTTTGTAGGTGGTTGATTAGACTGATTTTCATGGCAATTCCTAGTTTTCTATCCTGGCTCGTAGATTTTCATAATTGCAGATCTGTTTGAGATTTTCTCTCTCTGGATTGCTTGGTTTCCTGCCCCTACATTAAATTTTCATGTGTTCCAGTTGGTTAGGTGGGTGAAACTTTGACCTCAGTCATCTGTAGCTTGTTGCAACCTGTTTTGGGTTTCCAAGATGACTGGTGGTATATATTGCAAGTTTTTTTATAGAACAAGGGTTCTAAATTTTGTCAGTTCTAGGGAAATAGAAAACTCTATCGCATTGTAGGAAGTTGAAGAGAAATTCTTTGCATCTTTTGCAGGTTATTGAAGTGGTAGTCTCATTTCTGGTATAGACATGTACTCATCATACTTAATATAACTATTCTCATGCTTTCAAGTCTCTCCTTGGTGTCAGTCTTATGAGTTTTGGATCTTCTGGTCCATTACATTGGGTTGCCTCTGTATATGTTGTAGTCTTTAGTTCTTGATCTAGGATCAAGTGAAAGATACTTTGGATAGGGCATAGATTCATTAGATTCATCTACAAAAGGATCTTATAAGTAGTGGATGGGCTGGAATAGTTGTATTTATGGCTTTGAGTCTTTGACAGTAGTTGGTTCATGTTCTATATTTATTTTTGAGTGCTACCCAATGGATAATGGCACTAATCAAGGACTAGTACATTTAGTTGAGTCCAATGCTTGATGGTCTTTGGCTATTTCCTGCATCTTTGAATATCAATCACCAGTAATACCCTTCACAAGACCATTTTACCCTGCATAATAGAGTTGATTCAATGAATACCTAGTTAGTATTTAGCAATCCTTTACTATGATCTGCTATATAAATCTAGAAGTATAAGGTGTGTAGTGAGTTTGAATTTTGTCTGGATTAGGTGCACCTACCTTGGTTTTGCAGAGCTATAAGTGAAGAGGGCAATCTTGTCCCTATAGTTGGTCCAGTTGTCTTGCAAAGCTTTCACACTTGGAGCTAACCACTCCCAACATCAGTCTCAAGGCATATTGGCAGCCCTAAGTGGCATAAGAGTTTTCAAACACCAACAAGATGGAAACTCCACTGGGGAGTCATTGGAAAGAGTCAGATGAAAAAACAAGTATTTTCTAAATTTTCTCACCTAGTTGTGATTGGCGGCTCTGATTTTTCTCTATTTGATTAGTGCAGTTTCTGATAAGTAGTGAACCCTGTGAAGTTTTGTGTATTGATTGGAAGGAGATACAAAATCAGTGCAATATTTTCCTCTTTGAGGTGGTGACTCTACATATCAAAGAACCTGATGGAGCTGCATGGTGAGCTCTAGATTTTCCATGTCTTCCCAGTCAACAAAGTTTTTTGCTGCAAAACTTTTAGGTATTTATGATTACAATGTTTCCCTATCAAGTATTCAGTGCTAGTATAAAGGGAAGATTGAAATAAGATGAGTGGCTCTCATCTTGTTTCAAATGAAATGGAAAATCAAGGGAAAAGTCAATCTAGGCGGTTGGGTTTTGTCAAGTTGGATAGACTTTTAAGTTATGTTCTTCCAAGGTCCCCTCAATATTTTCCTAGTGAGCTTTTGGATCTAATTTCTACCTTTGATTGTAAGTTTGATTTAGCAGTCAGACATGTCCTAGCATTCTATAGATTTATTATAAAATATCAGATTCTTTATGAGGATGTTAGTATGCTATTTTTTGGGAGATCCCTCAAGGGAGTTGCATCTAATTGGTATCTAAATCTACCCCCAAAATGCATCTCTTCTTTGACTGAGTTTAAGTGGTTGTTCTTAGAGGAGTTTGCTGATGATGATGAATGGAAAAGGTTGCAAAGAGACTACCAGCAAAAGGGGAATGAATGTTATATTCTAGAGAAACCCATGTCTGATGCTGAGGGTACTTCAGATGAATCTTTGTTAGAGGAGTATTCAGATTGTGGTAGTGAGCAGGAATCAGATCCAAGGTGTGCAGGATTCTCCATTCATTCAGAAATGTCTGAATGTGATTTCAGTGGTTATTCAGGTGAGGATGATGAAGGCAGTGATGCTGATGTGTCCTCATGTGAATAAGATGAGGCATGGGAGGAAGAGAGTAATGATGGAAGTGAACACTCCTTCAGTGAGGAGTATGAAGATAAAGAAGTGATAATTGAATGTGATGTTAGTGAGTTTGAACATGAAGATTTAAGTGATGGGTTATTAAATAATCCTAAAATGGGTAGTGAGTTTAAAGTGTTCACTAACACTTTATATGATGAAGACTATGATGATTATCAGCCCATTTTTTGTCATGATGTTCAGCATGGTGCATTGCAAGGAGTTATCAATCCTTTGTTTGAAGAACATGTGGAGGTCCCAGATTTAGTTGAATCAAGATCCCCATTTTCCATCTGTGGGTATCAGTCTGATTATTCATTTGAGGTCCAGTCGGTTACACCTGTGGAAATGCAAAGTCGAGGTATGAATGAGGCCTTTCTGCAAGCAGAATATGTGGCTTTTGTGTTTCCAGTTGATATCATCCATGATTCAGTGGAAAGGAATAGGTTCTTATCTGACGGTGTTGATCTTGGACATGCTGAATCTTTTCTTCATAGTGAGCAAGAGAGAGAAAGTGCCAAAAAAATTTACATGCACTATGAGGATAGTTACTTTGTTCTTCCTAATATGCTAATTGAACATGTTGACATGTCTGGTGAAAAAGGTGAAAGTAAAAAATATGGTCTGCCACATGAAGGAAGAAATGAGAATTAGATTTTTGACAAAGGCAAGAACTGACTCTTGTTTGTTGCTGCAAGTTTTTTGTAAAAAATGTACATTTTGTGAATAGTTTCCCTTTCCTGTTTGTTCCCTGAGTTTTTTGAGGTCTCCATTTTTTTCCAGTGGGTGGTCTGCTTCTTCCCAGAGATCTAGATTCTTGCCATGCCTGCAAGAGGCATACATCCCCAGACAGAGCCACTATTGGTCCATTTTCCTGTCAATGCAAAATCTTTTGAAAATGGCCCATTTCCTTGCAAGTTTTCTTGAAGTGTCCTGCCATGTGTTCTTCATTGTGTCACCTTGCTCTAGTCCAAAACACACGTGCTGAATCACAAAATCTAGAAAGTTATTCAAGTTCTAATGTCTACAGGAAACAAATTTTAGAATCTACCACAGTGTCAAAAACCCATAGTGTTTTTGAAAATCCATGATATTTTTAGTCTGTGTGAAAACCCTCATTGTTTTCAACCTTGTGCCTTCCAGCTTTTTTGCGCTTATCTTTTGGCATCGAAAACCTTGTGTGTTTTTTATCTTTTCCATCGAAAACCTTGTGTGTTTTCGACCTCACAGTTTCCTGTTTGCTGGCATTCCCTAACTATGCAAGTGTGATGGATGGTGGGCCCGGGTCTTCAAAGGTTTCAAAATGATTGGTTGTTGCATGATCGCATGTCAAAAATTTCTGACATGCGACCATGTGACTGGTTACTTCTTGTGCTGGGCCCATTGGTGGAAAGGGTGTGGTCCTATTGGCAGTCATGTGGTGGCCTTTGGTTGGCTATTGCATGATCGCATAGCCCAATTTTTTGCTATGTGATCATGTGACTAGTTGACACATGTCTACAGTGGTGAGGTGGCAGTTCGTTAGTGGGACCTAGTTCTTCATGCTTCCAGCACGGTTAAAGCTCAAACAAAATCAGTGGTCAGCGTAAGTTTGCATGGTGAAGATGCATGACGTTTATCCTCCACGCTTTTGCAACAACCATCCGATCCTACAAAAGTTAAAGCTTCTTTGGCGGTGGTCATGTTGGTGGTTATGTGGCAGCCTATGGTTGGCTATCACATGATCACATGTCAGATTTTTTTGACATGCGATCATGTGACCGGTTGACATGTGTCCCTAGGGCCCGGTGGTAGATGGTAATGTGGCATCCGCGGTGGTGAGGTGGCAAATTTCTACTGGGTGCCATGTGGTGCTACGGTGGTGGTCATGTTTAGAAGAAGGGGGGCATGGGGCTAGCGCTCTTGGTGATGTGAGCACTTTTCATTAGTTAGCGTGATGGTGGTCATGATGAGCTAGTAGTTAGTGGCATGTTTGCATAGCCTTTTTCAAGGCTATGCGATCATGCAACTGACACTTTGTGTTAGTAGCGGTGGTGATTATGCGGCAAGGTAAAGGTCTGCGGGTTGTTGCATGTTCACATAGCCTATTTCCTGGCTATGCGATCATGCGACAACTATTATGATGGCATTGTTGTGGAGTTAAGGTGGGTCCATGGTGTCGTGTTGCTGACATGCTCGATCTTCATTCATTGAGGGATTTATGAGGTGGCAGTCTTTTGGCCTTGTCACATGTTTGCAAGCACCACTTTCTGGATATGCGATCATGCGACATAGGTGCCATGTCTGCTGGGGCCCGTTTGTAGTTTTTTGGTGGTCCCAGTTCATTTGGAAAGATTTTTGATCCTGTGGTTGTCATGTGATCGCATGGAATCTTTCTAGCCCATGCGATCATGCATTTGCCATTGAATTTTGAAGGCTTATTTGTAGGTGGGTCCCGTATCAGTATGACTGGGTGGTATTCAGTGAACAGTGTTGTGACATGTGGCAAAAGGTGGGCCCATTGTCTTGTGTTGCCGGTGGTGCATGTCTTTCTTTGGTGGGGAGTGGTGACGTGGCAATGACAGGGCAGGTTAATAGTTGCAGTGTTGGCAGGTTGTCGCATGATCGCATAGCCAGGAAATGGGCTATGCAACCATGTGACTAACCTTTTTGTGTTAACTCTCAGTGGCATTGCGGAGTTATGACATGGTAAAGGGTTGCAATGCAGGAGAGTTGTCGCATGTTCCCATAGCCTATCTCTTGGCTATGTGATCATGCAACAACTGCTATGAACGTCGCCATTGCAGAGTTAGGGGTGGTCCGTGGTGCCAGTCTTGTTTAGGTGCTCGATTTTTGTTGGTTGAGAGATTGATGTTGTGGCTGAGGACTTTAGAGGGTTTATGATCGGCATTGCATGGTTTGGTGGCTGTGGTCGCATGATCGTAAAGGTTAAAATGGTGCCTTGTGATCATGCGACCAAGCACAAATGTAGCCTAATTTTTGGTTGCAATTAATCTTGTCGATGCTTGGGAAAGTGAAGATCTAACGATGGAGACTTAAAGTTGGCCAAGATTTGAATGTAGACTGCTGATTTACTTCTAGCACCATGAATGTGACCATTTCAAACTTGCAGAGACTTTTGCGACAGGAAGTACCAAGATTGAATGCTTTCATGGCTAGATTTGATTGGTTTGGTGGCACTTGTTTTTGTAGTTTGGTCCAAGGACTTTGTGGTCGATTGCAGAGGTTGTTTTGTACCTGATGGAGTGTAGTTTTGTGCTTGAGGTGTGTTTGCAGGTGGTTGATTAGACTAATTTTCATGGCAATTCCTAGTTTTCTATCCTGGCTCACAGATTTTCATAATTGCAAATCTGTTTGAGATTTTCTCTCTCTGGATTTCTTGGTTTCTTGCCCTTGCATTAAATTTTGATGTGTTCCAATTGGTTAGGTGGGTGAAACTTTGGCCCCAGTCATTCGTAGCTTGTTGCAACCTATTTTGGGTTTCCAAGATGACTGGTGGTATATATTGCAAATTTTTGATAGAACAAGGGTTCTAAATTTTGTCAGTTCCAGGGAAATAGAAAACTTTGTCACATTGTAAGAAGCTGAAGAGAACTTCTTTGCATCTTTTGCAGGTTATTGAAGTGGTAGTCTCATTTCTGGTATAGACATGTACATGCCTCATCATACTTAATATAACTATTCTCATGCTTTCAAGTCTCTCCTTGGTGTCAGTCTTATGAGTTTTGGATCTTCTAGTCCATTACATTGGGTTGCCTCTGTATATGTTGTAGTCTTTAGTTCTTGATCTAGGATCAAGTGAAAGATACTTTGGATAGGGCATAGATTCATTAGATTCATCTATAGAAGGATCTTATAAGTAGTGGATGGGCTGGAATAGTTGTATTTATGGCTTTGAGTCTTTGACAATAGTTGGTTCATGTTCTATATTTTTTTTTTAGTGCTACCCAATGGATAATGGCACTGATCAAGGACTAGTACATTTAGTTGAGTCCAATGCTTGATGGTCTTTGGCTATTTCTTGCATCTTTGAATATCAATCACTAGTAATACCCTTCACAAGACCATTTTACCCTGCATAGTAGAGTTGATTCAATGAATACCTAGTTAGTATTTAGCAATCCTTTACTATGATCTGCTATATAAATCCAGAAGTATAAAGTGTGTAGTGAGTTTGAATTTTGTCTGGATTAGGTGCACCCGCCTTGGTTTTGCAAACCTAGAAGTGAAGAGGGTAGTCTTGTCCCTATAGTTGGTCCAGTTGTCTTGCAAAGCTTTCACACTTGGAGCTAACCACTCCTAACATCAGTCTCAAGGCATTTTGGCAACCCTAAGTGGCATAAGAGTTTTCAAACACCAACACTTTGGATGGTGTGTTGCAAATGAGGACAATCTGGGGCAAGTGTCTTTGTGACCATCTTTCTGCTTGCGCATCAATCATCTTTTTGTGGTTTCTCCAACATCATTTTCACCATGCCTCCTATGGGTTTCTTGTGTGATGTTGGGGTAACTCTTTGCATGCTTGTTTTTTGTGTCAGTCCTATCCAACTTTGGTGACAAGGCCTTGAGTTCCTAGTAACCTTGGAAGGTCTCTAGCATTGCTATATCAAACTAGGTTATGCTCTCAAAAATATCCAGCACAATGAGCTCCCCAAATCCCCCTCATCCTGCATCATATAGATTAATCTTTCATCTTGCATCCTTCATATATCTTCATCCTTCATCCTGCATCTAACATCATATTGCATTCATGCATTTTCGCTCTTGGAATTCTATTTGTTTATCCCCCCTTCCAATCTTTATTCATCCTTCTCCTTCCTCTTTTTGTTCTTTTTGAGAAAATTCCACAACATTTCCTCTTTGCATTATTTTCTCGAGGGGTCACAACCCCTTATCTTCTATTCTAGCCCGGGGTATCTTATTTTCTTGTCTTTGATGCCATGCCACTTGTCGCATTACATCAAAGAGGGAAAAAATGTAGACACCTAAAAATCCATCTGTCAATTAAGATTATTTTAGTTGGCAAAAGACTTGATGACATCATCATTTGTTAATTAGTTAATTAATTAATTAATTAATTAGTTTTTATTGTCATTATCCCTTCTCCTATTTTAATTAAAGACATTTAATTAAAGAATCCCTCCCAAAAGTATTTAAATCTAATTTGAATTATATTCCCTCCAATTTATTAATTATTTAATAAATTATCCCTCAAAACCCTTTAAATAAATTAAATATCTATTTAAATCCAAAAACCCTATAAATCTTCTAGAAAACCCTAAACCTATCCTCACTCTCCTAAACCCTCCCTAAACCTTCTTAGAGGGTGATTCCTAACCCTCTTAGTCTAAGCGCTCATCCTTTGACTTCTGGTCAACCCCATCATTAATGAGCCTTACATGCTCATTAATGACCCCTTACACCCTCATTAATGGCTCTTACAACCTCTTAATGAAGCCTATATCTCCTCTTCCACCATTTTTCCCTAAGCACACTTCCCTACTATTTCTCACACATGTGAGCAACCCTTAACCATTATCCCTTTGACCATACCTCTAACCGTACCCCAAACTCTACTCCTAACCTTGACTCTAACCCTAACTACCCTTTCTAACACAAGACCTTCCTCAAATCCTATAAATAGTCTCTCTTCCAAGAGAAAATCACCAATTCACATACCATTTCATGCATTGTTATAATGTTAAATTACTTCTAGATTATCTTAGCATATCTCCTAATTGTTAGATTTAGCTCTTTTTTATGCTTTCTAACTCACACTAGCTTAGCCTAATGGATTGAATATAGTTAATTTTCATTCTTTTCATATTATTTACATCCATATCACACTTATCTTTGGTTAAAATAAACTTAACATAAGCAAAAATAGCTCAAATTTGCAATCTAGCTTCATTTATTTCCTTAAGACTCTATGGCCAAATCAGGTTCACCATACTTGATTATGTGTCATTATGGGGTTTCCTTGGTTCCTAAATATTCATAATACTACCTAAATAGCATTGGGGACATGCTCCTTGTGTTTTGAGAGCACACCCACATCCCTATTCTAAGAGAAAATCAAACGGTGGCACGGTGCTCCTGTTTAAGCTCTATTTGAGGTGTCTTGAAAATAGTTTTTCTATATGTTAGGTATATGCTGCTCCTACTAATTTTTTACTCTGTACACATGTTTTGAATAGGTTAGGTTTTCACTGAACACACCCACCTTTTCCTAACTAGTCGTTAGGATTTAAAATTCAAATCTCCAGCTTACAAATAATTGCAAATGAGCCTCCAAAACCACTCCAATTCAAATGGATCTAATAACATAGGATCAATTACACCTATTCAAGACCCTAGTTACCCAATTTAATCCTAAGATCTCTAATGGCTCATTTTTACATTGTTTTTCTCCTAAGGTCCTTATTAGGCCCTTTAGGAGCTTTACCAATACTTTCATATTGTTCATTGAAAATTGTCATGATAAGCTTAAGGATATCCCAATTGACTTATAGAGATGCCTTAATTCTTCTCTCCATGCCTTGATCAACTTGTTCCTTCATGTACCTAGGTGTTCTCATAGATTCTACATTATTATGATAGAGAGGACCTATGGACCTATGGACCTATGGACCTATGTAGAACTCTATCATATGTCTCTATGATAAATACGATGTAGACTCCCACCCATAGCTACACTCTATTTTCAGGACAATACCTATTCATAGTGAGGTGGGATATCAACAACCAACACACTCATTGTTAAATCTTTCTCTTAGTATGTTGCAAGTTTATAAGGCAGAGCCTTAATAGTTCCAATGACAGGAACTTCCCTTAAATCTCAGGCACAAAACATGCTCTAAGTAGTGTCTACCTTAAGCCCTAATGATTCCATTATATTAAAATGAATCACAGTGTTAGATGCCCCTAAATCAATCATATAATTTTTTATAGTTTTGTCATTCACTATGACACTGAGAAAGAAAGGGTCAATGTTTTCCAAATAGGCAGTAGCAAAACTATCTAAATAAAATTGTGGAATATAATACATTATTCCTTCTACCTCCTTTATCCTCTTTGGTTCTTCCACAAGATTACTAAAATTTTTATCTTCAAGGGAATTAGAACTATCTACACTGCCTACCCAAGCTAGGGTCTTGTTCTTGTCCTCTTTTATCCTTAACATTTCTAGTAAAGGGACCTTAACAATGATTTGTGAAACTAAGGAAATCATATCTACTGGAGTATAGTAAGGTATTTCAATAGGCATACCTTTTATTTTTTCATTTTCCTCCAGCTTGTCAAACAAAGAACTCACATTGGGCTTATCATTGTTAACCATGGAAATAGCCAGTTTATCAATCTTCATCTTCTTTTCAACACTTGGTATTATATTTTCTTTTGCAATCTCAGCTTTCTTGGGTTCCCACTTCTTTCCTCCTAGATCCTTAATCTTCACAATGAGATTATCCTTCGGCTTATCCTCAACAAAAACATTGTTGTTTTCCTTCTTGATAAGCATGCTAGCAGGCTTCCCAACATCTTCATTCACTGTCCTATTTCTCATATGATAGTTTATTTTCACTTGAGAAACCATATTTTTTGTGATTATATCAATCTTTTCTTTAGAAGGTATCCTTAATCCTATATGCTCTAATCTAGATGTGACATTACATACTGAATCATCTATTTTTTCTTCATTAGAAAAAACTTTCTAATGATACATTTCATTTCTATGTTTTTGTGCATCTATATCAGCATTAGACTCCTCCTGGTCTGATGCATCACTATACTCAAGGAAAGAAACAACCATATTGCATCCAACACTATCATCATGATTTTCTTTGTGAGGTTTTTTGGGGATTATGGAAAGGTGATTTACTAAGAGGGGAGGGGTGAATCAATAACCCTGAAAACTTTTATTCTCAATCCACAAGATTATATCCCTCATTAACTAACTATCATATTCATAGTTACCATTCATTCATGAATATAATTAAAATGTAAATACATCCAAACTATCAAATAAGCATTCATGAAACTTCACACATTTGACACAAAGATTTTGGTATCGCACAAACCCTTGCTAGAAAGTAAAAACAGCAGTGGGGATGAAACCCACAAATCTTCACTACTACAACAATAAAGTTGCCTATTAGAGAATACAATTTTGATCACTTTTGATGATCTTACCCTATTAGGAGTAACATTTAAGACTTGCTAAGATTTACCTTATTAGAGGATTTTAGCAACACTCTTTAAGTGTGCACTTGGTTAAGAGATTTTACAATGAGACGAATAAGTCTACTCTGTTAAGAGATTCCTACTACAATTGTTAGAAAGTAATAGCATAAACGATCTAGTTGCTGCAACTTACTTTGTAGAATATCATATCTTCTTAGCCCTTAACTAAAGTCATCTTTATGTGATTGATATCAATAATGTCTCCTCAAATTACTAATTATTATCCTATGTTCTGCTTCTGATATAATCCTTCATATGCAGTCAATACTTAGCATCATAACCCTAGTCTGATCTTTAGATATTTTCTCCTAGCGGCTACTTATCATTAATATTATTTTCTGTCATCTTCAAAATGCTTAAATCATAATTATTTAGACCTAATTAGGATTATGGAAAGATCTTGAAAAATTTGATCAATGATCCATATAAATAGCCTAATTCAAATCTGTATAGGGATCATCACTAATCCATTTCAAATATCCAAGAAATATTTACCTCAATTTATGTAAACCATTTTATAGATTAGTATAAAATATTTGCCTTGTTTTTAGTGTCATTCAAAACTTTTATGTAAATCATGCATTCCTTGGTAAATAATGTATCTTTGCCTCGGTAAAATACTGATGTTCGATAATTAGGTATACTCAATTATCACTATACTCGGTGTGCTCGGTAATCAAGTATACTTGATTATCACTATACTCAGTGTGCTTGGTAATCATGTGGCTCGGTGTAGATGCTCAGTGAAGTGTGTGCTCGGTTAACATATCTTTCTCCTTATCCTTTGCTCAGTTACTCTACTTAGTGCTTTGACAAACTTATTTGTTTTCTTTTCTTTACCGACTATATGTTTGGCACTAATGACAACACTTAATGCAATTAGGTGTAACATTCTCACCCTTTGGTATTAGTGACAAAAACACATATGTATGCCATTTTTCAAAATTTTTAAACTCCCCCTGTCAATATTGATACTCAATAATGTACATACTATAAATATTATTCCCCTTTTTTTTTTACAGTAATGCCAAAAAGTATATAATTACAACTTATCAAAAATATTCTGATGGGTTTTCTATAGGTTTTCTATTTGGTTTTCCCATTCCTCCTTTAGAATTTATAGAGCTATTTTTCTATGCCTAACTATGCATGCATATAAAAAATGTGATCAACTACAGAAAGATTAGGGTGGAAATCAATTATTTTTCCTTCTTAACATACTTTTTCATCACCTCAATGTGTGGTAATAACTCAGCCTGTAACTCAGGTATTTGATCTCTTATTTGGTCTTCTTCTTTTCTCAAATCATGATGCATCCCTTGAATATGTTTCTCTTTATAATAATGCTCCTGAAATGCATGGGGTTCATTGATGAGACTGCCTGCACTTTTCTTTAATTGATGATTAATTTCTATAGTAAAAGGATCTAAAGTGCGCAATTTTTTCAAAATAATAAGGATTTTCTAAATGATACCTTCAATTTCATTTACTATTTTAGAAAGTTTGACTTTATTTATTTCCACTACTTGGTTGATCTTCTCGGTGACTTTTTACTCTATCTTCTTTTCAGCTCTTTCATTTTATTTTTTGCATTAGTGGTAGGTGCATTGATCTTCTTGATAAAAGATATAAAGTTGGTCAATGATAGGTGTGCTTTTTATCAACATGTACATCGGGTACAACTTGCATCAATATCTCCTTGTTCATTTACCTATGTATTTGTGGTCTCAGTATATTTTTTTGCTTCATCACCCTTGTCATCAATTATATCCTTTTCTTTCTTGGGTGGTATAATTGCAGGTGTCTCGGTTTCTTTAGGTTGATTATCAATAATAGAATTAAATAAATTTAAATAATATGTATCTTGTATCATTTATGTTTGTTTCTCGGTAACTATATCAATTACTTGTACAAGAATAGGTAAATCACCTTATATTTGTGCTCTAGCTACCTCGATAGGTTGGGCTTCTTCTTGATTCTTGATAGCAACAATAATATCTACATCATCCTTTTCTTCCTCATCAGGGTCTCCTTCTATAATATCTTCTATAAGTATTTCTTCTTCCCCTATCTTCTTCAACATCTTGAGAATATCTTCCATTAAAATTTGTGCAGCAGATAAAAATATTCAACATATGTTTGGTCTTCTAGATGCTCAGTGTCAGAGATGTGAATAGGATCTTGTGTTGTGGCATCAATCTAGACTTATTTTCCTCTAACTAGTATAGATTTATCAGTGGTAACTATGGATGTAGTTTGCTTGGTTTCATTTGGAGTTGTCTTGATTGGTTGTTCTACACTCCATTCCTTGAAAGCTTCTGCAAAAGGTGTTAACAGTTACTGACTGGGCAAGCCAAGTATTTTAATTCTCTAATTCCAGATATCTCTTCCCCTTTGGATTTCTTCTATCTTCTATTTGTGCATTCTCAAATGGTCATTTCTCATTATCAAAAGAGAATCAATCCGTCCAACTATAATTAAATCTTTGATCTGAATATCTTTAGCACTCTTCTAGTGGCTAAAATTCTTTTCCAAATAGATTCTAATGTGTGCTTTGTGGTTAGGTTTGGGCACATTATTAGTTACTTACATGTCAATTGCCTTGAGATCATTTTCCATTATCTCATGGATGCATTTTAATTCTTTCAAGAATTTGGTAAAGAACTCAATACTTTCCTCAAAGATATCATTTCTCAAACTTATGTTTATCTTCAAATAAAAAAAATCATTCTCACTCAATCCTGGTAGAAGTCTTTCCTTAAAAAATTTATCAAGATCATAAGCCATGATTTCACAAATCCCAAAAACCAATTCCTCCCATTCTTTCTTTTCACTCTCCCAAGCAGTAATTTTAAGTTCTAATCCTTTAGTAATCCAAGATTCATCTTAAAAAGCTTTACTGAAATTGGCCAAATATTCAATAGCTTCCTTAGCAATGATGTCAATCCACT
The DNA here is from genome assembly GCA_027943335.1 of Chamaecyparis obtusa. NCBI lineage: Eukaryota > Viridiplantae > Streptophyta > Pinopsida > Cupressales > Cupressaceae > Chamaecyparis > Chamaecyparis obtusa. The sequence goes on from BSBK01001907.1 coordinate 466,535, forward strand.
CACTAAATTTTTTGGCTACAGATCTATCCCTTTGAATCTGGTCTAAGAACTTTTGATTCTCGAGAGACTTAATATCGATGCTCACGGGCATCTCATCCAAGGGTTGAGGATTCAGGCTTTGGATAGCCTATATATATTGGGACATTTTCCTCGAGGACTGTTTGAGTTCTCATTTATCCTTTGCATCCTTCCATATCTTGCGGGTAATTTTACTGCTATTTGATTCAAAAACCTTCACGTCTTCTTCTCTTGTGGTATGTCCCAGATCAATTTTCTCTATTTTAAAATCTTGCAGAGTCACTTCCTCACCAGATTTATCTGTAGTAGAAGTAAAAAGATTCACCATCCAGTGACCTGTGTCTTCATCTAGATCCAGGAGTGTCTCTGTCTTTGGCCTTTTTCTTTTAGGTGTCTTGCCCAAGTACTTACTAACCATGTCTCTAAATTAGGTGGAAATAGGAACAATGCTCTACTTCTTATTTATTGATAGCTCAAGCCAATTTGGCACCTTAATACTACCCTTTTTTGGAGGGGCCTAGAAATCTGATGGACTCCCTAGTGTCAGAGATCCTTGCACTTATGTTTCTGCTACTACCTGGTTTTCTTCGACAGTTGGAATTTTCTATGGAGTGTCCATGGCTAGTTCGGACTTCTTTGACTTTTCCTTTTTTGTTGGTTCTAAATCAATTATAATGAAGGAAGATTTGGTAGATTTGGGCTTCTTCTTACTCCTAGAATGAGTGACTCTAATAGATGGCTGAATAGTCACTTTTTTTTATTTCTTTGGAAGGGGCTCCATTTAGGTTCCATTTTACCTGCAGGGGGCAACCTTTCAACTATGTTAGTTAAAATAGGTGGAGAATGAACTTCTGGAGGTGATGAAGCTTTTCTTTCCACTTTAGGTTTATTCACAACTCTCTTTTCCCTTCTCTTCTCAAAAAGCCAACATTTTCTCCTCTTAATTACATTATGTGTCCCAAGTCTTATATCTTCTTCTTCTCACTTACTCGAGTCAATTTTGGGAATGGGTACACACTCAATAAGTTCTACATATTGTGGATCCAAATAATCTTCATCATCTCCTTTTACTCCTTTGGTGTCCATAGGAATTTTTAGTCTAATAATTTAGTTAAGCGTGAACCTTGATGATAACCTTTTTCTGACCTCAAATTCATTAATGCAATCTATCCAATAGTCTTCTAACTAAGGCTGGTGAAGAAACGTAGCATCCACTCTAAAATGATGAGAGACAAAACCTTTATCATCAAAGTAGTTTCTAGTCTTGTAGGGCTTGAAATTCACCAGGTTCAATTTCATTTCCAGGGAAGAAGTGTCATGCATCATCTTACATCTATAGTGACCGAGTTCAATGGGAAATAGGAAACCAACGCCTCTCTTGAGCCTATATTTTCTCTTGACCTGAACTAGCTTTGTACATACTTTGACCAAAATATATTTATCCAGATAGTATCTGGGCAACTTTAAAGGTTCTCCACTAAAACTACCAACTCCCAAGTAGGCAAATCTAGGAAATTGGATGTAGAAACTCCCGTAAGCCTTTATCAATTCCATGGCCTCTTCTGACGTTCTAGAATTTTCTTTACCCTTTAATTCAAAGACTAGTTTGGCTAGAAAAATCTCCTAGACTCTTCTGAAATTTTTTGAACCCCCCTTCTGATGTAGCAAAAGGTAATACTCAAAGATTTTCATATCTTCATTCTATAATACCCCAAAATTGGAACCTTACAATTCTAATCAATTTTGGTGCATTTCTTCAAATTTCTACATCATCGAAGTCCTATTGTACTAGGAAATTATGTCTCCTAATTGACTTTATTTGACCTGGTGTCAAATGCAAAAAAACCCTAAATTTGCATTAATCATACACTATATTTAATTCCTAAATATTCAACATTTATTGGCTAAAAATCCCTATGATTAATTAATTTAATTCTAAACTCCTAGTGCTTTTAAATTAAATTAATTCCACCCCCTTTAGCTAATACACATCAAGGGAATTAAATATTATTTGGTTATTTGAATGGACATCTCTATTTGAATTTAATTATTCAAAATAAATAAAAAAGCCAACCATGTGGCAATATTCATTCATTTAATTAAATAATTCATCAATTTGTCTCACCTTCCTCATGGAGATGAAGAGTCAACCATTTCTTTTCAAGAAACTCTTCATCCTTCTCATGGGATCTTCTATATTATGAACCTTCTTTCCTTCATTTTGAGAGGCAATTTTAGAGTATCTAAACTATAGTCATTTTGTGTCTCAATTCTCTCATGCTTTCAAGCTTTTTATTGCATAATTAGAGTAATTCTCATTCTAGTTTAATTTCACTTTCATATTAATTAATTTTCTTATATGCTTTAGATTATTTTTTATTTTTTATTTCAAGCTTCTAAGATTAAAATCTGCATTCTCATATTTCTTTCAAGTTCATAGTTTAATTGCACTCTCATTTATAGTTTAATCACATTGCAATTTGATAATTTTCTTTAAGTTTTCAAATCCTCTATCTTAGCTTGGTCTATGGTTATTGGCTCTCCAATCTGAGAGTAATTCAAACACCCCAACTAATTAGGAGGCAACAGGTCGATTCAATCGATATTGTGAAATGAGCAATTCATATTCATCTTCCTAATTCAATGATTGAGCAATGACTGTGTTGTGTCTATGGATGGATTAGAGGTCCACATTCATCTATAAACATTTTGGCACCCACCGTGGGGCAGAAAATTGATTTCTAGCCTCACTCTTGAAAAATTTCTGACAAGAATTTCAAACTCTATCGTATGTTCGTACATCACTATGTATGAAGTCTCGCACAAGCTTTCTGACCGTGCCGCATGAAGATTTTCTTTCTAGGTACTTCCTCACATGAAGATTTGTTGCCAGTAGCACTTTCTTGCGTGCAACACAGTACTTTCTCACACCCAAAGGTGTACTCCCTCGTGTGAGTTTTGGGCATCAGTTTTTAAGAATTTTTCAATTTCTATGTCTTTCTATTGCAAATTTCTAACATTTGTTGTTTTCTATGATTTTATATCTCTATTTTTCTAACAGCATAACAGTGTTCTATGGGGCATGTGACAAAGACAAAACTTGCTAATGGTTTTCTTGCAGGAAAATTGTCGAAGACATTTAAAAACACTTTGCTTGTTTATTGCTTTCATCACATAGTATAACTAGGGCCTTGTTAAATTTTCTTAAGGGTCTTGATAGTGAGCTAGGGCAATAGGCTCTTCATTACATTGAAGTGATGCCCATGGATGAACCTGAGACCTAGATCTTGCTAGCATGATAGATACCCATGGAAGCAAGGAAAGGTAGTGAATCTTTAGCATGTCTACTTGTTAGGGGATTATGCTCTTCCCTCTTTGAGAGAATCAAAAACTCAAAAGCTTATGGATTGGTTGAGGAGGAACTCACTCAGTGATGAATATGTCTTGTTTTTTTGGGTAAGGTGAAGAGGTAGAGAAGTATGCTCTTCTCTCTTTGAGAGAATCATAAAATCTAACCCTCGAATCCAAGCCAAGTTGTGTCACCTTTAGAGGGTCTGCCGGAAGTTGAACCTCCCGGAATGACCCAAGTGAGTACACACCTATTGTCGGTGATTCCACCTCACTATAATAAAGAATGATTTGTTGAGTCAAAAGACTCCAAAGCCATGTTAGCTTCTTTCTCTTGATTTTGACTATCATCTTGAGAAAGCTCTGTCTGTTGTACTAAGTGGCGCCACTCCTAGCCCTGCTTGCGAGGGTGTATGAATTTTGAGTGTTGGTGTGGCTACAAGGCCTCAACCCTATATCAGGGGCACCAAAGGTTAGTGTGAACAAAAGCCCACTAAAAAATTTCTTAGTTAGTTTCCTACCTGAATCACCTCCGAAAGGAGACATAATCTTTGCGTAGGGAGGGGGAAGAATCTCTCCCCTAGATTCTCACCATAGGTATGCACTTGGATGTTTGAATGTGGTATATGAAACTATCCCCTGCTTCAAGGGTAACCTTTGAACATATACTATTGAGTCCTTGGAAACACCAAAAATACAGGCGCCCTCTAGGGGTGACATGACTATCTGAGGTGAATGCATGCACGTCAGCTGTGAGGCACAGATTTTGTCTTCTCTACCATTTTTTTTTGTAGGGACAACTAACTAATTTTTTTGAGTCTTAAACTATCCATCATGATTAAACAAAGACTCCCATGATTATGCCAAGTTTCTCTGTCCTTGGTAGAACTATTTGTGACTTCTTCTTGTGTCACTGTTGATTGATCTAAAACTTTATGCTTGTAAATGAATGCTTTAAACCTTTAAAACTGAGATTGTTGATTCAAACTGTCTAAAAATTGGAAATTTTGTCAGAGAATAGTTCAGGCTGTGTCTCGAAACTTGACTTTTTACCTCAAAAACTGTGTGGAACTATCAAAATTTGGTTCTTTCCCATGTGAAATTTCACTTTCCAAAGCACTTCCTTGTGTGAGACTTCATTCTCTCGCATGAAGTTTGACATTTTCTCACGTGGCCTAGAACTTTCTCACACGAACCTGTACCCTAGTTTTCAAAACAACAAGTTATTTCACGTTGACTGGTCAACTTTTTGCCTGATTTGATTTTTGTCTAAGGTCTATTTGCATTTTTTCCTATCATCCACTATCTAAAACTGAGTGTCTCAAGCTATGAACTGAATGATTACTTCATAAACTCATATTGTCTCTCTATTATCTATCCTATCTCATTGTTCTTTTGTACCTTGCGACATGATAGTCACATCTTGGTTGTTCTAGCCATTCCCTTGATGATTCGTGCTAGGTGTATTTCACATCTTGGGTGTTCTAGCCTCTTATCTCTTTTTTTTTCTATCTTAGAGATAGAGTTTTAGCATAATCCCAAGTCCTCTCTCGATACTTAAATCTTGATCTATGACTATTATGACTAGAAGTGGCAATACTTTCCCCATTCGTGGTACTAGAAAAGGTAGAGGTAGATCTCACAATCAGGAAATAGATCATCTCAAACCTATCGTGCAATTTGAATATTATGAGGGATCCTCAAGCTCTTTTCCATTGAGTACTTTGAAAGATAGCCCATTGCAATCATCACCTCTAGTGTTCTAGGAGTGTTATAATATATTTTTTCAAGCACAAACTGACTTATCATTTCAAGAACAAGACAACTCATTCTTCCAAAACAACTCGTTGTTTCATAACCTTGGAAGGCCACTTCCTTGGACTAGTCCTACTATTGAACCTATCAACCCTGCTAATGATATTGACTCATTTGAACCTATCAACCTTTTTGATCCTATTAAAATGCCAAAGGTTACCTTAGCCATGCCCTTTTAGCATCATTCATATCATTTTACTAAGTCTACACTCACTGTCCAATCCTACATTGACAAGATGGGAGATCCATTCGATTTCCAACTGGGAAAATATAGCCAAACTCATGAGAAATCTCAAAACAACTAGCATCCTGATCACTCAAAATGATCAACATTATGATCAATCCCAAAATGATCAGAAACAAGACCAATCTCAAAACAAACCTCAAGGAAATCAACATCCATATCACTATTGCCCTCCTCCATATGACCAAAATCAATCCCATAGTGATCAATGTTGAAACAAATCTCAAGGCAACCGACAGCCATATCACTATCACCCTCCTCCACATGACCAAGACCAAGATGATCAGCAACAAGATCAAGTCCCAAGCATTTATGAGATTCTTGGTAATGAAGATGAGGTAATAACCCAAAATGACATAGATGTGGCAAAAGCCAACAAGGGTCTTATCAAGATGATGGAGATCCTCCTTCTAGAGGAGAAGGAGAAATATTTTCTAGAACTGGCCAAATTACCCCGAGACTACCAAGTCAAAATGCTTGTGGCCAAAGAAGAAGAGACTGAGACCACAAAGTTGCAAAAGATGATTTGAGACATGCAAGACCAAATTAGCCAACTTGCGAGGGATAAAGATAAACCTGTACAACAATTCACAATGGAAATTATTTGTCCTTTCCCATTTGATAAGAGTCTTCACATGCCACCTTTTCCCAAAGGTGTAGAGTTGCCTAAATATGACAAATATTTGGGTACTACCGATCCCCAAGATCACTTGAGGGATTTTGGCACTTTATCCATGGAATTTATACATGATCAAACATATCTTATGTGCCTCTTTCCTCATAGTTTGGGTGGGTCATCTATGGAGTGGTTTTCTCAGTTACCCACTAGAATTAAATCTTTTAATGAGAATGCTAATCTATTTATCCAGCATTATTCCCACAATATTCAACATCTTGTCAATATTTGAGACCTTTGCAATCTAAAGCAGTGACAAGGGGAACCTTTCCTAGCATTTTTCCAGAGATGGAGACAAATCTGTATGAAATATCCTCGCAAACTGCATGAGTCTGAAAAACTCAACATCTTTTTGGACAATCTTGTCCCAGATTTTGGATATCAAGTACAATTACAACGTCCCTAACTTTTGATAGTATGATTAAGCAAGTCGTGCACATAGAGGCATTTATGATCAAGAAAGGAAAGTTGACTTTGCAAAAGGATAACAAAGAAGGGTCTTCCTCCTCAAATAAAGATAAAGGGAAGTCTATCAACAAGAATAGGGATGTTTTAAATGATGGAGTGGTTGACAATGTGACCTTGAAGCCTACAAAATCTATTTTCAATCTTTCCTCTAGCATATAGGTGGTCAAAGCTATTGAAAAGGCTACAACTGAGACTCAACAGCCTTCAAAATTTTCCAAAAATAAACCTTGGGCATCCCAACCCAAGCATGAGTCCACATCCTTAGGAGAACTACTTGATGTGGTTTATAAGACTCTCATGCAAAACTAGATACTCGCTCCTTTGGAAAAGTTTCTCTATGATCTGCAACCATGACCTCATTGGTGGAACAACAATGCATACTGTGACTATCACCAAAATAAGGGTCATAAGACTTCTACTTGTCTCCAATTGTGCCATAAGGTCCAAGATTTGATTGACAATGGTGACATTATTGTGGATGGCCATCAAAATAATTTAGATCATTAGGCAATTAAAGATCCCTTTCCTCCTCATGAGAAAGGTGAATCTTGCAAGACTAAGAACACCAATGCTAAGGTCAATTACATGTACACTACCAATGACAATGTCATTAACATGGTTGAACCTATTGAGGTTGAGTATTGCTATGTGATTACTATTAAGGGGAGAAAAGATTCTCCTAAGACTAATATTCCATTTGTCTTGTGAGGCCCCAGGTCTCATTCTTCCAAACCTGAATCATCTTAGGGTTGCGTAAATGTTGTTACTTGCTCTCATGTGAAAATCACCATTAAGGGTCCCAACCCTTCTATGTCTGCTCTGAAGCAACCTACAGATAAAAATGTTGTTGGTCCTACCAAAAATAACTCAAAATTGGTCCCTACATCTAGCATGACTAATTATAGCATTCTAGACTAGCTAGAATGTACCAATGCTCAGATCGCTATCTTTGAGCTATTGAAGATCTTGCCTACTCATATGGAGATTCTGGATAAAACTCTCACCGAGGTGAACATTCCAAAAGATTTGGATCTTGATTGGTTTCAATCCATGGAGGGTCACCTAGCCTCACCCCACTATTTTTCCTCTTCTAAAAAAGATGACCACTCGCTGAGCCATCTGCACAATGCTCCTTTGCATATAGAAGTCGTGATAGGTCCAAAGTGCATCTGCCGCGTCCTCATTGACTATGGTGTTGGCCTCAATATTTTCTCTACTAAACTTCTCACCCAACTAGGCTATGATGAAGATTGCATAGATATCCATAAGAAAATTACTATTAAGGTATATGATGAAGAAGAACGCAAATCCAAAGGTTTGGTTGTGCTGCCAATCTGAGTTGGGCCTGTTGAAAGAGACATCATTTTCCAAGTTCTAGATATTCCTCTGGCATATAATATACTATTGGGTAGACCATGTATCCATGAAATGCAGACAATTTTTTCTACATATCATCAATATATCAAGTTCATGTTCCATGGTGCAGAAGTGACAGTTCCTACCAATTCCAATTATTCTTGCAACACACTTGCACAATCTACAGATAGTCTTGTCCCAACTAATAGAGAGTCCATGGAATTCTATGATGCCAAGCTCAAAGAAATGGAATAGACTCTAAAACTTAAGGAAACAGGCATGGGAGGGTATCAAATTGAACCTGTGTTATCATTAGCAGCTCTACCTCCATCTCTGCATTCCTATGGGAGACCCTCTGAGAACAACAAACCTTCTACTTAATCTAACGAAGTAATATATTATGGTGCCTTTGTCAAGGCCACAATGTCATTAAAGGATGAAGATGAGGAAAGAGCTATTACAGCTTTGCTTTCCAAAGGAAAAGAAACATCTGAACAGATCACTCCTGCTCGTGACTTAGAATAAGAACCATACAGTGAAGCCTCTAACATCATGAAGCACTTCAGTTATAAAGGGAGTGGACCCATAGGGGTGAATGAAAATGGTTTTCTTAAAACAACTAAAGCCATAGGTCATCACACCAAGGACACCTCAGGTCTCGGATTCAAGAAAATCCTATTTCATCTAGGGATTAACAAGTTTGTACCAATTCCAGAGCCCGAACTAGAGCTAGAATTTTGGCCAGAATTCAAGGACATTACCATAGCTGATAAATTAGAGAACAGATCTAACAAGGATACTTTTCCATATCCTATTCCTCTAGAATTTTCTACACTCTTTGTAGAACCAGATGAACCTATTATACCTATCCATCTGGTAGAGACTGATAGTGATTTTGATGACACCGCTTCAGTGCATCGACTCATGTATGACCAATGGAGAGAAATACAAAGGGTTGATCCTAATTTTTAGGATGAATGGTACATACCACCACATTTCCAAGAGTGGTTTGAACAAGATCAACTTTAGCAAACCATTAATACTACAAGAGATGAAGATGAGTCAGATGGTACAGCTAGTGTTGATGGAATTCCCATATCAAGCATCACTGACTCACATGAATATGAGTTTGACTCTCTGTATGATGCCACTTTTGATAAAGATATAGATGTTGTTCATGTGTATGAAAACCTTCTTAAAGTAGGTGAAGGGTCTAGTGTTAGGTCAACTGAGTGTGAGTTTACTAATGCTAGCATTCCCTCTACTTCCATGGTGAGGACTCAAGAAGAATCAAACACACCTTTGGATAAGATCTCTCTAGGTATTGACTTACTCATATACACTTTCAATGGCTATACTATGAACGTACTTGAACCTGCCACTACTCTTTCACTCCGCCATCCTGAACTTATCAACTGGAACTCTCCCTCTCCAGCTAGTGAAGCCTGTATGTTCCAGAATGACTACACTCTTGCCTGTTATCTTAACAATGTCAAACCTATAATGTTGTCCACCAGTGAAGATAGTATCAACATGATTGAAGTTGATATCAAGTATCTTAGTCATAAAATTAAAAGAAAAAAGAATAGGTGCTCTGATGGTGAAAACCACATTATGGTAGTGTCAGAGCCAAAAAAAGTAAAAATAAAAAATGTATCTGAGGGTGAAAACCTCTTTGAGGCACCCAAGGATGAGATGATTGATACACTTCTGAGTCATTTTCAAGAAATATTATTAGTGTTGATTGAGCCAACACAACCAGTGAATTTGGGTATGGAAGATGCACCTCAGATTATTCATTTAGCACAGTCTCTATCTATAGAAGAGAAAGAAGAGTTCACCAATTTCTTTTGAAGCAAGAAAATTAATTTTGCATGGACTTACTCTGATATGCCTAGATTGGATCCCAATCTAATCATGCATCATCTATCTATTTCACTAGGTGTTAAGCCCGTCAAACAAAATCTTTGAAAGATGCATCCATATGTGGCACTTTTAGTCAAGGTTGAGTTAGAAAAACTTCTCAAAGCTGGTTTCATCAGAGCTATTGACTATGTAGAGTGGATCTCTAATATTTTTCCAGTTACAAAGCATGATAAATCTATCCACATGTGCATAGACTTCAGAGACCTGAATAAAGCATGTCCTAAAGATGACTTTCCATTACCCAATATTGACATGATAGTGGACATGATAGTTGGTTACCAAATGTATTCCCTAATGGATGGCTTTTTTGGTTATAATCAAATAAAAATTGCACTAGAAGACCAAGAAAAGACAACCTTCACATGTGCTTGGGGAACTTTTTGTTGGAATGTCATGCCCTTTAGACTAAAAAATGTCAGAGCTACCTATCAAAGAGTTGTCACTACTATTTGTCATGACATGATGCACAAAACAATGGAAGACTATGTAGATGACACTTTGGCTAAAAGCATGTAGAGAAAAAAACACCTTGCAGATCTAGGTCCTATACTAGATCGAATGGAACAATTCAGTCTCAGACTCAATCCAAAGAAATATGCATTTGGTGTCACTTCTAGCAAGTTGTTGGGTTATATCATATCTACTAAAGGCATAGAGGTAGATCCTGAGAAAGTTCAAGCTATCATGGAGATGCCTCCACCAAAGAACATCAATTAGATGAGAGGACTTCATGGTAGACTACAATCTATTTGGTGCTTCATTGCACAACTAGCTGATAAGTCACAACCATTCACCAAGACTTTGCATAAAGGTGTGACTTATGAGTGGAATGAAGAATGTGACAAGGGGCTCACTCAAATAAAATAATATCTTGCAAATCCACCAATCTTGATGCCTCCTATTCATGGGAAGCCACTAATCCTTTATATTTTAGCTACAAACACATCTTTGGGTGCTCTATTGGCTCAAGAAGACCAAAATAACAAGGAAAGGGCCATTTATTAGATTAGCAAAACTATGGTCTCTTATGAGATGAACTATTCAGTCATCAAAAAATATTTTCTAGCAGTGGTGTTTGCTTCATAGAAATTGCGGCATTATATGTTGGCTCACACTACAAGACTTATTGCTAAAATTGACCCGTTAAAGTACTTACTCAGCAAAGCTGCTCTCACAGGCAGACTGGTGAAATGGGTCCTAATACTCAGTGAGTTTGACATTGAGTATGTAGAGAGAAAAGCTATTAAAGGACAAGCTATTGCAGATCAACTAGTAGAAGCTCCTCTCAAGGATCATCAACCATTGAAAATTGAATTTCTAGATGAGTCTATAATGCTTCTTACACATCAAACATGGAATATGTTCTATGATGGCTCATTTACCCAGTAGGGGTCAGGTGTCAAAATACTATTTTTCACGCCATAGAGATACTCTTTACCAAAGGCATATACAATGTTATTCCCTTACACAAATAACATTGTTGAATATGAAGCTTTAATTAATGGTATGAAGATAGTCATAGAATGGCATGTGGATGAACTTAAGGTCTTCAGAGACTCCCAACTAGTTGTCAATCAAGTTAATGATACCTATCAAACAAAAGATGAAAAGTTGGTGCCTTATAAATGAATGGTTGATGACCTTAAATAGTACTTTGTACACATTACTTTCTAGCAAATTCCAAGAGTAGATAATAAACCAGCCGATGCCATGGAAACTCTTGCCTCCATGCTAGAAATACCAGAAAATGACTTCAAACATGAATTCCTGGTGGAGACATTAAGCTACCCAGCCTACAATACCCCTGACTCCAAGATGATTTGTTCAGTCATTGGACATGATTCATCTCGCTACTATCATATCTACTCCTATCTCCTATCTCTAAGAAAAAATTATTCCAGACAATTATACCCAGAATGAAAAATGCCACCTAATCCATAGTGCTTCATGATATGTCATAGTAGCTAATGACTTGTATAGATGAGGTCTAGATGGTACCCTCCTTAGGTGTCTAGAGCCCGATGAGTCCAAACATTTGTTAGCTGAGGTCCATGAAGGCATCTATGGTTCTCATTCAAGCGGTCTGACATTAGCTTGTAAACTTATTAGAGCTGGTTACTACTGGTCGAATATGGAAAAAGAAGCTATACAATATGCTAAATCTTGCAAGCAGTACCAATTACATGAAAATTTGATCCATGCTCCTTCCAAGGAGCTCATTCCCTTCATCATTTTCTAGTCATTCAACAATGGGCTTTTGACTTGGTGGGTTAGATACATCCATCTTCCTCAAGAGGACACAAGTTCATTATCACGGCCACAGATTATTTTACTAAATGGGTTGAGGCAATGCCTCTAACTATAGCTAATGGAAAAGTCTGTAGCAAGATTCATATTGAATTACATCATCTGTAGATATGGTGTGCCCTCCTCAATAATCATTGAAAATGGGGGGCAGTTCAAGAACAAAGATCTCAAGGAGTTATGTAATAAGTTTAGAATCATTCAACATTAGTCCTTGATCTATTATCCCTTGGGTAATGGACAAGTAGAAGCTTCCAACAAGACAATTCTCAAGATCCTACACATAAAAGTACACAAATCTGGTAGAGATTGGCACCTCCAGATTAATCTGGCTTTATGGGCCTATAGAACAAGTATTCAAACTCCAGTAAGGGATACACCCTTTGCCTTAGTCTATAGTGTGGATTTTGTGTTTCCTATTGAGGCTGAGATTCCTACATTGCAAGTCTCTTTGAAGAACCTCATTACTAATGAAGACATTAGAATATCTCAGCTACCAGAGCTAGAGTTACTGGATGAACGTTGGCACGTGGCATTTGATCATCTAAGAGCATACCAGAAAAGTATGTCTAAGAGCTAGAATAAGAAAGTTAGACCAAGGGAATTCCAAGTGGGTGATCTCATCCTAAGAGAAAAGCCCAAGGATCAACAATAGAAAATATAGAAAGGAAAGTTTGAACCAAACTCGCTCAGTCCATATATTATCACTACAGCATTTGGGTCTGGTGTTTATCAACTATCTACTACTGAAGGAGAACAGCTCAAAGAGCCAATCAATGCTTTGCACCTAAAGTAGCTCTACAGCTGAGACATTTCTTGTGTGCTCATGTACATACTTATTGATCCTAAAAAAATCCAAAAAAATGGTATATTGTCAAAAATCCTAAAAATTGCAAAATATCCTGTAAAAATGATCATCTTAGTGAAAACTTGGCAAACATGCACTTTAGTGTATTTATTATCCTGGTGAAAACCTGGTAAATAGGCACCTTGATAATAATTTTAAAAAATAGAAAAATTGAAGAAATACAAAAAAAAAAGTGAAAATTTAAAAATAAAAAAAAAGAAAAAAGCACAAAAAAATTGAAAAAGAAAAAATGTGCCATTGATGAAAACTTGGCAAACAGGCATCATGGTAGCAAAAATAGAATCTCTGCCAAGATTGTGAAAACTTGGTAAATAGGCACCTCTTGTTCCCTAATGCTATACCTATTGTAGCACTGCTTGGCTCTTGCTTTCCTACTTTAGTTGGTTTCCTACTTTAGTTCATTTCCTACTTTAGTTTGTTAGATCATGCATTCTCTTTTAGTGACTTTCAAGATTATGCTTGACTCTTCATGGATTGAAATTGGTCACACTTGGAGGCACCTTCCTGGTGTAGGGGGCATTGTCCTATCATTTTCAGAGGATTTTCTTGCATCAGTCACTAGTGGTTCTCAGTGTGTCTGTCTACTGATGCCTAGCTACTTTTGAGATCTCTCTCCTTGAGGATCTCTCGTGTATCGGTCGCCACTGGTTTTCACTGTGCCTTCCTACTGATACGTAGCTATCACTTAGACCTCTCTTCTCGAGGGTCCCTCCTACATCAATCACCAGTGGTTCTCACTATGTCTGCCTACTGATGTTTTGTTCACTCTTAGATCTCTCTTCTTGAGGATCCATCATATCAGTCACTAGTGGTTCTCACTGCATTTTCCTACTGATACTTCATTGGTACTCTGATATCTCCTTGAGACTTTGTCTCTTGCGATAGTCACTAGTGATCCTCACTATGTCTGCCTACTATCGTCATCCTGTTGAGACTTTGAACGTTGTGTACTTCTGATCCGACATCAATCCACTTAAACTAAAAAATTGGATTTTTAGCTCTCTGAAGCATGCTGGGCTTTTCTTTTGTGTGTTTTTCTTTTCACTTTATCATTCCTCCTCGAGTAGCTCTAAGTCATCTTTCTTGACTGAGAGAATTGAAAATTGGGGGTATGATCTTTTCTTTTCTTTCTATTTGCTGGTTTAGTTCCAATGATCCAATGAATCTATATAAGAGGCATGTCCACTATGAGAGCCTTCATCTCATGTTGGATGTCCATGTGTACCTCGACTCCTTTTATATGGAAACTTTGGTGAGGTTGGTTCTTCTCCTTATCTATTTGGGTGACTTCTTTCTGCTACAAGTGGAATCGCAAATGCCCATCCTACGAAGTGAACATAAGGGTCACTGCAAGCACCTTGATATGCTTATCATTCACTTAAAAAAAGGATAAACTCTCATGTGTCTGGTGTGTTTTTCTGCAAGAAACATTTCGGTCATTCTAGCAACTATGCCTTAATGCTTATGTTAACTTGCTAAATCAAAAGGAATGGGTGTTCAGGTCATTTTGACTTCTTGTGCCTTAATGCTTACACCTCATTTTGAAAAATCAAAGACTAATGTCATATTCATATTCTCATGATTGAAATATTAGTGGGGGTTATATGGCATCCTATGGATGTCTGTTACTAAAAAAACTCTATGATGATAATAAATGAGTCCAACAACCAAGTCCTAGGGATTGCATTTAGCTTAGGCTTGCATTAAGACAATGTTTTGGTGCTCTCTTTATTGTCTCCTCAATCTATTCACCGAAGGTTCTCATCTTACGTCCCAGTTTCATCATGATTGCACAAGTTTTTGAGATCAAAATCGAAATCTGACGTCTCTAGGCAGCTCAAAATCATGTTTAAAAATTTTCATGATCAACATGATTGGATACTTGTGCAGTCAACCTTCTGATGTTTTTTTCCTGTCAGAATCTTATCTCATCATCATTTTCTCAATATTTTCAATGTCTTCATCAAAAGTCAACTCTAGTCAAATTTGGTCAACCATGTTCAAACTTGGTCAACAGGACCTCTAAATTGCTCCAAATCACTTCTACATCCTCTCGATGCTTCCTTAATCTATTCTGAGTTCCTCTGGATCTCTGAATATATCTATATCTGCAACCTTTTGTTGCCAATCATCTTTCTGATGTGTCATCTTTTGATTTCACTCCCGAGGGGGCAGGATGATTGCATCATTTAATCTTGTTGAATCAATTCTCAAATCAGTTTGATCTGAATCAAAAGACCTCATTGCTTGGGACATCTCTTTACTAGGGGCATCTTTGGGCCTCACATCTTTTCATCTTGTCATCTATCTTTTAGGTATCTAAGCAATCTAACTTAGATCCTCGAGGATCAAGCTTCGTTCTGGAGATGGTTCTTGATATCTCATTAGGTATTGGGGCAATCTAACCCTAATCCCTAAAATTCAAGCTTCATTCTGGAGATGGCTCTCAAAATCTCTTTTGGACTGTTATTTGGGCAATCTAACATGGGTCTCAGAGGACTAAGCTTTGTATTGGGGAAATCTAACCCTAGTTCTAGATATAGTCCTAAATCTACATCAGTTATCATCTAATCAATGGGTATTGGGCCAATCTAACCCTAATTCTGATTTTCTCTCAAGTGGTAATCTAACTGTTGTCTACACAATCTAACTTAGACTTTAGAGAATCATGCTTCATTCTGAAGTTGGTTATGCATCTTGACCTGATCAGTGTCTTGGAAATTTAACCTCAACTTTTGAGGGTTAAGCTCTATTCTGGGGATAATCCTGAAATCTCATCATTTGTCACATTAGACTATTCTTTGAATCAACGTGTTGCTTGCACATCAATTCAAAGAGGGGAAAAATGTAATACCCCAAAATTAGCACCTTACAATTCTAATCAATTTTGGTGCATTTCTTCAAATTTCTACATCATCGAAGTCCTATTGTACTAGGCAATTATGTCTCCTAATTGACTTTATTTGACCTGGTGTCAAATGCAAAAAACCCTAAATTTGCATTAATCATACACTATATTTAATTCCTAAATATTTGACATTTATTGGCTAAAAATCCCTATGATTAATTAATTTAATTCTAAAGTCTTATTGCTTTTAAATTAAATTAATTCCACCCCCTTTAGCTAATACACGTCAAGGGAATTAAATATTATTTGGTTATTTGAATGGACATCTCTATTTGAATTTAATTATTCAAAATAAATAAAAAAGCCACCCATGTGGCAATATTCATTCATTTAATTAAATAATTCATCAATTTGTCTCACCTTCCTCATGGAGATGAAGAGTCAACCGTTTCTTTTCAAGAAACTCTTCATCCTTCTCCTGGGCTCTTCTATATTATGAACCTTCTTTCCTTCATTTTGAGAGGCAATTTTAGAGTATCAAAACTATAGTCATTTTTTGTCTCAATTCTCTCATGCTTTCAAGATTTTTATTGCATAATTAGAGTAATTATCATTCTAGTTTAATTGAACTTTCATATTAATTAATTTTCTTATATGCTTTAGATTAATTTTCATCTTTCATTTCAAGCTTCTTAGATTAAAATCTGCATTCTCATATTTCTTTCAAGTTCATAGTTTAATTGCACTCTCATTTATAGTTTAATCTCATTGCAATTTGATCATTTTCTTTAAGTTTTCAAATCTTCTATCTTAGCTTGGTCTATGCTTGTTGGCTCTCCAATCTAAGAGTAATTCAAACACCCCAACTAATTAGGAGGCAACAGGTCAATTCGATCGATATTGCGAAATGAGTAATTCATATTCATCTTCATAATTCAATGATTGAGCAATGACTATGTTGTGTCTATGGCTGGATTAGAGGTCCATGTTTAGCTATAAACACATTCCATGATTTGTGAGGTAACCCCTCCTAGTCTCTGCAACATTCTCAAATGTAGAACATGTATGAGGACATTTGAAAACTAGTCATCTCCACTGGTTGAGATAAATCCTCATGAAACCTCTCAGAAATAACTTATGCCCAATCAGCATACTTGGCATCATCCAAAATAGCTTGTATGAAAGTGTACATCCAGTCTTCCCATAAAATATCCTGAGGATTTCCTTTTACCCTATTTAAAAGGCTTACTACATCTTCAAGATTCTGAATTAAATGATCTTTATTAAGAGGTCTTGGAAGATGAGAACCACCTTTCTCATGTTTTCTCAACTAATAACGAGAAATGATACTATTATAATCCTTCCTATTTTCATTGAGCTCAGCCATTTCTTTATTGATCACCCAATCTCCATATGTTTTTGCTTCAGGAATCCTAAAAGTGGCTAAAACCACTTATTTGTTGATATAAAGTAGAGCTTCTCCAAAAGGATTGCTAATACACTTATTCACCTTGTTATATCTATTCTGACACTCTATCACTAGATCTGGGAAAGGAACAACTTTAGGGATTCTTATGGCTTCTAGAAACCCATTCTCAGTGATTTTAGAAACCATGGAAGCAACTTCCATAGTTCTAAACCTACCCATTATCTCTTCAATCTTTCCCCTACCAGAGCAGTTTCTCCAATTATTGGAAGGCTACTGACTATGGGGGAAGGCTTAATCTCCCTAGAGATTTTATCTTGGTAGAAGACATAATTTGAAAATGGGAAAACTTCTATAAAGTAGAAAATTTGTGAAAATTTTGAACAATTAACTGCTTGTAACAGGTAAGTTTTCTTTGATTTAAGAAAATGTTGGCAGGGGATAACTCAAAACTTACCTTTGTTGTGCACACAACTTTTGGAAAGATTATATTTTAGCTCACTGCTATTCAGCTCTTTTGTTGAAGAGAAAAGGGTGCTTCTAGCTATACAATGAAAGAAATAAAGACTAATGCCTGTTTCCTTTAACTTCTTGGAGGCTCATTTATAGAAACTTGTTTTTGTAATAATAGCACCCACCGATTTTAATGAAAATAACTTCTTGCACGTATTTATTTTATTACATGTCACCTTGAGAAATCATCATTTATTACTTGTCCCTTCAATCATTTCCTTTTGAGTGAGAAAAATATTTGGTGAGTGTCAACCCGATCTTGTCATATCACATGCTGGAACTTTGAACTCTGAACCATACAAAAAAGGTTCAAAGTTAAAAAATCAAAATACTTTACATCGCAAAAAAAGGTTTGACATGATTGGGACCCACCAGTGATGAAGACAATTAGCAGATTGAACTTTGAACCAAGATAAACCAAAGTTCAAGGTTCAAGGTTCAAGGACCATGACACACATGATGTAGAAGACAACACCGACACAACTTGAGATAGTTGAAAAGAACACATCTATAATTGAACTTTGAACTCAAGAAAAACAAGGTTCAAGGTTCAAGAAATGAAACACACATTTCACTAAAGGACCAAAACACCAAAAGCTTGTGTTTTTATATGAAAATACTTTGAACTTTGAACTCAGAAAGCTAAAGTTCAAGTTCAAGGTTCAACATTGCAATGAAACTTTGCTAAAACATCCTAGACCCAAATTTTAAAGGTTGTTGTTTTATAATGCATGCAGCATGTGGCTCTGACTGGGGACTAGAACCGTGAGGGACTTAGGATGAAATCAAAATCTCTAGTTTTGCACACACACATTAAAAAAAACTCTAAACTAAGCACAACAAAAGACTATGTACATAGGGATGACATATTTACAACTGAAAAAGCTTAAGATCATGTCCATTAAAAGATAGGGGAAGTTCTATTCCATCTTCATACCTTAACTTGAAAGAATTCAGCCCGAGCTCCTTGCTAATTTTGAAAGGGCCTTTCCATAGGGACTCTAATTTTCCATGAGCTCCTTGTGGTTCCCTTCTCTTATCCCAAAGGAAAACTTTGTCTCCCTCCATGAATTTTCTAGGTCTGGTTCTTCTGTCAAAAATATTTTTAACCCTGGCTTGATGGTTGATGATATGGTCCACTACATTCTCTCTTTGTTCTTTAATCTTAGTCTGGTAAAGAATCATTTTTTCTAAGGCATTCTAAAAGATTTCATCCTCAATAACCTTCTGTAGTTTTGTCCCTGCCAACTTAAGGGGAAGTGACAATTGAGCTTTTGTCCCATAAACAAGCTCAAAAAAGGTCATACCAATAGCTCTCTTAGGTTTTATCATATATGTGCATAGTGCTTCATAGAGTCATTTGTGCCAATCTTTCATATTTTCAATAACAAGTTTCTTCATTATTAAAATGAGGTTCTTGTTTGTGGATTCTGCTTTCCCATTTCCTTGAGGAAAGTAATTAGAAGAATGGGAAAGTTGTATGCCATTATCATAATAGAAAATATGTAGCTCACCTAAGGATAATTTTTGGGCATTATCAGCCACTATCTTTTTGGGCACACCAAACTTGACCAATATATTTTCTTTGATAAAATTGCACACTACTTTTGTAGTTGTTCTCTTGACAGGGATAGCCTCTACCCACTTTGTGAAGTATTCAGTAGCTATTAAGATGTGATTATGATCTGTAGTGGATGGTGGGTTTAAAGGACCAATAAAATCCAAACCCCACTGTTGAAAAGGTTCTTCTATGACAACAGGTCACAGAGGAAGGGCAGCCAATTGAGGTTTCCTAGCAAATAGCTTACATTTCTCACATAGGCCTACCCATTTGTAAGCATCTTTAAACATTCCCAACCAATAGTAACCATTCTTCAGAATCTTAAAAGCTATGACAGTGGATGAATAATGTCCCCCACAAGACTCACCATGAAAGGTTTGTAATAGTCTTCTTTGTTGGTCCTCATCTACGCACCAGAGGAACATCCCATCTGATCCTTTCTTATATAATATATCATCAACTATCACATATTTGGTAGTAAGACATAAATTTATTTTCTCTTTACCCATCAAATGCTCTGGACATTCTCCATACATCAGGAAGTTGTGTGTGTGAAAATTGTACCTGATCTGTAGACACAACACTCAGTAAAACATTAGAGGTTAGTGATAATCAAAATCGTGCAAAATTGAAAGCTATCTAACCAAGCGATTTACTACCTTCTAATAGGTGCGAGATTAATGTTCTCAGATTGTAATCGAGATCAGTGACCTAGACGACACCTAAATGAAGGATTTGAATGCAATTCTAGATATGGAATAAATGCAATTAATCTATATTTTTGATATTTTCTATGCAATAAGAATGATAAAAACTGATATGATATGAATGCTATTGAAAACTGATATGCTATGCTAATCTAATAATGATATGAAATATGAATGCAAAAATAAGATTGATCTCACAAAGATGTCGATTCGCAAGAGCTTTGATTCTTCAATTCCAATTCTCCAGCGTGATTGTGCAAAATATGAGATGATTTGTGAAGAGTTGAGCCTTTAATTTATAGAAATCCAGGGCTTTGGAGGTGCATGGGAAAAAGCCATAAATCACTCAAATAACTCAACTTGATTTTTGAGTTATTTTTAAATAAAAGATAATTAACTCACAAAAACATGCAAAAGCTAAGTTTTAACTCAAAATAGAGTTTAGCTTTAATTGATAATTGATAGTTGTTTGCTTTTATGATTGTGCATGTTTTATTTATGAATTAATTTAATAATAAAGTGATTTATTTCCAACTTAACTGCTTTTAAAAATAAAACAATTGATTTATGGGTTAATCAATTATTTAATCAAACTTTTATTAAAAACTATATTATTAAATAATGACAACTTGCTTTAATTAATTAAATAAGAATTTAATCAATTAAAGATAGGAATTTTGATTTATTGTCAAAATTAAATAATACAATTAATAATAGATAGAATTAAATTTAATTACACAATTAAGTGGCAAATATTAAATCTAATTAATTAAATATGAAAATATTCAATTAATCAAACTTTAGGATAAATGTGATTTATTGCCAAATAATTATAAAATTAAAGATAATTAAGATAATTAGGAATATTACTAGGAATATTCTCCGATGCAAAATTTAAGATAATCAATTAGATTTGATGATGTTTAGATGTGCCTTAGATTAGGACTTTGATGTCGATTTCATATGATTTGATGATGTAGGAGATTAATGAACTTATAGCCCATTTTTGGGGTATTACAGAAGTATGCAATTTTTGAGAAATAGGAGTCTTTTAATCCTACCAGCAATGTTAAAGGACTCTTATCTTCTTCTAATTCTTTATTTTTGGCAATCATCTTTCACACACCCTGACCCCTCACCAATTTAGTAAGTTTTATGTCTAGATCAAATTCGTGTACCTTTTCTACCCATGTTGCTCAGTTATTTATGGCTATCTCTTGTTGTGTGATTATACTCTTGACTTCCACATTGGGTACATAAACCGTGGAGTGAGAATGGAGTATGTAGAATTGGAATCATTTCACCACTTTGACTACTACAAAGGCTTGTTTCTCCATCAAAGAATACCTTAACTCATGCTTCTTTAATGAGATACTCATGAAAGAGATCAAGACTTCCTCATTTTTATCATTTTTTTTGCAATAATACTCCCGAGATGGTGTGTTCACTAGCATAGCAATAGATTATAAAATCATTCTTGAAATTAGGGTGAACTAACACTAGAGCTTGGGCAATGGAATTTTTAAGTTCTTCAAAAGACTTTACAGCTTCATCATTCCATTTGAAAGTTTTTTTCTCACTTAACAAACTTACCATAGGCCTGGTGGTTTTTGTGAAGTTAGGTACAAATTTTCTCAAAAATTTGATCTGACCAAAGAAAGAATGTATTCCATTTTGATTTGATGAAAAACATAGTTATTGAATTGCCTGAACCCTCTCTGGATTGATTCTTATTCCATCCTTCGACACCAGATGTCCAAGTAGCTTCCCTTCTATGACATAGAAAACAAACTTATTTGGATTGAGTGTTATGCCATGATCTCTATATTTTTGCAAGACTTCTCTCAAATCATGCAAATGCTTCTTTATTCCCTTCGAAAACACTATCATATCAGCTAAATATATCACTGTCACTTTGTTGATCAAATGTCTAAAAGAGGAGTTCATAGCACACTGAAAGGTAGCCCCTGCATTAATTAATCTGAAAGGCATTCTATTGTATGAAAAGGTATCCTGAGGAGTGGTGAAGGATTTCTTGTGTTGATCTTCAAGGGCTACACTGATTTGATTATAACATGAGAACCCGTTAAGAAGGTACATCATCTTAGAGCCTGCAACTATTTGCATAATATGATCCATGTTAGGTAGGGAAAATTTATCTTTGAGACTTGCCTAGTTTAGATTCCTGAAATCTACACATATCCTTATTTCTCCACTTCTTTTACACATTGGAATAATATTTGCAGCCCACATTGAGTGATGAATGAGATAAATTATTCTAGCTTTCAACATCTTATACACCTCTTAGAATATTGCATCTGCAACCTTTGGGTTATAGTTCCTTAGTTTTTTCTTGAAAGGACTGGCTCCATGCTTCATTGGGATGTGGTGTTTGAATTGTCCTTTCTTGAAATCCTTTAGGTCTTCATATGACCAAGCAATACATCATTGAATTCTTTCAGTAAATTAGAAAACCTCACCTTCTCTTCTACACCGTAGCAGGTGCCCAAATTAACAAACTTTGGATCATCTTCATTACCAATGTTAATTTTCTTGCATTCATTGGACAATTTTTCACCAGGTGCAGTGTTTTCATTTACAAAGAAATCTCTTATGTCAAAGAGTTTTTTCAGGTTCATTAATCCATTCAAAATTTGATTTCCTTTTAACTTGATGTTCTTCAATCTTATTTCATCTCCAAGGTCAAAACAAAACTCATTGCATTATGCATCTAATCCTTTGAAGTACACAGAAGAGAACTTCTCTACCCCCTCTAGGAACATGATAATGTGAGCATCATCACTGAACACCTTTCATGAACTGACGTTATCTGGTATGTTGGGCCTATGAATGAGTTTTATTGAATACTTATCCCTTCCAAAATCAAGGTGGGGAATTAACAATGTTGTTAAACTAGCTAAGGCATCATCTTTGGAGTTAAACTATCTGGGAACTGCTTCAATTGAAAATGCGTAAAACCATTCCATCTCATCCCAGACTCTATTTCGGTATTTCTTCAACCTTTCATTCTTAATGGAAAATAGGATCCTTACGTGTTTTACAATCAATTCAGCATCACCTTTTTCTTTCAATGGCTCAATTCCTTTCTTCTTTGCTTCTTCCATGCGAAGAAGAAAAGCTTCATATTCAGCTCTGTTATTAGTGTTTTCAAACTCAAGATTAAAAGTAGAGGGGAACATTTATCCTGAGGGAGCTATCAATACTATCAAAGCCCCTGATCTAGTTAAAGAACAATGGCCATAAAATTCCAAAGTCCACAAATCCTCCTCTTTCAAAAGATCTGGATCGACTACATCAATTTTAGGCATAATCAAATAATTAGCAAAATCTAATTCTTGATATAGAATATGTGATTTGGGATCTTTAGAGGGGAATATGGTATATTTAGACTTAGCCTTAGGTTGTAGGACTACCTTCTAGTTACCTATGGGAATGGTAGCTTGAGACCAATCCAACTTAATTTCACCTCCTAAGTCTTTGCAAAAGGTTATACTCAGGAGCATCCCATAACTGGATGGGATGTCAACAACAAGAATTGTTAGTTTTAACCTTTTATTAGGATGAGCTGGAAGAGAGACCTAAGCATCTTTGATCTATCCCACTAATGGGATCTACTTGGAACCCATTGCATATTATTTGCCAAATTTTTTTGTCAAAGGAAGGTCTAAAGCCTTTGCCACAGAGGTTGGCATTATGTTATCTGAGGTGTCTAAGTCTATAATACAATTGATCAATTTGTACCCATGTATGAACAAAGAAACATAGAAGGGCTCTAATTTGGTAGGATAATGAGAGATTTGAGGGGTTTCTACATGATACATAGGCTCCTCATCTATGGACAAGTCATCCCCTAATTTGGTAGAGATTTCAGAAGAAGATATAGTATTTACTTGTTGAGTTTCATTGACGGGGGTAGAGCCTTTTACATAATTAATCAACTTATCCAATTCCTTGGGATTGAGCTTTAAATCATTAGCTAGAGAATTTTGAATCTTCAAAGACTTACAAAAATCAACTATATCAAAAATAGGTTCAAGCTCTGACCTTTTTAATATCTTTACTTCTGGCATTAGGGGTCCTTGAAATTTATGGCCACCACCAGCTTGATTCATTAGTTCTTTTTCTTTCCTGATGGGCATTGAAGTAGGAGATTGAGTTGGATTCCTACCGCTATGTTGATTTGTAGTAAACACAGAACAAGAAGGATCTTCAAGAGTAAGAATAACATCACCACCTCTGTCATAATCTAATTCGTATTCCAAGTAGTAACTCATAGAGTCTCCAGGTTCTTCTAAGGCTCCTTCATCTGTAGGTATCTCTACTATGGTTTTCTTATTAGCTTCCATTTGATGGTATCTTACCATCTCAGGGAAAGAGGAACCATCATAGTCATCATTCAGGTGAAAAATACACATATTGGCTCTATTTGTAGTTGGGCCTTCAATTGAGAGCCTTTTTTATCCTAGGGAAAGATTAGATTTCTTACCAAAGGTACCTCCACCTTGATTAGGATATCTACGAGGGACATCCTGATATGGTGTTGCAAGTTTAGGTAATTGTCTTTTCATTTGGATCATGGCATTAACTAATCTCTGGATAACAGGGTCAATGGAACCAGAAGTAGACGCCTGACTATTAGGGATTTGTACCTCTCTTTTCCATTTTCCTATAGTTATCATATCATCCTCAAGTTTCATTTCCAGAGCTTGGGCAGCTCCTAAATTTGATACTCTCCCACATCTCAAGTGAAAAATTGATATCAGGAGGCATGGCATTCATAAAGAAGCCTTTTCTATTATCATCATTGGGATGATGTACATTGTGTATTTGATATAGAATTTTGTTGAACTTGGCAATGAATTCTCTCATTGTCTCATGCATCTCCTTTTTTAACTAAGAGACTTATAACATCAAAGAGTGCTCATCATCCACCACTTTGAAGTGAGCTTCAAAGGTTGTTTTTATAGAATTCCAAGTTCTGATAGAACCATTATGAAGATGGTGGAAGCAATTTGTAGTGGCTTCAGTCAATGTATGAACAAAAAAATGAATGGCCACATCTTTAGTTGCCACGATGATAACCCCACATGCAGTGTTAAATGCATTAAGGTTATGTTTTGGGGAGACCTTGTCATCACCGTTGAATTTAGGAAGGACCTCTCTAGCTACTTTAGGCAAGGCTTGTATGTTAAATTTGGTTAGGTCAAGGGGACCAACTTGGGATCCCCAAGGTTGGTTTTGAGCCTTGTTGGGTAGAATGATATTTAGGGGCTGCGTATTA
Organism: Chamaecyparis obtusa; assembly: GCA_027943335.1. Taxonomy (NCBI): domain Eukaryota; kingdom Viridiplantae; phylum Streptophyta; class Pinopsida; order Cupressales; family Cupressaceae; genus Chamaecyparis; species Chamaecyparis obtusa. The sequence continues at coordinate 491,915 of BSBK01001907.1, forward strand.
AAATGGGATGGGACTAATGTGCCAAATAGAGTGATATCTTGAAAAATAGCAGTAGATGGTGATAACTTGGTAGGTGAAGAAGGTCTACTTATAGTATTAACCCTCCTTCTCACAGGAATATCAAGGGTAAATTTCAGCCATTTTAAAACCTCAAAATCTTCATCAATTAAACCTTTAGCTCTATCTCCCCTCATGTATCTTTTCTTAGCCAGCTTACTAGTTGTGATAATTCAAGGTACTTAGATTAATCTTTGGTCTTAGGGTCTTTGGACTACCTTGTCTACCACACCAACTTCTTGAGCTATAGGAAGGCCTCTTAACCATTCACCAATCTCCTCTTCTTCAATTACTAGCCAAACTTGCTGGTACTGATGATTGCTCATTCTTAAATTCTACGCTACAGCATTGAGATCTACAATAATGTCTTCTTGAGTGTCTAAGAAATGCAAATTAGGCTATAAAACTAGGGGAATTTATTTTTAACCATGTATCACATCAACAAGAAACACCATGATTAATCATTAAACAAAATATGTTCAAACTCTGGTCTACTTTGTATCAAACTCACTAGCAGAGTCACCAAAAATCTGTTAGTGAATAGATTTATCTTTTTCAAATTTCTAAAAATAATTAACTCGTTACCCAAATGAAAAGAAAATTTTATCACTATCAGAATGAGGTAGTTATTCACAACTACACTTTTTGCATTGAAGGTGCAACTTCCTTCTAAAATAATATAACTTTTTTCTCCTTTATTAAAAAAAGAGTGATTGTGCAGTATAATTTTTACCAAAAAGTATGAAAGGATAGATAATATTCCATCACAAAACTATAAAAGAATATCACATATTAAGATCAACATAATCTAAAAGCCAACTAACTAACCATTCATAAAGCTATCAAGAAGATCAATTTCCATATTTGAAACATAAGAATAAGAAAAGAAAATACTGCAAGAATTCAACAATGCATCTACATATTTGTTTGCATACAACTAATTTTGACTAAAATCAAAACATATGCCTAATCCAACTGAATTATTAGAAAAGTCACAAAATTCATCTTATAAAACCAACTATTATTACATTCAACACTATCTGATATTAAAGTATATGAAATAACATACTTCAACAAAGTAATTAAAGTACCGTATATTTTTCAAAAGCTAGACAATCAACCCTTCCAAAGTCAAGTGAATCAAAATTTTATAGCCTCATAGGGCTAAAACCCTTTTTGAAACTAACTCCAAATAGAGTCAAAGAAAACTACCCATCCCCTTTTTCTAGGAACTATTAACTAACTAGGCCCTTAAATGATTCAACTGAAAAACTATCTTAAGAAATTTTAATTATTTAGGAAATGGTTGAATGATCTAGAGCTGTCTTGATTGATTGTTCTGCTCTCCATTCCTTAAAAGTATCCGCAAAAGGGGTTACTAGTTGTTGACTAGGCAAGCCAAGTGTTTTAATTCTCTCGATCCAGACATCTCTTCCCCTTTGGATTTCTTATATCTTCTATTTATGCATTCTTAAATGGTCATTTCCCATTATTAAAAGAGAATCAATCCATCCAACTATAATGAAATATTTGATATGGATATCTTTAGCACTCTTATGGTGGCTAAACTTCTTTTCAAACAACTTCTAACCTATTCTGCTTTGTGGTCAGGATTGGGCACATTATCCATTACTTGCAAGTCAATTGCCTTGAGTTTATTTTCCATTATCTCATGGATGCATTTTAATTCTTTCAACAATTTGGTAAAGACTTCAATAATTTCCTCAAAGATATCATTTCTCCAACTTATGTTGATCTTCAAATAAAATAGAGAATTCTCACTCAACCTTGGCATAGGTCTTTCCTTCAAAAATTTATCAAGATCATAAACCATGATTTCGTCAATCCTAGAAACCAATTCCTCCCATTATTTCTTTTCACTCTCTCAAGAAGCAATTTCAAGTTCTAATCCTTTAGTAATCCTAGATTCATCTTCAAAAGATTTACTAAAATTGGCCTAATATTCAATAGCTTCCTTAGTAATGGTGTTAATCCACTCACTGAATTGTTTAGCTATAGATCTTTCCCTTTGAATCTGGTCTAAACACTTTTTATTCTCTGGAGACTTAATATCAATGCTCAGGGGCATCTCATCTAGGGGTTGCGGAGTTGGGCTTTGGATACCTTGTATATATTGGGACATTTTCCTTAGGGATTGTTTGAGTTCCTATTTATCCCTTGCATCCTTCCATATCCTATGAGTAATTTTACTACTTCTTGATTCAAAAACCTTCACATCTTCTGCTCTTGTGGCATGTCCCAGATTAGTTTTCTCTATTTTGAAATCCTGCAGAGTCACTTCCTTGTCAGGTTTATCTATAGTAGGAGTAAAAAAATTCACCATCTAGTGACCCATCTCTTCATCTAGATCTAGAAGTTCCTTTGTCTTTGGCCTTTTTCTTTTATGCATCTTTCCTAGGTACTTACTAACCATGTTGCTAACTGGGGTGGAAACAGGAATAATGCTCTACTTCTTATTTATTGACAGACCAAGCCAATTTGGTGCCTTAGTACTGCCCTTTACTGGAGGGGTCTGGTAATCTAATGGACTCCCTAGTGTCAGAGATCCTTACACTTTTGTTTCTACTGCTACCTAGTTTTCTTCAAAAGTTGAAATATTCTAAGAAGTGTCCATGGCTAGTTTGGACTGCTCTGAATTTTCCTTTTCTGTTGGTTCTAAATCAATTATAATACAAGAAGGTTTGGGAGATTTGGGCTTCTTCTTACTCTAGGAACAAGTGACTCTAACAGATGGCTGAATAGTCACTTGTTCTCATTTCTCTAGAAGAGGCTCCGGTTTAGGTTCAATTTTACCTACAGGGAGTAATGTTTCAACTATGTTAGTGCAAATAGGTGGAGAATGAACTTCTGGAGGTGATGAAGCTTTTCTTTCCACTTCAAGTTTATTCACAACTACCTTTTCCCTTTTCTTGTTAGCAAGCCAACATTTTTTCCTCTTAATTACATTGTGTCCTGAGTCTTATATCTTCTTCTTCTTGCTTACTCCAGTCAATTTCAGGAATGGGCACACACCCAAAAATTTCAGCATATTTTGGATCCAAAACATCTTCATCATCCCCTTCCACTCCTTTGGTGTCCATAGAAATTTTCAGTCTGATAATTTGGTTAAGCATGAACTTTGACCATAACCTTTTTCTAACCTCAAATTCATCAATGCAATCTGCCCAATTGTCTTCTAACTGAGGCTAGTGAAGAAAAGTAGCATCCACTCTAAAATGATGAGAGATAAAACCTTTATCATAAAAGTAGTTTCTAGTCTTGTAGGGCTTGAGATTCATCAAGTTCAATTTTGTTTCTAGTGCAGAAGTGTCACACATCATCTTACATTTATAGTGACTAAGTTCAATTGGAAATAGGCAACCAGGGCCTCTCTTGAGCCTATATTTTATCTTGACCTAAACTAGTTGCCTACATACTTCGACTAGAATATATTTATTCAGATAGTATCTGGGAAACTTTAATGGTTCTCCGCTAAAAATTCCAACTCTTAAGTAGGTGAATTTGGGAAATTGGATGTAGAAACTCTCGTAAGCCTTTATCAATTCCATGGCATCTTCTGACATTCTATAATTTTCTTTACCCTTTAATTAAAAGACTAGTTTGGCTAGAAAAATCTCCTAGACTCTTCTAAAATTTTCTAAACCCCTCTTCTGATGTAGCACAGGGTAATACTCAAAGATTTTCATATCTTCATTCCATGATTTGTGAGGTAACCCCTCCCAGTCTCTGCAACATGCCCAAATGTAGAACAGGTATGAAGACATGTGAAAATTGGTTGTCTCCATTGATTGAGAAAAGCCCTCATGTAGCCTCCCAGCAATAACTTCTGCCTAATCAGCCAACTTGGCATCATCCAAAATAGCTTGTATGAAAGTGTACATCCAGTGTTCCCATAAAATATCTTGGGGATTTCCTTTTACCCTATTTAAAAGACTTACTATGTCTGCCACATTCTTCATTAAATGATCTTTCTTAAGAGGTCTCGACAGATGAGAACCACCTTTCTTAGGTTTTGTCAACCAATAACGAGCAATAATACTATTATAATCCTTCCTATTTTTGTTGAACTCAGCCATTCCTTTATTGATCACCCAATCTCCATATGTTTCTACTTTAGGAATCCTAAAAGTGGCTAAAACCACTTGTCTCTTGATGTAAACCAAAGCTTCTCAAAAAGGATTGTTAATACACCTATTCATCTTATTATATCTATTCTGGCACTCTATCACTAGCTCTAGGCAAGGAACAACTTCAGGGAAACCCATGGCTTCTAGCAAGTCACTCTCATCGATTTTACACTAGTACATTTGACCTCATTTTTCTACCAAAATTTTTGACCATCAATTATAAAGGTTTAGGTTGGTTGGATTATAGAAGGAAAACTTTCTTTTTTTTTAATCCATGCTCGTGTTGGTCAAAAGTTCAACCAATACCATGTAGGTCAAAATTTCAACCAACATGGGCATAACTTCAAAAAGAAAAAAGATTTCATATCTCATTTCATTATTTGGTTTTAACTTAGAGCGTGTGAACGAGGAGTGCCTGTGAGGGTTTTAACTATTATTTGGTGAGAGTTTTAGGAGGACCGCCTGCAATCTAGGGTTGCCACTATTATTTGGTGCAAAAGGAGGACCACATGTGGGTTGCTACTATTATTTGGTGTAAAAGGAGGACCTCCTGTAGGTTTCCACTTTTATTTGGTGTAAAAGGAGGACCGCATGCGGGTTGCCACTGTTATTTGGTGTAAAAGGAGGACCACCTATGGGTTGCCACTGTTATTTGGTGTAAAAGGAGGACCACCTGCGAAGGTTGCCACTATTATTTTATTGTAAAAGGAGGACCACATGTGAGGGTTGCCATTGTTATTTGGTGTAAAAGGAGGACCACCTGTAAGGATTTCCTTACTCTGCATTTTCTAGCATTGTTTTATGCTTCTATGCTATTGGTACTTGATGGTTATCTACTTAGGGCCCGTGAGAAATGTGCCAGGGCATCATGTATTGTGTATTTGTTGGCACATTTTTTATCACTGTATAAGTGTTTGATATTTTGATCTTTGTTTATATACATTTGATTCAAACTTAGTGACTCAGCAAAAACTTACAAAACCCTAAATTTCTAAATGTTAAACCTGAAGCACAAAAAAAAGCCCCCCATTTTTTTTCAAATAACTTTAAAACCTAAAGTAGACTATGGGTTGATGTGAGAATTTCACAGCACAATTAGAGGAATCTCTTGTGAGAATCCTCCAAGATGGGTCTAAGAAGACTACATCGTAGGAAAAATCCATTGAGAAGCCTTTCCAATTAATAAAGCCTTTCCTCACCTTCTTCGATGACCGCTCTTAATTACTTTGGTTCTACCAAATCAAAAGCAAGGATGAAGTGTTTCTGACATTCAAAAATTTCAAATGTCTTTGATCAGGAAAGGGAAGAAAGTATCTCAACAAAGAGTTTCAACAATTCTTTATGAATCACTGGATCATGTTACAATGTAAAATCTGATACATTTCACAATTTAATAATGAGAGGAAAATACAATCAAATTTGTTTCTATAGGATTCCTACATAAAAAATCCCCAAATTGTCATCTAAACCCTCCTTAAACTAGGGCCTACTCAATGTATGCCTTCTAAACCCAATATCAACCAAAAAAATGTTGTTTCACCATATATCCAACATATACTAACTATTTCAACCATAAAAAGGTACCTTCCTTATGGTAGATTATCTACTGCAATACATTAGCCTCCAATTTTGGTGTTCCTTCAACCAATATGCATATAGTGATCACCAAAATTCAACACTCCTCTAAAATTTAAGATTATTTTTATATCATATATGTTACAACATGATCATTACATGAGTACCAATTCTTTACATCCATGTAATGATCATGGGATCATCATGAAACTCAAAACAGTTAAGGAAAAACTCAGATTTAATACGATGTTAGCAACTTCAGAGAAAAAAGGTCTACAATAGTTTCTGAAATCATGAAAATTGCTTCCATTGACACTTATTAATGTTCATTAACCATTCAAGAACTATGAAATATAGAAAATCAAACTACCATAAGGAAATTCTCATAAATTGGTTACTTTTATTGTTTCCAAACAACACAGTTTGTACAAAATGCTTCCTCCTCTGTATTGTTCTTTCCTTATGCCTTGACCAGGCTATATAAGGTGTATGAAAATTTTCCAACCAATTCCAATCAGTTCCCTTTGTTTACAAATGCATTTAAGCCTTTCAACAAGCTTTCCCTTCTAATTGACACTAGCTGTTAGGATTTAAATATTTCAATTTTTTAAACTATATTCAAATAAACTCCTATAGACCTATAACTTTAGCATGGGTCATTTTGTGACCTTATTACATCATCAAAATCTCTAAAATCCTATCTAACCAACCTATGCATCATGTTTTCCTATTACATGAATTTGGTCATATGGTCCTTACCAGGACCATCAGGATATTTTCCAATATTTACTAGAAGAAAGCACAATGCCATTATGTAAATAGCTAGATGCATAATTCATGTCAAGTATGTGGATGTTAAGTTCCAAGGAGAAGTGGCTGCCTATTTTATACACATCATCAACTAAATAGTAAATAGTGACTTGAGTTCTCAAAGGGTGTACTCCATATGAAGGTTTGATGAAAGAAAAGTCAAATATTTCTCATCTCTTAGTGTTCGGATCTGATGCCTAGGCATACATTCCTTATAAAATTCATCACAAGATAGCATCTAAGTTGGATGTGCATTCCATCAAATAGAATGATGATTCCAAGGACTATCATTTATATAATTGTTCATCTAAGTAATCTTTATAAAGAGAGATGTCTTCCATGATAATATCTCTCTTATACTTCCACCAGGCCACTTCCAGATTTGCTTTCACCTAAGAATTCTTACACTTATGTGACTTTTTCCCTATTCCATCCCTTTCTTTCAATAGATGCTCCTACCACTCAGCTTTTATCATCTTTCCCTATACTCCCAGTTATGTAGATGGCATCTACAATACCCAATTTGTACTTCCAAAAGATGTTTACTCTAGCAAAGATTCTTGAGACGATCAATGAGACAAATCTACAGTCCACCACATTCCATAAGATCAAGTGATTGGGAAGCATTTGTCTGGCATTTTTTTATGCTTCTATGCTATTGGTACTTGTTGGTTACCTACTTAGGGCCTGTGAGCAATGTGCCAGGGCATCATGTATTGTGTATTTGTTGGCACATTTTTTATCACTGTATAAGTGTTTGAGATTTTGATCTCTGTTTATATACATGGCTGCTATTACATTCATGAGGTACTTATTATGTTCTTCACATTACATGAAGCTAGGGAATCTTTATGTAATTATTCCACTTTCTAGTTTACACATAATTTTATCTTTTTCCAGGAAAAATTTGTTTAACTTATGATCACATTATTGAAAATTTATCTGCATCATCACACCTCTGAAAATTGATCTAATGGACTGGTAGCATGCTAAATATAAGTAAAAGTGCTTATTCATATGTTCACTAATACCTTCAAGTTACAATGAAACATCTTCCAACTCTTTTATCTTCTCATTAGATGCTTGTTTCTGTCCAAAAAAAATCATTACTTCTAAACTATCCCAACTTGGTCTTTATACATATAGACCATGTGAAAAACATGCTTTTAAGGTGCTTGTCTTATTAGGATGGCATTGGAGAAAATAAAGGGCATCTATGCCATATTTTTATATCTTTTAAGAGTGCACCCTCACGAATGCCTCTAATATCTTACTCATTACTGACCATTCATCAAACATCTTGACCTATGAAGAATCTTATTTCTATGACACTGTCACCAACATTACACTTCATGAAGTCTACAAAGTAATGTATTTGTTATCTCAAAATTGCCTAGTATGATACATATCACATTCCTCTCAAAAGAACCTATGGAATTGCCACTTGTTTGGCATTCTTACACTTATGAATCTTAATTTGAACCTCTCCTTGTAACCATTATCCTTTGAATTGACCTGCAACATTATTTATGTTCTTTGCATAGTGACATAAGAGCATGCATATCATCTATATTTGACCATCTCCTTGCATATCTCATGATATTTTATTATCTTTATTGCTTGCATACTCTTTCATTGTGAAATCCATTCCTCATAGTGCTCACTGACATAAGGTCTCATGACTGTGGTATCACTTCATGTTGATCATGCCACATTTTTTTATGAATTTCTACTCATTCTTTGGGATGTCTTCTTTTGCTTAATGAATCTATTTATAAGATAACTAACTACCCTTGCATTCCACTTGTACTTAAGAATAACCTTGTCACATTTTCTTAAGTCTTTTATATATTCACAAGACTGCTCTAACCCATATGAAGACTGTCATCTATGCTTCTTTTACCGACTTCCCTAAAAAAAAAATGAAAGTCTTATGATTTTTTATAATAACTTCTATCACAAGATTACTGGAGATTGAAAATGATAAATTCAGTATTTCATTGTGACAATATGTATGTTCCTTTCTGTGGAAATTATAATTACCGAATGAGAATACAAAATAATGCTCCCATAGAGCCAAATCTGTCATGTAAATCTCTGCAAGTAATATTCTGACTATTATATTGAAAAATGTTTATTTTTATGGTTGATATGGATCCAAATGATTGCTAGGGTATGGTTTTGCATGTCATTAGATTTATGAATAGTTTTGTGTAGGTTTGAAAGCATTTTTGGGTCCTCTGGATGTGACTGTCCTTGTATAGTCAAGGTATACACCAGTCAGATTAGATAGATGCAAAGATTGGATTTAAGATTGTTTCCTTTTCATGTATAATGAGTATGTTAGAATGGTTTTTTTTAATTAATTTGAATCCATTCATGAGTGTCTAAGGGTGTAGAGGAAGTTGGTGTGTTGAAACACAACCAACAATGACTGTTCCTACACAGTGCACCAATGAAATACCATGAGGACAGGATAATGAGATAGTACTTAATGTTTTCCATGAATGGAAGGGAGTTGTGAAGGATGGATTTTCATTATGTTATGTGTTTCAAATTTTCTTGAATGCAAGGTAGATAGTGAAGTGGAAGAACATTCTCAGATTGCTTGGATAGCCCAGTTTAAGGGTCACTAGAATTGGGGACAGTCAAGGTCTGGATGATTGGTCCATTGGAGGACCATATTTCTTTGCATAGAAGACCACTTTATGACCAAGATATGGTGTTAGATCCATTTTTGGGGTCTAAGAAGGTGTGGAAGGGTGTGTTTGAGAAGACCCTAGGTTATTAAGCCTTAAAAGGAGGGTTTTGTGAATGAGACTTTAAAAATTGTTAGTGGTCCTTGAAAATGTGAAAATATTTGGTTTTGGAGGGTATTTAGACTCTATATATGATAGAGAAGTCCTGGTTGAGTGTGGATTTGGGTGTTGCTTTGGAAAAGGAGGCCTAATGGAGGGCTAGTCACATAGCACTAGTCCTAGTATGAGTAGTTGGTCCAAAGAAAAAATATTTAATTTTCTAGTATGTTGTATAACCCTAAAAAGGGTATCCAAATATGTGATTATCTTCTTGAGTCTTTTGGGAAAGTCTAGCAAGAACCTTGTGAAATCAGTCTAGAAGGCTACTAGGAAACTAGGCTCATCATGAGTGTGTACCCATGTGTGGATAAAGGATCTAGAATTGATCCTAGAATCCATTATTGTGTGGATTAGAGTGTTGAAGACCTTTTTTTTGGTTGTTGGCTGCATAGCTCTACATCACTGGGGATTTGATTGACATGACTAGCAAAAATAGCTTTGTTAAAATATCTATTCCTCTTGTGTGGGAATTATATTCTTTGTACACTGCTGACCTAAAAGTGAGTGTGAACACTTCCCCTTTTATATGGAGAAGGATATTGGTTTTGTGGCCAGCACCCTCAGTTGTGAAGGAATTTTTTTTCCTTGTGTAGGCTATGAAAGTAATTTGGGTTTTCTTCTTTATTAAACATCTAGGGTACAATCAGTTTAATAGTAGTTTGACATAAGATATATAAGGCTAATTAGTTTATCATAGGGATAGAGATAATTTAATTTTAACTTTGGTTGTGTTAACAAAACTATGTTGACTTTATTTTGTAGTTGTTTAACATGAGAGTTTGTAGATTAATAGGAGTTCACGGATACTAGTGTGCCATAGTTACCCATCTATAACTAGTGAGATGAACATAACTCATGTACCTCATGCTAGCATGCTTGGATACCTTTTATACACTATGTTTCATTAGACTAGACATTATCCAAATAGTGATTATTTATATAAAGTGCTATAACACACAAGCAGTCCTCCTTTTACACCAATTAATAATAGTCATAACCCTCACAGGCGGTTGGATATTGTCTAGTCTAATCCAAGCACACTAGCATGAGGTACATGAGTTATGTTCATCTCACTAGATATAGATGGGTATTAATGCTCAATTGAATGATACATTCCCATAAAAATGTGAACTCCTATTAATCTACAAATTCTCATGTTAAACAACTACAAAATAAAGTCAACATAGTTCCTTTAACACAACCAAAGTTAAAATTAAATTATTTGAAAAAGGGTTTGTCTTTTGAGTTAATTGGTTTATGAAAATAATCACAAGTCCATTTGCTACTAGGTCTAGCTCCCAGTATTGCTTGGTCAAATCTACATGTTTTTCACTTGTGCATATACCTTCTCTGATCAACTCTAATATGCATAGGTGATGAACATTCATATTTTCCTAAGTAGTACTTTGAGCTTTCTTGCAACACATGTACTATTGTGTAAAATCATCACAAGTCCATTTGTTGTAGAAAAGCTCACAATACACATGTCTGCATGTCTGCATGTTTTTCACCTATTCGTATACCAAATGATGAATGTTCAATTGTTGCAATGGCAAAGCATTAGAACCATCCATATAGGACCTTCATTATTTATGTTCATCCACTAATGTATGTTTGTATTCATTTATATTCTTTTGAAAGTTGGATATTAGTGACCATATAGGACCATTCTTGATGTTTTTGGGTCATTTGATGAAAAGATGTAAATAGGGACATCAATAATAAAATAGGAATATCTTAATCTTTATGAGCTCAAATTCAAAACAGTAAGTGTATTATTTTATTATTTTATCATCTAGCTTTCTTACTTATCCTTTAAAATGTAGATTCAAATATACTCCATGCCATAGCATTAATGTATAGATGATGCAGATTTGTGTACCTCTTTGTTTTGATGTAGCTTACTCACTACATGCAATGGGGCCTCCTTGGGGCTGCCAACCATGTTTTGATGTTATGATCTTTACTTGAAATCCATGATGTACTCCTCCCTTAATATATAGATTTGATTTTTTTCTCCTCTGATTTGATGTTGATGTATGCCCCTTCCATTGCTTACTCATGCTTGCTCATGACTGCCTTGTGCTGATTGGCATGGTGTGTGACTATTCTGGGTGCATCATTTTGATAAGATGTCACATCAACACTAGATGAAACAACAACATCTGGTGTTGTTGTTGCACTATTTGAATGATGTAGTCAGAATAGTGACTCACCAGGTGTTCATGTAGACATAAATGTAGCCATTTACTTTCTACAACATTCTTCTGAGTGCACATGTCTTGTAGCATGGTTTTTCTTTTAGAAGTGTATGGATCATTGGTGACTGTCTTAATGAGCCCTTACAAAACAAGTACAAAATGTCAAAATATAGTGAAGGGAGGCTTCTAATCATCCCATGTTACATGAAATTTATAAATATTGGCGCTAGAAGACACAAGGTTCAATTTCAGTTTTGAAAGTATTGAAGTTGACTAATTCTAGCTCGGGTATAGTTAAATTGTCCATTGATTGCAAACATTTTTTAAGTACTTGAATCTACAATAGAACAATAGTGGTGAATCTATGATTATTATAATCATATGATTATATGTTATAATATTCACGTAATAAATGTAGTAACGATGGTGCGGTGCAGTATTGATATAGGCTCGATGGCTCTTGTCAATCTACCAAACTATCAATGTGGTGGTGGGCAGTGTGTGTTGAAGACTTCACGGACATAGAGTAAATCATGGACGACAATTTTGGTGCTACCCAAATAGAAAAAATGTTGCTAATGTGTATATATTTAATTTTTCTAATGTAAATACTATTCATTATATTATAAGAACTAATGTAGATTGGGCATCACAGGGAAATAATGGTTACGGATACTTTAGTTGGGTCGATGACAACTCTTCTGCATCTATTTTCCCATCTCCACTTATCCGCGATGAAGGATTTGAGTGAAAAATGTGTTAGGCTAGGGAAAATGCTGAAATTATATTTTTACGATGCCTTCTCTATATTGTAATTGCATATCTTTGTTGCGACCATATGCAGAGATGAGCTTAGGAATTAGTCAGTTTAGTATTTTCATATTGTAACTAATATTTTAATATAGATATGGCATGACTTCTCTTTGTCTCAAGTGCACATATATATGGTTTACATCTTTTTTTACAATAATTCTTCATGTTTATGGCTCAGGTGAACCCCAATCTTCTATCAATCACATGATTTAATGTATAGTGTTTTCTTGGTTATTCCATTTGTTCCTTGACCTTTGAAGGCCATTTGGTAATTTCAACTACACCTAAGGATCCATTAGTGACCCTGGTGCTCTTCACGACTCTTGCCTTTGACCTTGGTGCTCCTGCACCAACTGCTAGAATGAAGGAAGATTTGACATAAAATATATGAAGGCTACTTAGTTTATCTTAGGGATAGAGAGAATTTAATTTTAACTTTGGTTGTGTTAAAGGAACTATGTTGACTTTATTTTGTAGTTGTTTAACATGAGAGTTTGTAGATTAATAGGAGTTCACATTTTTATGGGAGCGTATCATTCAATTGAGCATTAATGCCCATCTATATCTAGTGAGATGAACATAACTCATGTACCTCATGCTAGTGTGCTTGGATACCTTGTATACACTATTTTGCATTAGACTAGACATTATCTAAATAGTGAGTATTTATATAAAGTGCTTGAAGATCAAAGGCCCAAGTGTAGAATGCTGAAATTATATAAAGTGTTTGAAGATCAAAGGCCCAAGTCCAGAATTGCCAAATTATCCAAAACTAGACATTATCCAAATAGTGAGTATTTATATAAAGTGCTATAACACATAGGCAGTCCTCCTTTTACACCAATTAATAACAGTGACAACCCTCACAGGTGGTTGGATAATGTCTAGTCTAATCCAAGCACACTAGCATTAGGTACATGAGTTAGAGAGAGAGAGAGAGAGAGGGGGGGGGCGGAATGACGGGGATATTGATGCTCCACTTAGCTGTTACCTTAGGAAAATGAGAAAGAAACCAAAAAAGAAATGATTGTAATTAACATTTTTTTCTAATGAAAGAACATTGTCTTCGTGGATGTAATTTTGTACTAGTAAATGTTGATGAAAAATGTGTTAGTGAATTATTCATGAATTTTGAGTTAGTAAAAAATTCATTAACACATCATTCATCAACATTTACTAGTACAAAATTACATCCATTGAGACAACGTTCTTTCATTAGCAAAAAATGTTAATTACAATCATTTCTTTTTTGGTTTCTTGCTCATTTTTCTAAGATAACGGCTAAGCGAAGCATCAATATCCTCCTCTCTCTCTCTCTCTCTCTCCTACGGGTCCTTTGGCACGTATTAAACAGAATAGAATTTTCAGCATATTATTATCATTCTATTTATTTGTTGTACATGCCATTGGTTCAGTTTTGTAAATTTTTTTGTGTTAAATGCATTTAAAATAAAGGTCTAATTCTATAGACTGTTGATGCAGAGCCCTCTACTATCACCTTAAATAGGCCAACTCAACTTGAGGATTCAACAAGAAACTTAGAATCAACTCAAGGAATCAGTCCTACTCAAAGATCAAATAGAGTTCTCTGACTTTGTAAGTCACTCCCACAACCATTCCACACAAGTTCACCTTCCCACTTCCTTTTTCCAATCTCTCATTGCACCAAGTTCAGTTTTGTAATTTATTTTTTCTTCTAAACATGTCATTGGTTTAGTTTTGTAATTTTTTTTCAAGAACAATCTGGCCAAGGGCCAGATCAATACTGCTCACAATCTCATTGCCAAAGTGGCCAAAGACTATGTTAGGCTGATAAAATATGGGGATTCTCTTTACTACTGCAAATCTTTGAAGGTTGCTGCACTTGGACGGATGTGTACCATTGTTAAGAGAATTGGACCGAGTTTGGCTTACCTCGAACAAATGAGGCAAGAGTTATGTGGGTACCCTAATGTTGGAACGAGTTCTTATTTTAGTTTGTAATAAGATTGATTTGCAACCACTAGAGACACTACCGGAGGAAGATGCAAAATTGGTTGCAGAGATGAGATTTGACGCTGGGAAAAATATGGGTGGGTTCTTTGGGAATCAAGAGGGGGGGATGATGGCGTGCTACTCTCTATGAGTGCTTTGAAGGAAGAAGGGGTGATTGTGGTGAAGAATGTGGCATGCGAGAGGTTGTTGGAGCAGAGAGTGGAAATTAAGATGAAGTCAAAGAAGATCAGTAGTTGTCTCAATAAGATTCATGTTGCAATGCCCAAGCTGTGAGATGGGAAAGAGATGGGAATGAGTGTGGACACCTGAAGATAAATATCTAGACTAATCATCAATTGGGATGCCGTTGGTGATTATTCTAGATATTTATCTTCATTCATTTTTTTTAAACATTCAATATTTGGTTGAAATTTTGACTAACCATAGTCGATGGTTCGATTAACCTACATTGAAACTCTGACCTAGTTTGGTCTAATAATCAACCATTTTGTGTCGAACTGTGGTGTCGTGGGTTTGGCATCCTGGTCAGAGTGGCCAAATATTTCAACCAATATTGGTCTATATTGTGATGCAATTTGGTTGAAATATGACCATTGTCATTTTCGCATCCTTGTCGGACAGGCCAAGGCATTTTGACAAACTTTAGTCAAATTTTTGACTAATATACTACCACTTGCCAATGTCTTTTTCGACCAAGATTGGTGTCGAGCATTCTATGATTGAAGAGATATGTTGATATTTCGACGACAAAAATAGTGACCAATCAGTTGGTCGAGTATTCAACCCATTTGGGTAGAAACTTCAACCAATACTCTGTCGAAAAAAGGTGCAAAATGTACTAGTGTTAGTAGCCATGGAACCAGCTTCTACAATTTTAAACCTACTTTTTATCTCTTCAATACTTTCCCCTACTAGAGCGATGTCTCCAATTATGAGAAGGATACTAACTATGGGGGAAGGCTTAATCTCTCTAGATATTTTTATCTTGGTAGAAGACATAATTTAAAAATGGGAAAACTTCTATAGAGAATAAAAATTGCAAAAACTCTGAACAATTAACTGCTTATAACAGGTAAGTTTTCTTTGATTTAAGAAAATGCTAGCAGGGCCTAACTTGAAACTTACCTTTGTTGTGCACACAGCTTCTGAAAAGACTAGATTTTACCTCAATGCTATTTAGCTCTTCTGTGATAGAGAAAAGGGTGCTTCCAGCTATATAATGAAAGAAAGAAAAGACTAATGTGTGTTTCCTTTAACTTCATGGAGGCTCATTTATAGAAACTTATTTTCATAATAATAGTGCCTGCCAATTTTAATGAAAATAACTACTCGTGCATATTTATTTTATTATGTGTCACCTATTAGCAATTTGGCTAAGGTATGTACATAGATGTTGTCATTATGGCAACATATGTTCCCTATGAAGATCGCATAAGCTAGAAAGTAAGCATGGAAGATCGCAGACTAAAATTGTCTAAGTATGAAATAGTGTTTTTGACAGACAATGAAAATCCTGCTACACTGAAGCACCTGAACCCATGGTTGTGTGAATGCAAGCATCATCAGGAGCAAGAGTAGAAGTAGTCTCAATAGGAGGAGATGAAATGGAAGGCTCAAGAGCTTGATCATGAGTGAGAATACCCAAGTTCAAGTAGCCAAAACTCTCCTCAAAATCTGAATCATCATTATAATCATCATATGCTAAAGACTCATTGTCTGAAGAATCACTGTCATCAAGAGGAACAAAATCTTCAAAGGAGTACAACCGAGAAGAGTGATCCACTATCCCAATAGCAATAACTGCTCCACTCTCCAAGTCCTTAATGAAAACTAAATCAGGTGTAAATTCCACAATCTTCTTTGTAGCACCATTTGTGATTTGATAAAAAGAAAGAAGGTTATTGGTCAAGTGTGGAACACACAACACATCATTGAAGTGTCCATCCCTAACATCAATACTTCCTTTCCCAATCACATTCATGTAAGTGTGATTGCCCATCAAAATATGTGGGCCTTTGGGAGGCTCAAATGATGAAAACATGGACTGTGAAGAAGCCATATGATGAGAAGCCCCTAAATCTAGAAGCCATCTACCTGAATCAGGACTTGAAGAAGCATACAAAGCTTGTCCTTTTTGAGTGACAAATGTGTGACCCTTTCCTTTATCTTTTTCTGAATTTGGTGAAGAAGAGGTTGAGGTAGACATCCTAGAAGGCAATTTGATGTTGCTCTTGGCAAGAAGATTCTTCAATTCATCAATGTCCTTCTTATAACAAAAGTGTTCTTCATGTCCATCCTTTTTTCAATATGCACAAAACCGCTTCTCCTTCTTTGAAGATTCACCCTTTGGAGGTGATGTAGAAGTGTCATGTTGTGTGGAAGTTGATGTTGTGCCTTCTTGTTGAGACTTAGACTTCCAATTCTTCTTCTTCTTTTGACTTTGATTGCCTTGACTCTCATGATTAGCCACCAATGCCTTGGAAGTTGAAGACTTGAGAATTCCCATACTTATCAACTTTTCTTGTTCTAAGACCAACATTTTTTAAAATGACTCAAATGAAGGCTTAATGAAGGCACTACCCATGGTCAACTTGTGAGTATTGTAACTTGAAACAAAAGCTCCATATTTAGGAGGAAGATGTTTCAACAAGTGACTAACCAACTTCGCATCCTTTATGGGATTACCACAATCATCAAGTTGTGCTCTATAGTCATTGATTTTGTTGAGATAATCTTGGAATGTGTCAAAGTTCCTAGGCTCTATTTTGAGGAGATCAGTCTCAATTGTGAATCCCATTTCCTCATCCACTTTACCAAACAATTCTTCAAGTTTATCCCAAGCATCTTTAGCATCTTTTATGGTTTTGATGTGATACATGACAGCTGCAGAAATATTCTCTCTCAAGACTCCTAAAGCTTTATAATTTTTGTATGACCATTTAGTTATTGTAGTAGTATCATCATCAGTGGGTTTTTTAATTGTACCATCCACATAAGGATTTAAACCTTGAGTCATTAACTTGCTCCATACATTATCTTTCCATGCAGCATAGTTATGTGGAGTTAATTTTGCAATAAAACCCATGATGAAAAATGAAAAGAGCACAAAAAAGAGAGACACCAGCACACAAGACACCCCCCCCCCCAATTCACTCCATCAAAGAACCCCCCCCCAAAATGATGATTTTGGCACTTTATAACTAGTGCATGTACAATTGCCACTTGACAAAATGGATCAAAGTGGACTTTTGATTTTGATGTTTACAACTACAAAAATGAAGCTACAACAGACTCAAGAAGATAGGACAGAAGATCCCTTAAGGATCTAATCAATTTACAACTACCACAATAGGCCAAAAAAGACCATATTCTGAAAGTACTATGTCTACAAAAAATTTCTC
This sequence comes from Chamaecyparis obtusa, assembly GCA_027943335.1. NCBI lineage: Eukaryota > Viridiplantae > Streptophyta > Pinopsida > Cupressales > Cupressaceae > Chamaecyparis > Chamaecyparis obtusa. The sequence continues at coordinate 509,773 of BSBK01001907.1, forward strand.
AAAACTGATACCAAATCTGGAAAGTAGACAAAAAATTATGCACTTTCAAAAAAAATTGCACCTGAAAATGTGTCTGTATTAGCCCGTACGAAGCCTCTGAAGTTGCAAAAATAGGGATCAGACAGGTATAGTCACAAAAGACTACAATTTTGACAAAATCTATGATCCAAAACTAGAAAATAATAGCACCACTAAAAAGATCATGAAATTTTAGCCAAAATCAAAAAAAAATTCACTCAATTTGGAGTCCGAATGACCAAGTTATGGCCTCCCAAAGTCGAACTGCCAAATCAAAACTGCAAATGGTGAGGGCTGGAAAATTTTGAAGAACACTGAGGTCACCTATTTTACTGGGTTAAATTTGACATTCAAATGACTGTCATCATAGTGTATAAATGCCCAATTTTGACGGTCAAATGGACGTCAAACTTAAGCTAACAAAATGTTGATGCAATCAGGGGCATAAAATTGATGTCTTACAGACCATCACCACCAAAGAAAAATGCCCCGTTTGATGTCCAAACAAGCATCAAATTTAACTTTATGGAACTTGTGAAAAATGCAAAAAAAATAAAATTAAATACCCATTTTATTGCCTGCCACGTGGCTATTTTTGGTTGGCTAGGGCTGGTTGACGTGTATGTCCGTGTGGCAGAGGTCATTGGTGCCCGTGGTGGCCAGAGACTGAGCAGTGTGAGGAGGTCAGCATGTTTCCCATAGCCGGTGGAGTGGAGCCCGCGGTGTTTCCCTTAGCCGGCGGAGCGGAGCCCACGGTGTCTCCCTAAGTCTGCAGTCTAAAGTGGCACTTCTGAGCTGGTGGAGGTGCCATGATCCACGGAGGGGTATCTCATAGAGAAGAGTGGAGGTGTTGAGGGTCTGATGCCCATAGAGGTGGTGGTGCTAGGGTTTGCAGCACCGCTGAGGCCCACGGTGGAGAGGAGCCCCGGGGTGGGAGCAGGTGCGGTGGGAGAGATCAGAGCGCGGGAGGTGCTTCACGGATGCCGAGAGTGGCAGCGCTTGCAGAGGTGGAGAGAAGCGGGGGCCAGTGTGGTGCTGCACCATGGGGTTTAGTCCCACATGGTATGTGCAATGGGCTTTTCAGCCCTTTATAACTAAAGGCACCCGCTACTAATTTAAACCAGCAAGTCAGGCTTTATGTTTGGTTTACCTTCGAGCTTGTGTTGCCTTGTTCTTTGCGCTTGTTGGGATCTTTGTTGCTTTGTGTTGGCATGGCTCATCCATATAGTAGACCTGATATAAAATGCAATATACAAGCCTAATAGGCCAAAAATTTTGCCATAGATCCGAAAACCAAATAATACCCAAAAAATTGCCCAATTCTGAAAATAGACAATATTACAGATCTGAAAATTAATAATTATTGCAGATCTAAAACAATTGATGGAAATTAAAAAAAAATTCAGATCTGAAATAAAATTTGAAAATAATTACCCAATTTTGCAGATCGGGCCTTAGAGGTCCGATTTGCAAAAAAATTTTGCCTCAGATTTGACTTTTGCCTAATATAGGCAAATTTATAGTCAAAATTTATGGAAACAGCCACCCGAATGCAATGGTGAGGTCCGATCTTGCTCAAAATGCTCCCACAAAATGCTGATCCTGGATTTGGTTCGTGGCTCTCCAAAAGTTGAAGCAATCAATCACTCTCCAATGGCTATGCAATGAAGACTCCTTTGGCTCTGATACCATGTAAGAATTTGCCTGAGGCAAAGAATGAATGCCAAGATCTAGAAGCTCAAGAGATAGCACAAAAGAGACAAAATATGATATGATCAACTAATCAAATAATGAATAGATAGATTGAATGAATGATTGAATTCATACAATGTAGGAGTGCCTAAATATATAGGCAATGCAAGATATCTAGAAGATATGCAAGTGATAAGATCACAACTAGACATGCTGGAATCACATGTCCACCAAAGGTGGATCATCCTCCATTGTATATGAAAGTATGTGAAGCATGTGCAACAATGAGAGGATGATAATGTGATAATAGCACTAAAGGTGGATCTCACACACAAAGAGGAATGAGAAGACAACTATGACCACCTAAAGTGGAGAATCTCCTAACCATGTGCTAAAATGAAATGCAAACTCCTAGGTATCTCAAAGACAACTAACTATGCAAATGCATTATCCTAAGTAAACTTAAGTAAGTGTAATTAGTAAATACTTAATTACACCAACACACCCGATACAGTTTGTTTCAGCGACGTTCACTAGAGCATGATCAGAGTTTGCGCAATTGAACAGAGACTCTATGGTGTCTAAGGATACCCCATCTTAGTGCACAAAAGAGTATGGACAAAGTTATGATTGTTTTACTAATGATAGGGTACAGTCGACAAAGCAGTTTTGAAGATAGAACTAGTAAATGAATTAAGGGATTATTTTTCTTGTCAAAATAATGACTTTATATTATAAAGAGATGACATCCTAGATGTTTACTCTTGGATAAAGATATGCAACCTGACAGGAGAAAGATATTATGTTTGTATCTTTTATAAATAAAGATGTACCGAACATACTTGAAATGTAACATGTAATATATGTAACTTGTGATAGCAGTGAAAGTTGTTGATGCGAAGTTGTAAGCAGTACCATATTGTAATCAGTAAACATTTGTATTACTTGTTTGGGCAGTGAGCTCATCTAGTAATCAAGTTTTGTATCTACAACTCCTAATAGGGTTGAGGCTTCTAACAAGGCCTATAGTCCCTTAACCAGGACTGATACACTCTATGATTGTAATAGGCTCCTAATAGGGTCAACATCCTTAACCAGATATCTTTTGATTAGTGGATCTTTGTGGGTACCATCCCCATTAGGGTTTTCCCTTGGCCAAGGTTTCCTCAAGAACATATAATGTGTTATGAGTTCTTTGTATTTACTATTATGTATGCTATTTAGTTTCTTATGCTTTAAAGTAATCTGTTATATCCATAAGTGGGAAAAAGTAAAAGTTTGTGAAATACTGATTCACCCCCCCTCTCAGTATTTCCTATTTCTAACAATTGGTATCAGAGCGGTAGGTCCTTGAAAGAGAAGTTTAACAACTTAAGGAGATCTATGGAAAATTTCAAGAAAGAAAGCCCTAAGTTTGATGGATTAAATTTTGACAGCTGGAAAGAAAAGATGAAGACACATCTCTTGTGTTTAGGACCAAGTTATTGGTTGATTACAAAGAATGAAAGGACTATAATTGAACAAGACAATCTTGAAACAAGTTCTAAAGATGAGGTAGATCTATTTATGTGTAACATACTTGCAAGAGAAGCACTTTTATCAGCACTTCCAAAGAATGAATACAGTTAGGTAAAAGGTTTAACTAAATCTCATGATATTTGGAAAGCTTTACATTCTACTTTTGAAGGTGATGAACATGCAAAGAAAGCTAGGTTACATAATTGGATTTGTGCATTTGAAGACATAAGAATGATGGAAGATGAATCGATTAGAAGCTATATTGGTAGGATGTTAGAAATTGTTGCAGGAATAAAATCTTGTGGAGGTGAAAAGACAGAGAATGAAGTAATGTGGAATATTTTGAGAACATTGACACCGGTATTCAGGCAGACTACATAGATGATTGAACAAGTGATACTTTGTACACCAAAATTTTCAAGAGAGACTCTTCTTGGAAGATTGGAAGTAGTAGAGATGAATTTGAGATTATCAGGAGAACTACCTAGAGTGGAGACAGCATTCAGTGCTCTTAGCATCAGACCTACTTTGTCTAGAAGTACAAGTGTGAATGGAGATTATGCCAGTAGTAGCAGATCCAAATCTGATGAAGATAAGAAGATTAAAGAAGGTATTGCATTACTTGTGAAAAGAGAACCAGATGGTAATAAAATCTTTAAATGTTGGACATGTCAAGAATATGGTCATTTTGCATCTAAGTGTCCTAAGAGAGTTAAAAGTATAGAAACAATTTTAAGCCTAGAAGATCTAAAGAATGTTATTATGCAAATGATGAAGAAATTGAAGTGGGAATTGAAAGACATTTGAGTGACAGTGATAATGATAACTTTGATGACATAGGATTTGAAGCAATTAAGGAAGAAAATTATGAATCTGATATTAAAGAAGAAAAAGCTTTAGTTTCCCAAGTTGAAAAGAAAGTTGATTGGATTATAGACAGTGGTTGTTCACATCATATGACTAGTGATAAAATAAAATTCATAAAGTTTAACAATTATGATGGAGGAGTTGTTAGAGTTGGTAACAATGCACCTTGTTTGATTAAAGGTATGGGATCTATTACTCTTGATGGAAAGACTAATGCTGATGATGTTTAATTTGTTGATGGATTGAAACATAATCTTTTGAGTGTTGGACAGTTAGTGGATAAGGGATATCAAGTTTGGTTTACTAAGAAAACTTGTGTGGTTAAGGATAAAGATGGAAATCTAATTACAACTAGATCTAGAACCAGAGGTAATGTATTTCAGTTGAACCCTACTGAGATGACATGCTTGATTACTAAGATTGATGACATTTGGCTATGGCATAGAAGGTTTTGTCATATAAACTTTGATAATATTGTGAAAGTAAGTTCTACATTTGTAGTAAGAGATTTACCTAAGATTATGAAGCCTACTAACATTATTTGCAAGGAATGTGTGATGGCTAAGTAGAAAAGGAGTTCATTTCCTAGCAAGAAGTTCACATCTACAGAAAAGTTGGAGATTGTTCATACAGACTTGAGTGGTCCTACTAGGACTAGAGGATTCTATAAAGAAAGGTATTTTATGATTCTTGTTGATGATTTTACAAGAATGATATGGATTGTATTTTTGAAAGAAAAATCTGAAGCATTTGATAAGTTTAAGGTCATGAAGAATAAAGTTGAGAATGAATCAGGAATGAGGATTAAATGTTTGAGATCTGATAGAGGTGGATAATTTACATCTAAAGAGTTTAACACTTTTTGTGAAGTAAATGGTATTAAGAGACAGTTATTAGCCCCTAGAACACTTGAACAAAATGGTATTGTAGAAAGAAGGAACAGATCAGTGACTGAAGCAGCTAGAGCTATGTTATTTGAAGGTGATTTGGAAAAGACATTTTGGAGAGAAGCAGTGAATACAATAGTATATACAATGAATAGAGTACAAATTAGAGCAGATACAGACAAGACACCTTATGAATTGTGGTTTGGACATGCACCCTCAGTTAAGTATTTTAGAATTTCTGGAAGCAAATGTTATATTAAGAGAGATGATTATATAGGAAAGTTTGATCATAGAAGTGATGAAGGAATTTTTCTTGGATATTCTTTGAAAAGAAAACAATATAGATGTTACAATAAGAGAACTAAAACTATTGTTGAAAGTGCAAATGTAAAAGTTGATGAGAAGTTTAAAATTTAGGAAAGAATGCTTGATTATGAATCTGATGAAGGAACTAACCCTCAGCCACCTTAAATAGATCCTCAAGCCACTTGAAACCCTATTAAGAACCAAAAGAAGAATTATACAAATAATGGGAGGTCAATATGAACAAGTGAAGACTGAAACTGAATAGGCAGTTGTGCAAGTGCTAGCAAACTTGGTAGTAGGAAAAGATAGCAAAGTTCAATCAGTTGCAGAACCAACAGAGAAATAGAGTTCAGAACAAGCAGAGGCAGCAGTAGAGGTAGTTGAAGCTGAAGATATTCCCTCTTCTTCTATAAACATTGGACAGAATCTATGGACATTGAAGGAACAAAAGTTACTTTAGATTCAGATGATGCGATACTCAACAGTTTGGATAACATTGTTGACAATTTGGTTTTGGGAGAGCAAGAAAAGAGTATTGAACTAGAGACTACTCGAACTGAAGTGAAAATGGAAACAGAGGCCCATACACCTATTGAACCACAAGAAGACATTAGTCTTACTCCTAAGACTAGAAAGGAGAAAGGAATAGGAACATTTTTTCAAGATTTGAGCAAGGAAGTTGATGACAATGATCAATTAGAGTTGATCACTTCTTTGAACAAAATTATCGGAAAGAACAAGAAAGTTAAGAATTTGGAAGGTAGTCTGAAAGATTTGACTGAGAAGGTACAAAGTGTTATATCTACAAAAGTCTTTGATTCAGATCCACTTGAAAGAGAAAAGGTGGTAATTAATTCTTTTGATGTTGAGTTCACTAATTTGACTAATATTGCTAAGGTTAAGGCTCAGGCAGCTTATGAAGCTGAGATGTTGCAAAATAGAAGTTAGAATATCAAAAATGACATTGACAGCCTTGACAGACACATTAAGAACTTAAGGAAACATCTTGAGACTAGAAAGTGTTTGTACATTCAGTGTACAAAATCTAAAAATATTTTAATTGAGGAAGAGAAGAAGATAAAAGAGAAGAAAGATGAAATTGTAGCAGAGACAAACTCTTTGGCCAGCCTAAACATAAAGATCAGTGCAGTTGAGAAAAAGATCAAAAAATTATGTGATAAGATAAGGACTTTGAATGATGAGAAGAACAAGAAAATTATCAGAATAAACATCTTGAGAGAGCATGTCTCAATCAAGTTGACTATAATAGAAGAGAAGCTAGATGAATGTCTTACTACTAAGATAGCATTTCAGAAGTTCAATTTTGAGTCCCTTCAAGCTTGTCAGATTGCAGCATACGGATTGAGTACTTTACTCAATGTAGTAGAATCAATAAAGAAGGCATGGGAGAAAGATTTTGAGACTTGGAAGATAGATTTTGCAGATTGTGTTGCAAGCCTACTGGCTTTGCAATAAGACAGTAAGGTAAAAGTTTTGACACAATTTTGTATATCCCTTTCCACCCTTTATTTTGTCATTGTTGTCAAAGGGGGAGAGATACTTAGAAAATTGTCTATATATGATAAGGAAGGATAGTCATAGGGGGAGTTCTATGGAGTATTATGAAGTTTTATAGATTATGTGTATATTTTGAGGAGATATAAGGATAGTATACTTATTTTATACTATGGCCACAATTTTGATACAAATTTTGAGATTTTGACTTGTACACTTAGCCAATTTTCTCATATGTTGCCACCAATGACAAAGGGGGAGATTGTTGGCAATTTGGATGAGGTATGTACATAGATGTTGTCATTATGGCAACATATGTTCCCTATGAAGATTGCATAAGCTGGAAAATAAATATGGAAGATCACAAACTAAAATTGTCTAAGTATGAAACAGTGTTTTTGACAGAGCACCCGATACAGTTTTTTTTGGTGACGTTCATTGGAGCATGATCAAAGTTTATGTAGTTGAACATAGACTCTATGGTGTCTAAGGATACCCCATCTCAATTTGAAAAAGATTATAGATAGTACGGACAAAGTTATGATTGTTTTACCGATGACAGAGTACAGCCGATAGAGCAGTTTTGAAGACAGAACTAGTAAATGAATTAAGGGACTATTTTGCTTGTCAAAATAATGACTTTATATTATAAAGAGATGACATCCTAGATGTTTACTCTTGGATAAAGATATTCAATCTGATAGGAGAAAGATATTATGTTTGTATCTTGTATAAATAAAGATGTACCGAACATACTTGAAATGTAACATGTAATATATGTAACTTGTGATAGCAGTGAAATTTGTTGATGCAAAGTTGTAAGCAGTACCATATTGTAATCAGTAAACATTTGTATTACTTTTTTGGGCAGTGAGCTCATCTGGTAATCAGGTTTTGTATCTACAACTCCTAACAGGGTTGAGGCTTCTAACAAGGCCTATAGTCCCTTAACCAAGATTGATACATTGTATGATTGTAATAGGCTCCTAACAGGGTCAACATCCTTAACTGGATATCTTTTGATTAGTGGATCTTTGTGGGTACCATCCCCACTAGGGTTTTCCCTTGGCCAGGGTTTCCTTGAGAACATATCATGTGTTATGAGTTCTTTACATTTACTGTTATGTATGCTATTTAGTTTCTTATGCTTTAAAGTAATCTATTATATCCATAAGTGGGCAAAAGTAAAAGTTTGTGAAATACTGATTCACCCCCCCTCTCAGTATTTCCTATTTCTAACATCACTTTGATCAATGATTATTTATTACTTTTCCCTTCAATCATTTCCTTTTGAGTGAGCAAAATATCTAGCACATGTCAACCCAATATTTTCATATCACACATTGGAACTTTGAACTCTGAACCATACAAAAAAGGTTTGAAGTTTGAAAATCAAAATACTTAAAAGCCCAAAAAAAGGTTTGACATGATTGGGACCCACTAGTGAAGAAGACAATCAATGGATTGAAATTTGAACTATTTAAAACCAAAGTTCAAGGTTCAAGGTTCAAGGAACATGACACACATGACATAGAAGACAAGACTGACACAACTTGAGACCATTGAAAAGAACACATCTACAATTGAACTTTGAACCCAAGAAAAATAAGGTTCAAGGTTCAATAAATTAAACACACATTTCACTAGAGGACTGAAACACTGGAAGCTTGTGTTTTTATACCAAAAGACTTTGAACTTTCAACTCAGAAAGCTAAAGTTCAAGTTCAAGGTTTAGGATTGCAACAACACTTTGCTAAAATGTCCTAGACTCAAAAAATTTAAGGGGAGATTTTTTTATAATGCATTCAACACACATCATATCAATGATAGCCTCATTAAGTTTTTCTTGATCTTCTTTTTTTAGGGTTCAATATCTTTTAATCTTAGGATAAATTAGTACTCCTCTTTCTCTTATTCCATTAGCAATTTCATCAATTGTTTTTGGTGTTTATTCATTACATCTCTAAATTGACTATTTTCTTGTTCGTCTGAATCAATGTCATCCTTATTTATGAGCATTCTTCTCTTCTTACCTTCTGGTAACTTGGTGGTATCTTGTGTACCTCTTTTCTTTTAATATGTTTCAGTCAGTGTAGGCTTTGTGATCTTAGCAACTCCTCTTCTTAGAGGTGAAGTGTTACCTATACTAGACCTTTTCCTTGCAAGTTTTGTTGTATCAACTTGTTTTCTTTTACATTTTTCTTCCTTCGATGGCTATGCCTGCTGCTCTTTATCTGATTTGGTTTCTTCTTCTTCTTTTCTGACCGATCTCTGCTCCTCAGTTTCTTCTTCAACTAACTTCTCTCTTTCTTCTTCTTCAACATCACCAAGTTGTTTCTTTAAGGTTCCAATCATTTTATGTGATTTAATTCCTATATTTTATCCAACTAATTCCATATAAATTTATTTCCTTCCTATATTTTCTCTACTAATTCCATTTTTATTCTTTTCTTGGATTATTCATATGTGTCAAACCTCATATCCCTTTTACTCTTGGCTCTAGTAGTAATGTCTCTATTAACCTAGCGGCTTGATCAATATCCAATTCTTACTCCATTAGTGGAAGCCATGCAATTCTCGGTTCAACTACCCTGAGAAGTGTAGTGTCGATGTCCACTAAGATGCATACAACATTCTTTTATTGTTTAACAATTTGAGTTGGGATCCTATATCTCTTATTTATTCTATCCTTAGATTTACTAAAATAATCATCCATAATTGGTTCAAAATTCTTGTTTAGACTATTAATCAATTCACTAATTTGAAGAGTGATGGGCTTGTCAACATCCCATCCTACATTACCAGTTGAGGGAAATGATTTATGCAAGTAGAAAAATATACATACCAATAACAATCCAAACTTGCATGTATTAGACTTTGCAACTTGAATTTTCCTCATATTCTCCTCCAATTGCCTCAGCATAAGTTCAACTAGGTCAAGTTGTAGACCTTTCTTCATGATCTTGTATGCAATATCTACTACGGTGGATGGAACATTGTTTGGTCTGTTGGGTTGAAATATTTTGTATGCAATCACATATGCTCCAAATCTGGTCTCAGGTTCATTAATGGTGTTTATATTCATTCCTTTGTCATCCCACTCATCTCCAATCAATTTATTGATCTCATTCTTTGGTGGATGCCTTAGGGATTTCGCTTTGTCACATACTAGATACCATGTAACCATATGAACCACATCCTTATTTATTTTCACTTTCTCATCTAACCACATTTTTCCATCATGAACTCAACTAAGAATGATCCTTATCCATTTGGTTTTGAACTCCTTCGGGAAATGCAATGTGTTTGTTAAACCTTTTACCTCCAAATGCTTGTGTTCATACTTCAACTTTCTATCCTTGTATAGTTCCTGATAGGTAGATTGGAGCTCGAAATTACCTAACTCATTTATCTTGTAGTGAAAAGAAGACCTAATGTCCTTAACTAGAAAAACCCTAGGTGTTATTGACAAGAATGCACCTTTGTCATCGATCTATGTTGCAATTTATAAATGTAACTTGTGATTGGGTTCTTCATATGATGAGTTCTTGATCAATGTAACTTTCCTTTCCTTTCCAGCCTTTGATTGAACATATTTCAATGTGGATGACATTGCTATCGATAAGTTAGGGTTTTGAGAAATCTATGTTCAAATCACTCGATTATTTTTCAAACCTTCCTGAATAACCTTCAATCACTCTGTAAAACTCACAAATCAATGTATTTGCTTGGAATCTGGTTTCTCACTCTTTGCCCTATTTTTCTCTGGTTCATCTCTTTGGATGTAATGTAAATAATGAACTAGTTCAATGTGTATTTATACCCAAAAACACTTTTTGGCATAAGTATGGTGCAATAAATGCCTTACCAACTCGGTCAATGAAAAATCACTCATTTTTCTCCATTTTATCCACATTAGATACTTCAGCTTGGTTTACACTACCATTTCTCAGTTGATATCATCTTTGATTACGCAACTCGACTATCTTTACCACTTTCGCTAACTGACAATCACGTACTTGGTCTAGCTTTACCGATTATGCTCACTTCAAGTTAATAACGTATAACAACCTAGTGCATCTTAATTCATGCTAATATGTTATTCATACAATAGATATAAGGAACTATTGTAAGGTATAACTGATTAAGATTTAGTTTCCATACTTGATTGTGACTTAAGTATAAGTGGTGAAATCACCTAATCCATAGGCTGAGGTGTCATTGACTATTGTGCTTGTTCCTCCATTTTCTTTTGTTTTTACTCTCCACATTTGTCTCATCTTCCTTCTGATTCCATCAATGGTATTTTCATTCATATCTTAATTTGGTTTTAGTGCCTAGTTTTTGCAGTCTCTACTTAAGTGACTGACTTTGTGATAGTGTAGACATGTCATTCTAGAATTCATCAAATTTCTTGATCTTCCTCTCCAGTGTAGTCTCATACAATTTGCATCTATATGACCATATCTTCCAAAGGTAGTAAAATTAACTCATGTGTTGTAATCTCAAGTATAAGAGTTACCTTGTCTTCTCAGTTGATATGTATTGTTTTTTCTCTTTAGTTTCCAAACTAGCTTTAGTTGTACCCAACATTCTTGTGACATATGACCATGCTTGTTGCAAAAATGACAATAACTATCCATGTAGTTCTTCTTAGGTGACTTTTTTGTCTTTGATCTACATTCAAATGCTTGATGTCCATATTTGTTGCAATTGTAGCAATAACCATCAAATTTAGGAATAGTATTGGGAGAACCTTTATCTTTACTTACTTAACTCATGTAGACATTTATTGTATGACTTGGTTTTCCACAATGATAGCATGAGAGCTTCTTAGGTTTTGGATCTACGTAGGCATTCCTTTTCTCTTCTTTATTTTATGATTCTCCTTTCTCATTATATTCTAATGATGTAGGGGCATCCAAGGTTTAGGTAGGGCATTCTGTGTCCTCGGTGAAACTGCATGGAGTGTTTGTGTTTTGGCCAGTTTTACTTGATTGTAGCCTTGACTAATGGTCTCAGTCATTGAAGGAAGCTTGGTTACTAAAGGAACTCAGTAGTCTCTAGCACTCAGTGAAATTTTTTCTTGGTCATGCCTGTGGTGCTCGGTCGACACTGTTGCTTGGCGATGTCTAGCGTGCTCGGTAATTTTACTGTCGCTCAATAGTTTTGACTTATCGACTGGAGTTTTGTGTGATTTGTTGAGCCAATTTGGTGAATTAATTGTTGGTAGCCATTTTCTTGGGCTGACATGTAGAATTAAATGTTTGTATACATTTGTAAGCTGACTTGTATGACATTTAATTATTTATTTTGGGGAGATAAGGGTTTCATCCAGTCGACTTGTGGCTGATGATTAGTATTTAAGGAGGGCTTAAATAGATGTTTAAGGGAAGAACTTGGTAGATTTAGAGAGCTAAGACATCAAAGCAGATATGAATGTTAGATGCATAGCTTGAGAGCAAAGTTGTGGAAAAGTTCTTGATGTTCTTGCAGATTAGATTATAATTTGATAGTCATTTGTAGCAGAGCTAGGGGTTTTCATACTTGGGAACAAGGAGATTTCTTGGAGGCTTGTGAGCTCAAGTTTAGATCTTCCTTAGGTTTTCCATCAGCTCCTGATTATCTTTAGATCTAGACTAGCTAAGATTGTATTGGATCTCATTGTGGATCTTGGAGAATTGTTTCACTTTGTAATTGGCCCTAACCCAGAAGGCCTTGCAGTCGGGCATGTTAATGCAAATTACTTGAAACATTTATGGTGTTGTCCATTATGTTGAGTATTCTGCTATGTAATTCTGTTGGCTACAAGGTGTGGACTATCCTTCATTGGATCCACCATCCTTGACTACATATAAGGTGGTATCAGAGAAAAAGTTTGTTCCTGTTGGAGTGAAGATTTGATCTTGTTGAAGTAGAAGCTTGACCTAGCAAGGTTGATCTTGTGAAGTTGATCTTATTAGAGCAGATATTGTGTGCAATCTGAATTACAGATCTGAAGCACTAAGGTTGTGAAATTGTGTCCTATTTTTTTACAAGATTGCAGGTTGAGATCTGGCTTGTTGCAACTTGGAAATTGTCACAAGGTGGTCAGTGAGGGTTTGTTGTAAAGGGTTTCTCTTATCTTTAATGATGCCTCTGAGGAGATTGGACCCTAGAGTTATTTTTGATCTTTGTGATACTATTGAATTCTAGATCACAAAGAAGGTTAAATTAGATTTCAAATCTGAGATGGAATTGATGAATAATGATATGGTCGCCGAGATCATGAGAATTTTTGCTAGTATACCTCAGAATGTTGGTACTGAGGATGGCTATGAAGAAGCTGCTAAATAATTTGAAACTATTGGATCTAGTGGTGATGACTGGAGGAATAGATCTAGTGAAGACAGGACTACTCAATTGCCTAGACCTCCTGCTTGGTTTAGTAATTACCGAATGGAAGTTTCTACTTTCTCTGGTACTTTGAAGCCCAACAATTTGATTGATTGGATTAGTGAACTTGAAGATTTCTTTGAGCTGGAAGAAATTAAAGATCCTCTTCAAGTGATATTGGCATAGATAAAGTTGAAAGGACATAATGCTCTTTGGTGGAAAGAACTATAGAGAGACCGAGAAGATGAAGGTGAAACAAAGATCAATTGGTGGAGATTTATGGTGACTAAGTTGAAAGCTAAGTTCATACCAGCTGACTATGAGCTTGACTTGTTTAAGAAGTTGCAGAATCTGAAATAGAAGGATTTGTCTGTTGAGGATTATACCGAGGAGCTCTACAAACTTACTATTCGATCTGGACATTGAGATCTTGGTAAGGAAAAGGTAGCTCAGTATGTGAATGGTCTAAGATTCAATATTCAAGATGAGATTGGTATGCTGAAGATTGATTCTATTGTAGATGCTTATCAGTATGCTCTGAAGGCAGAAGATAAGTTGAAGAGGAAACAACCGAGTAACTCACAAGGGAAGGAAAAGATTGATCACTCGGTGAAGGAGAAACCAACTAATGCAGAAGATGAATAGAAACCTATGGAACCAAAGAAGAAGGCAGGTAGAGTTATCTTTAAGGGTACTTGCTATAACTATGGAGAGGAAGGACACCATTCTTTTGAATGCACATAGATGAAGGTTGACTGACAAACTATTGTGATGAATGAGAACATTTAGAATGAACTTGAATTAGAGAACTTTACTTTGGCGAGCATTACTCAATACAAAGGATGAACCTTGTCAGAGGAGTACCTTGTGTAGCACCCGATGCAAGACTAAAGATAAACTCTATGATGTTATTTTTGATAGTGGTAGTACTGATAACCATGTTGGTGAGGACTTGGTTCAGAAACTTGGTTTGAAGTGAATGAAACATCCTTGTCCTTATAGGCTTGGTTGGTTACAAGATATTCATGCTTTGGAAGTTAGAGAACAATGCTTCATTGATGTTCAAATTGGCTAGTACAAGGATCTTGTGCTTTGTGACATTGTGAAGATGAATAGTTGTGATATATTGCTCAGTAGACCTTGGCAATATGATTGCAGAGCTATTTATGACTATGTAAGAAATGTATTTACTATTGAGAAGAATGAGTGGAAGTTTTCACTAATGCCTTTGATGGATACAATGCTTGATAAGAGAAGCCTGAGTATTGGTAGCCGAGTTGAGATTGCGGATCCTAAGAAAATGAATGATCAGTATGAAGAAATGACCTGTACATTGTCAAGAAAAGACTTGAAGAGACAGAGGAAACTTAAGTGGAAGACTTTGCAGAAGAAAAGGTGGGGGACTTGTATGTGAAGAACCAGTTCGGGATTTATGTGTTGAATCCTAAAAGATGTTCTTCTCACATATGAACATCTTTTGGAACCTGGGGTGTCTGATGCAGGGGCATCCAAGGTTTAGATAGGGGATTCTATGTCCTCAATGAAATTGCATGGAGTGTTTGTGTTTTGGTCAGTTTTACTCAGTTGCAGCCTTGATCGATGATCTCGGTCATTGAAGGAAGCTCGGTCACTGAAGGAACTCAGTAGTCTCTGGCACTTGGTGAAATTTTTTCTCGGTCATGCCTATAGTGCTCGGTCGATACTAGTGCTCGGTGATGCCTGGTGTGCTCGGTAATTTTACTATCACTCGGTAGTTCTAACTTACTGACTGGAGTTCTATGTGATTTATTGAGCTGACTTGGTGAATTAATTATTGGTAGCCATTGTCTTGGGCCAAGATGCAAAATTAAATGTTTGTATACATTTGTAAGCTGACTTGTATGGCATTTAATTATTTATTTTGGGGAGTTAAGGGTTTCATCCAGCTGACTTGTGGCTGATGATTGGTATTTAAGGAGGGCTTGGGTATATGTTTAAGGGCAGAACTTGGTAGATTCAGAGAGCTAAGACATCAGAGCAGATCTGAATGTCAGATGCATAGCTTGAGAGAAAAGTTGTGGAAAAGTTCTTGATGTTCTTGCAGATCAGATTGTAATCTGATAGTCATTTGTAGCAGAGCTAGGGGTTTGCATACTTGGGAATAAGGAGATTGCTTGGAGGCTTGCAAGCTCAAGTTTAGACCTACCTCAGGGTTTCCATCAACTCCTGATTGTCTTCAAAGTTGGACTAGCTAAGATTGTATTAGATCTCATTATGGATTTTGCAGAATTGTTTCACTTTGTAATTGGCCCTAATCTAGAAGGCCTTACAACTGGGCATGTTAATGAAAATTACTTGAAACATTTATGGTTTTGTCTATTATGTTGAGTATTCTGCTGTGTAATTCTATTGGTTGCAAGGTTTGGATTGTCCTTCATTGGATCCACCATCCTTGACTGCATAATCTAATCCAGTAGTGGTGGCTAGTCTCCTCTCACTCCTTAAGAATTCATCCATTATTTTGGTGCTTTCCTTAGCTTTCCTCATCAATTCATTGTTTTGTTGTTAAATAATTAATTCATTTTTCAGTCTTTCATTTTCTTCCTTTAATTCACCAATGTCTTCCAATTTCCTAGCAAGCTAATTGTTCACCCTGTTAACTTCTTGACTTATGATAACCATCTGATTAGCTATTTCGAAATGATGCTCGATCAGCCTTAGTATTTTAGATTATTTTTCTTCCAGTTTCTTAGTCATTTTTATTTTGTGTCAATACCCATGTTTCTCTCTTTTTCATCTTGTCTTGTACTATTCATAACTTCAATCATTCTCACCATTTGTGTTTCTTGTCCAATTTTTAGTTCTTTCAGTTGCTCGGTGAGGTATTGATTCTTTTCTAACAGATCTAAAATTGTTACTTTAGATGCATCAGGTACACTTCTAGATCATTTTTATAATTCCTCAATCTCTTCTTCCTAATATTGATTGTCATTTTTTTGAAGTTCTAATTCCTTCCTCTTTCTCAATGACTCCCTTAGCTTTTCCTTGATATTCTTAAGTTGTTCTAGGGTAATCTACAACTCCAATTTCTAATTTTTAATTATCTTGTCAAGCTTGTGCCTTTCCATCTCTATGGATCTTTCTTCTTTAGTGATTAAAATTCTTTAATAAGAGAACAAGCTTTGATACCAATTTTTGGGATTATGGAAAGGTGAGTTACTGAGAGGGGAGGGGTGAATCAGTAACCCTAAAAAATTTTATTCTTAATCCACAAGACAATATCGTTCATTAACTGACTTTCATATTCATAGTTACCATTCATTCATGAACATAACTTAAATGTAAATACATCTATACTATCAAATAATAATTCATGAAACTTCACACATTTGACACAAACATCTTGGTATCATAGAAACACTTATTAGAAGGTAAAAAATGCAGTGGGGATGAAACCCACAAAGCTTCACTACTGTAATAATAAAGTTTCATGTTAGGGCATACAATTTTGATCACTTCTAATGATCTTACCCTGTTAGGAGTAACATTTAAGACCTGTTAAGATATAACTTGTTAGAGGATTTTAGCAACATTCTTTAAGTGTGCACTCGATAAAGAGATTTTACAATGAGACAGTTAAGTCTACTCTGCTAAGAGATTCCTACTATAATTATTAGAAATTAATAGCATAAATGATCTAGTTGTTACAACTTACTTTACAGAATATCATATTTTCTTAGCCCTTAACTGAAATCACCTTTTTGTGATAGATATCAACAATGTCTCCTCAAACTACTACTCAATAGCCTCTATTCTACTTCTGATATAATTCTTCATATGTAGTCAATACTTAGCATCATAACCCTGGTCTGATATTTAGATGTTTTCTCTCATTACTATTATTTTTTGTCATCTTAACAATGATTAAATCATAATGATTTAGACCTAATTATGGTTATAGAAACATATAGAAAATATTTTATCAACAATCCATATGAATAACCTAATTCAAATCTCCATAGGGATCATCACCAATCCATTTGAAATCTGCAAGAAATATTTACCTCAATTTATGTAAACCATTTTCTAGATCGATATAAACCATTTGCCTTGTTTTCAGTGTCATTCAAAACTTTTATGTAAACCATGCATTTCTCAATAAATATTGTATCTCTTCCTTGGTAAAATACTAATGTTTAGCACTCAGGTATAATTGGTGTGCTTGGTAATCATGTGGCTCGGTGTAGATGCTCGGTCAAGTCTATGTTTGGTTAACATATCTCTCTCCTTATGCTCTTCTCAGTTACTCTACTTAGTTCTTTGACCAATTTTTTGGTTCTCTTTTCTTTACCAACTATATGTGTGGCACTAATGAAAACACTTAATGTAATTAGGTGTAACAAGGTTCATCATAATTCTCATCATGAGATGTTGAAACAGACTAGGCTATTGCACAATATTCTACTAAATGAGGGGATTGGTAGGCCATAACCAAGGTGTATCCTCAACAATATTCACAACATTTATTTGTAAAGTATTAGGAGTAGAATTATCTTTAGTATTATTTTTGGGGGGAAGCATAGGCTTTCCATCTTTCCATTGGGTGTTGTAAGGAAAGTTTTGTAACTTGTTCTTCCTATTAAAATTTTTGAGCTGAGGCTTGTCAGCATTATGACTTTTGTCATTTCTAAAATTAGGTTCCTTCAAATCTTTAAGGGAATTCAATACCTTATCAATCTTATCATTATTTGGTTTCCTATTTCCAATACCCTTATCAGTTTTCCTCCTATTTTTAGTCTTACCAGCAAACAACTTTGGATCATCCCTTTTACCTAACTTCCTAGATGCTCTTCTAATAATTTCAATGTTCATAGAAATTCTAAAAGCATCCCTAAGAGTCTGGGTATCATTATATTTCAATAAGTATTCCATTTTACCATCAAATGCATTAAAGTATGTGGTAAGGCAGACATTCTCATCCAATCTCATAGATTGAAATAATTTGTGCATACCCTTTTGGAATCTAATGTTGAAATCAAAAGTTGATTCATTCTAATTTTTCTTAATATTGTTGAAATCATTCAACATGAAACTAGCATTAGTCTTATCACCATATTTTTCCTTGAAACATTTCTCAAAATCATCCCAAGAATAGGTACTATCATTGGGAAGTCTTCTAAACCAATCTTTGGCATCCTCAATAAGAGATTGCACAAATAATTTCATAAAAACATCCTCATGCTCAACCTCATAGTCATTAAGCATATCAATGAATGATCTTAGATGTTCCTCACAACTTATGGCACTATTTCAAGTAAACTTGTTGGTCTTATCCCTCAATTTATTGGGGACTAGATTAGGATGTCCAAGGATACTAGTAAAGAAAATAATCCTATATCTCTCAAGATGAATAGGTCTTCTATTAAACTTCAAGTAAGTAGCCCCACTAGGGCATGCTATATCACCAACATTTCTACCCATACTTATATTTACCTATTGCCCAGATGTAGCATGGCTCATTCCGAAAGAAGAGAAAGAAATCTTACCACCATAAACACCAAAAATATTTGTTACAAAACCAAAAGAAACTCCATAAGAAATACCTTGTCAAAAGTTAGATGGCCCAGCAACACCAGCAAAGGAGGCCTTTAGAAATTGGATTTTTCATCTCATTTCTATAGTTGTTGCTTCATTTTCAACTTTCTCAAGTTCTTTGGCCATATATTCTCTCTCATTTTTTTCTAATTTTGTATTAATATTTGACACAAGAGGGGCTCCTTTTGAGATATAAATAGATTCATTGATTTGGACTCCCACAACCTTCTACTTTCCTATGTTATCGTCATGTGCCACAGGATTAGCTGAGGTGATTTTAGCTTTATTTTCCTTAGAAACTTCATAAGGGTGTACTTGTCTAATGACTGGACTCTCACCTTCAAACTCATCTTTCTTTTTCACAAAGCATTCTATCTCTTGGAACTTTGTTCTTAGGGCCCTTGAATCACCAAAAATGTCAAAATGTAGAGATCTAGGAAATACTTCTAACCTTTTTATCTTTTATTTTGACATTGTAATTATTTTGAGTAGATTATCTCTTTCCAAAAGAGAATTCATTGTATCCATCTTTCTTTCATCCTCCAATCACCTTTTCATAATATCTTTATTTTCATCTTCCCTCCTGAGAGCATCAAGTTCATTAAATAAATCATCGAGATCTTGCGTAGTTGCATCTGATTCTAATGTATCTCTTAGATCTATAAGATTTATTTCATTGTAAGGGTTCTAGGCCTGTAGATGTACATCATGTTGTGTGTTTGATGGGTTCCCACACTGGCTTATACCCCTTGATTGACTTAATCTATCTTTCCCAAAAGAAGTGTACCCAAGTGATTAAATACCCTTGTCTTGATATAGACTATCTCCTTGGAGAGGAGTATCAAAGAACTCATTAAAGTATCTAGTATTTTCAGACTCAGAACTCTTAGAGGAGGATTCATTTTCTTCAATTACTGGGTGTAACAAGTTACTCACCCTATCACCCTTAGATTACCATATAGGAGCATTTCTTGACTCACCACTTTTCTTGAGCCAACTCTTCTTAGTTCCCTGAGGTAACTTGGTATGTAGACTAACCTCTGGATGTTCCTTGGTGTAGGACCTAGTACTTTCTCTTTTGTTAGCCATTTTAGAATATATTGTAAAATCACTAGTTTTGAGTCACCACCTAGTAGGGGAAAGGAATGTATCTTATAGACAAACCTTGGGAATCTAAAAGAAATGAGGTTGGACAAAAGGACAACTAAGTTTATATCCCAATTAAAACAATAATAAAATCACCCCACACAACTCCACTCGTAGCACGAAAGACTAAATTATTGTATACTTCTTGAAAATTGTACCCAATACACACTGATTGGGTTGGTAACCTCATAATGCAAATTGATATAACTTTCTATGAAAAACCCAAAAGAAACCTTGTCTGACATATATTGTGTAGCCTTATGTACATTTACATAGTGGTCCCTGAAAAAGTCACCAATTTTTTGGATGACTTAGATGGGCTAACTCGACTGAATATTATGATTTGTAAAGTGAAACACTAGATATTCTACAATAGGTTTAACAATATTTTGTTATGTCTCTATCCCCAGTAGAGTTTTTGTTTTTTTGGCTTCTAATTTGATAGAATTTGAACCACCTTGAAAGTGAAGAAAATGTATTTAGGGTTTAGCTAGATCCCAAGATTAAAACAGTCAAACAGGAACAAGGACCAACTAACAAAGAAATTAAGCATTCTACACTTTGAAATCTGCAAAATTCAGGCAGGTAAACCTAGGATTAGACTTATTTACTTCCTAATATTATCTTTCCTTAATCCTTAATAAAGTAGATAAATGCCCATAAATATTCTCTTTCTTATGAAACTTAAGTGACACTTTGAGAGTTAATCACACTATCAACTCACTTATAAGATAAGAAGGGGCTTAACAATTCAAGACTGTAACTTAACATTTAGAAGATTTGATTTAGTATTTAAATTGAACTATGAAAGAAAAATGAAGATCAACTTGACTGAATTTTTTTATTAGTGCCTTATTCATTGGGTATATCTTAAACCTGTCCGCACTATGATTTATAATCTATCCATTCACCTTGAAAATGAAAATCAATTGATGCTTTAAACCCTATTCTTATGAAAAATCCTCACCTAACACTTTATAATTATGTCAAACTATACTAAGCAATTTATTGATCCCTTGAATCAAAAGCAAAGCATAATATGACATACAATTTTAAACAAATTGTAACTATGCTCTTGAGCTGTTTGTTCACAAGACACAAAAAAATATAGAATATCACAGGAGGAGACAAGACTTAAAGCAACAAATATTTTTTGAATCTTTGTATTAACTTCCCTGAAATTTATACATCATAGTATTTGACCAGACTCAAAAGAAACACACAATGACCAAAACACCATATATTTTATTAAGCTTCAGTACAAGCCCAATATACAAAATGACTCTTACATAGCCTTGACCGATGAAAAAGACTTCTACTCTCAAAAAAGAAAAACTAACTAAATATCTTTTGGTTCCTTTTCCCAGTCTTGGAAATAAATTTATAATCATGGATTTCAACAAGCTTCATACATGGTAAAATTGGAGTTGTCCACATCCAAACAACTTTAAAAAATAACTTTGGAAGTAGTTACAAAAGTGACAGCTCGCAGCCTAGATTCTTCAAAATCAGACTTGGTTAGCACCGTAGATGTATCCACAGTAGGTGAACCATAAAGATAAGATACCATATTTTGATAATTGACCTCCCTCTATTGGCTCTTCAATATTCTTTACCAGAATCTATCTCAACTACCTCTAGGTGGCAGGGCTTCAATCTCTCCAATGGTCTGCCAAACCATAATCTCCCTCTTTTGTTGGCCAAATCACTTCTCTAACTATGTCCAAGTCTTGGAGGTACTTGTTTCACTTTTCATACATGATAGCTTGTGATTCAACAAAAAAATTATTCATATCCATTTCTTGTTTGTATAGTTCATCAATAATTTCATAGAAATTTGAGACGTGTGCATCACCAACAAAGTAAGAAGCCACCTTGCTAGCATCCAAAATTTGGTTGAAAGAATCAACCCACTCCTACTAGTCCTTCAAGTGTTCCTCTATGTCCACAATATTAGGGATGTATCCTTCAGGATTCTTAGAAAATATATTTATTTTAGCCTGGATGCTTTGTAGTTTTCTAGTGAAAAATCCTCACAATTCCTTTACTAACAGCGGGTGCTTCCTTAATATCAATTATTTTGTCAAGAAAGTCTATCTTTTTTTCCACTAACATAATTAATCTTTCAAAGAATTGCAAGTAAGGACCTAGAGAATTAAATAATGGTGTTAATAAGGACAAGGCATTTGAACAATCATAATTTGTCCCCTGCAAATAAATGTAAGTACTATGTATAAGTTGGGATTTTCCCTTTAAAATGTCTATCCAATACAATAGCACCTTCTACAGGGTCTCCTTCTCAACAAATTTAATATCTACATGTTGATCAATATCCATTATTACTTGTTTAGTAGTAATTTTTGGAGCTATGCCCTCCTTATACTCAATTTGGACCCCAATATTAGATACTTCTTTGATTTCCCTGGACTGATTCTTTAGGGTACTTATTTTATCCCTTATCTCTTTTACAATCTCTTCCATGACATAATTCTTCTTCAGCTTCTCCTTAAACTTTTTTCTAGCTACAACATAGTCCCTGAATGAAGTGGCTAGCCTAGTCTCTAAATCTTCAACAAATGTTTTATTCATTGAGGATGCATGATTCAAGAGATTTTCTATCTCTGATCTAATAGTATCCTGCAACCTCCATATTAGTTATCTTCCTTATGTTATGTCCTTGATATCCACCAATCTGGTCTTGTTTGACTTAAGAGACACACACATACTACCAATGTTTTGGTGTCCATATTAAATCTAGACCCTCTTTGAAGTCCACCTGGGAAAAAATCCTCATAGGCTACAACTTTGTCCTATCTTTTTACTTGGTCAATTAAGAATGACGACTCCAAGTCCCATCTAGGAATCAGTAACCTACCACTACTCTTAACAAGGTCTCTAGCCTCCTCCATAATTAATATTATTTCACTACTGGGATCATAGGCTTGCAATTTCTCAATCAACTCCATGGTATTATCATTTGACTCTCTTGGTCTCAAAGACAATGTCAACTCATTTTGTTTTACGTTGAAGAGAAAAATCTTGAATTCACTAGACTTAATGAATTCATCATCACTCACAAATTCTTCAGCTTGGATGACCCTATCATCCAACTTGGCTGCAACTAATTCCAATTAATTTAGGACCTTCTCTCCCTCATCTTCCTATGAAGTTAGAAATTGTTTCCTTACATTAGTAAAGTAATGGCTTGTACCTGGAAGGATTTGTAGTACTTTTTGCCTTGCCTTCTTTGGCACACTCATTAATTTCTTCTTTGGCTGGCCCCTACTCTAATGTAGATGCTTCAACTATTTTTATTTTCTCAACAAATATTACATCAGTCTCAACCTCTTTAGGGTTTACCTTGTCCTCCTCCTTCTGCTCAAGGATGTCTAGCAGTTTTGACATGATATCTTCATAATTTTCTAGACACTTCCCAATCCTAGGCATGTATAAGACATTAGAGAAGAAACTAGTAAAAGTAGGGTCTTCCTATTTTAACTCTTCTTCTACCCTTACAATTTTTTCCCACTTCAGGGTTCTTTCTTCACAAATATCTTTATTAAGCGCATTTTTATTGATATCCTCTTCTTCCATGGGCTGATTTGGAACCAAATTATGGTTTCTCATTTCTCTCAGTTCTTCTCTAATGAATTCTTCAGGGTCATACATCCTTACATTAGCTTAAGGAAATCTAAAGTGTGTCATGAATTCATGGATCTAGTCCATAACATCCTTTCCTATGGAGAAATCTCCTATTTGGAACCTTCTTGGAAGAAATATTCCCTTATGTCTTTTTGGGCCTAGATGATCCCTATCCATCATGAAAATTTGCCACAAAAACTCAATTATTCCCAATCTTTCTGGGACATATTTGGGCAGTATGTGAGGAGGTTGTGGGCATGCATATACTCTAATGACATAAAAATTCTTAAAGATGAACATGTCGCCCCAGTTATACTGGATCTCATTATCAAATGCATGGGG
This sequence comes from Chamaecyparis obtusa, assembly GCA_027943335.1. Taxonomy (NCBI): domain Eukaryota; kingdom Viridiplantae; phylum Streptophyta; class Pinopsida; order Cupressales; family Cupressaceae; genus Chamaecyparis; species Chamaecyparis obtusa. The sequence goes on from BSBK01001907.1 coordinate 533,655, forward strand.
TCTAAGCAATTTTCTAATAATTAAGAGAAATATGTCCCTTTCAATACCTAACATGGTCATAACTGGAGGCATAAAATCACTATAAAAATCAATGGAGTTAAAGAAGTGGTAATTATTATTCCATAACTTGGTCTAGAGCTGAAGTGGAATAAACCCTCCTTCATTCTATGTCATTTTGATGATTTTTGGGTTGATATAGTCAATGTTGCAATACAAGAGCAAGTGCATCAACATGGAGTAGTGGGTGAAACTAAAATTGCTCAAATTAGTCTTTGTAGTCATTAGCTTGTGGTGCATCATGTTGATTATGTGGTCCACATAATCAAAATATTTGTTAGTGTACAAGTCTTGAATGTCAGTAACCATGACATATATATCTAGAGTCACTGTCAATCCTCTATCTAGTCCAATGACTTTGTCTAGACCATAGATGGTATATTGGAAATAGGGGAAGCAAAGGTCGATATCAATTGTGTCTGTCACTTTCTTCAGTAATAATTTTTCTTCCTTCTTCTCCCTAGGGATATGTTTCTTCATGACCCTTCCAATGTAGTATCATTTTTGTCTCTTGAACAAGGCTTCTTCTATTGCTAGGTCAATCTCTACACTAATAGGTCCCTAGAGGTCAAAATCTTGAATAAAAGTTTCTCTGTATAACATGCAGAGTAGAAATTTGTCTTTCTTATGGAAATATTGTGTTATAGGATTATAAGCTTCAATAAAAGCCTTCATCAATTCCACACCCACAAATACCTCTAACACTATCAACTTTCCCAAGTTCCTATCCCATGGGTCTAAAATAGGAGGGCCTCTCAATCCATTATTGTAGAAGAACATGAATAGCTTATACCCAGTAGTGTTTGGGCAAACAACATCTATGCATAATGCATATGGTTCCTTCTACTCATAAGCATTAGCTGATTGTAAATTTGAAGTTCCAAGAAACAACTTCATCCACTCCTCAACATATATGTTTGGCCTCTTTGTTCTCGACTACATGCTCTTTGTTGGTATTTTGATGACCTCAGGAGATCCTTGTTCTACCATCCTTTTGTATGCTATAATTTGAACTCTTTCTCAATAACTAATGGTTTCAACTCTCTCTGTCACTACAACTCTAAAAATTATGGATGCTCTATAAACAGTGAAACATCTAATGACTGGAATTATCTTTAATAAGAAATGCGCCACCTACTATACTAAATTTTCATCAAGAGCACACGCATGAAATTCCCTTTTTCATAAAAGTGTCCCTTCTGACTTAGATTTGGCGGCGAACAGAGAGAAAATCATTGACCTTTCATGCTAGCATGTTATTATTTTACCCATTAAGAACCCACAACCTATCATTTTTCCTTGTTGTAAAAAGGCTCATGTTATTTCAAAACTTAAGTCAGCTTGGTTCTAAAGTTAGGAAAACAATCAACTTGACCATGTCTCAACTTCACTACATGCATATTGGAACCCCTTGAAACCCTTCTGATGTTATGTCGATAGTTCTCTTAACACCTTCACAAGAGTAGAACCATGGAACAAACACTCAAACATTACCTTGTGAAGTCCCACACAAATCCTTTCTTAACCTCAAAACATCCTTTTCTTGTGACTTCTTAACCTTTCCAAAGTTATGCCTAACCGCTAGATGATCCTATGCAACTTTGTAACCACCACTGCAAATGTCCTTGAAACCTTTGCGAAGCTTTGAAAACCATTTTTCTCTTTAGTATTATGGCTTTAGAAATGAGTCTTGACAACATTAATTTGACCATTGATACATTTCACCATTCTTTGGCACTTTCCACATGGCATGCTACTTTCTCTTATCTTCAACACTTTCCAAAGTTACACACATAAAAAGTTGGGAACTCAGAACCCATTATCAATACAACCTTTTAACTATTGAGAAGTTAAAAAATAGCTAATCATGACTTCATAACATACCAGTAGTTAAATGCATTACCTCTTGCAAAGTTCTCCAAACCTCTAGGTGTAACTTTGGGGATTTTGATATTGAACAAAACTTGACATTGCGAATTTACGCATGACCTTTTTGAAAGATCGGGACTTTTTAACTAACCATGAAGACTGATGCTCCTAAGATTTTTTTTTTTTCATTAGTCATGAAAAATTCATAATGATTATTAAAGTGATGTGGTAATGAAGGAAAGACAAGTCGGTAAAGTACATACACTATTGAGTAAAAGGAAATAAAGGAACAAGTAATTTTAGGAAAGGCAAAGGAAGTTTCTAGTCATAGAGCATAGAATTCTATTGAGCTCCAATATCAACTGAACTGAGAGATGAGATAGTTATCAAACTAGAGGAAAACATGTTACCGAGCATGACAGGAAAACATAAGAAGAATCACTAGATACATTGAACCTGGACACTGAGCATAAAATGGTTTACAAATCTTGAGTAGATTGTATGGTAGAGCATTGGAAATTTAAACATGATGATTATACATGATTACAAGGTGAGATATGTGAATGACAATTAAGTATGAAATATTCATTGGAGGAGTAATCAATGCTAGCACCCCTTGAAGAAATGATTCTAGAATATTTCCATCACTTCTAGAATTGTATATAAATGGATCAGAATGTGAAGACCAGAGAGAGAGATAGAGAAAGAGCATAAGAGAAGATTGCATGTGTGAAGAAGAGATTGTAGAAAGAAGGTGATGAGAAAATAATCCACCAAGTATGGAGAAGTAAAGAGAAGAGAGTAATTATGATTTAGATTTGAATCTACTGAGTACTGAATTGTTATTATGAGAGGTACATAGTATGAGGTAATAAGTTATTGAGCATGTAGACTCTGAAAATCATAAGTAGATTCAAGTTTAATAGAAATTTTTTTGTTACTGATTAAAGAGTAATCAAAATTGTATAGTCTCTTAACCAATCAAATCCTAACAAGTCTTACATTGTAAATCCTTTAACTGGGTATAGTTCTTAGATTATAATTGTAAAATCCTTTAACAAGGTAGACTTAACTAGTCTTAAGACTCTTAACTGGGATAATAATCTTAACATGGTAAGCTATCAGAAATAGCTAATAGTGTATATCTAACTAAGAAAACTTTTTACAGCATTAGTAAGTTTTATGGGTGTCATTTCCACCGCAGTTTTTATAATGTAACAAGGATTTCTATGATACCAAAATGAATGTGTTATGAGTTATGTGTTATGTTTTATATGTTTTATGAGATGCGTGCAAAATTTATGGAATCAGTAAATGGTTAAGGAAGAAAGTCTAGATATTTTAAAAGTCTTTTACAGTATTGATTCACCCCTCCCCTTTCAATACTCACCTTTCTATACTTAATACAATAATTGGTATCAGAGCCTAGTCTCTTATTTAGAAGTCTAACCACTTGAGAGAAAAGATCTAAAGAGATGGAAAGTTATAGGTATGAAAGGATGATTGATAGCGTGAACATGGAATTGAAGATGGCTAGTGAGCAGATTGAGGAATTGAGTAAGAAATTGAAACATTCACTCATTAAGAGAAAGGAGCTAGCACAACAATTGAAAGATACATAAGATCAGGTTGAAGAACTTGAATAACTATTAGAAGGAAGTATGTTTGATGAATCTGAAGCTGTAATATCTAAATTGACTGTAAAGAATAAAAACCTAGCTCATCAGGTGAAAGTACTAAAGAGAGAACAACAAGCCCAATTGGTAAGGATGTGTGAAGTCCTAGAACAAAAAGGAAAAGCAAAAGATGACAAAAGAATGGTAGAGGATGAAAGAAGACAATTGGATACAAGGATGAATGATAAATATGGGGAAATACTTACGTTGACACAAATCCATTACAACTTGATAGACCAACTAGTAAGTGAAAATTAGGATGTTGCAAGGAAAATGGAAGAGATTGTTGAACTAAGATCCAAGAATGAACATCTGAAGAATGAATTGAAATTTGAGAAAGATGATAATTAATTCTTGAAAAGAAGTGAAGAAGAACTAAAGATATTGGATGAAAATCTAAGAGGTCAGAGAAAACTAAGAGATACTACTGGAATTGGATACAATGCAAACAACACTATCGATAAGGGTGAGTCATCCAAACAAACAGCCAACTGAGAAAATATTGCTAACCTACCGAAGATAAAGAAGCCTAAATGCTATCATTGTGGAAAACCAGGACACACAAAAAATTTCTATAAGAGAAAAAAAGGTAATCCAATGAGTAATCCTAAGTTTAATGGTCATTTCTACAATTTTAATAAGTATGGTCATAAGGCATTTGAATGTAGAGAAAGAGTTGCTAACAATCCAAGGAAGCCAAGCTTAAATGACTACTATAAAAATTGCAATAGATATGGTCACAAATATAAATAATGTAGGTCACAAAGAAATAATGAGAAATGGGTCCCTAACCGAAAAAATGCTACAAACAACCATCAAGGATCAACAATACCATGAGACTATATTACAAGAATCACTTGTACTGCATGTGGAATATTTGGTCAAATCGCTACAAATTTATTTAGGATGCAAGGTATGAATAATACAAGATCATGGAGAAACTCTAGAATGGCTTTTTTCCTCTGTCACAAGGTCGGTCACCTAGCCAAAGACTATAGGTACTGAGGTAAAACCCCAACCAAGGAACAATTGAATGAAAAAGCTCAAGTTAATATTGATGAGATAAGAGATTGGGTGAGTAGGACATGGAGAAGGAAGTCTCAAGCTGATGTAGCTAAACTAGGAACAACTGATGGCACTGCATCCTCTAGATCGGGTGCACCTATCTTTACTTAATCGGTAAAAAGGTATATAGGAGATAATAATCTAAATTCTATCTTAAATCAGTTCCTAGAATTAGTGTAAAGATCCATATTATCATATTAAGATACATTTGGATATAATTTGTGATGTTAACATCTCAAATTTTTATTTGTAAAGTGTGTAAGTTATTTTGTTCCATTCGATGAAAGGAAGTGTATTTTGGTTATTGATGAAATAGAATCAGTAGAGATCATTTAATGAATATAATATAGTCGTTAGAAACCCTAATCATAGAAAAACTATAAATAGATGTTTTGCTATTTCATTTTCACCTTACATGTTCACGAGCATTTGAAACATTTGACAGAGAAAAGACTACCGAGTGACTTCAAGAAATTGGTTGAGCATTCCAAGAAGTATAGAGTACATTCAAGATATTTTTGGCATCTCCCGAGATGTGTTAGAAAAATCTAATTACTATTCAAGTGAAACTCTATTTGTTTGAAGATCTTTTCTAAGATCCCAATGGCGCCAACAGTTCAAAATCTCACCATTGTTGAGAAGATTGACCCCATCAATCCTAAATACAAGTTGCCTCCCATCATTTCTACACAAATAGACAAGTCTAGTACCAAGTCATTGATTCTACCAAGGGTTATACTCATTGAAGATGTTTGCACCTTCATTCATTAAAAATTTGAAGACATCTTCCAAGATGAAATTGACACATCTTATAGGAATTTGTGCGTCAATGGGAATTTGAAAGATGACCACACGTATTTGAAAACCAAGGGTTTGGTCCATGCTATGCATATACCGACAAATTTCAAGAAAGAATGGATGATATTGGTTCTTAGTTGAGTACATGATCAGTTCATGTGGCTCAATGCACCAGTAAAGATCACCAAGGATGTATTGCACATTATCATGGGATTTCTAGTCGGTGATAGACTAAGGGCATATAAGAAAACTCACAAGAATAAGCTATGTGAGCTTACCCAATCCAAATGGGATGGTAGAGGCTTGAATTTTTCTATGGTTGATGAATCAGAGTTAAGATTCGCAAGAAACTTTATATCTTACCGAATGTTTCAGTCATCTTGGGTAGATAGTGTACCCTATGGAGTAGTTGAGATTGCTTACAAGATTGTAAAGAAGGATATGAAGATAGACTTATTCAAAATGCTACTAAAGCAATTAGATGAAAACATGAATACTATTAGGAAAGAAAAGTCCAATACATTGAAGTTTGGACCATTACTGGTAGGCATTTTCTTTTATTTTCAGAACTTATTTCCTACAATCGGTGAAGTAGTATGGAAAGAAGATAAACTGATTACCTACCAAATCAATGAATATATAAAAATAATAGGAGACAATTTTGATATGGTCATGACTACTTACTTTACTAAATTTCAATATAAGATGCATAAAAGGTTCATAATTCCACGTCAGTTAGAGGAATAGTATAAGGATGATTTATGTTTTCAAGTAGATATAGATACATGTATAGTAAGAGTTCTGGAGCCAAGAGCCATGTGGATGCCACCCATGGGATATGATATGAATATTGATGTTGCATCAATACAAATAAGAGGACTATTAGGGAAACCACTTGACAGGAGGTCAACTCGGTATGGCACTTATGAAGAAGTTAAAGAGAAAATCAAATTAGATATCTTGATACTTAAGGAAATAAGAAATACTAGAAGAATGATTAATAATTTGTCTAAGAATATAGGTATTCCTATTTAAGAGGTTTCTAAACCATCATAAGTTAAGCGGAAGGATGAAGAAAGAGACCCCTAGTCCAATCGGTGTTAGACCATCAATGAGGTCTTCCTCCACATTGAAAGAAAAGAAGAAAGATGAGATAGAACCAACCAAGAAAAAAACCTACATAAGAGAGAAAATTGCTACTAGAAGGCCTAGAAGGAAATTGAAACTATAGCAAGAGAGTGAAACTGAATCTGAGGACATTTCACAATTTAAAGTTGTATAAATTCAAGTACCAAAAGTGAAATATCTTGATGGATTACTCAAGACACTTAATAAATATGGAGGCTATTCAGGTTTGAAGCAACTGAAATATGAGAAGAGGAATGATGAAGTTAAATATAAAATAGAAGAGGCTATCATGCTCACTTTACAAAAATTCAGAACTACACTTGTAGAGGTAGCACCAAATATGGATGATGAGTTATATCAGAAGATTGATGCTAGATGGAAGTATGCTCTAGCTGTTGGCAATTTAGTTGAGTAGGATATCAAGTTGTTGTCATTATGGAAACATATAATCACTATGATGACCGCACTATAGTAGCAAGCATTTTTGTAAGAACGCAAGTAAAATTGTCTAAGTATAGCAACATTTTCCAATCTAAAAAGAGATAGTTTTGGTTAGCGATGTTCGCAAAAGTAGGTTCAGTGCATGCACACTTGAACATGGATAATTCTATGTATAATAAAGAAACATGTGAAAGTGCAAGTCTGTACAGCATGTACAGAAGGAGATATTGTAGAATTACAGAGACAGGGTCGTAGCCGACCTTAACAGAGCAAGAAGACAGAATAAGAATGATAGTTAAGGGATTATTTTATTTATCAAAATAATTACTTAACCATATAAGGGATGACATCCTAGATGTTAACCCTTAGGCAGCATAAATTAGTTTTTGTATTTAGGAAAGCATTTATGCTTGGTAAAGCCGACTGTAAAGTTATTATTCTTAATAACTGGTATATATGTAAAAAGCATGTAATGCGAAGAAAATAGATTGATGTAATAAGATATTATAATGCTATGATGTGAAGTTGTATTTTGTAAAATAAAAGCAAGCAGACTTTGTATATGAAAGTGAAGAGCCAAGAGAACTAAATCAGAATAGGAAATCTATTCAGCAACAATGAAAGGTTATGTACTTTACCTTTTCTACTCATATATCATTGTATTTTACATGTTTGGGTAGTGAGCTCATCTTGTAAACATTCTATTTTGTAATACCAACTCTTAGCTAGGTTGAGGCTTCTAACAAGGCCTAGAGTCCTTTAATCGGGATAGAGACACTATATGCATGTAATAGACTCCTGACAAGGTCATCATCCTTAACCAGATACTTTTGATTAGTGGATCAGTTGTGGGTATCATTCTCACCAGGTTTTTCCCTTGGTTAGGGTTTCCTCGAGAATAAACATGGTGTTATGAGCTCATTTTCTTTATTTTTATGCATGTTATTTAGTTTACTTTGTTTTGCAAGCTTCAAGTTAATTTGTTATATCCATAATTGGGAAAAAGTAAAATTTTGTAGAATACTGATTCACCCCCCGCTCTCAGTATTCCCTATTTCTAACAATTGGTATCAGAGCTTAGTTACTCGAAAGAAATTTATTCAGAGAAATCCTAGCAGATTGAGTAAGATCTCTATGGATATGGATCAATTGTAGAATAACCTTGAAGAAGCTCTTGATTAGATTGATATACTTACTGAAGAAAGAGATACTCTAAAGGGGAAATATGATGATGCAAAGAACTTCATTGAGAAACTAAAAGAAAAAGTGGAAGAACTAGAATCAAAGAAAGAACCTACAATTCAAATTGAAGATTGTGATGAAATTTCAAATCTGAAGAAAGAAAATGAGATCCTTAATGATGAGTTAAAGATTGTAGATCTGAAGTTAAGTTTGAAAGATGGAAATACCAAGAATGAATCAAATCTAAAATCTAAAATGAAGATCTAAAGTCTAAACTTTGTAAAGTGACATCTGAACTTGAGAAAACCAAATTACAGTATGCTAAACTTGAGAAGTACAATACAATTATGAAAGGTGAATTGACTCAGTCTAAACAACATCTTGAGAAACTATATTCCACCAGTGATAATATTGATGAACAAATATCTTATCAAAAACCATACTATGATACAACTGATCTTGGATTTAATTCATATAAGACAAGTGAAGAATGCAAGGAACCAGATCTGAAAACCTCTGAAAATAAAGATGAAAAAAAATCTGATGAAGCTAACAAATCTGAAGACATACCTAATCCACCTAAAGAAGATGAACCACCTAAAGATATGCGAAGAGAATTCAAAGGTAGATGTTTTGGATGTAATACTTTTGGACATATGAAGAAAGATTGCACAGGTAAGCAATTCAAACCTCTCCATGGTTATTGTTATAATTGTCATGGTTTTGGACATAGAGCTATTGATTGTAAGAAACCTAGATCTAATGATAACAATAGTAGTAGTAGAATTTTTAGAGATACTAACCATGAAAATAAGAGACCTATTGAAGATATGAACAAGAGAAATGGAGTTGTGTGTTATAGTTGCAACAAGATTGGACATATTGCTAGAAATTACAGATCATAAATCAGTCAAACAGGACCAAGATATGGAAACAATGGAGTAGTTTGTCAGATATGCAACAAATTTGGTCACACAATAAGATTTTGTAGAATGAACAACATAAGAAACCCTAATCCTAGAAGTTATACAAGAAGAAATGACAACACAAATAACAGTCAGAAAGAATGATGTAGTAACTCAGAAGAAGTTAAGTTTTTTAAAGCCACAGATCAAGAAAGCACACTCAGTACACAAGGTAATCAGATAGGTGAAGTATCTGATAGTAAGTGTGAATCTTTTCCTAACCCATCTCAAAGCACTTGAAGTAATTAATTCATAAAGAATGTATTAGAGTAAGACATTAGGATAGTTTAAAAGTTAGATTAGATTGAATTGAGTCTTACGAAGTTAATGTAAGGTAGTACATGATATAATGATCCTTTGGTTAAGATCACGTGAGCTAATATGAATGTATGTGAGTACATGAAAAGAATGAAGTTTTGTAGGAAAACAAGGACAACTTTTTGGAAAGAAGCGGCAAAGGAATTGAATGCAATGTCAGAATCTTGAAAGATTGAAAGGATAAAAGCTTAAGATTGGTATTATTTGATCATTCAAGTGACTACAAGTGATAAGAAGAGAAATACAGTGGAGATTAAGAGCAATTTGTAGGATTTGAAGAAGGATTTCATGCCAGATCTATGCAAAGCCCTAAATCACGTATATGAGGTATTTTGCTAAGTAAATCTATCAAAAGTAGTTAAGTTTTTGCAAGAATCATGGATGCATCACTTGTTCACCATATAAGAGATTCAGTTAGACCTAGATTTAAAAGGGAACCAGTAGAACCCTTGGAAGAAGACCCTAGTCTTGCATTGTCATCTGTTCCAGACGGAGTTCTACATTTATAAGATGTGAAAAGTTGTTTGAAATGCAAGTTTGAGACCCTAAGTGATAGAAATATGATCATGGAATATGAAAAGATATACAATCAAGACATGCCATTTAAATTAGGGTTTGAACATTTGAAGGATAATGAGGTTGTCAAGTATCCATTACATTATGAATTCCAAGATGATGAATGCACTAAGATCATTTTGAGTAGAATCCACAATGGAAAATTTTGGCTAGATGACAAAGTGATAGATATCACTACAGACCTAATTCATGAAGTAATTGGTTTGTCAAAATTTGGAGTTATACCCTTTAATGAGAAGAATGTAAAGAAAACTATATTGGATAACACTAAGTCATCGTATAATGGTAGAGGAATTGTAATTAGCAAGATCACACAAGATGATGTTAGATATGTAAGCAAGATTTTAACATCTAAGTTTTGTGCAAATTCTAGAGAAGATGATATGGTAGTTGGTATGGTACATGAAACTTATTTGATGTGTGTTGAAAAAGTTCAAGTTGATATGTGTGAAATTCTAAGAATTTAGTTGTTTGAGAACCTTGAGAAGATTAAGAAAACCAAGAACTCACAGTTTAGATTCTCATCTCTGATCACATATATGTTTTTCCATTTTTTGAGAATATTTCCATATACTATTGGAGAAGATTGGAATGATAACAAAAATACAATGGACAGAATCAATAAGGTGTATCTAAGACACCCTATAAACAAGGTAAATTAGAGTGCATCCTTGGTAATCAAGACATTTCAGAACCAAATGAGAAAAAGATCAAGGATTCCATTAGCTATAGTAGAGAAATATAGAAATAAAATATGCTTTATGGTTGACACCGATTTTATTTTTGTTGAAGCAGTTGAATCGAGAGTGGAAATTATAGATCCACTTGGATATGAAGTTTTTGAAGTTGAAATTGAAGAGTATATAAACAGATTACTTAAGTGTAAGTTAGATGTAAATAGTTCTAGATTTGGAACATATGAGGAGAACTTTAACTCTGTAAAGTCATTGCAAGTAGAGAAATTAGCCAAAAAGAGATTTGACAGCACAATAAATAAAATTCTTAAGGATATAGGCATGACAGAACATGAGTTTATAGTTGCGAAGTAGACTGCAAGAGAAATTAGAGATATAGGACAGAAAGAAATTCTATTTGTTCCACCCCTAACATCATTTGCAGCTCACATTGAAGAAATTCAGGATTTAGAAGAAGAAATTGAAGTTGTGGAAGTGCAGGAAGTGAGGAAATCCACTAGATCCTCTACCACTCCACCAACAAAAAGAGTAAAGGAAATGGTAAGTGGGCCAGGAAAGAGACAAAAGACCATATGTAGCCCAACACAAAGGAAAGTATCAAAAGTAAAAGATGATGAAGAAGCAAGAAGCAGTAAAAAGAAATGGAAACCTAAGATAGAAAAAGTGAATGCCTTAATTATCAATGAAGGTAATTTCACTAAAATGAACAAATTTTATGAGTTGTACAATTTTCCTGAGAAATTGAACTTAGAAAATAAAGTTTTCAGGCACATGATACTGGTAGACAAGAATTTTGATAGAATTCAAGGAAAGATTCTTGATGAACTTTTTTAGAAGTTAGTTAATAGGAAGAAAAGAGCAGTTGAAGAAGATAAAAGCATAAGAGAAAACTATGTGAGAAAGCTATGTGATATAAAAGATGAAGAGAACTTTAAGGAGATTATGAAAAATCTTAACACTCATCTAAGAATGAAAAGGATAACTATTTTAATAATGGGAGGAAATTATGAGGAATTCGACAAAGAGACAAAATAGGTAGTTGTAAAGGTTATGACCTCTGGTCCTAGTGAGCACACAAGTATATCTAATCAAGCATTGGAAGATGAACATTAAAAAATTCCTTCACCATCACTGCCACCATCTATTAACATTGAGGATGAAACTATGAATCTAAAAGGAACAAACATTACTTTAGACAGTGAAGATAACCCATTCAGTAATCTTGAGAACATTGTTGACAATTCGGCTATTGAGCAGCAGGATATGACAGTGAATGAGGAAGAAGGAAAGGAAACAAGAAAAGAAGAGGAAGTGGAATTGACACAAGAAGAAACATAGGTTAATGTAGAAGTAGAAGAATAGGAAGTTCCACAAGAATAAGTAGCAATCAGTCCTAAACCCAAGGAAGCAGCAGAGAAGCCACAGATTGAATCTATCTTTGCTAGTCTTGGACAGGAAGTTGGTGATGATGATCAAATTGAGTTGATCTCATCTTTGAATAAAATTATTGGCAAGAATAAGAAGGTAAAAAGCTTAGAAGGATCATTGCTTGAAGTGATAGAGAAACTGTAGAGCATAATAACCAGTCAAATAAATGAGACTAGCCCATAGAGTAAAGAAAAAGAATTTGTGAAAGCATTTGATACTGAATTCAAAAATGTACTAGACATGGCCATGGTTAAAGCACAAGCAGCCTATGAAGCTAAGATATTCTCAGATATATGGTAGAATATCAGAAATGATATAGATAATCTGGATGTTTGTATTAAGGAAATAAGAAATAACAAAAATAACAGAGAAGATTAAGGAAAAAGAGGAAGAGATACAAACAGAAGCAAACCTCTTGTCAAGCCCAAATGTGAAGATCTCAAATATTTAGAAAAATATAAGCAAATTGAATGATGACATAAGGATTCTGAATAATGCAAAGGACAATAAATTAAGGAGATTCTCTCTATTAAGAGATCATGTATCAATTAAACTGAGTATTCTTGAGAGTCAATTGGGGGAATGTCTTTATTCTAAGACATCTTATGGAAAATTTCACTATGCAAACCTTCAGGCATGTGAAATTGCATCTTATGGTCTATGCGCACTCCTAAGTGTTTCAGATGCTATAAAGAAATCATGGGATAAGGAGTTATCAAGGATGAAGACAAATTTTGCAGACTGTGTTGCAAGCCTACCGGCTTTGCAATTTTAAGATCTTAAGGTAAACCATTTTTTTATAAGTTTTTGGCACTTTTTTTTCATTGTTGTCAAAGGGGGAGTAGTAATAGAAAATTTTATAGACAGTATAGTATGATGCATGCTCCTAGGGGGGGTACAGATATTCGAAGATATAAATATGTTGGAGATTTTTTTTATGGCCACAATTTTGAAATTTTGTGAGACTTAGCCAATTTTCTTATATGTTGCCAGCAATGACAAAGGGGGAGATTGTTGGAAATTTGGCTGAGTAGGATATCAAGTTGTTGTCATTATGGCAACATATAATCACTATGATGACTACACTACAGTTGCAAGCATTTTTGTAAGAGGGCAAGTAAAATTCTCTAAGTATAGCAGCATTTTCCAGTCTAATCAGAGATAATTTTGGTTAGAGATGTTCACAGAAGTAGGTTCAATGCATGCGCACTTGAACATGGATAATTCTATGTATAATAAAGACACATGTGAAAGCACAAGTCTATATGACAATTGAGAAGGAGATATTGCAAAATTACAGAGACAGAGTCATAGCCGACCTGAACAGAGCAAGAAGACAAAATAAGAATGATAGTTAAGGGATTATTTTCTTTATCAACATAATGACTTAACCATATAAGGGATGACATCCTAGATGTTAACCCTTAGGCAGCATAAATTAGTTTTTGTATTTAGGAAAGAGGTTATGCTTGGTAATGCTGACTGTAAAGTTATTATTCTTAATAACTAGTATATATGTAAAAAGCATGTAATGCGAAGAAAATAGATTGATGTAATAAGATATTGTAATGTTATGATGCGAATTTGTATGTTGTAAAATAAAAGGAAGTACAATTTGTATATGAAATCGAAGAGCCTAGAGAGCTAAATCAAAATAGGAAAGCTATTCGGCAGTAGTGAAAGGTTATGTACTTTACCTTTTGTATTTAGATATCATTGTATTTTACATATTTGGGTAGTGAGCTCATCTTGTAAACATTCTATTTTGTAATACCAACTCTTAGTAGGGTTGAGGCTTCTAACAAGGCCAAGAGTCCTTTAATCAGGACAAAGGCACTATATGCATGTAATAGACTCTTGACAAGGTCATCATCCTTAACCGGATACTTTTGATTAGTGGATCAGTTGTGGGTATCATCCCCACCGATTTTTTCCCTTTGCATGGGTTTCCTCAAGAACAAACATGGTGTTATGAGTTCATTTTCTTTATTGCTATGCATGTTATTTAGTTTACTTTATTTTGCAAGCTTCAAGTAAATTTTTTATATCCATAATTGGGAAAAAGTAAAAGTTTGTAGAATACTGATTCACCCCCCCCCCCCCACCCCGCCTCAGTATTCCCTATTTCTAACACTAGCATCTAAAAACAAAATGAGGGAAAGATACCTAGCTATTATAGTACCTAACCTAACTAAAAGAGGAATCAAAGACACATTAGAAGATTACTCAAAGAGATTTCGAGTAAAAAGAAGAGCACTAAGTACTATGGTTGGTAAGTTAGAGGAAGTGCATAATGAAACTTATGATCTTTGGAGAAAAATATTTTCTCTTGATCAACTGACTAATGAAGAGGTCAAAGAACAATCAAGAAAGATAGATACAATTAATTTGACAACAAACATAGATGAAGTCGTTATAGAGGATATCACATATCAGGACCCTGCTAAGAACATAAAAGTTGATGAAGATATCATGGCTACCGAGGTCACTGGAACTAAAGAAATGGATATAGATGATTCTGCAAAGGAAAGGTAGATGGAAAATGATCCTATTATTGAGAAAGTGCTGAAGTTTCTTGATATTGAAGAATTAATCTCAAAAGTGACAAGAGATGTTCCAACTAATATAGTTGGCCCCTCTGAACCAAAAAAGGAAACCACTGAGTTGGTAACTCCTACCAAGACTACAGAAAAAAAAGAGGAAACTTGAAATGGAGAAATTAAAGGACACAAATGAAGAGAAGAAAGAAGAGAAACAAGAAAATTAGGAAGAAGAGAAACAAGAAGAGAAGAAGGAATAAAAAGAAGAGAAAATTGATGATACCAACACTACACAATCTGATGCAAAGAAGGAGTCTACAGAGAAAGGAAAATCCAAAAAGAGGAAGCATGAAAAGGAGGTTGATTTGAGCCAACCTATAATTATTCCTAAGGTTGATATTTCAACCATGATCCCCAAGGAACTATCTGAGTTTGGAGACTTACTAAAGACAAAAGTTTCACAAGACAAGTTGATTACAAAGAAACAGAAGACTGATGTTTTAGAAAAACTCAAAGACGTATTGAATGAAATTATACCAGAGGTTAACATTAATGAAAAAGGAGATATATGTAGTCATTTAAGAGAGCTAGTGAACCAAATAAACCAGCCTGGTACTGATACTACAGAATATATGATGAAAGTGCATAAGAAGAAAATGGAGACTAAAGTGATTGAAGAACTTCTTCAATCAGTTGCACTGGACAAGGTAACATTATATAAGTTAGTTTCTGAATTGGAGAATGTGATAAAAAATATTCTTTTATTGTTTCAAAAAATTTGTTTAATTTCAAATTTTATCAAGGATATCAAAGAAAATGATGATAATGTGGAAAAGGAGCTCACTGAGCAATTAACAAAAGTTTCAGCCGAGCCTAATTCTTCAAGGAATATTATGAAAGGTTGAAGCACTTAATGGGACTACAATATGAGCTAAGAAAAGAGGAGAATCAGATCTGAATGGATCTTATGGAACTCAAAAAAATTTTGATACCCCACATTGAATCAATACAGCAAAATGTACATAAGGGGAACGCCTTAGTCAACATACCAGATGTTAGTGCTATGGGAAACATGGTCAGTTTGATAGCTGATCTTAGTGAGAAGATAATAGTGTTGCTGACACAAAAATATTCATTGAAGGAATCACTAAAGGATGAAAAATATATGTATAAATATATTTTGACTAGATCCCTCCATTAGAAAAATAGTGAGTTATTATTATTTTTTGGAATTTTTGTTAAAAAATGGAGAAATATATTATATGCAAAGGGGGAAATATACTATGAAATAAAGTATATGAATAAGGAGGAAATATAGTGTAAAGGATATATGTATATGGATAGATATGATGGAAAGATATGATTAAGGAAGTATTACTTCAGGGGGAGTAATAAGTTTACCAAGAAATGAATACTTGGACAATTTTGAATTTTGATGACTTTGAAGGTTTTTAACAAAGAATACCAAACTAATGACAAAGGGGAGATTGATACTCCTAAGAGTTATTTTTTTGGAATTAGTTATGATAAATTTATAATGATTGTTAAAGTCATTCAGTAATGAAGGAAAGACAAGTCAGTAAAGTAAATAAACTATTCGATAAAAGGAAATAAAGGAACATGTAATCTTGGTAAAGGAAAAGGAAGTTTAGTCACCGAGTATAGAGTTGTATTGAGCTACAACATCAAGAAAACTGATAGATGAGATAGCTACCAAGCTAGAGGAAAATGTGTTACCGAGCATGATAGGCTGACATAAGAAGAATCTCTAGATTGTATGAGAGAGCGTTAGAGATTTAAACATGATGATTATACATGATTACAAGGTGAGATCTACGAATGAGAATTAAGTATGAAAGATGCATTAGAGGAGTACCCAATGGTAGCACCACTTGAAGAAATGATTCTAGAACATTTCCATCACTTCTAGAATTGTATATAAATGGATTAGAATGTGAAGATCAAATAGAGAGAGAGAAGAGAGAATAAGAGAATATTGCATGTGTAAAGTAAAGATTTTAGAAAGAAGGTGATGAGAAAAGAAGCCACCAAGTACAGAGCAGTAAAGAGCAAAGAGTAATTGTGATTCAAAGTTGAATCTATCGAGTACTGAATTGTTATTGTGAGAGCTACAGAGTATCAAGTAATAAGTTATTGAGCATATAGAGTCTGAAAAGCATAAGTAGATGCAAGTTTAACAGACAAGTTTGTGTTACTAATTAAAGAGTAATCAAAATTGTAAAGTCTCTTAATCAAGAAGATCCTAATAGGTCTTACATTGTAATTCTTCTAACCAGGTACAGTTCTTAAATTAGAATTGTAAAATCCTTTAACAAGGTAGACTTAACTAGTCTTAAGGCTCTTAACTGGGTTAATAGTCTTAACAGGGTAAACTATCAAAAATATCTAATAGTGTGTCTCTAACTGAGAAAACATTTTAATACAGTAGTAAGTTTTGTGTGTGTCATCCCCACCGTAGTTTTTATCATCTAACAAGCATTTCTATGATATCAAAATGAATGTGTTATGTGTTATGTGTTATGTGTTATATATTTTATGAGATGTGTGCAAAATTTATGGAATCAGTAAATGGTTAAGGAAGAAATTTTAGATAGTTAAAAGTGTTTTACAGTATTGATTCACCCCTCCCCTCTTAGTACTCACCTTTCTATACTTAACCCAATAGAAGACAAACCTTGAGATGTTACAAACAAGACCTTTTCATGACTTCATAACCTTAAGGACAACAAAAACAATACAAAACATGAAGTCGTGCATGAAAAAGATGGTTAAGGCCAGACACTTTTAACACCATAGGATACATGAAGGTAAAGGACTAGGATAGTGATAATGGCCCCATGATATGACTAAAGACCCTTTTCTTAAGTGAGTCAAAAAGTAACAAGGAGATAGACCAAATGTAGGTTTTTGAGCCTAGGAAAATAATTTTGAAACCCTATCAACATATTAAACCCTATTTCCTCAATTCTAAGGAAAAATTTGACAAATTTTCAAAATTCTTGCATTTCACTGGAAAATTGACCACCACAAGAGAAGGTAGTAGTTCCATAGTTGAAAAGAATAAAATTCCTAAG
This sequence comes from Chamaecyparis obtusa, assembly GCA_027943335.1. NCBI lineage: Eukaryota > Viridiplantae > Streptophyta > Pinopsida > Cupressales > Cupressaceae > Chamaecyparis > Chamaecyparis obtusa. Next base: position 551,488 of record BSBK01001907.1, read on the forward strand.
GTCTATGCAAAGAGGAACGAAAAGAAAAAGGAATAAAATATACCAGAACTACCATCAGCAAAGGAAAATGAAGTGGATAAAGTTCAAAAAGTTCAATCCACTGACCCTAAGAAAATAAAAACCTATGAGAAGAGAAAAACTAGAGGTCAGCCCAAGGCCTCTCGAAGAAGAAGAAAGAAGCGGGTAATTTATTTGGCAAGATATGTACTACACATTTCACTGTAGAAATTAAGGTCAAGTTAGGACATCGTGAGCATGAATTGGCCACATATGTGAGAAATTTGGACCCATTGAGCTCATCAATGATGGAGTATACAGTCAAAATGAGGGAAATATTATTTAGAGAAAGAGAATGTAAGGAAGAAGAAGATAGAATCAACATGACATTACTTGAGTTACAAGGTATGCTAACCCCTCATATGGACATAATGAAAGCATATCTTAAGAAGGCTAAAGAATTGATTGCCACACTAGAGATGAGCACCATGGACAACATGGAGGAGTTGGCATCTCACTTACATTGTTAGTATATTGCACTAAAAGCTTTGAATGAATCATGGAGACATTTATTAAAAAGTGAAAAAGGAAAGTTCAAGTTTATATTTGACAAATTGTGAGGGGAAGTATCACTGTATACCACTTTTATTATAATCTTTGGCTTTTTTTCCAAAAAGAGGGAGAATTAATAAGCTATAGTATGGAAAAAGTGGGAGACATATGAATACGTAAGTAAACTGAAGTGTTATGTTGGTGGCAGATTCATTGAACCTGGACAAAAGGTAAAATGTAGTAAAAAGTTCAAGGAGATGAATGAAGCAATTTATTGGAACTTGTGCACAAATTTGAGTATGATTCCAAGGTATGTTAAATAAATATTAATAAAGGGTTTTTGGACATTGGAAATGATAACATAATTTTTTATCTAGCCGATGCGGTGAAAGATTTATGTTTTTTTAAAAAATGTATCGAGATTGTAGTAACACATTTGGATGGATTGGAAACCCTAAAATATTTTTAGATTTGTCGGTAGAAACTGTATAAGAATTCAGAGTTGGTAATAAAAAAAGTAGAGAGAGGGTTGAGAAGGAAAAGTTGAAGTTGTTGATGATAAGTTGAAGGTACAATTATAGAGCAATATACAAAGATGCTACAGAAGAAAGGATAGATCAAGGAAAGAGCATAAAGGATCTAATCAACATAGCAAATTAAAAATAACAAGTCATTTATTCTTATTGTATTTATAATAGTTTCAAAAAGTTATAAATCTTTTAAGCAAGGTAGTCTTTTATAGGATTTTATTGTAAATCCCTTAATAGGGTGAAAATTGTAATAGTGGGATAAAATCCCTTAGTAGGGTAGTCTATAATAGGACTTCTAGATACATCTAACAATGTATTAGTCACTCCTAATAGGGTGATTCACCTAGAAAGTGACATTTGTCTCTCTTAACCAGGCAAAAATTTTCTACTATAGTGAAGAGTTGTGGGTGTCATCCCCACCGCGGTTTTTCCCTCTAACCAAGGTTTTTTGTGATACCAAAATTGAAGTGTTATGTGTGTGCATGTGATTTCATTGGATTTGTTATATTTTTACTTCACTCTTTCAGTTATATGCTTGATGTTATGAAAGTTTATTTCATTATTGTTTAAAGGGATCGTAAAGAGTTTCAAAAGTTTTATAAGTATTGATTCACCCCCCTCTCAGTACCTATTATTTCCAAAAACATCCACACATGAAGAGATTATTAGTAATGTTATTTTTTAAATCCCTATTCAAGTGTGATACATTGAAGATAAATATGTTGAGTTAGCACAAACCGGTCGAGAAGAAGTAGAACAAGGTCAAATTGGTGAAGATGAGGAAATAATAGAAGACATAATAGGTAAAGAGAATTCTCCCTCATCATATCCTATGAAGCATTTAGAAGGATTTATTTCTGAGAAGGTAGAAGAAAAATTATAAAGTTAGAAAGAGGTTGAAGAAGCATATGATATGAAAAGGAAATTGAGCCTTGGAGAGTCTAGTATAAAGAAGAAGAAGAAACTGATGCAAGTAACAAAAGAAGAGGAAGTAGAAGAGGAATAAATATTCACCACGCCAATAGACTTAAAAAATTTGAAACCCAAGGTGTTGATGAAGTACTCAGAATAGTTGATAAAGAAAGTTGAAAGAGATAAGTTGAGAAAAAATAAGAAGAAAGATAGAGTATTGAGTTAAGAAAGAGATATCCTATTTGAATTGGATCCTGAAGTTGAATATGATGAAGATGATTTAATTATAGATCAAATGGACATCTTTATTAAGGATATTTCAAATCAAGGCCCAAATTTATAGTTTGCAACAATAAAGATGGAAGAAGATAAGTTAGAGAAGAAGATGATAGGTAAATTAAAAGAGAAGATCACTGAGGATAAGTACAAATTGACATAATTGGTGAAAGAAGTTAAAGATTCATTGGTCAAGGAAGGAAAAACTTTCACCAAAGTATCTAATCATTCATATTTTTGAAATACTTGGAGGAAAAAAGAGTTGAAGTCCTAAAGGAGCTAGAGAGCTTAATTGGTCAGCTTGATCCTACTTCAAGCTCAATTATTTCTTTCAGTAGCCAAGTGAAGTAGTTATCTCAACAAAAGGTGAATTTGATCTAGAAAGAGAAAGACATCAGGTTGGTCAGTATAATTGAGCTTCAATCATTTTTATCCCCTACAATGGAGGTGATGCAATAGTATGTGGATAAGGCATAAGAGATACTTGTCTTATCAAACATGAGCACTTTAGAAAGTATGGAAAATCTAGTTTCAAGTTTATTTGAGAAAATTATTGCCTTGGGACACATGGAGAAGACATGGGAGACATCCTTAAAGTCAGCAAAGACAAACTTGAAGGTAATATTTGACAAGATGCAAGAAAATCATGCATAGTTGAACATATTTTCATTTTGCACCATTGGTATTACTATCAAAGGGGGAGAATATGTCAAGAAGAATATGTTATAGAGAATAAGGTTTTTTCCATCAATGCCAAAGTGGGAGTTTGTTGGTATTATGATGAGATTGTGAGTTGACATGGTAATGCATATTAGTTGCATTCATAGGTATAAATTGGTTTGGTTTATATTTATGGAAACTAAGTCAAATTATTTATGTATCATAATCAATGCAGTGCAGGAGGAAATCAATGTGAAGGATAAGTGATCGATAATGCTAAAAATTGGTTAATTCTAGAAGATCAGTAGATAGAGAGGTCAACACTTTAGTAGTGTATGTGAGAGATGAATAATTATGAGATGGGATCACAACTAGAGTATCAACAGGTCATAGTATAGTGTGGATCTTACCACAACTCATTTGGTTGATTGGTGAGAAATATTTTAGGGTCGGAGTATAGAGTGGATCTGACCATAACTTATTTAATTGATTGATGAGAGAGATTTTGGTGTCATAGAGATTCAAATAGGTAAGAAAATTTGTGTTCTTGAGCATCATTTGGAATATTCTAGATCAGTAAGAAACATAACAGTTACAATTATACTTAATGTTATGATAACATGTAATATTGGTTATAGAATCGATGAGGTGTTATTTTATGGATTGATGTTATTATATAAGGAAGATTTAAGGTGGTGCATTGGAGAAATCAAAAATTGTTTGACTATTTTAGAGAATTAAAATGTAGATCTTATTGAAATCTAACACGGTCATAGGAACATGTGTTTTACATCAAGTTTATCACTTTGATGGGAAAATATTTAATTTCATGAACATGGTGCTAGAAGTATATATAAGTGGTACTACTCATATTGAAAAAGATTATGTAACAAGACTTGAACTAAGAATATTGATGTTTCTATGAAATCAATTAACGTTGCGATCGAAGATCTGATAGAGTCAGAGTTGTGAGAAGTTACAAAGAGTAGAGAAAAGATTGGATCTGTCAAGTAGTTAGTGCTACATCTAGATCACTCAACTTTTTGTTCCCTAGAAGTTACAGCAAGAAAATCCCTTAAATGAGTGAACTTTAGTAGGTTCTTATTATAAATCCCTTAATTAGGTGAGCTCTTAATAAAGTCTTGAAATCCTTTTACAAGGTAGATCTTAGTAGATCTGATTGTACTTCTAAGAAGGTACTAATCACTCCTAATAGGGTGAACCCTCAAAAAGGGTAATTGTAAGCTCCTAATAGGGGAAACTCATTTTACAATAGTAGTGAGCTTGTGTGCATCATCCCCACCATGGTTTTTCCCTCTAACCAAGGGTTTCCATGCAAAAATAATTATTTTGTGTGTGATGATTTTGTGGATGTTTGATATTGTTTACTTGTATTTGTTTACTTCAGTTATATGCTTTGTGGTTCACAAATTATTATTAAAGTTATTTAGATCAGTGGTTGAATTAGTTTATAATTTGGTTTCATTAATTCACCCCCCCTCTCAGTGCCTAAGAATTATAACAACACACACACACACACATATTGATCTAATTATTCTTTAAATTGGTCATACATGCTTCAATCAATAAGTCAGCTGCAAAATATCTTACACACTTCCTCTGAAAATTTCCATAAGTTTCACCCAAACATGTCATCCAAGATGTAATTAAAATTAATAGTAACTAGAAATATCACATACACACAATGCTTAGTCTTACCCCAAAATTTTAGGACCAAAACCAATCACCTAATGAAATGTGGACAATTTGATAAACTGTTCTATTTCAAGAGAGGGAGAGAGGGAAACTACTATACCTTATACCTTATGTTCTATATATACATACCACATGAAAACTTGAACTTAGGTATATCCATAAATCATAATAATTATATACAAAATAAAAAACCATATCTTCAACTACAGAGCAATGTAGAGAAAAATACAAAGAGAGGAATTATAGAATTTCCAAATTCATCACAACATACGTCAACAAGAGTATGATGACATTAATGTCAACTAATAGATATTATATGCAAAACATTCTCCTTCTAATATTATCAAAAAATAATTAGTGACAAAAATCCAACATAGTTACCCAATACCACTTAGTGCTTTTATTTGATCTTGATTCTCTAAAATAAAGCACTTGTTTAGTGGTTGAGGTTGGTTTCCATTTGTATTGAGCTATTCTTAGAGTTCATATGTAAATTATGGTGTGGGATGTGTGGTATCTTGGTTATAGATTATTCATGGACACATGGAGGATACATTGGATGAGCTTTGTGTCTTATAAGTATTCATAGATCCTATATATGAATATTTTAATGATTCATTATTGAATAATACATTAGAATTATATTAAATTGGATGCTAAATTTCATTGAATAGGACAAATAATTAAGAGGGGGTTGAATCAGTTATTCAAAAACACCTTTCAAAAAAATTATTGATCTGGTAAACACATAAACTATTTAAGTAATTAATATTTATAAAATATGAAAGAACAAGAAAAATGAACACCATAACACAAGATATAACATGGAAACCAAAGATGGGAAAAACCATGGAGAAACTAATTCTCATGAAAAGAAAACTAGTTATGGTGATTTTTACAGGGGTTGATTGTCTATTTTCTCACTGTTGTATGGCTAATTAAAAAATCAAGATAAATACCCTGATACAAATATATGTATTACAAAATAATATCTTATAGACAAGATGTGAACTAATATAATTGCAATTGCATCTACATATGCATGAAACAATTCTAGCTAGTAGTATAGTAATCACCAATAGAAGAAGATCCGATATAGATCTTCTACGAATACACCAATCCAATCTTTTTCAATTCTTTTATTATCATAGTAACCCTTCACATAACATTCTTCTTCTTACATGCACTTCCTCCAAGTATTCTCTTGTATACTACCTTTTTATTTCTCTCTCGTACATTACATCATATATTGAATGATTTCCTTATTTATATAAACATCTAATAAGGTAAATACATATGCCAGCTTAGCCACAAAACATGTTAGGTACATTAAAAAAAAAATCAATTATAATTTAACATGTTACCACTGAACCTAAATATAGGTCATACATATGAAGTCTTTACACCATGTTACCAAAAAACCTAAAAATAGGTTACACATAAGATAAATATATTTCATAGCACAAACACCAAAAGATGAGTAAGTTATAGATCCATCATAATGCCACAATCAAGTACATGACTTGATCAACAAAACTCTTGAACCAACTGATGGATAGAACTAGATAAGAACTATCTAGAATGAGATATAACTATTATATCAAAAAAACATGATGAACTTCCAAAATATCCAAGTAGCAGGAATACCCAGAAGAACTTTGAAACTCAATGGTTGATAACCTCTATCCAAAACATCATGTGTAGATATGATCACAAAAATAAATATGTGTACCAAAAAGATAGGAATAAAGACACGTATCACCATAACCAAAAAATTTCATAGAATAAATATGTTCAACACATAACCAAAATAAAGATATATGATTGATAACCAATAGACATCTAGCCAATATAGACATTAATCAGTATAAGATTTTTGGCATCAATGAAAAACAAAACCAACATATTCTCTATATGTTCTAAAATCTCCCCCTTTGACATTCATGGCAAAACAACAAAAACTCCAAAAATATTCAAGAATGCAAAAACTCCAAAAACCTCCCCTGAGTTAGATATTCCTTTAATGTTTTTATCCTTAATTTCTCTCCCCCTTTTTTTCACAATTGTAAAGGTCCACTCAACATTATACAAAAAATTAAATAAGAACAACATACCTTACTATAAAAACTTTATTGTACCTTTCTTTGATTATCAAAAGATTCTTATTCCACTCCACCACAATTGCACCCATCTAGGTGCATAAACTATCATGGTGCACCAATATATCAAAATATGAAGTCTAGTATGAAGACCAAAACCGATGATCATACTCCTCTATATCAACAATAATAATAGAAACATGCTCTAACTTTACATCAACCAAATCCTCTCTCTATCTCTGTAAATATAACATTTCACCTTGAAGTTGGTCAACCCTTATTCTCTATTTTCCTCCTTTACCCTTGAAGTAATCATAAGTCTTGCCTAATTCATTCAACTCTACCTCAATAACCTCAATTCTACTTCTAAATTTGTCAATGGTAGTAGGCCACCAAAGACAATATCTATAAATATCATAAATTTCTTTTATACAATATCCTATTTCACCAATCATTCTAGATAGTCTTTGTGAAGCATCAGTACACTTCTTCTCAATAGACTCTTTGATTATCCAGTGATCTACACCATACTATAACAATATTCCTTCAAAAATATTATCCAACTTAATAGGTAATACACCTAATACATCATAAAAAAAAATCTTCTTATTGATCAAGTGATGAATCAACATATCCTCTATCTTAGTTCTGCTCAGCGAAGGGAAACTAGACCACATATCGCCAATTTTGTCAAACTCACCATCTTCTGAAATTATTTGAATAACATAAAAAACCACAGATTTATATTTTGATGGAGAAATTACATCCTTTTCCATCTTCTTCTTTTCCCTCTCTTCTATCTCTTCATCCTTATCTTTTTCTTCTTCGTCCTCTAAAATAGTAACAATTTCTTTGTAACCTTTACCACTGATTTTATACTCTTTGGTTCTAAAAGGGAACCACCAACAACAAGATCCAAATTCTTCTGACTAGAGGAGGAACCTTCCTCAACATGACTCATATGCACAACACCAGATACAACAATACGAAAGAAAATATTCATCTATAATAATATGAACATGACTTGCAAGCATATTATCTATTCTCTAGAAACACTAGATATCTATAAATTTTATTTTTGATAGGATGTCAAACCTCCACTCCATGTTTTATTTACCCAAAAAAGATCTCAAGAAATAAAAAAACAAATACATAACCAAAGAACAAAACTAAAAACCATAACCATATTCCAAGTACATCTTGACATTCTCAAGAAAATTATCTAACAAAAGTTTACAAAGATCAAACTATATAATTTTCTTAACCATCTTATGTGCAATATAAACCACTATAATAGACATATCTCCTTCGCAGTGTTTTTTGTTTTAACTTATAAGTGATATCATAGGAAACATACCTCACCACTAGATCGATAAGTGTATTTATTAAGAGGATGTTATGATCTCTGTCGATGCTAGTCGGTTTCTACACTTTCTTATACTTTATAGTCTTCTTTCCTGGAAGGCCTCCAATACTACACAACCCAATGATATCCTTAATTATCTTTTTTGTTACTACATAGGGCTTATCCAACACCATAATTCCATCCCTAAAGTGACTAAAAAAAATAGAATATACTCCTTATCATCAAACTAGGGAAACTCTCCCCAAATATCTAGACCTAAGATTTTATTTCTTTTCCATTCTTGTACAAACAACCCATTTTCCATCTATCTAATTTTATTATGATCAAATTCCTCCAATTTTTTATTCTTTAGCATCCTTGATATGAAAACAATGGAATTTCAAACAACCAATTGAGATTCCATCTTTGCACTTGAATACCTTTCTCAAACTCTCACAAGTTCTAAAATGTTGATTTTTATCCTTGCAACAGTAACGAATGATTTGAAAATTTTACTTTTATAAAAATGATTCTTCATGATTTCTTTTTCCTACTGAGAATTAATATCGCTGACACAACCCATTCATACAAAACACATCAATCAACTAAAACAAATAAAATTATTGATTTACCATCCAACATACTGGAGATAATCCAGTTGCCATTAGTATCACTTTAGATTATGGGAAGTGACTAATCTATCATTTAATACTCCCCCTTATGCCAAAGCATTTGGCATAGTTACTAAATGAGATAGTACCAGGATTCACTACCACATAGTCCTCTTCACCATCATCTTTCTTCTTCCAAACCATGGTAGTCTTATGAGATTTACTTGTAACTATAACATTCATATCATACCCATACTTTACCAAAGCATCACCAAATTTGCAAGTGTTAGGATAATGACCAATTTTACCACATTTGAAACAATTAACATTCCTATCTCCTGATTTGAGTATCTAAACTCTATATCTTGGAGCATTTGGTTGTCTAATTGAAGGCCTTATTGAATTTGTTTTCAAATTCTTGACCTTTCTTTCTTCCTTAGATTTTTCTTCTACTTCAATTCCCTTCTCTTTGACTTTGTTCTTCAAACCTAAATACTCGCCAGTGAAACCTAATCATTCCTTGTCTTTTTTACCTTTCTACAAAGCTAAAATTTGATCCAAAATACTTCTACTATCATAAACATTTGTCTCATATCTCAGCTTCTTCAATTCTATAACCATCTTCTCATTTTATTTCAATCTCTTCTTCATGATATCTTTTAGATATCCTTCGGTCTTCTTCTAATCTTCCATTTTATTCTTAAAATATTCCTTGAGAAATTCATCAATATTCTTATTGTCACTTAGATGCTTTTCCATATTTTCCACCTTTTTTATTCTTGCAATTCTTCACTTACTTCCTTGTTCCTTGCCTTGAATTTTTCAATTTGATCTCTCATCTTTGAGATACATGCATTTTCTTCCTTAAGGTTTTCTTTCAGTTCCTCATTATCTTCTTTAGTGCACTCAATGTCACTCATCATGATCTTACAATATTCATCTAAATAGTACTCTCCTCCCATCTATTCAAACATATTATATCACCCTCAAGTGGTTACACTCTATCTGCAAGGGACCAAGCTCTAGTACTAATTATTGAATAGGTTGAATAACTGAGAGGGGGTGGGTGAATTAGTTATTCTGAAACAATTTTTAAAAACTTTACTGATCTAGTAAACACATAAACCATTTAAATAATTAAGATTGATATAAGGATGAAAGAATAAGAACAATTAATACCAAAACACCAAATATAACATGGAAACCCAAGATGGGAAAAAAATATGGAGAAACTAATTCTCATGAAAATAACACTAGTTAAGATAATTTCTACAAGGGGATCATTGTACTAGTTTTCTCACTATTGTTTGTCTAACTATTAATCGAGCTAACTACCCTGATATAAAAGATGTATTACAAAATAATATCTTATAGACAAGATGTGAACAAATATAATTGCATTTGCATATGCATGAAACAATTTCATATAGTAGCACAGTAATCATCACTAGAAGTAGATCTAATATAGATCTTCTACCAATACAAAAATCTAGTCTTTTGTAATTCCTCTAATATCACAATAACCCTTTGTAGAACCTCTTTCTTCTTACACATAATTGCATCGAGTATTCTCTCATATACTACCTTTTTGTTTCTCTCTCACACATTAAATCATAAACAAAATAATTTCCTTATTATATATACATATGATAAGGTAAATACATGTCATCTTAGCTACAAAATATGTCTGCTACATTACAAAAAAATAAATCAATCATAATTTAACAAGCTACCACCAAACCTAAATGTAGGTCATACATATGAAGTCTTCACACCACATTACCACAGAAGCTAAAGATAGGCCATATTAATCCTAAGATTAGATTACCGAGAGGGTAGGGGTGAATTAGTAATCTACCAATTTTCCAACTTTATCAACCACTTAAACTTTATAACATTCACAAGATTCACTTTAATAGAAGAAAATGAAAATCATAACCACAAAATAATTGAAAGACATGACACAAATGTTTATCTCATGGAAACCCAAATTGGTAAATAATCCATGGTGAGGTTTAGAACCCACTAAAAATTGTACTTTTCTAAAGTATGCCCTATGAAGAGCTTAACCCTGTTAGGATTTTATAAAAGAACTGTTAGGTGCTACCCAATTAAGGGATTTACCTTTTAGGTCTATTAGAACCCTTACCCTGTTAAGAGTAGCCTTGTTAGAGTAATTCAAATACAAACTAATGTGCCACCTTGTTAGAGGAATTACAATAGGGACCTATTAGGCTCCACCTGATTAAGGGATTTTAATTGTTGTAATTATTAGGGAACAATAGGAACAATGATCTATAGAATAGAACTACTTCTTCTTAATCAGATCCACTAAGGCACATAATCACGTCTTAACACACTTATCTCTTCTCTGGCTTGATCAGGATCTATTTAACCTTTGGTCTTTGGTCTTTGGTCTTTGGTCTTTGGTTATTTTCATTGATGTCAATAAGACGTACATGTCAGATCTCTCAGATAGTTGTGTTCATAGTACATAAGGTACAGTTCTAATGATAATGGTACACAAGATGGAAATTTAACATCATGGTAGAAGTTGATTAAAGTGATCAAGGGGTGGTTACCATCATTTTATTAATGTCCTAATACATTGATTATATCATCATTGAGGTTTTTGATAAAGGGTTAATTATATAACACTTAATGTTGATTATGAATGTTAAATCAATTATAATTTCATAACTACCTAATTTTGGTCTAAATGAATTTGAAAATATTAAGTGTTAACTAATACCCCAACTATTATACATTTTTGGAAATTTAATATGAAAAACTAAAATGGGTCTGAGTCATATTTTGGAGATCACGTGTTTGGAGAGAGAAACATAATTTTAACCAAGACTGTTGTAGGCAGTTATAACTATTTTTGGCCAGTTTTTGTCTAATTACAATTTGGGGTATGTAACAATCCTAAAAATTTTGACTTCCTTGGTTTATAAGTAGAGGATACAATCTTCTAAAATGTCCAACAGGTGGATTTGATAAAAGTTTCAGGAGTGGTACATAATGTGAAGTAATCAAACAGATTGTAGGAAGTTTATATAGCAGCAAAGAGGAGGGTAATGCTTTATGTTTCTATTTTTCTATTTGTGATTTGATTTTCATTAGGGAATTTTATCAGAGGTTGTAGAAGGGTTATATATTTATGTTTGATTCATTCAAATCAGTATTTAATTGAATCTTTTAATGGAACAAAAAAAACATATTTGGGTACTGGATGTTTTGAAGAGAAACAATGGTTTATCACTTCAAGAAAGTTGATAGTTTGAAAGAAATTAATTCAAGTCATCCTCGCATTCAAATAAATTTTTTTAAGTCTGATTATACATTTTTTATTTGATATATTCATTGCAAGGAATTTTTCATCATTTGGTGTAATTTTTTGATGTAAAGAGAATTAGTAAGAGAGAGAAGAAGAGAAGTGTATCCTGCTTTATGTTTTCAACTTGGAGTTGAATTCTTGATTCATGATTTATAATGTAACAGAGATGATCCTCTGATTTGTATCTCAATTTTTTCATGTTAGAAGTTGTTGCTTCTTAACTTTTGAATTTGGTGGTTCAGATATAAGGGATTGGTGTTCCTTGAGATAAATGTCTCTAAAATAGGTGTTGGTGCTTCCCAGAGTTGTAGTTCTAAAATTTTTTCCCAAGAGGCTAATAAAGATTCAGATTCAAAAAAAAAATTATCCTAAGGGGTTTTCCACTATAAATATTGTGTTATTTGTTCATCTTTCATTTTTTGTTATTATTTCGTAACTTCATGTTATAATTGTAAAAATTGAAAAACTTGTAAAAGTTAAAAAGATCAAGTTTTCAAGTAACCACTGATTCACCCCCCTCCCCCCCCCCCCCCTCTTAGTGGCACTTGTATTCCAACATGATCGACACTAAAAACTCTCAACTTCATTAAATATATATTGTTAATCAAGCCTTTAAGTTTCCCCACCCCCTTAAGATTTCCCTAAATGGATTACAATTTAACTTTCAATCTTTGCACTCGAATTCAACTCATTAAACAATAAAATTTAATGTGCACTATAAATTTCCAACACTTCTTTGGCCATCACAATGATTTACATAGAAATTTATTTCCAAGGGTCAAACACATTTCAACCACACACAACCTTCATCTAGAATCTTCTCCACACACTAGCATCGAACAATGTGATGCCAGATCATCACCTCCAATCTTTAAGACACTTCACCAGATCATGACTGACTTGACCGAAAACACCACAACATCTTCACCAATCACCAATCAAAGATTTAACAACTGTCGCTCGAGAACATAAACACTTCAACTTGTTAACAAGTCTGACTCTTCTCATCATTCATCTAACCTTCACTCTGATCATCCAAAATAGTTGTGATTGCAACCATAATATCCAAACATTGTTAGCAACCATATCATGTAACCACATTACAAGAAAACAAAGATTTTACAAACGAATCAAATCACCTATCGCTTGTCACTAACTATTCTAGCAATTGCACTGTTATACTTCATCTGATCATAACTTTTGTGTTGATCAATATCAATAGTAGCAGTCATGTATTTGACATTCTGAGACATCCTCGAGTCTTGCATATGAATCACTACAACTAAAACTTACCACACCACTTTTATCATCAACCTTATACTCAGCAACATACTAGAAACACTAGGTCAATACTTGATATCAATGACAACTCAATAACTGATCATCATGCAATCAAAACTGATGAAGGGTACTCCCCTTAATACCACAAACACAGAACAAAAATAGAGAAACAACAGCAATTTGCAAGAATAGAAAATGTGCTTCTTATTATCTCCACAAGTGTGGAATTACAAATTTTAGAATTACAATATGCAAAGCCACATGGGTATTTTCCTTACAATATTTTGTAGGAAAAAGCCTCGAATTATTACCCAGAACTACCTAGACAACACTACGGGCCTTCCTTATATAGGCAATTTTCCATCGCACGAGAAGGTTCCAAAAATTTAGCCATTAAGGCCAACCGCCCTTAGAATTATTTTATTTTCATTTTTTTTACAATAGGGTCGGCTTAAAATAATTACAAATTTTATTTTTAGGTAGCCCAACTTTCAAAGGCCATAAATTTTTAACCGTAGCTCTGACTTTCTATAATAACCACTTTTTAGAAATGGAAGGACTTGATCTATAGTGCCTAACTAATGAAAGCTCCAATCAGCTGAGGGTCGATCTTGATCTGGAGCCTCTAAGACCTTCAAAATTGAGCTCAAAGATTAAGATGAACCTCCACTTGTGAAATCAAAACATTCTAAGCTCATATGACCAACTTACTAAAAATAGTAAGTTTCCATAAATAGCATCTTTGCATAAGATAGCCCTTATTGAAAAGAAACCATAAATATTTTTGGGTGATGCAAGATTTCTCTTACACCCAGGATACTCTTACATCAGACACGCGGGGTAATTTGAGAAGTGACCTTGTCACATCTTAGGTGTGCAAAGGAAAACCAAGATGGTTAATCTCATCTCTTGTCAGCCATGATGAATCTTAAACAAGTCATCCTTTCCATTTGACTAGATATTCTTCATATATCTTGTTCCTTGTGCTTCTGCCAACACAACTATCCAGTATATCCTCAATCTCCTTGATAGTTGAAGTAGTTGTTGGAATACTCCATTGTGCTTCTGTGATCTCATCTTCAACACCCCCTTCATGATACTCTGTCAAATCTAAAATATTAAATACTGGTGAAATATTCATCTCAGTAGGGAATTCTACTTCATAGACATTTCCTGAATCATGCTTCTTTAGTATCTTACATGTCCCAAAAATCTTCATTTTCAACTTGTTTTATGTACCAACTGGAAATTGCTCATTTAGCAAATGATCCATGACTTCATCCCCAACCTAAAATTCCTTATGCCTCCTTTTCTCATTTTCCTTAACCTTATACTGCACATTCATCTTGGTAATGTGCTTCCTCACCTCCTCATGGATGTTCTACAAAATCCTCAGCTTCAGCACTACTTATTTCTCCTTTGTCTATCTTCCTCAACTCAGATGCATTTTTGGGACTACTTCCATATACAATCTGGAATGGTGATTTACCAGTGTTGTTGTTGATAGAATTATTGTATGCAACTTTCGCATGTGGTAAAATCAAATCCCATCCCACTGGCTTATCTCCAACCAAACATATCATCAAATTCCCCAAACTTCTATTCACCACCTCTATCTGTCCATCAGTCTATAGATGATGTGATGAGCTAAACTTCAAACATGTCTTTAACTTCTTCCACAATGTATGCCATGAATATCCAACAAACTTAGTGTCTCAATCTGAAACTATGCTCTTTGGAAAACCATGTAGTCTCACCACTTCTTTGAAAAACAATTCTGCTACATGAATAACATCATTAGTTTCTTGCAGGGAATGAAATGTGTCACCTTTGAAAACCTGTCAACTGCCACAAAAAATGACTCATGTCCCCATTAAGTCCTTACTAAACCAAGAACAAAGTCCATACTAATATCCTACCATGGCTTCTCTGGTACTGTAATGGTTGATACAACCCTGTATTCTGTTTTACTCCTTTTTCCATTTGACATACTCTATAACTTTGTACAAACTTCTTGACATCTTTTTGCAATTGTGGCCAATAATAATTATCACTAACCAAATCAAGGGTTTTATCTCATCCAAAATGTCTAGCCAATCCTCCACTATGCTTCTCCTTGATGAGATTCTCCCTCATAGAACTTCATGGAATGCACAAATGACTCCATCTTAATAGCATACCATCCTAAATGATGAAATCTAATCACTTCATTCTATCTAGGGTAACAAGTTCTATACAAGCTTTCCAAGCTTCACCAAAATCAGGATTATCTAGATACAAACTCTTGAGTTCCTTGAACCCAACCACCTCAATCTACATTTATGTCATGAAAATTTATCTTTTGCTAAGCGCATCTACAACCCTATTAGACTTTCCACTCATGTATTTCAAAACAAATGTGTAACTCTTCAAAAACTCAACCCATTTCAAATGTCTTTGATTCAACATCCCTTAACTATTCAAATATTGCAAATCTTGATGATCAGTATACAAAATAAACTCTTTAGGAAGGAGATAGTGTCTCCACTTCTTCAATTCATGAACTATAGCATAAAATTCCTAATCATAAACAAAATATTTCATCTTGGCATCATTTAACTTCTCACTGAAATAAGAAACGGATTTACCTTCTTGGCTCAAAATAGCTCCTATTGTAGTACAAATAGCATCACAGTCTACTTGAAACATCTTATTAAAATATGGAAGTGCTAAAATAGGTTGCTCTGTAACTTTATGTTTCAATAGTTTAAAACTCTTATTTGCCCTAGTAGTCCACTTAAACTCTTTCCTATTACCTCTCATTGTTTCAATCAAGGGTCCACAAATACTACTAAAAATCCTAATAAATTTTTTGTAAAAGCTATCCAAACCATGAAAAGATCTTAACTCAGTAGCACTCCTTGGATTAGGCCATTTGAGGATAGCCTTCACTTTCTCTAGGTCCATTTTTAGACCTTTTGTTCAAACTACAAATCCTAGATACACTAAATCCTTCACAAAACTACACTTCTTCAAATTAATCAATAATTTCTCTTCTTTCAGCTTCTCAAACACCCTACGAATATGCAGCATATTCTCCTCCAATGTCTTACTAAAGATCAAAATATCATCTAGGTAAACAATGACAAACTTACCCATAAATTCTTTTAGAACCTCATTCATGAGCCGCATGAAAGTACTCAGTGCATTAGTTAGCCCAAAAGGCATGACTAACAAATCATACAATCCTTCCTTTTTCTTGAAA
The DNA here is from genome assembly GCA_027943335.1 of Chamaecyparis obtusa. Lineage (NCBI taxonomy): Eukaryota > Viridiplantae > Streptophyta > Pinopsida > Cupressales > Cupressaceae > Chamaecyparis > Chamaecyparis obtusa. The sequence continues at coordinate 568,051 of BSBK01001907.1, forward strand.
GTAGTCTTCCATTCATGTCCTTCATGGATTCAAATCTGATGATATCCACTCTTTAGATCTATCTTTGAGAAATACATAGCTCCACTCAAATAGACCATAATATCATCCATCCTCGACAATGGAAACCTATACTTGATTGTGATCTTTTTTATAGCCCTAGAATCTGTACACATCCTTCATTCTCCATTCTTCTTTAGTGATAATATCACTAGTACAGCACAGGGGCTTAGACTCTCTCAAATCAACCCCTTCTACAACAACTCATGTACTGGTGTCATTCTATGTGTTGCCTTATTCGACAAATTGGCTCCTGGGATCAAGTCCATTTGATGACTGATCTTCCTTACTGGAGGTAATCCATCAGGCACATTATCAGATACAATATCTTGAAACTCATTCAAAAAATCTACAACTTCTATAGGTACAACTTGTACTTCCTCTTTACCAACTTTTGGAATTAAAGAAAAACACATGTGCGCATACCTCATACCCTCTAGGATTTTTCTTCCATCAACAAAATTTATTCTTGCATTACCACATACCTTTTCTTCTATGTCCTTCAATGGATTTAGCTTATGTCACACTCCATCTTTTTTCAAGGAATAGGTATTCACACAACCATCATGTACAACACACCTACAAACTGCCATGGTCTACCCAACAACATATGACATGCATCCATAGGTATGATATCACATAGTACCTCATCATGGTATCCAAAAATCTTAAACTTTACTAGGCACTATTCACTGACCATGACCTTATCATGGTATCATAGATCTTAATCTTATTATTATTATCATTATCTAGAATCAATCTTGCATCATTTTAATCTTTGTCACTTGTGAAGCTTGGGGAAAGTTCCTCATACTTTCTCTCAACTCCTTCACCATCATCTAGCTTGCATCTCCTAGTTTTGCATTAGTTTTGCATTTCATTTGTGTTGGGAGAGAATACCCACATAATCTCAAAGAGAAAATCAAACAAGGTTTTGGGTGCCCTTGTTTTAGCTCATCGGAGGTTGTAGTGAAGATTACTTATTTTGTTGCATTTGAAATTACTAACATTTAATGTGATTGTTTGGTGTTTTTGGTATTTTTGTTTACTACAAATAGGTCCATATTTTAATTGCATACATTTTGGCATGCCCGTTGGGACCCACATCCCTATTGGATCTACACTTTTGAAGATTTTTTATGCTAATGCTTGTGTATGTTGAGTTAAAGACAAAACCTTAGGCCTTTTTGAAAGATTTGATCATATCTTTCAAACGGTTAGGATTTTTGGTCTAAACTTTTTTTACAAGTGAGGGATCATCATAGTATGTCTCAGTCTGAAACTCAAATTTTTTTGATCAATTTTCCGCAAGTTATAATTTTTTTATGATTTTCAATGAAAATTCATTTATGGTTGTAAATCTCCATATTTTTTAGAAAATTTTACATTTTCAGAAAGCTCTAATAATTTTACAAATGACATGTTATTTTTATTTTTTATTTTGATGCATGAATATGGCTCAAAAATTCAATCTTTGAAAACTGATCTATTTTGATAAATCAAGTCCCTAGGGCACAAATTAAGGAATTTTTACATTTTTGGAAATCTCTCTATTTTTTAGTAGGGTTCTCTATTTTGCATTTCTATTTTTGTGGCTGAAATCATATCAAAAAAATCAGATCTTGTTAACTAGGTCAAATGCAAAAAAAAAAAATTGTGATGAGTTTGCACTTTATTTGCACATTGTTGAATGCATGGTTGAATTTTCTTGCAAGTTTTTGATATTTTCAATATTCTAATAGTGGTTTTGCAGAATGGTTGACCAAGCTTAAGACATTTTGAGACTACTAATCCATTTGTTTTGTAGGACGTTGTTTGAAGATCTTGAAAAGATTTGAGACTACTAATTCATTGGTTTTGTAGGTTGCCTTGGAGGTTCAAGCAAACATTGTGTCTACCTTAAGTTGATTTTTATAGGCACCTAGTTTAATTAGGAAGGTTCATTTCTTGTGATTGAATTGGGTAGTAGGAGAGTATGCTCTTTCCTCTTTAAGGGGAAATCAGAAATCTAGATCTACTTAATTTGGTCATTAGAAAGGAATCTTGGGTAAATGAACATGTGCTTGATGTGTTTAGGAGAAACTATGGAGTAGGAGAATATTCTCTTTTCCTTATGGAAAATTAGAAATCTTGATCTCCATTAGCTATCCATCTTACTTTTCTTGTATTTACCTTTAGAGGGCCTACCAAGAGAGCAATCTTTTGGGAATGACCCAAGTGGGGAACAAGTGAACCCTGCTACTCCATCCAACTATAATCAAAAGCTTCCTTCAATCCAAAGAGAGGGGAGACTTGGCTATTTTATTCCTAATGCTTCTTCATGTGTAGGGCCTAGTTGCCTCAATCTTGCTAAGCAAGACTACATTTGATTGGGTGCCTGTAGGGCCATCAATGGTCTCAATCTTGTTTACTACAAGGGGAATACGTTCATCTAGTATAGGATTGAGAGGTTTTAATATTTCTTGCGAGACTATAATTTTTGGATGCTTTTATGGCTATAGGCCTTAATTCTGCTTTCGGAACTATAGGGGATAATCATGAATGGAGGACCTTACTAGACACCTATGGATTTAGTGGCCAACCATTTTAGCCGTGTGACTTCCTTTGTGCAAGGATTGACCTAAGTGGACTTACCCAGATAACCCCAAGATACTCACTGTATGTGTTCCCTTGGACGCTAAAGCTTGAATATGGAAATGTGGAAAGACATGTGATGCAAGCATTTATCTCTTTCAATTGATCCATAACTTGCATAGTTCTAGGAAAGGCCATTCAACCACTTAATTGTGGGGCTAAGAGCATTGAGTTTTGGTCAAAGGTTGGAAAACCTCCCTTTTGATCTTAGGTAGTATGTGCTTGATGTGTTTTTTATTGTGTTGAGACCCATGGAAATATTGTTGTACATGCACATTGCACTATTTCTTTCTATGTTCTAATTCAATCCATATGTCTCCATCATCCAAATCAATCACATCATCCATTCAACTTGTCTTCAAACATCCCTAATCTATCCTTCCACTTCATCCATTCTTAATCCAATTCTTATTAACACCATCTTCTAATCTTCCACTTTTGGCTTAGGAGCACCATCATCATCTTTGGGCTTTAATCTTCATCCAAATCAAATCCAATCAAATCCAACTTTGAGGCCCTGCCCTCTCAAATCCAAAATCAAACCCAAATCAAATCATCTCAAAATCCTTGAGGCCTTGTCCTTTTAAATCATAGTCCAAACTTGCTCCTAGTCTTAAGTTCATATTTTGTCCATCATAAAATCTTTCCCTATTAATTCAAATCTTCCTCTACGTCATCTTCCTCTAATCCAATCCAAAGTCTCTAATTCAACATCATGAACATGGATTGGTTTCACAAAATGGTTGAGGACTTCAAAGTGCAAAACCCTAATCCTCAAACTATACCTCCAATCCAACCCACCTACCAAATCAATCCTTAAGTCATATCCAATCCCAATCCATATCACATTCCTTATTCCTCCTCTACCTTTGACAAGGGAAATCAACCTCATTATCCTTCTTCTACACATAATTCCTTCCATCACCCCCATCATGCCTCGCACATGCTCAATCTTACCCAAGAGATTGAAGAACTTATAAATACCATTCTAAGCTTGCAAAATGAATGTCAAAAGAAAACCTTTGAAGACATGTGTCCTCCTCCCTTTCTCCAAATCCATAATCCTCATCCACCATCAAACCCCAATCCTCCATCTAACCCTCAACCTCCACACAATCCTAATCCTCCAAAACCCACATCATTCCTATCCTCCAAAGCTTCACAATCAATAAAACCTAGAAAATATACTCCCCTTGTGGACCCTCTTGATGTCATATTCCACCTACTTGTTGACCAAAACATGTTCTTTTTCTGAACACTATTCTCTTTGATGAGAGTCAACCCAAACATACTTGGTATAAGGAAAATGAATACTGTGATTATCATCACATCAAAGGTCATGATATCAAGAAGTGCTTAAAGTTTAAAAATTTTGTCCAAGACCTCATTGACAAAGGAGAGATTGAAGTTGAAGATCCTAACCCCTCCATCACATCACCCTCACAAGTCCACACATGTCAAGATATTGTCCCAAAGCATGCTAAAAAATATTCTTCTCATCCTCTAGATCCAAGCACTCCTCCACTCCTTGATCCACTTATTTTGCAAAATCTATATATCCTTCTTGATCCACCTCATGATCCCATTCCTAATCAAGATCAAGGAATTCCCTCCACTCCATTCCATAATAGCCTTCCATATCAAGGCCCTACCACCCCTTCCACTCCACCACATAATCCTTCCCAAAGTCAAGATCAAAGTACCCCTTCATCTCCCTGTCATGATTCCAATCCCTCTCAAGATCCCATTATTCCCCCTAATCCCCCTCATGATCCTAATCCTCCACAAGATCCCACTCTCCTTTTTGATCCTCCATCGCAAGATCGTTATCCTTCACAAGATCCTATTCCTCCTCAAGCTCTTATTATTCCAATTAAGGAGCCTCTTGAGGACCAAGAAAACCTTACACTTGATGACCTTGGTGATATCATTCACTCTATAGATGCTCATATCCCTCCTACACCTTATATACCTCCATTACAGAGTAAAAATATTCCTTCATTATCTTCCAAATCCATCTTGGGTCCCTATATCCCTAAATTAAATCCTTCATCCCTTCCTTCCATTTTGGGCCCTTATATCCCAACACTAAACCCTTCATCCCTTCCATCCATTTTAGGTCCTTATGTTCCTCCATCCACTATACCTCTCACTCCTAGCTCATCATTTATTTCTTCTGGACCATACCTCAAGATCAACAAAGACATGCATCCTTGAGAGATTTATATCCATCCATTCATCAAAACCTATTATATGAGCCTCATTCATCCACAATTCCCAGGTCTTTTGGAAGTAATTTGGATGCACAACATAAAAATCAAAAATACAAGAATCCACTTACATATGAAGATCACCATGTGTTATCTAATCAACATGTAGATACAAAGAAAAGGGAAATACTCAAGAGACCACAAGGGTCCTCCAATAAAAAAATAAAATCAAAGAAAATATGGGTTCTTAAATCCATCATGGAAGAATTATGATCAAAAGAACATAAAAGCAAAGAAAAATCAAAAGCTATGTGGATTACCAAGTCTCTCTTAAAGGAATGGAATATAAAAGAAAAATAAAAGTTGACATTCAAGCTTCCAAAGACTTCCACTTCATATTCTTCCAAATATCTTCCATTCTCTCCTCCATCTATTTTGGGTCCTTGTGGCCCAAAATCCACATTACTTCTTACATCAAAACCTCACGCTAACCAATTCATTCTCCCTTAACCTATCCACTACCCTTCATGGTGTGTGTTGATGTTGATCTTTCCATAATTTCCACCTAGTCCCACACAAACCTTTCAATACCCTATCCAATATCCAACTCCTATATCTACTCCATATCCTTCCATATCATATCCTTCCATTCCTCTTACCCTATCTTACACATAAATCCTTAGTCATCATCTACCTTAACCTCCATATCTTTCCCCTACCATCACCATTATCAACATCTTTGAGCTTACATTTCAGTAACCTTGGCCAATCATAACATATCTTTACAAAGGAACATTATCCAAAGAGCATCAAGCTTGAATTCCTCAGAAAAAAGAATTAAAAAAAAAAAAAAAACAATTCATCTAATGGTGAAAACTTGGTAATCAGGCACCTTGGGCAAGTACCATGATGAAAACCTGGCAAATAGGCATCATATGTAGGCCCTCCCACCAATTTCTCTTCATACTTGGGGACAATTCCTTCTCGCTATCCATCCATAATATCTTCTCTCTCATCTTCCTATCATATCTTATCCATTTATTTATCCACCTCCCCTTGACCTCTATACTTGGGGGAAAACTCCATCCATACTATGCTACCATAAATATCATCCACATTTCCTCTCACCATCCTTCCATCCTATACATTTTTATCCTCCATCTTTCACTAGTACATTTGACCTTAAATTTTGACTAAACAATTCGACCATCAAATAAAAATGTTTAGGTTGGTCGCATTATATAAGGAAAAATTTTGTTTTTTTAAAATACATGCCCATGTTGGTTGCAATTTTGACCAACACAGTGGTAGTCAAAATTGCGACCACACGGGCATGTATTAAAAAAAAAAAAAAGTTTGAAACTTCATTTTGGTGCTTCATTTTAGTGCACACGAAGGAGGTAGAAGCTAGAGAAGGGTAGAAGCAAAGGAGGTTTAGGGTACACCGTGTCGGCTCTGTTATGAAGTCATGGCCCTAATTTGTGCTTTCATCACAGAGATGCCATGCCACTAGATGAAAAAACAAATTAGGGTAATGTTATTTAACTTTTTCAGTGCTTGGAATTGGGAAAGACATTAACTACGCTTCATGGTCGATGCCCTAGTTTGGGTGTAATCAATGTGTGGAACCACTGAAGTAAACAAATGTCTACAACAGTGAATGAAAAGGGATTAATACAACAATAACACTAGTCTTAGGTACCCTCTCACAATCCATTTTAGTCGACACCAACCTAATTTGATCAACTATGTTGAAATGCCTAGAAATTGGTTGCGGGTGCATTTCATTTGAGCATTTCATTTGAAACTTCATTTGAGCATTTCATTTTAGCGAGCGTGAAGGAGCCAGTAGAAGCTAACAGGGTGAAGAGTTGAACCAGAGGGTTAAGGTATGTCAAATTGATTTCCAATAAGAATCAAGTGCTATATATAAACTGCGGATTTAGGATTTATGAAAAGTTGGTTGAATTAGTTATTTAGAATTTATATAAGTTGAAAATGGATAAAACCATAAGCAATAGAAATACTCTATTTTTTGCAAAATTCATTCATCTTGAAGTCTCAATTCAGTTATTCTGATGCATTAAATGAATTGCAACATTTCTTTGTTCAATTCATGCCATTTTCAAATGAGTCTAATTTTATATTGAGTCTCATTATTAGATAGACCATTGGCGTAACAACAATTAGAATGGTTCTCATTATTAGGTTAGAATGGTTCTCATTATTCTAAGTTCCTTCTACAATAACAGTAAACTAAAATAAGAAATGCTATTAGATAGACCACTGGCATAAAAACAGTTTCAATATAAAATGAGAACCATTCTAACCTGTATTATTAGATCATTAACCGTGCATATGCAAAGTTGTGTGGAGTAAAGGTGATCACAGTTAAAGAACAATGAGAAAATATAATGAAATTGGATGCAATGTGTAGCAGTGGATGATCTGTCTGAATAAGGAAGGTTTTTTATGTTTGAAAACATTTTGTCATGTTGAATGAATGGTGATTTGATCACTAATTTGATGCAAGAGTGAGTTGTAACAGGAGATTGGGGAAGCCCTAGCAAACCAAGGTTTGGAGTCAAGATTTGGGGGTTTTGGTGTTGTAGGGCCCATGAGTCTAATTGCTTGTGGATTTAACCATTTTGAGTCATTTTATAACTCTATTGAAGGTTTGGTGGGATAAGGGAATGTGAGGAGAGTAGTTTCTTTGAAAATTTGGTCATTTTCATGCATTGAAAATAGGGGTTCAGTCATGGTTAGGTGTGTTGGTCCAAAGTAACCCTATAAAATATTTTGGTGTGTTATAGAACTCTGAAAAGGGTGTCTAGAAATGTTTTCATCTTGTCAAGTGTTTTGAGGGAAGAAAAATTTATTACCATCCTAAGTCTGTTGCAGGGTTATTGGCAGCCTATTAAGCCTTTGGAATAGCTTGAAAGAACTTTGTGTATTGGAAGCATGGGAATTAAAATAGAGTCATAAAATTCCTTGAGTCTAAGTGGTTTGAAGCCTAGGAAACCTAATCCATCATTGTGTAGTATTGTGGAGGCCTTGACAAGTCAAATCTTTTAAACATTTGAGGTTGTTGATAGGCTAGAGTGCCTAGATCTTTGAAATTACCAATTCTCATTGTGTTTTGAATACCACCACCCTTATTCCTTTGGAGTAATTTTATTTCATTTTAAATAATTTATGGCATTTTTATTAAATTATTTGAATGATTAAATGAAGATTGGATCATCAAGATCAAGATTGGATTCAAAATTACTCCAAACCAAAAGGAATAAGACTCCAAACCAACGAAATAAAACTGCCATAACTTATTTAAAATGAAATAAAATTACTCCAAACCAACGTAATAATTGTGCAATGATTATTGGAAGCCATTCTCAACTCAATTAATGACCAGATTTAAATTGCATTCTCTATCGCACAGAAACGGTTTCCACAAGTTGATAAACTTCTTCAATAAACTCGATACTAAGACTTGAGTTACATCCAAACGCAACATAAAACATTTAAAATAAATATTTTTTCTTTGTTATCAAATTCCATCATGGCATATTCATAATAAAGACATGCTCGATTGTGACGACAATATGGGTGTTAGACTATCGAACCGAAAGAGAAAACCAAACAAAATGAGTTGTAAATAATAAAAATGAAACATTCGGGAAACACTAAACAATCACAGAGAAGAATCAAATGTAAAACTAGACTGTTATTTTCATTCATCATACGTATTACATTGATCATCTCATTCCCATTGATCTCTCTCTTCACCGATTCTCCACTCTCATACCCCCTATTCTTGGCTTCTACATTGCAGAGATAAAGATCTCCAAACTTAGAACCTGGTAACTAAATCATATAACTTAGTGAAGAATACTCAAAATAGAGATCAATGGTGAAGACAAAAGACATTCTTACATTTAGTTAAGGGTAGTACTTAAAGAATAATATAGATCAATAGTGAAGATTAAAATTCACCCTTACATTTAATGAAGAGTCTATTATATTTGAGTCTATCAGAAAGTCATGGAAAGTTCCTTATAGATATTTGAAGAGAGTCCTATTATTCATTACATTACTTGCAATATGTATGCTGATATTTCATTGTCTCTATATATGCTAAGTGTTTATATAAGAGTGGGGATATGCTATGTAACTTTACTTAGTCACGGTCTTAATTATATAAGGATATATACTTAATCGTAGTATAAACTTGAATAAAAAATAGATAATTTTAAAATAGAAATGAGGGGACTGGGATATTATAAAATAATGAGCATATCTTTGTGAATTATCCTACGATTGTAGGGCTCATATATTCATTGTGATTAATACCAGTTTGTAAACATTGATTGATGTATTTTAAGGTCATACAATATGGAAATAAGACAACACCTACATAAAACTTGATATCATCAAAATATAACATATTTTGATTCTCTGCAAATTTGAACAAGTTTTCATTCACAATATAACATAAAATGTTTTGATTTGGTCTTATATGTTAATTATATATAGTTCCAGATTTATTCCTTATGAAATAGTGATGAGATTTATTCTTTTATCTCTGTTAATGTAATTATGGGTGTATTATTCACATAATGTCTGAGATATAATAATTCTAGAACCCCTAATTTTCTAATCTAGTTATGTCTTAGTTTACTGTATAGCGTTGGAGTTCTACATTATGTCTGTGCCAAAGATATTCTTCCAACTTTGATGTTACCATTGATTGTTGAGTGTATGTTTAATTAGCTAGCTGGATTATTAAATTGGTCTTTTAACACATTCTCTCCTCTTGTTCGATGACTTCCTCACTATTCCTTAGTATGATCTTCTCACAATTCCCCTTAATCTTCTCACAATTCTGACAAAACTAACAACATGCCTCATGTTATATGGAAAATTGGTAAACAAGGAGCCACTGTAGTTCAATTCCCTTTTTCTAAGTTCTTCATGGAAGTTGAAGTATCACTCTTTAGGAAACTTATATCTCTGGTTCAAAGTTCCCATTAAAATCATTCAAATATTCGAAAACAATACCCAAATTCACTACAGTGGTAAAGTATTAACAAAGCATAGCCTCATAGTTCCATCAGTTTGACAATCAATGGTAAGAAATTCCTAATAATATTATATTAGAAGTGAAATGTTGATGCTAAGACAATTACTTTGTGACCATAATAATCCTACATATGTTTTTTTGCACAATAGATAAAATCTGCTATTCAATTCCAAGAGAAACTCACAATTTCAATTGTGACCACACTAGCCTCATCACAACAAACCTATTAGAAACATGAAAAGAAAATATGTTAGCAATTCCATCATTTTTCTATTGTTTGGGACAGTCACCATAGAATTATTTGGATTGTCTCTCCTCTTGCCTTGCAAGGTTAAAATGACCATTTTTTCATCCCTCCTTGAATAGACCCTTGTCATCTTGCACTTGTGCAATGATAGGACACCAATGTTGCTAATTAAGGTTGGCGAGATGATTATGCCTATCTTGAAAAAAGACTATCAAATCATTATGCTTTCAAATCAATTACCTATCGACATATCCCTTGCGAGGGAGAGAAGCCAAACACATAAAGAACATGCACATAAACACGACAACTGAAAAACTTAAATGGAATACACCAAGAAGTACCAAATGATGAATGCTCAATTGTTGTAATGGAAAAGCAATATTAGAATCGTCCATTTATAGTCGTAATGATTTTGGAATTGTTGACAAAGAGTGTTTCTTTTTTTTATTATAGCATAAATGATTTTTCTATAGTCGTAATGATTTTTCTTATTTCTTGTCTTTTGTCGCTTTTTGATTTCCTATGTTTGTGCTTCGTGACAGGATTTTGTCACCTTCTTTTGATGGTATATTTCATTCACTCTATGTGGAATACTATTTTGTTCACTATTTTATTTCAGCTTCATATTTCTTTCATTTTTCATATACACACAGACTACACATACTGATAAAAAAATGAGCTATTTGATTTAGGTTTACTTTTCATTATTGTAAATGGTTAATATTTCTGATGGTACTCCTTGGTGTATTTGGACTATAAAAATAATCATATAAAAATAATAAATGTAGTAACGATGGTGCAGTGCATTATTGATATAGGTTCGATGACTCTTGTCAATGTGCCAAACTGTCAATGTGGTGGTGGGAAGTGTGTGTTGAAGACTTCACAGACATTGAACAACCCTGGACGATAATTTTGGTGCTGCCCTAATCAAAAAAAGGTTGCTAATGTGTATATATTTAAAGTTTCTAATGTAAATACTATTCATTATAATATAAGAACTAATGTAGACTGGGTATCACAGGGAAATAATGGCTGTGGATACTTTAGATGGGTCGATGACAACTCATATGCATCTATTCTCCCATCTCCACTTATCCGCGATGAAGGATTTGAGTACAAAATGTGTCAGGCTAGGGAAAATTCCAAAATTATATTTTTACGATGCCTTCTCTGTATTGTAATCGCATATCTAATTTGTTGCGACCATATGCAGAGATGAACTCAGGAATTAATTAGTTTAGTATTTTCATATTGTAACTAATATTTTAATATCAATATGACATAACTTCTCTTTTCCTCAAGTGCGCATATATATGGTTTACATCTTTTTTTAGAATAATTCTTCATGTTTATGGCTCAGGTGAGCCCCAATCTGCTATCAATCACATGATTTAACGCTGATTTAGGCTAGAGGTAAACTACATGTGTCATGTAAATAGCATGGTTGAATGCAATCTCTTTTGCATGTTTTCAAGAGTTTTCCCACCAATACAAGCATAAATAATGCATTGAACGTAAGCATGAAGTTTGAGCGCAGCATGGTATGAAGTCTTGCTGAAGAAGAGTACTATAGAGAGCAGGCCTATCGTACCAAGGAAGTTTGACAAGAACAAGGAATATGGCTTAAACAGAATGGGAAGACGTCTTTCTAGCCTGGGCTTGGATCCTTTGACAATTAGCTTGATAATAAATGAAGCAGATGAGAGCTGAGCAATTAGCTTCCCAAGAAAAATCTTGTAAATGAATTGTGTGTACCCCAATTCCTATGCCTTCTGCGCATACCTAAATGATATATTTGAAACAACAAGGTAAATTTAGCCTTACCCTTGTTGTTTCAAATATATCATTTGGGTACGCACAGAGGGCACATTAATTGGGGTACATATAGTTTATTTATGGGATTTTTCTTGGAAAGCTAATTGCTCATCTGTCATCTACATTATTTATAAGCTAATTTCTGAAGGATCTAGGCTCAGGCTAGAAAGATGTCTTCCCAAACACATAAAAAACAAACACATAAACATGATAACTAAGAAAGATAAATGTATATTTCACAATAGCTGAGAAACATAATTGTAGGCATCATGGTCACAATTTTTTGGAGACAACATAATTGAGTTGTATACCCAGACGATGGAGAGCAACTTTTGCTCCTCTAATTCCAAGAATACATCTTAGAGGTCTTAAAATGTCGTAAAGGGTCATAAGAGGCTCCTAGGAGGGGCCAGATGAGCTTCTACCTTCACGTGGTTGGCCCTGTTAAGTAGAGAATGTTAATTAAACTATTCTCAAAACATAATTATAGGCATCATGGTCACATTTTTTTGGAGACAACATAATTGAGTTCTATACCTACACAGAGAGCAATTTCTGCACCTCCGATTCCAAGTTCGCACTACGGGATGGATAACAACTTGGATCTAGAGGTGCAGAAGTTGCTCTCCATCATCTGGGTATACCACTCAATTACATTGTCTCCAAAAAAATGTGACCATGATGCCTACAATTATGTTTCTTAGAGAATGTTAAACTATTCTCGAAACAAAGAGAAGCTAAAAGAGAAGCTGGCAACAACCAACAGAACAAGTGTGGACACCTAAAGATAAATATCAAATAGGGGAAAAACACCTGCAACAACAGAGGCAATAGCTATAGATACAGATGAGGATATCGCAGAAATCCCTAATTTAGTGTTTCAGAGAACAAATGATAGACTGTGAATTAGGGATTTCTGTGATATCATCATCTAAATCTATATCTATTTTATTTACATTGGAATGCAACCTACCAATGTTGATACTACACCGGCCGAGCACGATGGAGGCATCGATTCTAATGTGAATTGTAGTACTCAAGGTATACATTTTCTATTTGAATTTTGATTAATGAATATTTAATACAAGAAAACATATTCAATTGTTTAAGGTGGATTAGTTGTGATGATGAGATGCACCATTTAGATGTTAACTGTGACAGTCTCTTGGTTTCAGGCAATGCAGAAAGAGAAGCCTAGTTCAATATGCAATCTCAATTCATATACATAGGATATCAGGTGGAGTTGAAAAACACAACAGGGTTGCATTTTTTATAGAGGTCTTTAATTACATATTTTAAGTTATAAACCATCGCGAAAATGTAAACGTGTTGTGTTTTTTCAACTCCACCTGCTATCCGTGCATATTATGCTTGTGTTGTATGCGCATTCTCAATTCAGAGTGGGAAAAATCTTATTTTTGATGCGAGGGAGAGAAGCCAAACACAAAACATGAAAATAAACATGACAGCTACAAAACATAAATGTGGGTATCACAATAGCTGAGAAACATAAATGTAGGCATCATGGTCCCAATTGTTAGAGACACAACATAATTGAATGCTATACCCAGAAAATGCAACACAACCACTACTCCTACAGTTCTAAGATGACACTGTGGATCCAAAAACCATATATAGATTCCTTATCTTTGGTTTTTGGATCCTACAGTGTCAACTTAGAACTACAGGAGTAGTGGTTGCATTGCATCGTCTAGGTATACCGCTCAATTATGTTGTGTTTCCAAAACATTGTGACCATGATGCCTACATTTATGTTTCTCAGTTGTTGTTTCCTAGGACCCCTTATGACCCTTTATGACCGTTTACGACCTCTAAGAATACATCTTAGAGGTCTTAAAATGTTGTAAAGGGTCATAAGAGGCTCCTAGGAGGGGCCAAATGAGCTTCCACCTTCATGTGGTTGGCCCTGTTAAGTAGAGAATGTTAAACTATTATCGAAACAAAGAGAAGCTCAATAATTTATATCTGATTACCAATTGTGTTCTTATCAAACCATCAAAACATTTAAATAGCCTTTTAAACTGTTATTAAAAATAAAATATTTAATCAACATTTACTTACAGATTTGTGTGCTTGTCTGAGTTTGATACGCAGATCTGTGTATCAAACTCAAACAAGCACACAAATCTGTAGGTAAACAAAGCTTTCTTAGTCAATTTGATTTTTCTTGAGGCTGTGAATATACAGTACAATGAAAATGCTTTGTTCAATCACTGTCATTTTTTTTTAACCAAAAAATATTTTTGGTCAATTTTTTGACCTTTAAATAACATTAATTTTGACAAGAATGCTATGCATTTGACATCAATTTCATGGAATAGTGGTCAAGTATTTAGTCGCAAGTTCGACGTCAAGTTTGCCAAAGTTGGTCTCAATTCTGCCAGCTTCATGTGATTAATTCGATGAAGAGTCGGTCGATAAGTTGACTACTACTAAAGTCAAAATTTTGACAATTGGTTTGCTTGTAGAATAATCGACAAAAAAATATCGACCACAGTTTTAGTCATCTATTCGACCAATTGTTGTACAAAATTTCACTAATTCTCATCAAAATTTAGGGCAAAATTTACTAGTGTTTCCATCCTTCATTCTCCTCCTTCTAGTGTGGGTCATTTAACTCCTTTTTCCAAATAGTTATTGGATCTCCATCCCTATATCCCCATCCTTTAGTCTTCCATATCCTACACTTACCTATCTATTTATTCCATCTATCTCCTATCCAATCCCTCCCTTCCATCCATTCATTTTCTAACCAAATGTCTCTCCATCCTTCCATCCTCTATCATTCCTTGGTTATTCCTTGTCATTGGTCCCAATCCACTTATCATTTTTTTCCTATCCCATCCTATCTAGTCCCTTCATCATCGTTTCATCTTATTCAAACCATCTTGCCTATCAAATCTCTTTATCTTCTAATCTAATCCATTTATTCTTCTTCCATGCTTTTCAATATCATCTTATCCAATCATAATCTCTTCCAATCTCATTATATCCACTCCTCTCATCCAAATAAATTTAAAAAAATTAAAAATCCAAAAACAATATAAAATGATCCTAAAAAAATTCAAAAAAATTGATATATGATCTTGGAAAAAAAAACTAAAAAATTGAAAAAATCCCTATAATCCAAAAAAATTCAAGTCAATCCAATCAAGTGCAATCAATACTAATCCATGCAATCCAATCTTGCAATCTAGCACAATAATATTTGATCAATCCATCATATTAAACCAAATCATCTGATAATCAATTGATCAATTTCAAATCCAATCATCATCATGGGATGTATCCTTCCCAATCCTTGAGGCTCTGCCCTCGCAATCACTCAATCAATTGGTTTTCAGCTTGACTAGGGGCAATATGTTGGTTTGCTTTTGGTTTTTTGTGCATGCTTTCTTGTTTCTTGTATGTATTACTATTTTTTTTGCATCTATCATGGTCTTTGCATCCTATTGTCACAGGGACATCATGGTATTCCATATCATGGTGTCATAAGGCATATGGTTGTATTTGACCCTTTTTATCACGTACTTGGCACATGGTCATCTTGGTTCCTCATACCTTGGTGCATAATGTCAAGAACAATATCAAAATAGGATATGCTCTCTCATGTTGACACAATGATAGTCTGTATTTAGGTTCATTTTGCATTGGAGGCCTTCTTTTATTCACTTCCTCTACCCTCACCCTTCCTTTTCGAGAAAATTGTCAAAATTAATTTTTTGCTCAATTTTTTCAAGGGGACACCATCCTCATCCTCTTCCTGCCATCACTTAGACATGAATGCCGGGGCATCTTGTTTTCTTCTTCTTTGACGTGATGCCAATTTCAACACCGCATCAAAGAGGGGCAAAATGTAGACACCTAAAATTGTCCATTCACACTAATGTTAATTTTTATTAATATTTTCCCTTAACATTATGGTTAATTTTATTAATTGACTATAATCGTTATATCTTCTATTTATTTAATTAAATTTAATTAAATTAAATAAATTCATCTTCCCTTTGTATTTAAATACTATAATATATAAATTTAATTTAATATATTATCCCTCCATTTCCCTCTATAAAATAAATTTTATTTATTTTATTCCTCCACTAGCCTAAAACTCTTCTAAAGCATGATTAAATTAAATTTATTTTAATTTAATTAATTTTCTTTTTTTCTTATTTTTGTCTTTTTCTAAATTTTCCTCTAACCTTAATTAAAAGGTGGATTGCCTCTAATCATGTGCACAATCACCTTTTCCAAGGTAGCCACCTCCCCATCTTTTTTCTCCACCAATCATTTTTAAATTTCTCTTTTCCCTCTAAAAATGAAGTTTGACTTTTGCCACTTCACCTTTTTCAAACCCTACCTAACATCTTTTTGCCTCTTAATCCTATCCACTCATTTATTTTGCCTCTTAATCTCCACCATCCAATTCTTTTCATTTTCTATAGAAGGAGGCCTCACTCCTCATTTTAAGTCTAAGTTCTTTTTCTTCTTAATCTATTAGCTCTTGCATCTTCTAGATTTGTTAATCATTCTAGTTCTTTTCTTTATTGCAATCTAATATTATTCTTAGATCTTAATCTTGTTTCATTATCATAGATCTTAATCCTATTATCATTATCATTATCTGGAATCAATCTTGCATCATTTTAATCTTTGTCATTTGTGAAGCTTGGGGCAAGTTCCTCATACTTGCTCTCAAATCCTTCACCATCATCTAGCTTGCATCTCCTAGTTTGGCATTAGTTTTGCATTTCATTTGTGTTGGGAGAGCATACCCACATAATCTCAAAGAGAAAATCAAACAAGGTTTTGGGTGCCCTTGTTTTAGCTCATCAGAGGTTGTAGTGAAGATTGTTTATTTTATTGCATTTGAAATTACTAACATTTAATGTGATTGTTTGGTGTTTTTGGTGTTTTTGTTTGCAGCAAATAGGTCCATATTTTCATTGCATACAATCTCCACAAGTGTGGAATTAAAAACTTTAGAATTAAAATATGCAAAGCCACATGGGCATTTTCCTTACAATATTATGTAGGACAAAGCCTCAAATTATTACCTAGAACTGCCTAGACAACACTACGAGCCTTCCTTATATAGGCAATTTTCCACCGCCCAAGAAGGTTCTAGAAATTTAGCCATTAAGGCCAATCACCCTTAGAATTATTTTATTTTCATTTTTTTAAATAGGGTCGGCTCAAAATAATTACAAATTTTATTTGTAGGTAGCCGAACTTCCAAAGGCCATAAATTTTTAACCATAGCTCTGTCTTTCTATTATAACCACTTTTTGGAAATGGCAAGACCTAATTTATAGTGCTTGACTTGTGCAAGCTCTAGTCAACTGGGGGTCAATCATGATCTGGAGCCTCTAAGGCCTTCAAAATTGAGCTCAAAGATTTTGTACCCAAAAACCTCAATAACTTCACCAATACAGATGATATGGCAATGAAATTCAACTAGTAGGCTGATATGACTAAGATGAACCTCCACCTATGAAATTAGAACATTCTGAGCTCGTATGACCAACTTACTAAAAATAGTAAGTTTCCATAAATAGTAGCTCTACGCAAGATAACCCTTATTGAAAAGAAACTAGACATATTTTTGGGTGATGTAAGATTTCTCTTACACCCAGGATGCTCCTGCATCAAAAACTATACCATGACAACTCTAGAAAATACTTACCATCACAACATCAGTTAGTATTAATTATGCCAATAATCTCCCCCTTTGGCATTTATGGCAACACTCTATACTCTTTATGGAAACACTCACATCAATACCAACAATACTAGGAATAGAAAAATCTTCCCACTTTTGTCTTTCACTTGATCTTGCAATTACTCCCCCTTTCACTAAACCTCTCTCATCTATAACTTTCTTTCTATAACTTTGAACAATCTCCTTGCATCTCTTCCTTACTTACCCTCCCCTACTTACTCTCCCCCTTTGAAAACAATTCCAAAGGCATCAAACACACCTTATATCTTTTTTGTTGTACCTAACTGAACTCAACACGTCACTTCATAGATTGATCCCCCTAAGGAGTAGCCTCCCAACATCAATCCAAACATAAAATTATTCACTGGAATACACTTGGATTGATGCAATTGCATATTCTTTTAATTCAATTTAGATAGTGGAATAACCTTTAACTTACCTCTTAGATACTCAAAAGCATCCTTAGGTAATGGCTTTGTGAAAATATCAGCAACTTTCTCCTTAGTTGACACATATTCTAACTTTACTTCCTTCTCCTATACATGTTCTCTAAGAAAATAATATTTCATATCTATATGCTTAGTCTTAGAGTGCATCACCAGTTTTTTAGATATGTTAATGGCACTTTTCTTGTGACAATAGATAACCATCAGCTCAGTTACCTTTAGCTAAATTCCTTCCAAAATATGTTTAAACCACATAATATGTACAATTAATTGTAATAGAAATATATTCTTCTTCAGCCATTGACTGTGATATACAATTATGCTTATTTCTTGTCAAAGATACAAGTCTATCTCCAAGAAAAAATGCACCTCCACTTGTGTTTTTTTTATCATTGATATTTCTTTCCCAATCAGCATCAGTAAATACATTTAATAAAAAAATTCCTTTATATCCATACCAAAGACCATAATCTTCAATTCCCTTAAGATATCTAAAGATTCTCTTCACCACAATCAAATGTGATTCCTTAGGATTAGAAGAGAATATAGCCACTAATCCAACTACCTGTGTAATGTTTGGTCTACTATGCACCACATATTATAGCTTACGAATCATGGATCTATACAGAGTCTCATCCACCTCTTTAGAATTATCCTCTTTTAACAATTTGCAACTGGTTACCATAGGGGTACCAACTCGTTTTGAGTCATCTAACCCAAATGTTTTCAATATCTCCTACACATATTTGGACTAGTTGATGTAGATACCTTCTTTCAACTGTTGAATTACAAATCCAATAAATAATTTGATCTCATTGATCATAGACATCTCAAATTCCCTTCTTTCAATTGTTGAATCTAAAATCCAATAAATAATTTGATCTCATTTCAATCGTAAACATCTTAAATTATTTCCCCATTTCATTTACAAATGATCTCCTCATTTCTTCATTACCACAAAAAATGATATCATCAATAAATATTTCTGCAATCAGTAACCTATCATCTTTCTCAATCTTCAAATATACATTACTATTGTCTCTTGTCCTTGTAAAACTAATCTGAGTCAAATATGAGTCCAATCTCTCATACCATGATCTAGGTTCTTTCTTCAATGCATATAAAGCTTTATGTAATTTGCACACCATGATCTTACCTTCTTCATTAGTAAATCCTTATGGCTGTTCAATATATACTTCTTCTTCCAATACACCATTGAGAAAATTTGATTTAACATCCATTTGATATACCTTGAATCCTTTGTAACTAGCATATGCAAGCAGTATCCTTACACCTTCAATTCTAGCCATGGGTGAAAAATTTTCATTGTATTCTAGGCCTTCATCTTCTGCATATCCTTTGTACACCAATCTTTCTTTTTTTACTTATCACTTCACTTCTCTCATTCATCTTATTTATGAAAATCCACTTGGTATCGATTACATTCTTGTCCATCGGTCTAGGTACTAATGTCAAGGTTTTGTTTTTGTCAATTTTCTATAATTCTTCTTCCATAGCATCATCATATTTCAATGCATCTTTTAGAGTTTTAGGTTCAATTTTAGATATCAAACATGTACTTTCTCTTTCCTTTCTTCTTGTCAAAACATCAACATTTTGATCACCAATAATTTGATTAGGTGAATGATTTGGTTTCACATACCTTAACAACACTAGTTTAGATCTTGGAGTACCTTCAACCACTTGAATCAGTTCTTTCTCATTACCCTGTCTCTCCATTAGTTTTTATATAGTTTCCTACTCCACCAGTTGTGCATATACAAACCCATGATAGTCATCAGATTCCTTCTTGTCAAATTCATCATTCTATTCAAAAAATTTATCTACTCTCACATTAGCACTTTTCACTATCTTTTTTTTTCTCTTGTTCAAGTACTTGTAGGATTTTCTCTTTGTGGAATATCCTAAGAATATTCCCTTGTCACTTTTGGGATCAAACTTTCTTGAAAAAGTGATCAAACTTTCTTGAGTTTTCATCTCTTTTTTATGTAACATCTACTTCTAAAAACTTTAAAATAACTTACACTAGGGGATCGACCATGCCACAACTCATAAGGATTTTTTTTGTACCTTTCTTTAGTTGAACTCTACTCAATGTATAAACAATAGTGCTCACCGCTTATCTCCAAAAATTTTATGCAAAACCTTTTTGAATCATTAATGTTCTAACACAATAAATGATAGATATATTTCTTCTTTTAGCAATGCCATTCTGTTGAGGTGGTCTAGGAGTTGGCATCTTATTTTTGATTCCATGTTCCTCATAATATGAAATAAACTCATGTGAAGTAAACTCACCTCCTCTATTAGATCTGAGATATTTTAGGGTCTTACTAGTCTCCTTCTCCACCCTTGCTTTGTAGATCTTGAACATGTAAAAAGATTCATATTTTTCCTTAAGAAAAACAACCCACATCATTCTACAATAATCATCAACAAGTAACATCAAATATCTATCACCATACTAACTCTAAATTCTCATTAGACCACATAGATCAGTATGAACCAGATCTAAGATACTTTCATAAGAGTAAATTTTACTGATAAAACTTGAACTAGTTAACTTACCAAGCTGACATTCTTTACACATCACATTATCTGGCTTTACTAGGTTCTAGGAAAACCTCTCACTATCTTTATCTTACTAACTTTGACCAGGTTATCAAAATTTACATGAAAAAACCTTTTATGCCATAACCAAGAGTCTTCTACCTTACCAATCAGATAATTCTTAATTGTAGAATTCAGATGGAACAAGTTACCTTTAGTTTGTTCACTGGTAGAAATCAATTCTCCTATTTTCCAAATGATCCAGCATATACCTTCATTGAACTCCAATATAAATCCTTTATTGTTTAACTAAGCTACACTTAACAAGTTGTATTTCAAACCATCAATCCAATAAACATCATCATAATTTTTCTTATCATTTAAAGTAATGCATCCTTTACCTTTCCCCATACAGGGATCATCATTACCTAATCTTACTAAGCCTCCATCACATTCCTCCATCTTGATGAATTTGATTTTATTACTAGTCATATGATGAGTGCATCCACTATCAATAATCCAGTCACCAATGTGATTCATGCTAGACACCAAATATTTCTCATCTTCTTTTGAGGGTTCTTCCTTTACTACAACAAAGAGAATTTATTCTTCATCTCTACCATTAGATTCTTCATCAATAACACCTTCCTTAGCAATGTAACATGATTTCTTGTTCTTATCCTTGAATCTCCTTGGATTCTCCTTCCTATCATTTTCAGGACATCTAGAGGTGATGTGTCCAATATTATTGCATGAAAGTCATTTCAAAGGTAGCTTGCCCTTATATTTACCTTTTCCTCTAGGAAGTCTCTTAGCAAATAATGTTTCCAATTCTTCCTATCCTCTTTCTTTAGACATGAAAAATTCATAATCGTTAGAATAAAATGATGAAGAGTTGTTAGATATCTCCTTTCCTTTCCTATATGGTGCAAGTCTCTTCTTCATCATCAAAAAAGAGGGGTATCTCATCAAACAATTCAACCAAGACCCCAGGTTGAGCATCAATCTCCATTTTTTTTTTCTTTATCATAGTCATCACTTAGCACTGATACCTCAGATTTCCTCTCCTCATCACATAAAAGCTCATTTACCACAGGTCCTTGGTCTGATACTTGACTAGTATCTTTGAAAAGACTTGGCATCTGATAGCCAGGAGGTGGAGTCCATTGAAGTTTCCATGGCAGTTCGTCATCTTGAGAAACCAGAGGGGTCTCTTGGGATAAACAAAATTCTTGGAAGAACTGCCCTTGCAGAGTGGTGGACTGAAATTCCTCAAGTATAGGCTCTTGGAAAAAAGCTTTTGCCTTAAAACTTGGGACACTAAAACCAAAAGATTTAGATGCAAACATAGAAGGCGTACCTTTTTTAAAATTTGGAAATTTTAAGACCTTGTCCTTCAACTGCTGCTCCTTTGTAACTAGTCCTCTTTGATGATCCTCTCCAATGGCTTGCTACATCCCAATCTCAAGGAGATATGCTTGAGAGTCCACTGTCTCTTGTTGTAGCACTCCTGAATTCTTTTCAACATGAAGCTCATAGTTCATGAGAACAGGTGGAAAATCCAGAGCTTCCTTCCCCAAAAATGGGTTTAAGTAATTGATAGCTGCTTGGATGCTCTGTGTTGGGAATGTCTTCTTGACTGGATTATAGGGATGGAAAGGCCTCTTTACCAAAAAATTTCTTTTACTTTGATGCTTTTCTTGATACTGTGGTCTACTTTGCTAATAGGATTGTCCCTGAGTTTGGTATTGTTGGTTAGGAATTTGACCCTGATTTTGATAAGGTAGTGCAACTTCCTGATTCTACCCCTTTTTAGCGATCAACTCCTTGGTTAGAGTCTGCAATAGGCTTATCATTTCTTGGGTTGTTGCTTGCTGATCATTTCTCATCTCTTGTTGACTATTTTCCAATTTGAGTAGCTCTTGAGAAGGGTCTCCTTTGGATTCCTCGTAGCTAGAACTAGCTTGTGGTGCTGCTATAGTTGGTATAGGGGTACATGGAAGAATCTACAGAGGCATACTTGGCTGGATGTTGGGAAGAATAGGTATGGGTGGCCTTGGGGTTATTATACCAGCCTGAATTAGGCAATTTTCTTCCTTAACAGCTATATCAAAAGCCCGGGGTAATGAAGTACCTCCCAAGGACTGAATCATGATAGATATATTGCTAGTTAGGCTTCTCAAAAAATAAAGGAAAGCACAATCTACTAAAGGCCTTATATTAATTGGAATCCTATTCCATGTCTTGAGGAATCTGCCATTAAAATCCATCATCTATTCTTGAGGATCTCTCTTTATAATTTGGAGTTGCTCTACTAGAGACAAAGAGTCTAAATCATCCTCAAAGTATTTGTTAAGGAGCTCCCCAAGTCTGTCCCATGAATTAATGGAGCTAATTGCTAGATTTCTAAACCATTCAAGAGCCTTACCTTTGAAAGAGGTTGCTAACAATTTAGTGTCTACATCTTCTTGAGTTATATTATGTATACTACAGATGGTAGCCACATCTCTTATGTGTTCAAAAGTTGTTGTTTGGCCTTCACCTCTGAAAGGAGGTATACTTTTTAGTGTTGCCAAGGGCACATCATGGTGTTGGGAAAATTTTAATGGACTACCCTAATTAAAGGGTGCGAATGCAAATTGTCTTGCCATAATAGGGATCTATTTTTTCCATAAGGTCTATCAGAAATTGGGTCTGCTTGTTCTTAACACCAATGGAGTTGCCAAATATACTTGATTATTAACCTCTCTAAGGTCTATATTATGCAATCATTATATCATAGATAGCATAATATTTAAAGATGAACTTCTTTCTAGTCCCACCGAGCATGCCAGAAATATTATACACTAAGTTTGCACCCTTGGTTCAAGCTCTATTGGTCTTGATAACCTAGTATAACTTTGGGATCATCTCCAGGTTGTGGGACATTTGCTAACTGAGATGAAACTTCTAGGTTCTAGGCTAGTTCCTCTTGGATAATCACCTTAATTTTATTTTTTGATAGGAAAGTAAATTCTTGAAGGGAAAGAGATAGAAGGAATGCTAAAAGGAAATAATTGAAAGCAAACTACCTACTAGGTGATACACCAAAAAGACATGAACATAATATATTGACCAAATTAGCATGAAGGCTCTTAGATCTAACAGGACACAATCTTCCTAAACAGGCTTGCATAAGTGTTTCACAGAGGGATCTGAACAAAAGACTCAGATTGTTATCTGCAAGCAAACGTTCTTTTCAGCAAAAAGGGGCACAGGAATGAGACAAAATGACAAGGGGTTGAAGTATACCCACAAACTCATTCAAATCAAATCATACACAATAGCACACAAATAAGCTAAAAGAAAGAAGGGCCCTGGAACTCCAAGATTTCTCTAACAAAGCCATTATATTATACTCATTAAGAGAAATACAGACAAGGAAAAGACTTGAGGGTAGAGAAGATGCCTCGAAAAGCCTCTATTGAATCTGATAAATCAATGAAAGATTACAAACTGTAAAAGCTAGAGGGTAGAACAAATGCCATGGATAGCTCCTAAGAAAGAAAACTCTCTTTTTTACAACCGTAAAACTCTAAGCTCTAAGAGCTCTAAAAACTAATATATACATCTCCCTAGCACACAAGCAGGAGTCAAAAAAATATGATTAGGGTTACATAGATCTTCATATAATAATAGAAAACCCTAAATTGTCACTTCTGATCATAAATGCATCCTTGAAATATCTTGGCCGATCATATATGTTTCCATGTCTTTCCCATCGCCATAACTATCTACAGACGAACTACCTTGATCCATCTACTTCGCTGCAAGTTGAAAACCTTATGCCACCACCATGACTTTGTCTCTGTAAGTCGGGTTCATCATGAATGTTCAAATCTAATCTTCTTAGATATTTTGAATTTAAAAGTATAAACAATCACAAGTGGCGCTAACCCTTCAATGCATCTTTGGCGCAAAACCACCAACATGGTACCTTAGGAAACAAAAATCAACACGTGACAGCCACCTAGATATTCTTCATCATTTTTCTACCTACAACCGTTCTGAAAACATCAACTCCAAGCTACCCACAACATTGCATTTGACCAACAGCGATAAACCAGCAAGAAACCCTGCAAAAATATATTTAAATTCGAAACAATGGCTAGCAAGTTTTAGTTTAAAACATGGCTGTTGATATCATTCTTTACCAACAAATTGAATGGCCCAGATCATTCTCCACAATAGTTACAAGGCCCCCTAAAAAGTCATCGGCCACATCATCAGTCAGAATCCAATGAGAAATGAACACCTCAGCATGATCGGCACCTCGAACCCATGACTTTACTTAACATTTCATCGGACGGTTGTCGCAATGCCGTGATGAATATCTCTCAAGCATTTTTCCTTGGCGACAATACCATAATCGTCGATCCTGATCAAAATTTAACTTGTCCAAATGATGAAAACCTTGGCCCCACTAAGAAAAGCCATGTCACTGCTAAGCTCAACCAATCAGAAGTAGACACCTCAATAATATCTAATAGTAGACCCACTGCACAACCAACTTCCTTCATTTGGAAGATCGGATGGTTGTCATAATGCTGAGAAGATTAACCCTCGAGCACCTTTTCCTTGCGGTATCATGACAATCATTGATCTCAAACAAAATTTAACCTACCGAGCGACCTAACCACCATAAGAAACATAACCGCTTGCCAGATCACTGAAGGCTAAGGCATGAACCGTCAGGGTTGTGTGAACACGCGACTGAAGAAATCGTTGGGTCGCTGAATGAAAAGGGAATATTCTATCTGATCGGGAGATAAAGAAATAAAGGGAGTCGTGGGATCAGGAAATAGAAAAGAATATTCGATTGAGCTTTAGAGATCTCGTGACCAGCCAATCACAAAAAAGTGCACATGAGAATATAGCGACTTAAGTGATTGAAAAAGGTAATGGCGAAATAGAACTGGTCGTAGGGTTTTTAGGGTTTTTACCTTCAACAGTCATTTTTCCAAATTGAATGGCTATCAGACCAGAGATATAACAATTTGCAGAGACCAAGGGAAGAGACACAGGACCATAAAAATTCTCAAGGTTCTCAACAGGGCTTAAGAAATGAAGATTTTTGGATAGAGCCTAGCTTGTTGGCCAAAATTGTATGGAACAAGAAATTTGGGTAACAGTAACTATTAGGGAACAATAGGAATAATGATATGTAGAAAATCACTACCTCTGCTTGATAATATCTATTGAAGCACATTATCTCTTATTAACATGTACTTATCTCTTCTCTGGCTTGATCACAACTAGCACTTTACACTGCACTTGCCCAACACATGATCAACACTAAAAACTCTCAACTTCATTCAATATTTTTATTCATGAATCTTTTAAGTTTGTCCACCTCCTTAAAATTTCCCTAAACAGATTATAATTTAACTTTCAATCTTCATGCTCAAATCCAACTCATTAAACAATAAAATTTAATGTACACCATATATTTCCAACATTTTGTCGACCATCATGATGATTTACATAAAAATTTGTGTCCAGGGGTCAAACACATTTCAACCACACACAACCTTCATCTAGAATCTTCTCCACATGCTAGCATCAAACAATGTGATGCTATATCATCACCTCCAATCTTTAAGACACATCACCAGATCATGATTGACTTGACCGAAATCACCTCAACATCTTCATCAATCACCGATGCAAAGATTTAACAACTTTAGCTCAAGAACATAAACACTTCAACTTGCTAACAACTCTTACTCTACTCACCGATCATCTAACCTTCACTCTGGTCATCCAAACTAGTTGTGATTGTAGCCATAGCATCCAAATACTATTAGAAACCATATCCTGTAACCACACTACAAAACACAACAAATATTTGACAAACCAATCAAATCACCTATAGCTTGTCACTAATTATTCTAGCAGTTGCACTGTTATACTTCATCTGATCATAACTTTCTTATTGGTCAATATCAATAGTAGTGGTCATGCATTTGACATTCTAAGACATCCCCGAGTTTCCCATATAAATTACTACAACTGAAACTTACTGCACCACTTTGATCATCAACCTTATACTCAACAACTTACTAGCACCACTAGTTCAATACTTGACATCAATGACAACTTAATAACTGATCATCATGCAATCAAATCTATACCATGACAACTCCAAAAAATACTTACCATCACAATATCAGTTAGCTTTAGTTATGCCAACAGTTCACACATATGATAAATATGGTTTGTAGCAAAAATACCAAAAGATCATAAAATTATGGAACCATCAAAGTATCATAACACATCCATGACATGATCAACAAAACTCCTAAACCAACTGATGAATAGAACTAGATAAGAACTATCCAAAATAGGATATAAATATTATATCAAAAACATCTAATGAACTGTAAGAACACATAGGCAACGGGAATACCCAAAAGAACTCTGAAACTCAATAGCTAATAAACTCTATGTAAAACATCATTCTTCTATGATCACCAAAATATATAGATGTACCAAAAAGACAGGAATAAAGACATTTATCATTAGAACCCAAAACTTCATAGAGTGAATCTGTTCAGCACATAACTAAAACACAAATATAAAATGACAACCAAAAGACATCCAATTGCTACAAACATTAACCGATATAAGAGTTTTGACATCAATGACAACACAACCAACATCTTCTCAATATGTTTGATAAATTTTCTCCTCATGAAGGGTTTTTTAGGGTATATATTATGTAATCATATGGTATTTATTTAATCTTTGTATCATGATACTTATATAAGCTTTTTTTTTTTTTTTGGTCCATAGGGTTATAGAAGAAATGGTTTGACCAAGTCAGTAATTTATTAATTAAATAATAAGGTCACATAATAAAATCTAAATCCTTAAAGAAGGGTATGGAAATGAAGGACACACTATAAGGATCAAAAGCCTAATGACATAAAAAATATAATATAAAATTAGAAAATAATTTTCAAAATTCAAAATATGCTAAGTACAAACCCTAGGTCATGTAGGAATCATTTCATGAATGAAATATATTAGAAGATATGCAACCTCATGTAAATATCCTAGGATAGATTAAAAAATAATAACAAACTCTAGGATTCTATAATTGGGAATAATAATAAATGTGTAAGTTTCTTTTTGAGTAAAAGTGGCCAAGGCCACTGAAAAGATTATATTAATTATAAAGTAAAAAATACATAGTTCAGGTAGCTTGTTACCTGAACAAGAAAAAAAAGTAACTAATGAGTCCCAACAAATGAGTGAATCCAAATGTAGAAATACTATAGCCTCCAATGAAAATACAAAATGCATCCAACACAAGGATGCCAGAACAACATATTCTAACAAAGTTAGTGATGAGAAAACTAATTAAAATACATGATTAAAATAATTTAAATGCAATACTTAGATTTTAGATGGAGATATATAATGTGATGATGCTAGGAAATGATTTGGTGTAGTAGAAATTAAGGCACTATCTAAATAAATAATTTAAAATAGATAAACTAAATGTATGTCACTCTAATTTAGATATGTTAAAACAAAAATAATATAGGATGCAAAGTTAAACCTACACCCAAAGTGAATAGAAAAGAATTAATGGCTACAATTGGTGCACCTCAACTCATTATATTTTTCTCTAAGTGGAATGGTGTCCATAAAAACTGTGGGGTTCTTTCCAAGAAAGGGTTTGTTCTCATTTGGTAAAGCCTCTAGGAAACTAATCATATAGATTTAGAACAATAGTCTAACATAGAAAGAAAGAATACAATGATGTTAAGGATGATATGTGAATGTATGATCTAATAATGTTGATATGGATGTATCATGAATATAAGATATATTAGTATTTATCCATGATTCATGATCATTTAGGACACAACAACTAGTGAAAAGTTTGGCGAGATTTTGAATTTAGTTTTTTAATTTTAAATTTTTAAGTCCATAATCATGAAAATTATTGGAAATTAGTTTTGCACCTACATATCTAATCCAAGATGATGATTGGGAGATCTAGGATTGAGAACACTTAATGTGCGTAAGTGAGGATGGGAAAGTGATAGAATAATGTCATAAATATGATTTCACCCCAGAATATGCCACTTTTAGATTTTTTATTGTGTAAATAACACACTAATCAAAGAGGTTCAAAAAAGAGAAAAGGGTGAAGTTATGTAATTTACACACTCACAAGTGTAAATTATCATATGGTGTATGTATTTCCTATAATTGTATAAAAGAAACTAGAATTTTCTTAGGTATAGTTTGGGCTAATATAATAAAGTGAATAAATAAAAGCATAATTAACCTAACAAGGTGTTGAATGGGAGATATAGGATTGAGAGTGCTTAAAGAGAATAAATAATGACGACAACATGATAGAATAATGTCATGAGTCTAATTTAATCCAAGAATATGCCACTTTTAGACTTGGTATTGTGTAAAGAATACTTTTAACCAAAGTGCATCTAAAATGAAAGGAAAAAGGGTGAAGTTATGTAACTTATGCACTTAAAGGGTAAATTATCATAAGATGTATTTATTTCCCTATAATTGTGTGAAGGGAACTAGACTTTTCCTAGGCATAGTTTGGGCTAATATAATAGAATGAATATGTAAAAGCATAATTGACCTAAAATAATCAAGTATTGAGTTAGTGTTAATATACAACTAATTCATGTCAATAATAAAATGTGGGAAAATATAAATTGAAATAAGTGTACTTAGTGATATGACCAACTAATACACTAATTTTGATATGAATTTTAATCTTAGCCGCCTTAGAATCAAGAATAGGGAATTGAAAAGTTGTAATAACCTCATAAATAAAATATTACAAGTTGATACTATACAATGATGAATCAAAGGAATAGGAATGATTTTACAACTATACATTTGTCTTGTACCTACTAACGTGTATTGTGTGATCTATAAAATCTTGTTATTTTCTTCACCTAATTCTCTAACTTCATATACATAGATTCAAATATCTATAAATACCTTTGTAGGACTACCAATATGTTACAAGGGGAAAGTTTATCCTATTTTAATGTATACAAAACAACATCTTCAATCATGCATATGATCCTAGAATGTTTGTGTAGAGATAGACCCCTTCAAGTGTACTAATTGGAGTGTGTAAAGTGAATGATAATTGAATAGTTATCTCAAATTTTGGATGATTAAATGAATATAATATCAATAAATATGAGGAAATAAGTGTAAATTATACAAAATTATACTTAGTCACAACTTAAGGGAAAAGGCTTAAATTTGAAGCTTTTTTTTTTAAATGTACATCTAGATAAATATTTTTATAACATAGATATGGGGAATGACTTGAATACAACATAAAACACAAATACACAAAGTCGGGAGATAAGTCAACTTAGAACAACTAGTGGAATGTTTGGCAATGGTTTAATGTTAAATTTTAAATATTATAGGTTTAATTACATGATTATGGAAATGATTAGATTAATTTTACACCTATAAATATAACCCAAGATGATGAATGAGAGATATAGGATTGAGACCACTTAACAAGAATAAGTGGTGATGGGAATATGATTAAATAATTCCATGTCTAATTTCATCCAAGAATGTTCCACTTTTAGACTTTTTATTGGGTAAAGAAAGCTCTAAGAAAAGAGGTTCCAAAACAAAAGGGAAAAGGGTGTAGGTGTGTAATTTACACCATTACAAGTGTCAGTTATCATAGGAGGTATTTATTTTCCTATAATTTTATAAAGGGAACTAGAACTCCCTTAGGCTTAACATGGGCTAATATAATAGAACGATTATTCGTAAGCATAATTAGCCCAAACCAACTAATTATTAAGTTGGTAATAATATTTTGATAATATGTGGCAATAATCAAACGTGGAAAATGTAAATAAAAATAAGTAAACTTAGTGATATGACAAATGGATGTACTAATTTGATCTGGATTAGAATCTTATATGGCTTGGAATTAGGAATAAGGAATCTAAAAATTGCCATCACGCCATAATCAATATATTATATGTTAATATTGTAGAAGGATTAATCCAAGGAGTCGAGATGAGTTCACAATCATAGATTGGTCTTATACCTACTAACTTGTACTAAATGATCTACAAACTCTTGTTCTTTACTTCACTTAATTCTCTGATTTCATCTACATAAATTTAAATATCTATGTACTAGCAATATTTATAAATACCTTTGCAGTACTACCAATATGTCACAAGGGGGAATGCTCTCCTAATTCAACGAATAAAAAAGTACTAAGGACCAAAAATAACTCCTTTTATCATGCATATGTTCTGAGAATATTTGTATAAAATTAAATTTTTTTAAGTGCATTAATTAAAGTGTGTAAGGTGAATGATAATTGAATAATTCTCTCAAACTATGGATGATTAAATGAATACATTAAATGTCTTTAAATATAAGGGCGTGGTAATAACTTACATAAAATTGTACAATTACACCTTAGAGGGAAAGGTTTAAATTTAAAGTTTAATTGTGAAATAAAAAGGTGAGCTTAAATAATGTTACTAGAAAATGGATAGGGAGAATGTTTTGAATGTACATTGTAGCACACAAATCCACATAAATGTGAGATGACAACAATTATTGAAAAATTGGCAAGGGATTTAAATTTAAAATTTGAATTGCAAAAGTTTAAGTCCATAATTATGGAAATGATTGGATTAATTTTGTAGCTATAGATCTAAACCATGGTGATGAATGGGAGATATAAGATTGAGCCACTTAATGGGAATAAGTGATGATGGGAAAATGAAAGAATAATGTCATGTGACTCCAATTTCATCCAAGAATATGCCATTTTTAGACTTGTCATTACATAAAGAATGCTCTAATCAAAGCGGGTCCAAAACTAAAAAGAGCAAAGGGAAAATGTATGCAATTTACATCATTAAAATGTAAATTATCATAAGTTGTATATATTTTCCTACATTTGTGTAAAGAAAACTAGACTTTCCCTAATTTGGTTTGGGCTAATATAATGGGATGAATATGCATGAGTATAATTAACACAAAGTAATTAACTTTAAAGTTGGTATTCATATTTTGATACTCTATGTCAATAATCAAATGTGAGAAATATAAATTGTATATTTAAGAATGCTTATTGATATGTCTAATGAATGCGCTAATTTGATATGGATTTGAATCTTATATGTCTTGGCATTAGGAATAGAGAACCTAAAAGTAGTAATAACCTCATGATTAAAATACTGCATGTTGACATTGTGTAAGAATAGATCCAAAGATTAGAGATACGCAAATTCACAATCATGTTAATATATCCATATATCAAAACATTCCTCAAAATAATACAAAATTAAATAAAAAATAGCATAAATATACATATTTTTCACTATATCATTAAATAATGTATTTAATTAATCAACATAAAATGGTTCCTTATTTCACCCTTCAACATTTCTCCGTATAAGAATATTTAAACCTTTTGAGCCAAGCCCCTTTAATTTAGATTCGAGATGCAAAGAGATTTAATAACCACACTAGTATTGTAAAAATCTAATAATTCCTTCACTTTTGTATGCTTCGCTTCCAAATAACTAGGTGCCTTATTTATTCGGTTTGCATAAAAAAACAATGGGGGGAAAAGCTAACCGGCACGTGGAGGGCGAACATTAAAAAAGGCCTATTTAAAGCCGCATAATATGTTGGAGAGAGAATAAAATATAGTACGAACAAGGATAATCGGGATTCGGGATAAAAGCAAAAATAAAGCATATTTTTTAATTGAATTGAAAATATATTTTATAAAAAAAAAATATTTTGATTGTCGTCTTTGTGTCCGTTAAGTCGCACTTATTCTGCGAGAATATCTTTTATTGGACACCTCATTATTTGACCTTGTTTCATATTTTAGTTGTGTTATATTGGATTGAATGTGCTGTATAAAAATAATTTTAGATTAAATTTATGGTATATAAATGATTGTGCGTCAGCCTTGTATCATAGAAATGACTTTCTCATTCATAAATCAAATTTAAATATGAATTTATATCATCTCTCTTTCTAGTTGTTGTTTCTTAAATTAGTATATTGTTGTTGACTCCATTAGGGAGAGAACATGACATTCTTATGGAATAAAGGTTGTTAGTTGTTGTAAGAATATGATAGCATAGCATGTGTCACACACATATGGTTTGAATTGCTATAAATATGCAAAGTTGTGTAGTCATGTGTAGGGCCACATTATGTACATAAGTAGTGTTATGTAGTTGTGTATGAAAGCAATGAGTTAAGTTCTATAAATTGTTGTAACATTTTCATATCAATTTTTTTTCATAATTAGTTATGCTTTGGCAAAATTTCTTATTTATTTTTTCATCATACTGAATTAAAGAAATGTGTGTACTAGTTGAACACACTGTCAGACTAGGAGGGGTGAATCAGTCTTGAATATAAATTTAAACTTTCTTAAACTTAAATCCACATTAATCAACTTTAATCAACATGACATCAAAGAAAGATAAAGAAATGAATAGCATACACATGAACACCATATTTTTACATGGAAAACCCATTGAGAGAAAAACCACAGTGAGGATTAACTCACACAATATGAAATAACTAAATACAATATAGTTTTAGGCTCACTTCCAAAGAGCTCACTACTTTGGAAAGACTTGCAGTAAAACGTGCACAACCTTGGGGGAAGATACAAATGACTCGCAAGCTGAAACACACAATCCCAAGACAAGATTCAATAATGGACTTGCAAGTTGAAGCTCATTGTTGCAGCACAAGATACAGATATACATAAGCTGTCAAAAGGAATTATTATCTTCTAGCAAGAAAAGAAATGATATGATCTAAAATAAACAAACTCTCTAAACATGAAACTATCCTTGAACCACTTTGTCAAGTGGTCAACTTCATGATAATCACATTTTTTTGTTTCAAACTCTATCAACTCTAGCAAACTAGATGATATGATCATGAAAGTGCATCTCAAACTGATCTTCACACCTCGCAACTTGACAATTCATCTATTCACATAGTCTACACGACTCTTAAACATCCACACACCTATATCGATTTATTTATCAAAACCCTCAACTAGATCTATCACAAACAAAATAAACACAATTTCAATCAAGTTAGCCACCATGAACAATTGTGGTGAATTTGGTCCACTTTAGGATTTAAAGGGGGCCAAATACATCTAAAACATCTTCCTAAGTCAAATGAACTGCATGCAACAACACATCTTCCAAGGTTGGTATCAAACATAATGTGTAGATAAACAATGTCACACATTATCTAATGCAAATGGCTCGGTGTGAATCTTCACACACCATGATAAGACCCATAACAATATCTAAAACCACCTTCCAGTGCAAGTTTGGACCAAAAAAGGATGATCTGAACAAGAAAACAATTGAGTTGACTAAGGACCAATGCAAAAGATAATGTTGAGAAATAGAACATAACAACTTCTCTTGCAAAGAAAAAACCAACACTTGAAATCTGAATCAAAACACTACATGAACCTTCTAAACATGTCCTCCAAACCACATAAATAGAACAATACTGTAAAGAAGTGAGGAGCATTCTTTGGACCAATCCTAACATATAGCCTCACTATCAACAAACTACAACTACCAAACATATCATTTTCAATGTAGAGGAATTGAAAACATAATAGTACAATATCCACATAATTTAGACATTATATCTAGAGCTACAAGATAACATCTTCAAATACATAGGAATGCAAAGCATTCTCCCAAGCAATGTGCAATTACTCTTTCCTGCATATTCCATCTCTTGATACTCTAACCTTTTATCAACAACACATACTCAAACCAAAGAAATGCTAGAGACCAATGGAATACCTAAACACTTATTTTTGGACCACCATTAACATCAAGTTGACATAAATGACAACACAATCACATATTGCTAACAATATCCCCCTTTGGCATAGATGGAAACACCAATGACAAACATAATTAGTGTACAACTCACAACTATTATACTCTTCTTCTTTATCATCAACATGAATAATTTTAACATTAATGACAATACAATGCAATATATGCATATTTCCACCATTTTCTACATTTTCCATCGATAACAACACTTGTGCCAATTTTAAAACTCTCTCCCCCTTTGACATCAAGGGAAAAGGGCATAACTCTGCCAAATAGCTCCCTGATGCAATGCAAGGCCAAGAGAATCCCCAAAGGAGATGTCCAAGCCCCCAGCTAAATAACCACACAATGAATTCACAACAACAAAACAAGATCTGATAACAATCTGAACTCTTTATTCATAAATAATTGATTACATGCACTGTGTCAAGTTGTAAGGCCTTCCTGATTATGACCAATTACAAAGAAATTAATAGTTCTACAAGATCCCTCAAGATCCAATTCAAATTCTAACCCTAGCTAGCCAGATCTAAACAACACATCAATCTGGTAGAAATATCCAGCAAGAACTAAACTTGTGCTCACAAGCCACCAAGTAATGTCCTTGTTCCTAAGTCACAACCAAGTTAGATCTGCTCACAAATTCATAGCTATAGATTGCTAACTTGAATCTCTTCTACTTCTCTTCTTCCTTATTTTCTCCCACCTACAACTCTACCCCAGACCTTCCTTATATACTACTTTAGCCACAGGCGGATGGAAGAAGAAATAAATCCTAAACCCACTCGACTACTAAAGACAAACAAATACGCCTCAAGTTGGCTTACAAATAATATTAAATACACATAGGATAAAGATCCAAGACCCAAATAGGTCCACACACATCCCCATAATTGATCCACATCACAATCACATGCTACACACATTAAATGCATCAAGTCGGCCAAACAAATCCTCAAGAACTCTATTCAGAAAGCCAAACTACCGAATGACTGTAAAATTACCGAGCAAGCCAGGCATCATCAAGCAAGCATGTCGACCAAGACCCATAAGCATTATCGAGCACATGTTCTACAGAGCACCAGAAGATGTGTTGAGTCCTTTAGCGACTGAGCCCCTTCAGCGACCGAGCCCCTCGGTCAACACTACAACTGACCAAAAATGACCAAGTCCCAACAGTGGCTGAGTCCCTTCAATGACTGAGCCCCTTCAGCAACCAAGCCCCTTCAGCAATAGAGCCCCTCGGTCAACACTGTAACCGAGAAATAGTTCTCCAACCAATTTCTCCAACACTAAGGCCAAAATACTCTAATCATGCAGGATTGCTAACTACCCAAGGATGCTCTTGCATCAGTCATCCCAAGTGCAAAAAGATATTCTTAAGAGCTGGAAGAACATCTCGTGGGATTCAACACATAAACCTCAAGCTGGTTCTTCACATACATGTCCTCCAAGTCTTTGAAACTTGCACACTCTTTCCTTTGTTCCACCTTTGCAAATCCTTTTCAGCAATAGACAACTGGTGGCTCTGGTTATTCACATCCTTCCTTGGTTCCCTACAAGTTTGTTTCCCACATTGATCTCCAACCCTTTCAGGATCCTTCAACTCAACTCGGCTCCCAAAGCTCAGGTTCCTCCTACCAAGTTCTTCATTCTAAAAAGGGATCAGTGAAAACTCCATGCCACCCTTCTCAACAATAAACATATTCTTGACACAATCATGCATAGCCATGCAATCATACTGCCAAGGTATATCAAGCAATATGTGACAACTACTCATATCCACAAAATCACACAAAACTTGATCCTTATACTGGCCAATCTAAAAGTCAACAAGACATTTCTCCCTCACTTCTAAAGCATGTACATCTTGCAACCAACCAATCCTATAAGGACAAGGATGTCTCACTCTTTTCAAACCAAGTTTATGAACCATATCCTCAGCTACAAGTTTATCAGTACTACCACCATCCACAATCACATTACATATTTTACCAGCAGACTTACAACAAGTCCTGAACAAATTACTCCTTTGACAAGGTTCCAGTACTCATCGAGCCAGCAAATTCTCCCCTCCTTGTTTGAGTTCATTCACTGAATCTTCTGCCTCATTCTGTTGGATACAATTGTCTGAAGGTTATTGTTGGATTAGCTATGTGTTGTCTTTGATGTCACACAAATGTCATATCAATTATCAATCTCAGTGTCTACCGAGCTCAGTCAGTCAGCTAGGCGGTTCTCAGTGTCTACCGAGCTAAGTCGGTCAGCTAAGCAGTTCTCAGTGTCTACCGAGCTCAGTCGGTCAGCTAGGCGATTTTCAGTGTCTACCGAGATCTCTCGGGTGTCAAAAGGAAACATGATAGAAAATAGTGTTAACCGAGCCTCCTCGGTTATCGAAGGAAAATTAGTGGTTATCGAGCTCACTCGGTCTCCGAAGGACATTGCAGAATTCGTTGTGGTTACCGAGTTCACTCGGTCACCGAAGGAAATCTTTTCAAGATTAATGTTTACCAAGCAAGGTCGGCCCTTCAAAGGATTTTGTTATTACAGTTTGTTTATCCCAGCTGACTGTTGTAATAATTATTAGTGTCAACTTGACAATCTAAATGTTAATTAGAATGGTATATATATATATATATAGAAGGTCAAGTGGTGAATAGATATACAGCATGCAGAAATCATTTTGAAGAAAGGTATGTGTGAATTTTGAAGGATGGTTAGATATCCTTGAGGAGCAGCAAAGATTTATTTGATCAGTAAGGATCTAGTGAAGCAGAACAAAGATCTATAATCAGCAATTCAATTGTAGGTCATTTCATTGTTACTCTCTTACAATTGTAGCAGTGATATCAAAATCTCTTAACCGAGTTGGTTTAACAACCATTTTGTAAATCCTCTAACAAGGTGACAATTCTATTGAATTGTTTCAAGACCTCTTACAAGGCCACTCCTAGCAGGGTGATTAAATCCTCTAACAAGGTCACACCTAACAATGTGTTTTGTAACCTTTTACCAGGTTAGCTTCTAACCAGGCATCAGTTCAGAAGAGTGAAAAACAGTGACTAGTTACATTGGTGGTTTTTCCCATATTGGGTTTCCACGGTAAATCTGGTGTCTCTTGTGTTCATGTTATTTTCTTTATTCATGTATGTTAATCAGTGATGAATGCTTAAGAACGGTTTAATTATTACACACTTCAAAGATCGATTTTCAGCATTTCTCTGTATGTTTACCGAGTGGCAATAGTAAATAATTTATTAAGATATCTAAGGGATCAGTGGTAATATTTTTGTGGTTAACTGATTCACCCCCCCCTCTCAGTTACTGCATCTATATTTCCAACACATTCACCATAGAAGCTCTTCAATCACCATTCTTCAGGGAACACTCATAAGCTCTATGTCCTTCTTCACCACAATGAAAACAAGTACCCTTAAAAGCAACCTTACCTATCTTCTTCCTCGGCTCAACAAGTTTTGGTTCATCTTTAGCAATCGTCTTGTCCTTCACCGAGTGGTCCTATTTCTCCTTTCCTCGAGATCCACCTTGTTGTTTTCTCTTCAACTTATCTTATACTTTCAGAGCATACTAATAACCATCCTCAACCAAATCAATCTTTAGCATACCAATCTCATCCTGAATAATGCATCTCAAACCATTAATATATTGAGCTACCATTTCCTTGGAAAGTTCTCTATGCCCAGATCGAATAGTCAACTTATAGAACTCCTCGGTATAATCCTTCACAAATAATTCCTTATGTTTCAGATTCTGCAACCTCTTAAACAACTCAAGTTCATAGTCAGCAGGTATGAACTTAACCTTTAACTTAGTCACCATCAATCTCCATCTAGTGATCTTCAATTCACCTTCTTATTCTCTATCTTGTTTCAATTATTTCCACCAAAGAGAGGCTTGTCCTTTCAGCTTAGTGTATGTCAATCTTACTCTGAGTGGATCACCAATACCCTCTAACTCAAAGTACTCTTCCAATTCACCAATCCAATCAATCAAGTCTTTAGGATTAAAAGTACCTGAGAAATTAGATACATCCATCTTGTGCTTCAACTTCAGCCAAGTGCCAAATCTATCCAATCAGTCGGCTTTGACATCTATAGATCTTTCCACACAGTCAATTCTATCCTCTCCACTAGATCTAGTAGCCTCAAATTCTATAGAATATTCCTCATAACTATCCTCTGTGCCCACATTCTAAGGTACACCAGCCATAGCCCTTATCATCTCAATGATCATGTCATTCTTCATCAACTCTATCTCAGAACTGAAATCTTCTTTAACCTTCTATGTAATCCTCATCTCTACAGCATCATAGAGATCTAGAATCTCCCTAGGGTCCAATCTTCAAGGAGGCATCTTCCAAGATCTTCATAAAACCAAGGCAAAAACTCACCACCAGATCAACTAAGCTCTGAGAAACTTTACCCAACCCAAGGTCCTGGTACAAACTACCTCACCTTCGACAATCTATCCACACACTTAGGAACTCCAGCTCTGATACCACCAGATACAATACAAGGCCAAGAGAATCCCCAAAGGAGATGTCCAATCCCCTAGCTAAACAACCACACAATGAATTCACAATAGAAAAACTTGATTTGATAACAATCTGAACTCTTTATTCATAAATAAATGATTGCATGCAATGTGTCGGGCTATAAGGCCTTCCCAATTACGACCAATTACAAAGCAAGTAATAGTTCTGCAAGATCCCTCAAGATCCAATTCAAATTCTAACCCTAGCTATCCAGATCTAAACAACACATCAATCTGGTAGAAACATCCAGCAAGATCTAAACTTGTGCTCACAAGCCACCAAGCAATCTCTTTGTTCCTAGGTCACAACCACTAGCTCTGCTCACAAATTCACAGCATTAGATTCCTAACTTCAATCTCTACTACTTCTCTTCTTCCTTTTTCTCTAGCCCCTACAACTCTACCCCAGACCTTCCTTATATACTACTTCAACCATAGGTCAATTGGAAGAAGAAATAAATCCTAAACCCAGTCGGCTTCTAAAGATAAAAAATATATGCCTTAAGTGCACTTACAAATAATATTAAATACACATAGGATAAAGATCCAAGACCCAAATAGGTCCACACACATCCCCACAATCGATCTATGTCATGATCACACACTACACACATTAAATGCATCAAGTTGGCCAAATAAATCCTCAAGAACTCCATTTGGAAAGCCAAACTTCCAAGTGATAGCAAAACTACAAAGCAAGCCAGGCATCGATGAGAAAGCACGTCGACCAAGCCCCACAAGCATTGTCGAGAATAGGTTCTGCCAAGCACCAGAAGTTATATCAAGTCCTTTAGTGACTGAGACCCTTCAATGACTGAGCCCCTCCATCAACACTGCAACTGACCAACTGATGAATGACACTCCCCTTAATACCTCAAACACATAACAGAAATAGAGAAACAACAACAATTTGCAAGAACAAAAAATGGGCTTCTTATTATCTCCACAAATGTGGAATTACAAATTTTAGAATTACAATATGCAAAGCCACATGAGCATTCCCTTTACAATATTCTTTAGGACAAAGCCTCGAATCATTACCCAGATCTCCCAGAACTTCCCTAGACAATACTACAGGCCTTCTTTATATAGGCAATTTCCACCGCCCAAGAAGGTTCCATAAATTTAGCCCTTAAAGCCAACTATACATAGAATTATTTTATTTTCACAATTTTTACAATAGGGTCGGCTCAAAAGAAATAAAAAATATGCTTTTAGGTAGCCCAACTTCCGAAGGCCATAACTTTCTAACCGTAACTCTATTTATCTATTATAGCCACTTTTCGGAAACACCGGGATGAGATCTATAGTGCCTAACTCACACAAACTCCAATCAATCGGGGGTCGATCGTGATTCGGAGCCTCCAAGGCCTTCAAAATTGACCTGAAATATTTCATACCCAAAAACCTCAATAAGTTCACCAATACAGATGATGTGGCAATGAAACTCAATTGGTAGGCTGATATGACTAAGATGAACCTCCAACTGTGAAATCAGAACATTCTAAGATCATATGACCAACTTACTAAAAATAGTAAGTTTCCATAAATAGAAGCTCTACACAAGATAGCCCTTATTGAAAAGCAAATAAAAATATTTTTGGGTGATGCAAGATTGCTCTTACACCCAGGATGCTCCTGCATCAGACACCCAGGGTAATTTGAGAAGTGACCCAATCACGTCTCAGGTGTGAAGAGGAAAACCAAGACGGTTAACATCCTCCCTTGTCAGCCATGATGAATCTTCAACAGATCATCCTTTCCACTTGACCAGATATTCTTCATATGTCATGTCCCTTGTGCTTTTGCCAACACAACTATCCAATATATCCTCAATCTCTTTGGTATCTGAACTAGTTGCTAGAATACCCCACTATGCTGCCATGATCTCATCTTTAACACCTCCTTCATGATACTATGTCAAATCTAAAATGTTAAACACTGGTGAAATATTTAGCTCAGTAGGCAATTATACTTCATAGGCATTTCCTGAATCATGCTTCTTCAGTATCTTACATGGCCCAAACTTCTTCATTTTCAACTTATTATATGTACCAACTGGAAATCTCTCCTTCCGCAAATGAACCATGACTTCTTCTCCAACCTGAAATTCCTTATGCCTCTTTTTCTCATCTTCCTTAGCCTTATACTATGCATTCATCTTGGTAATGTGCTTCCTCACCTCCTCATGGACGTTCTTCAAATGTTCTGCAAAATCTTTAGCTTCAGCACTACTTATTTCTCCTTTATCTATCTTTCTCAACTCAAATGCATTTCTTGGACTACTTCCATATACAATCTAGAATGGTGATTTACCAGTGCTTCTGTTAATAGAATTATTGTATGCAAATTCCTCCTATGGTAAAATCAAATCCCATCCTGTTGGCTTATCTCCAACCAAACATCTCAGCAAATTTCTCAAACTTCTATTTACCACCTATGTCTATCCATCAGTCTGTGGATGATGTGATGAACTGAACTTCAAATCTATCTTCAACTTCTTCCACAATGAACGCTAGAAATAGCCAACAAAATTAGTGTCCCGATCTGAAACTATGCTCTTTGGCAAACCATGTAGTCTCACTACTTCTTTGAAAAACAATTCTGCTACATGAACAACATCATTAGTCTTCTTGCAGGGAATGAAATGTACCATCTTCAAAAATCTGTCAACCACCACAAAAATTAAATCATGTCCCCACTGAGTCCTCAGTAAACCAAGAACAAAGTCCATACTGATGTCCTCCCAAGGTTTCTCCGGTACGGGTAATGGTTGATACAACCTTGTATTCTACATCACTCCTTTTTCCATCTGACATACTCTGTAACTTTGTACAAACTTCTTGACATCTTGTTGCAACTGTGGCCAACAATATTTCTCACTAACCAAAGCAAGGGTTTTATCTCGACCAAAATGTCCAACCAATCCTCTGCTATGTTTCTCCTTGATGAGATTCCCTCTCATAGAACTTTGTGGAATGCACAACTAGCTCCCTCTGAATAGCATATCATCCCGAATGATGAAATCCAACCACTTCATTCTGTCTAGAGTAATAGGTTCTTTACAAGCTTTCCAAGCTTCTCTAAAATTAGGATCCTCTGGATACAAATTCTTGAGTTCCTTGAACCTAACCACCTCAATCTGTATTTATGTTGGCAATAGTTGCCTTCTACTAAGCGCATCTGCAACGCTGTTAGACTTACCACTCCTGTGTTTCAAAACAAATGTATAACTCTGCAAAAACTCAACCCATTTCAAATGCCTCTGATTCAACTTTCCTTGACTATTCAAATATTGCAAAGCTTGATGATCAGTATGCAAAACAAACTCCTTAGGAAGCAGATAGTGTCTCCACTTCTTCAATGCCTGAACTATAACATAAAATTTCTGATCATAAACATAATATTTTCTCTTGGCATCATTTAACTTTTCACTGAAATAAGCAACAGGTTTACCTTCTTGACTCATAACAGCTCCTATTGCAATACCACTAGCATCACAGTCTACTTGAAACACCTTATTAAAATCTGGAAGTGTTAAAATAGGTTGTTTTGTAACTTTCTGTTTCAACAATTTAAAACTCTTATCTGCCCCATTAGTCCACTTGAACTCTTTTCTATCCCCTCATTGTTTCAGTCAAGGGTCCACAAATACTGCTAAAATTTCTGATAAAATTTCTATAAAAACTAGCCAAACCATGAAAATATCTTACCTCCGTAGCACTCCTTGGAGTAGGTCATTCAAGGATAGCCTATACTTTCTCTGGGTCCATTTTTAGACCTTATGTTGAAACTACAAATCCGAAATACACTAACTCTTTCTTCACAAAACTGCACTTCTTCAAATTTATCAATAATTTCTCTTCTCTCAGCTTCACAAACACCATACGAATATGCACCATATGTTCCTCCAATGTTTTACTAAAGATCAAAATATCATCTAGGTAAACAATAAAAAACTTACCCAGAAACTCTTTCAAAACCACGTTCATGAGCCGCATGAAAGTGCGTGGTGCTTTGGTTAGCCCAAAAGGCATGACTAACCACTCATACAATCCTTCATTTGTCTTGAAGGCAATCTTCCATTCATATCCTTCTCTGATCTGAATCTGGTGGTATCCACTCTTCAAATCTATCTTTGAGAAATACACAGCTCTACTCAAATAGTTCATAATATCATCCATTCATGGCAATGGAAACCTATACTTGATTGTGATCTTGTTTATTGCTCTAGAATCTATACACATCCTCCATTCTCCATTCTTTTTTGGTGCTAATACTATTGGTACAACACATGGACTCAGGCTCTCCCAAATCAACCCCTTTTGTAACAACTCTTGTACTTGTCTGTTCAACTCTTCACTTTCTACTAGTGTCATTCTATGTACTACCTTATTTGGGAAACTAGCTCCTAGAATCAAGTTCATCTGATGACTAATCTTCTTTACTATTGGTAATCCATCAGGAACATTATCAAACATAATATCTTGAAACTCATTCAACAAATCTGCAACTTCTATGGGTACATCTTCTACTTCCTCTTTACCAGCTTTTGGAATTAAAGAAAAACACAAATGCTCATGCCTCATACCATCTAGGAACTTTCTTCCATCAACAAAAGTTATTCTTGCATTACCACATACCTTTTATTTTGTGTCATTAAATGGCTTTAGCTTATGTCGCACTCCATCCTTCGTCAGGGAATAGGTATTCGCACGACCATCATGTACATCACACCTATCAAACTACCATGGTCTACCCAACAACATATGACATGCATCCATAGATATGATATCACATAGTACCTCATCATGGTATCCGCCAATCTTGAACTTCACTAGGCATTGTTCATTGACCATGACCTTGTGATCATCCTACACCCAGGCAATCCAATATGGATGTGGGTATTTCTGTCTCTTGGGCTTTAACTTTTTCACCATCTCTTCTGACACCAAATTGTCAGTGCTTCCACTATCAATAATCACATCACAACATTTACCCTCACACTTGCATCTAGTGTGAAATAGGC
The DNA here is from genome assembly GCA_027943335.1 of Chamaecyparis obtusa. Classification (NCBI taxonomy): domain Eukaryota; kingdom Viridiplantae; phylum Streptophyta; class Pinopsida; order Cupressales; family Cupressaceae; genus Chamaecyparis; species Chamaecyparis obtusa. The sequence continues at coordinate 612,401 of BSBK01001907.1, forward strand.
TCCTCCTTTGCTCAAGTTCATTCTCACCACTCAGTAGCACTATTTTGTTAATCAATGTTTCTCCTCTTTCAGTATCTTCAGAATGTGATGATCTAGCATCTTCATCATCATGTACAACTCTGGCCTGGCCTTCATTCCTCCTATCTATCCTTCCTTGGTGTTGAGGACATTCAAATGCCCTATGACCTTCTTCTCCATAGTGAAAACATGTTCCACTGAAGCCTCCTCTTCCTGATCCTTGTCCTCTTCCTCTTCCTCTTTGATCTCTATTATTCTGATCATGGAAATGATTGGAAGTCTTTCCTCTCTGATTTTAACTGCTATTGGCCTCATCCTTCTTTTTTGGATCTTCATTTCAGCCACTATATGACCATCCACCAGATCTTCCACCACGACCTCTTCCATTTTGTTTTCTCTCAAACTTTTTGTTCATCTTTTCCTCTACTTTTAGGGCAAACTGGTATGCCTCTTTAATACTGTTCATTCAAACTAAATTCAGCTCCTCTTAAATGCTCGGTCTCAACCCATTAAGGTAATGGGAAACTTTCTCCTTATCAGCTTCCACATGGCCTGTTCTGATGAGGATTCGATAGAACTCCTTCGTATACTCCTGAACATATCTTCCTGCTTGCTTCAAACTTTGCATTTTCTTCAATAGGTCAAGCTCATAATCAACGAGAATGAACTGTCACTTTAATTTATCCACCATTTGATCTCATCTTGTGATTTTATCCTTTCCTCTTCGATTTCTCTCTAATTGGATCTCCTACCACCAAATCTTTGCATGACCCTTCAATCTGGCCTTCGCAAACTTGACCCAATCAGGATCCTCAACATCTTCATACTCAAAATATTTTTCTAATTCATTGATCCAGTCGATCAACTCCTCTAGGTTAAGATTTCCTAAAAATGCAGGAACCTCAATCTTAGGTCTTTTCCCAATCTTGGAAATAGACCGAAAAAATCTTTCTTCCTCTTGGTTCAGAATTTCACCTTCTTCTTGATCAGAATTTTCTTCTCCCTCAGCTTCATCCTCGCTTTCATCTCTGACATTAAGATTCATTCCTCTGCGAATCTCTTCTTGAATGCTCGCACTTGTCTCTAGAGTTCTCTAACCTCAGGTGTCACAACACTAGCTCTTCCGCCATGTTCACTTCATGGAGACATTTTCATGCTGCTTGCTGAAACCCTAACCACAGTCCTGGTGCAAACTGCCTCACAGTCAACAATCTATCTACACACTCAGGAACTCCCGCTCTAATACCACTTGATGAAGGGCACTCCCCTTAATACCTCAAACACATAACAGAAATAGAGAAACAACAACAATTTGCAATAACAGAAAATGGGCTTCTTATTATCTCCACTAATATGGAATTACAAATTTCAGAATTACAATATGCAAAGCCACATGGGCATTTCCTTTAGGACAAAGCCTCAAATCATTACCCAGATCTCCCAGAACTGCTCTAGACAATACTACAGGCCTTCTTTATATAGGCAATTTCCACCACCCGAGAAGGTTCTAGAAATTTAGCCCTTAAGGTTGACTATACATAAAATTATTTTATTTTCACAATTTTTACAATAGGGTCGGCTCAAAAGAAATACAAAATATGCTTTTAGGTAGCCCAACTTTCAGAGGCCATAACTTTCTAACCGTAGCTCTGTTTATCTATTATAGCCACTTTTTAGAAATGTCGGGATGAGATCTACAGTGCTTGACTCACACAAACTCCAGTTAGCAAGGGTCGATTGCGATCTAGAGCCTCTAAGGCCTTCAAAATTGACCTGAAAGATTTTGTACCCAAAAACCTCAATAACTTCACCAATACAAATGATGTGGCAATGAAACTCAACTGGTAGGCTGATATGACTAAGATGAACCTCCAACTATGAAATCAGAACATTCTGAGATCATATGACCAACTTACTAAAAATAGTAAGTTTCCATAAATAGCAGCTCTGCACAAGATAGCCCTTATTGAAAAGAAAATAAAAATATTTTTGGGTGATGCAAGATTGCTCTTACACCTAGGATGCTCCTGCATCACCAACAACAACTGAGTCACTTCAGCGACTGAGCCCCTTCAGTGATCAAGCCCCTCTGTCAACACTACAACCGAGAAATAGTTCTCCAACTAATTTCTCCAACATTAAGGCCAAAATACTCCAATCATGCAAGATTGCTAACTACCCAAGGATGCTCATCCATCACTCCCAAAATAACTATCCCCCTTATGGGTACATCCCATATATCCATCTCAACTAGATTTATCTCCCCCATATCAAGGATATCTTTATCTTTTAAACTTATCCAACACTTTCCTGCAACAAGGAAACCACAACCTTCATGAATATCTCTAAGAGTATCCACAACATCAATCCAAAAGACAAAATATAGGATTTGAATCTCCCCTTGGAAATAAGCACCACTCTAATGTTGGACACACCTGGATGCTGGGGGGGGTAAATCAACATCAAATTAAAAAACCTTAAACTCTAATCAAAATCATTTATTTATCTAATTAATTCATTCACTTTATTATGCATGAAATAAAGTAACCAAAATAGTAAAATAATGCATGCAACAACACCAACATTTTTATGTGGAAAACCCAAAATAAGAAAAAACATGGTGAGATATGTCTCACAATATATATATATATATATATATATATATATATATATATATATATATATATATATATATATATATATATATATATATATATATATATATATATATATATATATATATATATATATATATATATATTTGGTTACAAAGTGATACACTCATTGTCAGAGAGCTCATTTTTAGAGAACTAAAACTAAGGTTCACTACCTATAGAGTAACATACAAAAATGAATTGCAATCTAAAGATCATTTCTCCAGAGATATATGCACAATATAATCTGATTTAAAAAAATTAAATTGATAAAATAACATATGATATGTTGGAGTTCATTTAAAATTTAACACTTACCTGAATCCATCTTCATCTTTGCACTATTCACATCCTGACCATATAATTTATTTTTATCACTTTCTCCTTTTCACCTTTCTCCCTTATAACATCATGTGGTTTATCTCTTTTTATCATCCTTCAAATTTTCATCAAGATTTTCATATATATCATCCAAATCATACAATAGGTTATCCCAAAGGAGGATGTAACATGTAGATGCAAGGTCGACAAAAAACCTTTAAGAAAAATTATAATTAGAAGGAAAATAATATGTGTGGGGATTGATACTGAGTAGGAGTTTATTTTGAAATAAATAAATAAAACATAAATTATCTCCAAACCAAAAATTGAACCACCAATGGAGAAACACCAAATCCTTGAATGAAAACTTTAATACCATCAATCAAAACTTCTAGACTACAAAATTAGCTTTGGAACCAAGGTAGAATCACCACAAAACCTATGGGCCAAAATTACTACTTCTAATACCATCTAATATAGCTTCTAGACCAATCTAGATAGAGGGGAAAGAAACATAAAATCTTTTGAGTCAATAGTTAACATCAATAACAACTAAAATACCATGATTGAAACAATCTTCCCCTTTTTCATTGATGATAACACATGTTAGAATGATTTTAGAATAACTGAGAGGTGGGGTGAATTAGTTATCCTCAAGTCAGATGTACCAATTGAACTTTTAAATACTTCAACCAACTCAGATCTACTCAACAATCCACTCAGTCTCTATAGAATATAACTAGTAACATAAACATGCAGTCCACTATCCAAAAGTAATAAACTTACAGAATATAAAACTCTTAACACTATAACACATCAAATAACATTCACACATGTATGACACCATGATTTAATGTGGAAACCCAATTTGGGAAAATGTAATGCCCCGCCAGGGAACCCAAAAGAAACTAACTTAAAACATGATACTAAGTTTGGTGAACAATTTTATTTTTCTCAAGTTAACATTCAAGATATACAATCACATGAAGCAATAACCATTATCTCACATAACACACATTGTAAACACAGGTTACAACTCTAATGGGTCCCATGACATAGTATTACTTACTAACATAACATAACAAATAACATCAACAAATGATTCCATAAAATAAATACAACTATTACATCGTATTGTTTACATTTCATGATCAATCATTAATTCTAATAAACATACATCCACTACACATGTCGCAGGGTATGCATTAATCATTCTAACAACTAAATTACAATTATCCAGATTAGGTATCACATGTGATACTCTAATACAAGATTTACAATAAAGAATAAGTACATAAGAACATCAATGAAGAAGTAACATAAGGAATCCATCTGAAAAGACACCATCAAGCACTGGTACCAGGACATCGAATCTCAAATGGTAAAGAAACACTACCACCCGTCCATGTAGAACCACAAAGGTCTACCCCACTGTGCTGAGGAGATAACATCGAACCCCAATCGGATAGTCAAATCAAACCAGGAAACACTACTAGGAAAGGAATCTTGAAAGCTTATTAACTCAAAGTCAACAAAGGTAGTGAAAGGTATGACTCACTAATCCAGAGGCAACCGACCATGTAGGATAACTAGACTATGTGTAGGTAGGTGTCATCATGTACGTCTAACCCTTGAGTCTCATCCTGGTAATCACTCTGAATTTCGGCACTCAAGTGACCATACACGGAATCAATAACTTCTCATATTGACAAAGCCATTAACTATGCCAGAACACACACCTCAAAAGGCGGCAAGCATCATCTCATCCTCATCTTAGTCTATACTAGCACTCAAGCATGGGAGAGGAAACCATCTTATTAGGTTCATTTATTTCCCTTAGTTAAATTTAGGTTATCACTTGTTTACAATAACTTACAATAAGTGGTCAACAACAGCCACTTGTGGGCCCTGGCGCTTATTGCAAGCCACCTTCTAACACATACCCTAGGTAAACTACCCTAGGCTCATAGATCTATCCTAGATCAAATTAGGTATACAACTACATAACCTCATATCCAAATTCACACAAAAGAACTAGATATAGTCACAGAGATACCACAAACAGAATACAATATAACATGAGCCCAATGGTCAAACAGAAATGATAATCAAACAAAGTGCACACACACCGTACATAACTGGAAAACACTAATGCCTAACACATACCCTAGCCTCTGTATTCTCCTAGGTCATCTAAAACCCGACATCCCATAATGTCAAAGAAGACATGAAGAATACACAATCACATCAATTTGAACTAAAATAAAACCATAATTCAATATGTTTCATAATCATTACAAATGAATTCAAGAAAAATGTCTACTGGAGAGTTTTCACAATAATCATGTCTAATATTACCATAAGTAGTTCAGATAACCTAAGAATTGTCAATTAATTCGTTATAACCAAGATGCCCAATTTTGATAGAAAATAATCAAAACTTTGTTCTATGAATGGCAATAAATAAGTTGCAAGGTTAGAGTCTCATTTCTCTATAATTGACATTCCTATGATCGAATGATTAAAACAAAATTGAGAAAACTATATACCCTAATTAACCTTGATTTAAATCCTCTAACAAGATTGTGCTTATGACAAATAAAAAATTTCATTAACAAAAATTAACAATATTAAATGAAATTCCATTATTAAACTTAAGCAAAACATAATAATAAAATTTTATTAATATTTAAATAGATCATATTAATAAAATTAAATTACTAATGAATTATAACCACCATAAATTCATTTACAAACAATATATATATATATATATATAAATAAAATTTAATCCTTTAACCAATTATATATATATATATATATATATATATATATATATATATATATATATATATATATATATATATATATATATATATATATATATATATATATATATAATGTAATAAATTATTAAAACTAACATATTAAAAATTATTAACTTAACAATACAAAATAATAAAATAAATAAAACATCATAGTTGGGGGGGCCCATGCCCGCACCCCAATGCTCGCATGGGTACCTGGCCTGCAACGGTAGGCCGTGTACTGGCCTGCTGCTGTGCACGGGAACCGTGTACAGTACCAGGTCTGTCATGGTCTCCCGTGAAGACTAGCGTGTCAGGTCGGTACAGGGAGGTACGCAGGGGGGTGATTTGGTGGCCCCCACCTGTGACTCGCCTTTCCAAACAAAAATTTAATATTTTTTTTTTTAAACCAATAACTTTTTTTAAAAGTGCAGTTTAATAATATTTTAATTTATATGTATATATATATTTCAAGGAATAACTTTGCATAAAATACAAAAGCTAAAGTATATATTATTTTTTTATGAAAAAGTCAATTTCTGAAAATGGAAATATATACAGACCCAAAATTTTATTCCTAGAAATGGAAATATAGACAGATCACAAATTTAACAGCATATTTTATTCTTTCTTCTAATCAGTGTTTTCTCTTCACATTGTTGAATAGACATTCTACCAATTAAAAACAAGGAAAGCTAATTTTGTCTTTACTAGTATATTATTTTTTTACTGTGTATTTTAACAAAGAATGAGATTTTTACACAGAATGTATTTTTCCAACTCAAAATAAATTTTTGAGAACAACCCATTTAATTAAATCATGCATACTATAGAACTTACTATAGAGATTTAAATTTTTATTTTCTAAATGTCCTAGGATGAATTTTTCTCAAAAATTTCAGGAGCATAACATTACTATGCCAAGTCACAATATAAAATCAAAAGCATAAAACAAAGGGTTTCCTAATACCCATAATGAAATATAATTGAAAAACAAATTTGCATCCTCAAATCAAATCAAGCACAACTACATAATGAAAATTTTATAAATAAAATTACAGGAAGATTAAATCAATCCCCTACCTCTATCCAATGCAAGAAACTGAGATAGAATTGCCTGTAGGATACTGAATCTCCCAAATCTGAAAATGTAGAGCCCAATCATGCAACTCTGAATCATAGCTTGTAGAATTCCAATTCCAAATGCACACACACTTCACCCAGAAAAATTCTCACCCAAATTCTCAAGAACACAAGAAAGCACAAAATATTCCAAAAATGCTCCCTCTCCAAAATTGAAAATTCCAACAAAACTTGGTTATGCAAAATGAATACAAATTTTCCCCAAATAGAAAATCAACCCACCTATCATGCAAACCCTAATGAGTCACCAGACAACTCCTATTCAAACTCCTATTTTTTGAGTTGAGGGAAAATACCAATATTTAATTATAAAATATATTATTCATGCACATCTTACATGGAACTCTAATTACAAGTTATTTTATGAAATCCGATTTCACATAAATAAATAAAGCACATGCAATATAAAATTTCACATTTAAATTATTTAATAATTTTTAACACAATTAAAACATGCACTAATTCTCAACAATTTAATAAAAAATGTATTAAATCAAAATTTAGCACAATTAATTAATTAAATTCAAATATTCTCATATTTGATTTTTAATTAATTAATGATTATTCAAAGACATAAGAAATACTTCAATCATTATTTTCCCACTATATAATTAATTAAATTAATCATAGCAAAATAATTAAATCAAAGTAATATTTGAGGAACATTCATGCATCAAACAATCTCACAAGATGGGATCCACGAACTAGGTCAACCTGACCAAACTCGGGCAAGGTAGTCAAATGATACTTTATCCAACAATTAGGATAAATAGGCTCAGGACTGGGTTTTGGGTCTGAATACTATCTCCCCTCTTTACCATGAGATGAATGTATGTGGGCACACTCAATCCTTCCAATTCAGGGAAGATGATGCCCTGTACCTGCAAACCTGTCATCACCAAACAAAGCATGTACATACAACATATAACAAGCAATGATAGGGTATGGTCAGTCATGTGGATCTCGACAAAGCGAGTAACTACGCCTCCACCCTCTACCATAAAGACACATAATACAGATACATACATATGAACACCATACACATGCTAGTATGGGGTTAGTATATCATAAACCAACTAAAACATCACATCATAATAACATAATCATCTAAATATGAAATCACATAACATCATAGCATAAACATAATCTAGATAAATCCACAATCACTGAAACAATATCCATAAATGCACACATACAATGTGGCCTAAAAGAGTACGGCACTGATAAAATTGAAAGCAAAAATATGGAGGTACTACAGAAAAACCACTAGTAACATGCTACCAAATTTCCACTCTTCTAAAGTGAGCTATGTGAGGAGCCAACCCTTTTAAGCTTACAATACACACTATTAGGTGTGACCCTGTTAAAGGATTTAATCACCCTATCAGGAGTGGCCTTTTTAGAGGACTTAAGAACATCCCATTAGAATATCACCTTGATTAAAGGATTTACAAATGACTGTTAGGTCAACCTTGATTAAAGGATTTCAATTGATACAATGGTTAGAAAGTAACAATAGGTTTTTTTTTGAAACATATAACTCACTTTACAAATACAAATCCAATGTAGCTCATATGTTGATCTACTGACTAGGCTTCATTATCATCTCCATCTCTGATCTACTTAAAATCCCTTCAAGCAATCACCACTTCTTCTCAGCTCTTCACAACTCTTCTAAACCTTCTACTTAGGTTCGCCAATCAACAGTTCAACCTAATGCATAACCTCCAATTAGTTTATCCATATTCCTCCTTAATTAGGCAGCTTAATTTTTTTCTGCTTAATAATCTTCGTAGATATTAGGTTTAGGTCAGATTGATCAAATCATTCCAACATTTCATTCTCCTTCTTATCCTTCTAGATACTTCTTAAAACTTCTCTTTGAATCCATGGATAAAAATGGTTTACCATGCATTAAATGTTCTAGGTCATTCATCCTTATCGTCAACACATTTTACATGTTCCAAGAATTCAACTGTGTCAGATGGGAATCTCAATTCATTTAGAAACTATAAAATACTGACACTCGGTCATCACTATGTTCTTATGCCCAATCATCACTTGATAACTCGGTCATCGCTAAAAATGTTCTTCTCGTAAATGATTGTCTTCGCTTAGTTTAATTCTTAATACTCAGTTTTTACTGATTCTTGGTCAACACTAAATTTTTTGAGCTTATACTAGCGCTCGATCAACACTAGCATCACTTGGCTTACACTTAAGTTTTTTAATCTTCTACTCTTTTTCTCAGTTAAGCCTATGCTTGCAAGCTTTCTTTCCTCATCTCTTCCATGCTTTAAAACAACTAAATTCTTCACTTAGTGTTATAGATAAACAACACATCACCTTTCCAATGTGCCAACTAATCAAGTACCCATTGTAGTTTCTCATAACTCAACCTTTCACTAGGTCCTCTTGTTATTTCCTCTTTTCAAATCCTCTTCATCAATCAAAAGATATGGTACTCTACTAGATAGAAACTATCTCACCAGTTAAGGTTTGACATCAATGACAATATAACAATTATTTCAGTTGTATTTTCCAACAACACACACATGTTCTATATTTTCCATTTATCATCGATGGAAACACCTATGCTACATTCACCAAAAACTAATCTTTCTCAAAGACTTCTTACATCTCAAAATATCTCTCCTATTGACATCAAGGAAAGGGCACAAAAAGATTGTAGTAAAATGTAAGTAACCCCCCATATTGTATTAACCCCTTAAGAAAAATTATACATATGACAAAAGAAAAAAGAAAATCTAACTTTATTGTATATTTTGTAGATCTGTAGAGATGATATTCTTATGAACCAATCTCAATTGTGCCCAATTAGAAGACCAATCATCTATGAAAGAGAGAAAATTTTTAATCTAACTTAATAATTGTATAATGGACTCTTCTACACTTTTATAGGTCTTCAGAATAGTGACAGATGCACTCAACATATTTGATTCTTTCAAATCCATGAATCACCATACTAGTGAGATGCATACCAATTATGTCCCTTAATCTTAAAAATTCTTTCTTCATATTTTCTGTCTAACTGACCAATTTATCCAATTTCAAATATTGTCCTTTAATCTCAACATAAGAAGACCCATCTTTATCCATAAAAGGATCCAACATATTCCCAACATGATTATTTTATCTCCACCTTGGTTGATTTGATCTTGTATTATTGGTGTACCTTCTATCCAAGAATGATAGAGCTTATACACTTTAGTAACATTTTCTATAAATTTCTCAAAAATATATGTTTCATCTTTCAACTTCTCAAGTGATTTTCTACACCTAACTTTTAATCTATTCAAATTTTCAATCATCAATTTGTTCTTGATATTCTCAACTATCTTTGTTTCAAGATGTATCGTTAGAAAATGGAATCACTTCCATTTAAGACTAGTTTAGCCCTCTGAGTAGGTAGTGTGGGGTCATGTCAAATGCCTCGGGTAGGTCCCTAGCTTGAATCTAACTTTTCTCCTCATTTTGTCCCTTTTTCCACTCTCTTTCTGCACTTTTCTGGCATTCTGGACTGAGATCCTGAGATCAGGTCAAGGTCAACCTCGACCCTAACCTAGGTCAAAGTCAACCTCGACCTTGACCCAAGGTCCAAATTTCAAGATTCCATGATTTTCGGATGTCAAGTTTCGGAAAGTTTTGTTTTCCCACTTCTGGGTCGGCTGTTAAAAATTTCAGAACGATAAACTCTTAAATTATATTTAATCTAGGTCCATTTCTAGGGGTTAAGGCTTAATTGGAATTTAATTCTCCTATGTCGGCCCCTCTAGAAGTTTTTGCCCTTGACTACTATAAAAGGAAGCCTTCCTCTCTCATTTCATCCATCTCTTTTTCATATCTCCATGAAGTATCAAGTGATCACACATCTCTCTTTGGCAATCAAGCACTCCATCTTTCAAGAAAGCACTCCGTCTTTCAAGAAAGCACTCTCAATCAAGGAAGCATTCAAGTCTTCATCTACATTCAAGCATTTAAGTTCTCCATTGAAGATCAAGGATTCAAGCATTCAAGCCTTTGGGGGAATTTGGTTCAAGCATTCAAGATTCATCATTCAAACCCTAGATCTATCCATCATGGTGGTGTGATCTTGCTTCAAGATCCTTTGTTCATCTTCAATATCTACTCATTATCTCTCCAAGGTGGATTCCAAGTATACAATCATGGAGGTTTTGATTTACATTTGTTAGTGTTGAGTCCAAGCTTTCATATTAACATACTTGATTACATTTCAAATGCAATTGCATATCTATTGAGTATCATAGCTTCATTGTTTGATCTAATTCTACTACTTGCTAGCATTCTCTATTTCAATTCTACTTTAAAGGTTGATTCCAAACCGGGGTTTGACTAATTGAAACCCCTCATCCAAACAAACAAATCCTATTTTTCTTGTAGGTACAGGTGCGGGACAAAGAATTGTAGTTCAGATCTGAGTACCCTTTTCAATGAACTTCTGAGATCCATGAACAGAAATTCTGTCAGAATAGTGCAGGTCAAGGATGACTTTTTGGGGGTAAGATTGTATCCCGAGGTAAGATCTTACCCCTGTTCTGGGTCAAGGATGACCTCTCTCAAAAAGAAAGAAGATTTATGGGTTTTCTCTATTTTTGCATCTCCAGGCTAGATCCGGTTGCAAAATTGCCCGAAACTGAACATGGACAACAGAAAATAGTGATTTATGAATTTTCTCCTTTTCAAGACAAGTATTTATGTTTTATTAGTTTTGCATGTCCACAACATTTTCCACCTCCATCATCACATTTTTATTTACACACATTCATTTAAATACCCATATTTTATATCTTACACAAGAGTAGGCATTAGATACTTCATTTCCTTTAGTAAAGATTTAAGTTTTTCTTCAACACTTAAAAATTGATCAATATTGTATTTTGGAAGTATCTCCTAGGGAAACTTCAACATGTCTTCAATCAAATCCATAGATATAGAACATTTATTTGTCATCTTTTGTTGTAGCATTACATACAATTCCAAAATTTCCAAAGGATACATTTTATCCAAATCAAGTTTTCCTTGAGATATAGGGACATGTGGCACTTCAAAATTTTCTTTTCTTACCACAACAATTTCCACTTAAGATTTTTCATTTTCCTTGTCCAAAGGAGTATCTTTGATAATATTGTAAAGGTCAATAACATCAATGCTATCAAAGATTTACCTAAGATTATGAATCCAACTAACACAACATGCAGAGAATGTGTAATGGTAAAACAAACAAGGGGTAGCTTTCATAGCAAGGCCTTTTCAGCCAAAAACAAGTTGGATTTGATCCATATAGACCTATGTGGACCTACTCAGACTAGGTCATAATTTGGAGACAAGTATTTCATACTCTTTATTGATGATTATTCTAAGATCATGTGGGTAGAATTTCTTAGAGAGAAATCAGAGGCTTTTGAGAAATTCAATTTCCTCAAGGAAAAAGTAGAAATAGAGACAGGTTTAAGGATCAAATGCTTGAAATCAGATAGAGGTGGTTATTTCACATTAGGTGAATTTAATGCTTTCTATGAAGAAAATGGTATATTGAGGAAAACATCTACACCTGGGACACCATAGAATAATGGTGTGTCTGAGAGAAGAAAAAGGTCAATTCTTGATGTTGCAAGGACTATGCTAATTGAAGGAAGAATTTTACACATGAATTGGAGAGAGGAGGTCAACACCATGTAGTGTATACAATGAATAGAGTTCAGATCAGAGATGGTACTGGTAAGACACCCTATGAGTTATGGTATGGCCATACTCATTCTGTTAATAATTTTAGAATTCTTGCTAGTAAATGTTACATCAGAAGGGATGATAGCATAGATAAGTTTGATGCAAGAAGTGATGAAGGTATATTCCTTGGATATTCCACAAAAATAAAGGCCTATAGATGTTATAATTTGAGAACAAGGAAGATGATTGGAAGTGAAATTTTCAAGGTTGATGAAAAAATTTAGGTACAAGAGATAAATTGTGAGCTTAATCCTAATGACCCTGATTCGTTTAGAAGTGAAGAAAGACTAATTAAGAATAATCTAAATCTGAATCAAGAAGAGCAAGGTCAGAAAGAAGATCAAGATCAGTTACAAGAATTTTTGGTGAGAGATAATGGTACATATATGAATTTTTATGAGTAAATAGAAGTTTCTAGGACACCTATATATATTCTGAGGGATCATCGATAGGATCAAATCATTAGAGACTAAAGAAGAGGCACTAGGACAAGGTCATAGATTAGAGATGTAGTTTTTTTTATTTCACAGGTTGAACCAAAGACCCCTAATGAAGCATGTAGAGTGAAGCATGGAGCAAGGCAATGAGAGAAGAATTTGATTAGATACAGAAGAACAACACTTCATAATTGGTTCCCAAACCTAAAGATAAGAATATTATTGGCACAAAATACGTATTCATAAATAAGATGAATGAAGATGGTGTTGTGACCAGAAATAAAGCCAGATTGGTATGTAAGGGATATTCACAACAAGAAGGAATTGACTTTAAGGGAACTTTTGCACCAATTGCGAGGTTGGACAAAATTAGGTTACTCTTAGCCTATGCTGCATATAAGAATTTCAAGGTCTATTAGATGGATGTCAAGTTAGCATTTCTTAATGGTGACTTAGAAGAGGTTTACATTGAGAAACCTGATGGTTTTCCTCTATCATGTAATGAAAGCATGGTTTGCAGATTAAAGAAGGCACTATATGGTCTGAAACAAGCACCTAGAGCTAGGTATGCTAGATTGGACAAGTATTTACTACATCTTGGCTTCAAAAGAGGTAATACAAATAGCAACTTATACTTGAGATGTATGATGAAGGCATTTTGATAGTAGAATTTTTTTGATGACATTATCTTTGGAGGTAATGATGCTATGCATAAAAAATTTGTAGAAGAAACGGAAAGTGAATTTGAGATGTCTATGATAGAAGAGATAAAGTTCTTCCTAGGGATACAAATAAATTAGAGCAAGAATGGAATTTTCATATCTCAGGCCAGATATCTTATGGAGATGCTAAATAATTTTGGCATGGATGATAGTAAACTAGTTGGAACTCCTATGTTAACATGTAGTAAGTTGTCTACTTTCGATGAGACAAAAGGTGTACCTCAAACAAAATATAGATCTATGATAGGAGGTCTTCAGTATCCAAAGGAAAATCAAGTATAGTTGGAATTGTTGATAGGTTCTAGGCAGATCCAAAGGAAAATCATTTTTCTACAGCCAAGATGATATTTAGATACCTAAAGGGCATAGTTGATTTTTCATGTGGTATGATAGGTCAAAAGACTTTTCATTAGAAGCATACATTGATTCAGATTGTGCAAGAAGTGTAGATGACAGGAAGAGAACAAGTGGAGGATCCTTTTTCCTTAGGAAAAGGTTAGTTTCTTGGTTCAGAAAGAAGTGAGATTGTATAGCTCAGTTAACAATTGAATCAGAGTATGTCATTTTTATAATTAATTTCACACAAATTGTTTGGGTGAAATTGACGTTGAAGGACATTGGTGTGAACCTTTTTGAACTAGTCATACATTGTGATAACACAAGTACAATAAATATGTCAAAGAACCTGGTGATGCACTAAAAAACTAAGCATATTTCAATCAAGTATCATTTTCTAAGGGATAAAGTGAAAGAGAAAGAGGTTAATCTTGAATATGTGAGAACAAAGGAATAGATTGCAAACATCTTCACAAAACCACTAAAAAAAGATACCTTCGAATATCTCAAAGATAGGCTTGGGGTTAAAACCCCACCTGAAGGAAAATAAGGAGGTGTATTAGTGTACAAGTCCATTATCAATCAGAGCTATATCATTTTTGGACTTGATGCAGTAGTCTACTCCTCAATGGGAGTAATGGTCTAAGCATATCTGATCAGATCAAGGTGATCTTGCACCCAGTAGTTGAAGATCTTGAATATTTGAAAAAGTTACACCTAGCAAAGCAGGAAGACAAGGATGTTATTAATGTAACCCTTTTCCATTGATGTCAAAGGGGGGGGAGATATTGGTGAAAAACCCTTATTGGTTTAAGGGAAGCCTTGAAGAGGATATTGTGAAGGTTTAAAGGATACTTTTGGGTTGATGGTTTTTCACATATGTTTCCATCAATGCCAAAGGGGGGATTGTTGGAATTTTTGTAGTCCATGATGTTGACATTCATTTTTTTTCATTGATCTCAACATCTATTTTAGTAAGGGAATCCAAAAGTTGTAGACAAACTAAATAAATAGGTTACAGAGAATTGTACAGATAGTGTATGGTGACTTAGCTCCTACGAGATGAGATTTGTGTAGTCTAACATGTTTACTATTCATGATTATGTTTGCATATGTTTATATTCTCATTTTCCCTAGTTATGGATGAATTCACGAAGACTAGTTACAGGGCCAATGATTGGGAAACTCACAAAGTTGGTCTTAGTATTTGGCGTATAACTTCAATGTAGAAATGAATTAAACCTTGAAAACTTGGGGAATGTTAGAGGATACATGGGAGAGTCTACTATGTGATAATAGAGTACTAGTGTGATTGGTGATGTAATCTATGGTGTATCCTCCAAAAAAGATTTATTTGGAACCAAACCTGGGACTGGTAGCGTGTTCTTGAATAATTAAGCATGGGTTAATGTTGTGGCTAACTATTTCATGATTTTTTATTATTATAATATTGTTAATGGTGTCGTGTGTATCCTCGCATGGGCTATGTAATATTTTTTTATAGGAGAGGTCCTATAATGGCTGACTCAGGAATTATATTTGTAACTTCTATATAAGGAAGTCTTTCCTTGTAGTTACAAGAGAGAGAAGCATGTGGATTATTATGTGAGATTTTGGACTGGAAGGACTGCTAATGTAGAGCAGAGGATTGTGTATTAAGGCACAAGGTTGGAACTATCTTGGTATTGGATTTATTGGAAACCAATTCAGGTAATCATGATGATATTTGTTTAAATATAGGATAGTGAGTCCTGAAGGTGGATATAACCTTCTCTTGTATTTTGGTTTGTGACAAGTTGTAATACCTTTAAAAAAAATTTGACTCCTAATAGGGTTTGTCCTTTAATAGGGACTGTACTATTGTACTAATCATCTCCTACCAAGGATAGAACTCTTTACCGAGTTACTATGCTCATAGTACCGATTTGTGGGCATCATTTCCACTGGCGTCCCTTAACAGGGTTTTCCTCAAAAAATAATATTGGTGTTATTGTGTTATGGCTATTTTGCATTCAATTTAGCATAATGTTATAATTGGAACTAAGTTTAATAAGTTTGGAATCAGTTGATTCACCCCCCCCCACCTCAATTGATTGGGTCATTATTATTCTAACACCATTAATGTGTCCTAGGACCCCTTAGTATGCATTAGGCCCCCTTAGGACCCATTATGTATCATAATAGGCCCTAAGGGGTCCTTAGGCATCATAGGACCCATTAACAAGTCCTAGAAGCTTTCAAAATCACTTAGGACTTATTAATGGGTCTTACTGCCCCTTAGGACCCCTTAGTAAATATTAGGAACCATTGTGTATCATAAGGGGTCCTAAGTGGTCGTAGGACTCATTAATGAGTCATATGACCATTTGGGACCCATTAATGTGTCCTAGGACCCCTTCATATGCATTAGGACCCCTTAGGCCCATTATGTATCATAAGGTGTCCTAAGGGCTCGTAGGACCCACTAATGAGTGCTAGTAACATTTAGAACCCATTATGTATCATAAGGAATCCTAAGGGGTCTTAGGAAACATTAATGAGTCTTAGGACCATTTAGGATCCCTTATGACCCTTTAATGTTTCCTAGATTCCCTTAGTACCCATTAGACCCCCTTATGACCCATTATGTAATGTAAGGTGTCCTACGGGGTCCTAAGAAGTTATAGGACCCGTGAATGGATCTTAAGACCATTTAGGACCTCTTAGAACCCATTCAAGTGTCCTAGGACCCCTTAGTATGCATTAGGAACCATTATCTATCATAAGGTGTCCTAAGGGGTTTTAGAACCCATTAATGAGTCCTAACACCATTTAGGACCCATTAATGTGTCCTAGGATGCCTTAGTGTGCATTTGAAATGCTTAGGAGACAAGATGTATCATAAGGGGACCCCTTAAGGTTGTAGGACCCATTAACGAGTCCTTGAACCATTTAATACCCCTTAGGACTCATTAATGGGTTCTACAACCCCTTAGTAGGCATTAAGACCCCTTAGGACCCATTATGTATCACAAGGGGTACTTAGGGGTCTTAGGACCCATTAATGAGTCCTAGGACCATTTATGACCTTATAGTATGCATTAGAACCCCTTAGCACCCATTATTCTTCACAAGGGGTCCTAAGGGGTTGTAGGACCCATTAATGAGTCTTAGGACCATTCAAGACCCCTTAAGACCCATTAATGTGTCACAGGACCCATTATGTATCATAAGGGTTCCCTATGGATCATAGGAACCATTAACAAGTCCTAGAACCATTTATCACCCCTTAGGTCTCATTAATGGGTCCTATGACCCCTTCGGAACCCTTACTATGCATTAGGACCCCTTAGGACCCATTGTGTATTATAAGGATTCCTAAGGGATCCTTGTGTGGTTTAAAATTTCTTTTCAATTGAAATGCAACCAACACTCAATAAAACATTAACTCAATAATTTAGCTACAAGAGTTTGAATCAAATGAAAAAATTGAATCCCCAAAACCAGTGTATTGCTTCCTAGTTGAAGCTAGTTTAATCCTTTATATGATGCTCATCAGATTGGTATGAAGGATTAGTGACTTGACTACTCCAAAATAGAAGATTTAAAATTTGAAGGAGATTCAATACTTGCATTCACCGCTCCAAGATGATCTCAAACATGCAAATGCAAAGCTAGAATGAAGCTATAGTGTAAGATTAAGCTAATAACATTGATGTTACTATGAAAGAAAAATAGATAAAAATAAAAGATTAAGCTAATAACATTGATGCTACTATGAAAGAAAACTATATAAAAATGCAAGATTATACAAGAAAATGAGCTAAACTAACTATGCAAGATAGCTATGAGCTAAGAAACTATGATGAAAGAAACTAAGAACTAAGAACTCAAAATAGCATAGTAATTCTAGAATCTAAAAATGTAAAAATCTCCTTAAGATTCCAAATGATCAAAATTGCGATCCTTGATCCAAGGAAGAGCTTCCTTTCAAAGGAATTGCCTCAAGAATGGAGGGTGGAGATTAAGAGGCAATAGGTTTTAGGTAGAGATGAGTTGTGAGGGAGATCAATCCATGTGAGAGGATCCAAGAGTTTTGATTGGCCAAGCTTGATGGGAGAATAAGACAAAATAGAAAATGTCCTTTTCATTGTCATTTAATAAGGATTAAGTTGTACAATGTGATCTTTTAACAAAAATGCTAGGACTTTATATTAAAAGGAAGTTTTTGACAATTACATGATTTTCAAGCCTTGATATAGAAATGATTTATGCTTAATTTTTAGAAATAATTTAATTATACAAGGGGGATTATCTAGGTTTCTTACATAATCATGTCTAGTAAATTATGCCTTTGAGGTTTAGAATTTTTCTTAAGGCAAGTTGATTTAATTAGGGTCTTAGGTTCTACTAGAAAATTTTAAGGTGATTACATTTTCCCCTCTTTGAATCAAGGAATACATTGTTGATTCAAAGAATAGATTGAAGCTAAATATGAGAAAAACCTAATGTGAAGTGATGAGACTATTCCTAATACGGAGAGACCAATTACAAACCTGATTGAATGAAGATAGATTGGAGGCCAAATGATATCATCTTTGGACTTGATTGAGTGAAGACTGATAGCCTGATATGAAGCAATGAGACTGAATATCTATCCAAAGAGGAGGACAACTAAACAGTTTGATATGAGGCAATGAAGCTGATCAGTGTCAAAAAACTTGAGATAACTACTTTGAAAATAATTTTCAGGAAGCCAATCACCTGATTAAGAGACAATAAAAGATTGATATGAGTCCTGATGAACCTGATATGCCCCGAGAATGATGTCAGATTGATATGGATCCTGATGAACCTCACATACCCCTAAAGATCAAATAGATGCATGTTTGAGTGACCTAATATGAAGTGATGAGATCACTCTTATAGAAAGATGCAAAGAATATTATCTTAATATGACTCTTGATGAAGCTGTGATGCCCCAAGCCATGAAGCTTGAATTGATTAGCCAATTAAGTTTGATTGCAGAAGAAGATTTTTTACGTTGTCATGCCCCCTCGGGATTGAAATCAAAATTATGCAAAGAATTCAAAGTAGGATTTGGTAGATGAAGATAACTGATTAATATTAAAATCAATCAAGATTAGATTGTCAGCAAATTTAGGATAAAATAGAGCTTGATTTGAACTATTTTTGAGGTCCTATTGACCAAATTTGACTAAAGTTTGACTAAAGTTTGACTAAGTTTGACTGGGGTCGACCAAATTGAAATCACTTAGATTTGATATATTATCATTAGATTGACCTCAGAGGTTCAAAAAATGAACGTGGAAGTGAGAAGGAATCAATAGCATCAGTGGTCAACTACATTTGACCAAGAAGAATTGATTGTGCAATTTGACTAGGTAAATGAACTTGAATTTTGATTTTGATCCTAAAAATGGATCTAGGATGTCATTGATGTATTTGTGATGTGTTTCTCTGATATTCATGTGTTGATGAAGTGAAAAATTAGCGGTCCATGCCCTTTTTATGGTAAATAATGAATGCTACTAACCTTGATTTGAAAATACTAGTCTAAGTCAACAAGAGATGGTTGCAGTAGATCACCTCGGTAGAGAGAAAAGGAAGGATAGCTCAAAGGAGACTATAAATTCACAACTATATGCATCCCTAGAATGAAATGCAATCTATGACATGAGTCAAGTCACTGATCCTTTATTCATTTACTTATCATCATTTGAGCATTCGGGACATCGGAGGTCATTACAACCTTCACCAGTGCACAAGAATAACTGTGGAGATATGAATATGACCTTATTGGATAAGATATAGGAAATAGGCATAAGAATCAAGGACAAAGATATAAGATTACCTAAACATGGTTTCTAGTTTGATGTTGTAATATAACACCTATATCAAAGTAGAAGCTGTTGTGAGATTGATTTGGGATCACATGTGGTCAAAGAATGGAATTGAAATGTGAGATCGATTTGGGATCACAAAACAACCTAGATGTGTGTTCGACGGATGGGAACACATCAGGACATAGATAAGCAGACTGAAAAAGACAAAGCCAACACCTATGAATAGGTAATTGTCAAGTCTCAAATAAGAGATAAGAATCTCAAGCAAGGTTTCCCCAAGAGAAGCAATCGATAAATTTGATAAAGTTGAATCACGCATTGAAGTTTGGTAGGTATTACCCCTTGTGATCAAAATTGAAATGAGATAGAGGAGAAACAGTAAATTGATAAATTTGATCAAATCGAACTAAATATAAGGTTCTTGATGTAAGATGAAAGATATAAGAATCATAGAACTAAGGTAGCTTACCAAGAAAGATTATGCCCCAAGGTTGAATTAGAAGAAAAGAAGTGGGGTGAAAGCGAATGGAAGATAGAAGTTGGGAAGAAATGGAAAGAAATGGAGAGAAGAAAGAGAAGTTGCCTCCAGAAAGAAGATGCCCCAAAATCAATCAACTGTTTTAAGATAGGGAATTTTGATTGAGATCACGAAAGAAGATAAGGAAATGAAGATCAAATCATGACCACAGTTGACTGAAAGTCCACAAGAAAGATGAAGGAAACCCTCTCAAACTCATAATGCAGCCTAAAAGTGCAATTTTAACATGAATTCTAAATAATGCAAGCTACATGAAAATGCAAAGCTGTACTTGCAATAGGGTAACATAGGATTTTTGTGTTCATCATTCATTAGAGAATGTAAAATAACTTATTTTCATCATAGGGCCATTATTACCAGACATCGAATGATCACACAATCATCACTAGTCACAAATGCAACTATGAAGATATGAATGTGATTGATATCGGATTGGAATGTGGAAAGATTCTAACATGAGCATCAAAGACATAAAGGTCAAGATGACTGCAATGTTAGCTTACCTAATTTAATATAGCAAAACCATGCTCGCATCAAGGCATAAATGCCAAGATGACCATAAGAACGGTTGTGCAAAAATAGTCAAGGATGATGCCTTAAATCTCCTAAGTGTGTCAAGGAGACAACAAGAGACACTGAAGAGGTTCAAGACAACACCCACAAGCAGAAAGAAAATAAAAACATGCCCCATGCCCCAAGTCTTCTAGCGATGCATCATGGAGAGACTTATTAGACAAGGACATGCAACGAAAATCAATAATAGTCAACACACAAAGAAAACAAATCATGACATATCTCAAGCATTAAATGTTGCATTTAAAAATTTAAGTGTGTAAACTGATACTAAGTTCTGAGGATAAGGATCGAATGCATGCAAGTAGGTAATATCACATGAACAAACTGATAAGTGTTGAAAAACACAGTTGGGTTGGTGTTGAAAAACATTGTTTGCTAGGTGTCCTAAAGACAAGCATATCCAAGAGACCAAAGCTAACATAGTGATGCCCCCTAGACAAAGACAAAGACCAATTCCAAACCAAGGTGACAAGGACAAGGCATGATGGAGAAAGGCTAAGTGTCGAGGACGCATGTTGAGAAATAGGGGTGCGAAGGCCTCAAGTAGCGCCCGTTTCTAGGTTTTCACCACTTGGAAGAATTTTTTTAGGACTTTTTATAATTTTTTTGTATTATTTTCTACCAAGGCGCCTGTTTCCAGGTTTTCACCAAGGCACTTTTTCTTCTTTTTTTTGAATTTTTTGAATTTTTTTTTTTTGTATTTTTTGAATTTTTTTATTTTTTTATTTTTTTGAATTTTTTGATTTTTTTTGTATTTTTTCAGCATCATATATAAATTTTTTTGGTATTTTTTCAGGATCAATAAATATGTACAAAGGATGCCCCCACACAGAATGGGCATCAAACTCCCAAGCAAGATCACATCGTGTAGTCCCAAAGTCTAGCAAGGTGGAGGACAAGAGGGAGTAGCAAGCTGATGGAAGAGATGAAAGACTCGGGAATGAAGAAGAATGGAAGGAAGAAATCCTCAAGGACAAACTCCTCAAGAGTACCCAAACTAGGAAAAAATTGTCATGTAAAGCACATTTGGACAAGCAATGAAAGGTCAACATAGGATAGGTCACAAAAGTGTAATGCAGAAGAAGGAAAGGATGCAGTACAAAGGAGTAGCTAGGTCAAGAGGCTTCATAGCATCATGTTTTACTCTTTTTTATTAGATCAAGACCAAAGGGGAAAAGGATAGCGAAAGGCTAGAATGAATGGAGGAAAATAAATATGAAGGCTAAATAGGAAGGGAATGAAAGCAAGATCATCGTAAGATAGCTCACAAGATAGCCAAATTTTCTTGTATAGGTCAACCTTGTCAAGATCAAAGAGAGAAGGCGGGATGGATGAGATATGTAGAAGAACTACGCATGATTCCTGATTGCCAGGTTTTCATCATGGTACTTATCCAAGGTGCCACAAGGGAGTGGTTTTCACCATAGGGTGAATTTATTTCTCTTTACTTTTTCTAACAAGGCACCTGTTTCCAAGTTTTCACCATGGCACATTTTCAATTTTTTCATTTTTTTCTCTTTTTTTTTTTTTTTTTTTGAATTTTATAATTTTTGGAAGAAGGCAAGCTTTTAGATAATGCTCCTTGAAAGGATAAACCATGATATGCCAAGGATTCAAAATTATATGCTCAAAGATGTTGATAGGGAAAGGAAGATGGAAGAGAAAAATGGAGGATACGGTGTTATGTAAAGCGAGTGGAGCTGGAAGATAGGAGGAATATGCAAATGAGAAAAAATGATAGAAGGCAAGAGAATAATGAATGGAAGGATTGTGAAAGACTAGATGGAAAGGAAGGCAAGATCAACATCGACGCACACCTTGGAGGGTGGCGAGAGGATGGAGGAAACTTGAATGAAGGAATACGTGAAGGAATATGGTGAATGTTTAGTAGAGGTTGCGGTTTGGGTGCATGGAATGGAAGAATGTTTTTGGAAGAATATGAGGTGCAAGTCTTTGAAAGCTTGAATGTCAACTTCACTTTTTGTTCAACATGAGACTCTCTTACGAGAGACTTTGGAATCCATATAGCCTTAGGCTTTTTATTTCCTTTTGATGACTTAGAGAGAATATCTTGAATGATGGATTTTGGAACCCATACTTGTCTTGTAGTTTTCTTCTTAGATATCTCTTTTGACTTTATGCCCCCATGTTGATTAGAGGAGACATGGTGATCTTCTTTCTTTGATGGATTCTTGTATTGTTTCTTTTTCTTATATTGAACATTCAAGTTACTTCCAAAAGACTTGGGACATGTGGAAGAAGAAGGATAATATGACTGGTGTAGATGGGTGGATGGATGAAAAGGATTCAAAGGTATGAATCTATGTTGATCTTGAGGAAAGATAGGAGATGGAGGGACATAAAGACCCAAGATAGATGACAAATTAGGAGAGTTAGGAGGGGAAAATGAAAGGACATAAGGACCCAATATGGAAGGAAGATGTGAAGTCCTTAGTAGTGGTGGAAGAGGTCCAAGGATGGAAGTGGAAGATGCAAAAGGATAATCAATAAGTTCATTAGCATCTATGAGTGAGCATTAGAATTTTCAATAGGATCCTGGACATCTTGAATAAGAGTATTTTCTTTGATAGGATCATTCAAAGCTTGCGAAGACTTAGGAAGAGTAGAAAGCGGAAGTGAACATGGAATGGTAGAACAAGAAGATGGAAGAATTTGATCTTGACAAAGATCTTTGGATAGCACAAGTGTAGAATTTGTCTCTTGAATAGGCTTAACATCGGAAATAACAACACCATTTTTAATAACCTTCATGGAAGTATCATCTTTGGAAAGTGCAAGTGTGGTAAGGTTATTTTCATTATCAATAAGCTCAATGGTGTGGGTAGTAACTTGATCTTGCTTCAGAGAAGACTTAAGACATGGTGGAACAAATGAGGAAGGGTGTAAAGGATCAAAAGAACCATGACGCGGATAGAGAACATCATGAAAAAGAGTGGATGACATGGAGGGTTCTTGATCTTGATCTTTCTTTATATTCTTTTCTGTATCAGTTTTAGAGTCCTCTTGACATGAAGCCACTTCTAAGGACAAGGAAGCAGGTTGGAATTGTATGGAAGATTTTGGAATAGATGGTGAAGGACTAGCTAAAGTAGGCATTATAGTGCATAAAGGCTTAGGCTCTCTAGGTGTAGAATTATTGGAAGTATTTGCAGCCAAGTGAAGGTTAGCTTGAGTTTCTTTAAGAGATAGCCCTTGAGGATAACTATAGGGAACTGCATGAAAAGTATTAAGACTTTCATTGGATGAAGGATTTGTGAAAGATTTGAAAGACTCAAAAGCTTTAGGAAGTGTATGGTTATTGGAGGAAGTAGGGGATGGAAGGGAACTATCACAAGACAAAGGTTCATCATTAACATAATCTTGATTGGGAGTTTCATTTTTATCTTCAGCATGAGCTTTCTTAGAGGAAGGATTCTTATAATATTTATGTTTCCAATCAGCACGATGCATTTTATAGTCTTCAGTAGTAGTAGATGGATCATAATCAAGGTATTGTTCACAAAAATCATCAAAGTCTTTTTCAAAATCAGAATCATATGGATCACCATCACAATCTACCCAATGGGATGACCCTTTTCCAGTAAGCACGAGCACATGACTAGGAGGACTCTTAGGAATAGAGGTGTCATAGGTTGCACTCTATGATCCATCATCATATCCATCATAGTCATTAAAGATAGGTGTGTCACTCTTCATAGAGGTGTCACAAGGTTTGTCACATTGCTCATTATGGTATGTCTTGAGAAGAAAAGTAAGACTCTTGGGAGAAGTAGAAGAAGAGTGAGATAGTGAAGAAGAGGAAGAAGAAGACCTAGTGGATGAAGAAGACTTGGATAATGAAGAATGTGAATAATGTCTAGAAGAGTCATGATAAGATTTGGAAGATGAAGAATGCGAGTAATGTTTATAAGAGTCATGATAAGACTTAGAATGTGAGGACTGATGAGAAGATGTAGAAGATGAAGAATGCTTGGAAGAAGAAGATTATGAGAGGATCATGAGCATGATTCTACCAAAGGTGGGTGATTCACTTGCTTTCTTTCACATTTTTTTCATAAATTTATCATCAATAAGAGTTTTGGAGGAATGATACTTTTCAAATTGAGCAAGGAGATCAAGATCATCCATTTTCAAGAGAGGTTCTATAGCAAGATAGTTGAAACTCATGATTCTAGAAGAGGAGGAATCAAGTGTGAAAGTGATAGAAGAGATGAAATAGAAGAAAATAGACTAGATAGTAAGAGGAAAAGAATTAGGAAGATGAGAAGAATATCCCATGTGAAGAGAAGACTTTAGAAGAAAAGCATGGGAAGGGAAGAAGAAAGAAGAAGACCAAGAGTCATCTTGTGTAATTGATACCATTAACATTTGTTTGGATGTTGAGCAACATGACAACACCTAGGATCTAACCTAGACTGACCAAGGAAGACTGAGAATTGAAGACGCTTGGTGATAAGATGGCCTCACAAAATGTCAACACCAAACTAGGATAATGAAAGTTCTCTAATGTCCAAAAAGAGATGGTAAGATAGAAATTAAAAAAGGTGTTACCAACACTATCAAAGAGGTGCTTCAAATCAAGGGGTGACTACCCTTGCACTTTTGAATCAGGAGGTTGGACTAGGCCAAGATATAATTGAAATTGAATTTGATGGAAATGGTTTGGACAAAAAGAGTACTAAAATTCTCCAAGAATGTGGCTAACAATTCTAGAGATAAACTCTCACCAAGAATAGTCTTTTAACTTGACAATTATTTCTAAGGTGATTTTGTAAACCAAATGATGTTATCCCTAGAGGAAAAAGATAGGTCTCTAATGATAGGATAGAAAATCAAGCAAGCTGTAAAAAGGTTGGTGCTTCAACTAAGGAACTCAATTTTTGTGTTTGTTTTAAAAGATCAAGTACATCAATAGATTTTATCATTGATCAAGAACATAAGACAGCAATCAAGGGGTTCAAGCAAGCAATTGTCTTTAAACAATGAATAAGGGGCAAAGAAACCTTGCACATGAACAATCAAGTGACTTAGTATGCTACTCCTTAAAGATTCTACTTGTGTATGTTCTTGAAAATATTTTAGCAGGCACGTAGAACACAACAACATCCTAGCAATCTGTCTACAAGCATATACATGGCTTTTCTAAAGGGCATCCTTGATATACACAAGGTACGTGAGGCACAAATCCATAGATGAGAAGAATTTGAAATCACACAGCCGAGGGGAGACGGTAACCCAAATCTCCTCCTTCACTTCTCAAAGGTATAAAGTTCTTTGAGGCTTAGCCAAGAGTGAAATATAAGTCATTCCCAAGAGAGGTGTCTTTGGATTCACCTCCCGATATTTATACTCCATCGGAACACGAGAGTTAAGGTCATCCCTTGAGGTGATGAAATCCCCAAGCAGGCCTTCTAAAAATGAAAAAGTAATTAATTCACTATCAAAAAGTATTGGAAAGCACTAAAGGTGGAACACTTAACGCTTAGAGTAAATATGAGGTGAGTCCATGAGGTGGAGCAATTAACCCCTCACACAAGCTAGAAACGAGTCCACAACCTAGAAAACTAGTGAGTTCTAAAAAGCACAAAAGGGTTGCCTACTGGAACAATTAACGCTTCTTTCTATGTAGACCCCTCCCCTTTAATGTGGCGCTGACCTTGCAACCATGGGGTGGAACGAGGGGCTGGAAAATGAGTGAGTCCAATAACCCAAGATAGAAATCTAGATCAATCACAAGTAATCTAAGACTGCTAATCAATACTACTCATAAGTGCAAGAGGGTTTGAATCATGGAATATTTAACTTTCCAAATAAACATGAAGTGAGTCCACAAAGTGGTGCATTTAACTCTTCATGTAAACTAGGAATGAATCCATGCCCTAGATTACTCAATGACATGTTTTGATATTTGAAACCAAGAATTACTTAATGTTAAAAGACAAGCATGCACTTAAACACAAACTTTTATGAAAGCAAATCTATGTTCGTTTATTTTCCATTAAGAGCATAAAAAAAAATGCGTTGTAACACTCAAGCCAGACACGAGAGCTTAATTTTATGCCCAAACCAAATTTTATAGGGATTATGAGAATGTACCTTAGGTCCAAAGATTTGTACTCCAGCATTTAGCACACATCTGAAAAAAAAACCCTAAGATGGTTAGACATGAAAATCAATTGTTAGGAGTTTGATTTAACATTGCTGTCTTCAAGACAGTCTTTAAAGATTGATTTATTTGACCCATAAAATCACAATATTAAATTTTTTGGAAAGAATGAAGTTTTTATCCAACATCAAGAACTACCATTTCCCAAAATTACAAGGTCTTATGATTCCATTTGGTTCCTCAACCAATAACCTTTTTAGACTGTAATTTTTCTATCATAAATCAGATTTAAAACACCAAACCCTGCCTAGGGAATCACATATCTTTCTCAAAAAGAATCCAAATGAAACAAAAACAATTTCACAAAAACTATTAATGAATATAGTTCTCAAATATGTAAGCCATTTATTTTTCCCATTCATAAATTGTTTTCTGAGAGCAAATCATTGCCTGCAACTCCAATGCAGATTGTTAAAAACTAGTTTTCACTCAAATGCCCATAAATTTCACAAATATACATAAAAATGACTCAAACAAAAAAGAAATTAAAGATAATTCATGTATCTTTCCAATGAATATTATTATAGGTCCTGATTCGTCATAATTTTTTTGTACTAGACATTTCAATCTGACTGTATTCAAAGAATCTCAAATCTGCAAATACCCACTTTCACCAAAATGATCATAACTTATTCATTTTTTTATAAAAATGAACCAAACCAAAAGCATGAGAAAGAGGATTCATCATTCTATCCATCCATTACTATATTATAGGGTTTCTAGTCTGTAAATGGCCGTACAAGGCATGGAACCAACACTAAAACTGAAAAACCAATCAAGAATCATTAGTGAGGCATCGAAGTGTGACTACTTTCTAGCACAGTATTAATGATTCATCCAAGAACACTCAATAGTGAGGTCTCAAATAATGATTCACAGCTCTCTTTTCGTAGAGTGCAGGGGTTTGTATATGAGACCCTCAGATTGACCTAGTTATGCCCATGCAAGTACACCAAGAAATGAGAGATTCAAAGATGAATAGCAAGCATGCTAATCTCCATGATCATCAAGTTATTGCATGCAAATGAAACTAGTCTAGATGATAACAATGCAAGAAATAAACTATTCTATTGAAATGAATGCTTATACAATGTTAATCTATGAAATGAAACATGAATCTAAGTTATTATGTAAATGCAATATTAATCTAAACTATGGATTGTCATGAGGCATGAGAGAAGAAGACAAGAAGAAAGAAGTCTCAAATATCCAAGCTCCAAATGTGCTCAAAAGCTTCTTCCAAAATTGCTCTCCAAACCTGCAGCATAACAATGGCATGAAAATTCTAGATCTCTAATTGAGAAGGAGAGGGCTCCTTATATAAGAAACTAATGACAAGAATGCATCTCCAAGATTAATGTGGGATAAATCCAAAAAGAGGAAAGAAAGCTCATTTTTTAGAAAGTGTGGAGAGAAAAGGAATTTTATTTATTTTTAATTATTTGTTTCCCTTTTTTCATCACAAAGAGCTTTAAGAAGATTTTTTATTTATTTAAAAGAATGATTCTCTATTAATTAAATAAGATAACATTATTTAATTAAAAGAGAGATATTATTCTAAAGAAGATAAAATTATTTAATTAAAAAAAAATTTATTTCATTTAAAAGATATTTCTTTCAATTAAATAAGGTTATTTTATTTATTTAAGAGAGAATATTTCTTTTAATTAAATAAAATTTGTTGAAAGAATCAGGAAAATGATTTTTGTTTTATTTTTATTTGATTTATTTCCTTTTCCATCACAAATTTTGCTTTAAGTGAGGATTTTATTTATTTAAAAGAGGAATTATCTTTTAAATAAATAAGATAAGTTTATTTAATAAAAAGAGGAATATTTAATTAAATAAGATAAAATCATTCAATTAAAAGGAGTCTTAATTAAATAAGATTATTTTATTTAAGATATTTCTTTTAATTAAATAAGCCTATTTTATTTATTTAAAAGAGAATATTTCTTTTAATTAAATAAAATTATTGATGAAATGATCAAACCTTAGAAATATTTGAATTATTGATTTAATTGTGATTTGATCAAGGAATTGATTTGAAAATTGCAAAGCATTGATTCAGGAAATTGATAAATTAATAGATGGGGCCCAAAGTCTAGGCGACCATTTTAAGGTGCATACAGCTGCTAAGATAGCTAAGAGTGTCTTCCTACGTAGCACACACAAGTAACAAATAAGGAGATAATTCCAACCTCACCTAAATGTCCAAATAAAATAGGTCAAGGTATGTGCAATGTTCCAATCATGATGGAGATGCTTACCACAAACACCCAATTCGTTAGACAACTTAGGATCATTGAAACCACACCACAAGTAGAAATAATTAAAAAATGTGCTATGCCCCCAGTCGTGAGACCCGAGTCATCCAGACATCATCGAGTGACCTTAGAAGACATAACAAGAGAAAATAAATGATAACAAATAGCACACAAGATAATAGTTCAGCATATGTTAGTTATTTTAGTTTTCTAAGTTTCATATTTGTGTCGAGTGTTAAGGAACACCTTTGTGCTTATGCCAAAGTATGTATGTGATGTGAAAGTGTAGGATTCGATATGTGTTGAGAAACACAGTGATGTCCAAATAGGTAGTGTTGAGAAACACCAATAAGTGTGTCAATGTAAAATTATCCATCACAAAGGATTGGTCTACTAACCCGGGTCAAGTTGAAGAGATTGATCAAGTGGTAAAGCTCTGACAACTCAAATAGATAGATAGATAGACAATTTCCCCCAAGAGACAAATAAGAACCAAGGAAAAAACTAAGACCAACTCCAGTCCACGATGGCTCAAAGGAGATAGAAAAAGAGGAAATGAAGCCAGATAAGGCTGATGGGAGCATGAGAGCTCAGCCATACATTGATAGATGGAGCACTGGTTACAAGGGATGCATGTTTTCCAGGTTTTCACCACTTGGAATTATTTTATTTTTGCTACCAAGGCATCTGTTTCTAGATTTTCACCAAGGAACCTTTTTCTCTTCTTTTTTTTTTTTTTGCTCTTTTTTCATTTTTTTTATTTTTTTGTATTTTTTACTTTGTATTTTTCCATTTTTTCATTTTATTTTTGGATTCATCAAGGTGTCTGTTTCCAGGTTTTCACTAGGATGATCATTTTTTTAGGAACATTTTTCACTTTTTAAATTTTTAGAGATTACTCATTCTAAAGTATGATCACATTGGTTTGCACCCAATGTCTTGCAAGGTATAGGACATGATGGATGGATTAGCAAGCTGATGATGGATGAAGTGAGTGAATGTAACCCTCAAGAATAGTCTCCTCAAGATTACCAAAGCTGAGAAAGGGGAATATAGAAATGTAGGCTCAATTAAGTGGTGTTGGATAGCATAGAGGATAATGACCTAGTGTCATGAAAGAATGTGGTCCAAAAGAGTCAACATCTCAAGAGACTCCTATTAAAAAAATTTGCATTTTTTCGTTCTTCATTTTGATCAAAACCTAGGGGTCAATTGGATATTATAGTGATAGGATATCATGATCATGATAAAGGGTGATGGAGATTATGAGTGGATGGTTTGAGATAATGGAAAGGATGCTTAGGAATAGTTATGGTTGATTTTGGATAAGAAAGATCGTGATAGGGAATCATGGATGGAAGCAAGTGATTAAGATAATGGAAAGGATAGGAGATGGAAGGATATATAATTCTCATGGATAGTTCAACCTTATCAAGATCAAAGGTAAAAGAGGAAGTATGAGTGCACATGAAATATCTAGTGTGTATGAATCTTTCCCCAAATATAGAGTGCAAGAGGAAGGAACTACGCATGACAGTTGTTTGCTAGGTTTTCATCATGTTACTTGTCCAAGGCACAAAAAGTAGTGTTTTCTACCAAGGTGCGTGTTTCCCAGGTTTTCACAAAGGCACTTTTTTTTCTTTTTTGATTTTTTTTATATATTTTTTATTTCTTGAATAATGCTCCTTTGGAAGGATATGCTTTGATGGGCCAAGACTGCAGAAAGGTATTCTCAAGGATGTTGATATGGTGATGGAAGGGAAATGAAATGGAGAGTAAGGATAGTTAATGACTAAGGATTTATGTTATGGATTGGATGAAGGGGATGGATAGATAGTGAAAGGGAGGATAAGAAGCATACATGGGTGTTTGATAAGGGATAGGGTATTGAAAGATTTATGTAGGAGTATATGGAAATGGTGGAAAGATCAATATCAACACACACCTTTAAGGGTAGTGGACAGGTGGAGGGAGAATGAATAGGCTAACTTGAGGTTTTGATATAGGAAGTGATGTGGATCTTGGGACACAAGGACCCAAAATAGATGAAGGAGAGTATGTAAGATATGTGGAAGGGTACAGAGGGGAAGTAATTGGATGCTTGAATGTAAAATTTTATTTTTCTTTTATATTCAAGTCCTTTTAGAGATACTTTGGAATCCACATAGCTTTTGATTTTTCTTTACTTTTAGGTTCTTTTAATCATAATTCTTCCATGATGGATTTAGGAATCCATACTTTTATTTCTGATTTTTACGTTGTACATCCAAATTATGTCCAAAAGACTTGGGAATCATAGATGAATGAGGTTGATATGATAGGTTTATATGAATGGATGGATGGAAATTTATCAAGGATGCATGTCTTTTTTGATCTTGAGGCATGATGGGGGAAGTGGATGACAAGCTAGAAGTGAGAAGTCTTGTGGACGGAGGAACATAGGGACCTAATATGGATGGAAGGTTTGAAGGTTTCAACTTTGGGATATAAGGACCAAGGATGGATTTAGATGATGATATTGGATAATGGATAGGGATATCAACATTCTTAGACTGAGTAGCATGGCCAAGGCTCTGATCTAACGTAAGATCCATATTTATACCAATAGGCTCATGGGTAAGTTTGATAGAGGTAAGTTTGACAAGTGCAATTGGAGCTTCGGGGGATTTATTTTTATGCAAAGGAGTAGGAAAATGGGATATTTTTGAGATGGATGTGGAGTATTATGACAAGGCATTACAGGGATATTTTGATCTTTACAAGGATCTTTGGATAATGTAGGAAGGCTACTTTTCTCTTGATTTTCAATAAGCTCATTAGAGATGATGGAAGGAGTATCTTGATCTTGCTTGAGAGATGGATAAGTTATAGGAGTTGGAGGGATATCTTCTTGGAAGAGGTGAATGGATATGAGGGGATCATCATGAGACTCTTGGGATGTAGGAATTTTTTTAGCCATTGGATAAGAATGGATGGTTTCTTGATCTTGATCTTTATTAATAATTATTTCTTGACACTTTAGATTGTCCTCTTGACATGTAACCACATCTAGGGATGGACCAGGAGTTCAGATATGTGTGAGGGGTTCTTGAAGGGATGATGAAGGAACATTTAGGATAGGTATGATATCTGTTGAAGCACAAGGAAGCTTGGGATATATGATCTTTGAAGAATGGAAGGGGCTTGTAGAAAGATGTATATTAGCTTGGATATATTTTAGAGATAGCCCTTGAGAATATACATAGTGAGCTTGAAAAGCATTAAGTTCTTTGTTAAATGGAGGAATTTTGGATGGATTTTATTTTTTATGAGATTAATACATGATGGATGAGGTAGAGGTGGCATAAGAACCATTACTAGACATGGATTCATGATTTTGATCAAGCTTGAGAGAAAAATATTCATTAGATGATTCATTAGGATCCTCAATTTCAATTATGTCATCATCAATGAGATCTTGGATTTTTTGTTTCAACTCCATTCAATCTGAAGTTTTATGCTCATTATTTTGATGATATGCATAGTAGGTACTCAAGAATGAAAGTCCCCATGAAGTGGTTGGAGGTAATTTGATAAGATTATTTTCAAGAAATTCTTCCAAAGCTCATTCATAAGACTATCCCAAAGGAGTGAATGATCTTTCCAATGGACATTTTGATTTCCTTGTGTTTGTCAAATAAATATGAGATTCAAGATCATGATTATCTAATTTATTATTTTTATAACACTAATAGACAAGAGACTTAGTTCAAAGTGATGTAACCACTTCATTTCCTTGATCAAAGACTAATTGTCATGGATTGATAGAATATATTCTTGATCAAAGATAGGTTGGTAATAAAGATGTTCTTGACCAAAGATTGGATTGTTAGGAATTTGATATTTCTCAAAGATAGAGTTGATGTGAAATTGTGAAGTGTCCTTTCTCAAATAAGATGAAGATATAGATTGATCATTATCAAACAGAAAATGATAGATTATTCTCAAATACCAAATCAAGCACTAAAATCAAAATTTTCAAGTGACTAGACCCTCAAAAATGCTCTATGTTTTTGGTGTGATAAACACAGTCAACGCCATATTATCATATGATGAAACTCAAAGATCCATGTGATGAATGCCAGAGTTGATATATCATATGATTAAATCCCAAACTACATGTGATGAAACCCTCTATTCTATATTATCGTAGGATAAAAATCACAATTTCATATGATAACAAAAGTGTCGTATGATAATCTAGAGTGTAGTGGTACAATATTTGTCCCAATTTCAAAAAATAAACAAAATAACCTACTAGAAATGGGACCAAAATCTGATTCGATCTCCACAGTGGGTACCAAAAATGTGTGGTTTAAAATTGGTATTAAATTGAAATGTGAAAAACATTCAATAAACCATTAACTAAATAATCTAGTTATAAGAGTTTGAATCAAATGAACAAACCCAAAACTGGCTTATTTATTCCTAGTTGAATCGAGTTTAATCCTTTATATGATGCTCGTCAGATTGGCAAGAAGGATTAGTGACTTGATAACTCCAAAATGGAAGATTTCAAATGTGAAGGAGATGCAATACTTTCATTCACAACTCCAAGATCATCTCAAACATGAAAATACAAAGCTAGAATGAAGCTATAATGCAAGATTAAGCTAATAACATTGATCCTACTATAGACACCTAAAAATCCTTTAGAAAATAAAAGTATTTTTTATTTTCTGAAAATCCCTGATGACATCATCATTTACTAATTAATTAATTAATATATTTTTATGCCATTAAATCCCTTTATTTTAATTAAGCATCTTTAATTAAAGAATCCCTCCCCAAAGCATTTAAATCAAATTTAAATGATTTTCCTATCTTTATTGAATCAATATTCAATAAATGATGTCACAATCCCTAAATAAATTTCATATTTATTTAAAGCCTCAAAAACCTAGAACCTTCTAGCCTTTCCTAAACCCTTCCAATCTTCCCTAAATCTTTCCTAAACCTACTTAGGAGGTTTTTCCTACATTTCCTAAGCTAATCCAAGTCTCCTTGACTTTTGGTCAAACCCTTCCCTCAATGATCCTTACACACTCATTTAAGCCTCTTACACACTCTTTAAGGCTTCTTATAGCCTCATAAAGAGACCCATGTCTCTTCTTCCACACATGTTCCCCTATCACAGTTCCCTAGTGTTTCTCACACATGTGTGAGCAGCCCCTAACCCAAGGTAAACCTTACCATACCCTAAGCCTTACCTCTTACTCTACCCCAAACCCTAACTTTAACCCTGAGTCTTCTTCCTAACCCAAGCCCTTAGGAAATCCTATAAATACTCCTCCTTCCAAGAGAAAATTATTAGCTTAGTTTTTATCTTCAATGCATTTTTATCATGCTCATTTACTTCTAGACTTAGCATAAATCAAATCCTAGTTGTTAGATTTCATTGTTTTCTTCAAGCTTTCTAACACGGCATAGCTTAGAAATAATGGTTTAACCTAGTTTCTTTCATTTTTTTTCATATCATAGCAGCATATCACATCTCTATTTGGTTAAAAAAATCATAGCCTAATCTGCATCTTAGCTCCATTTTGGCTCCTTGGGCTGTAGGGGAAAATTAGGTGAACTATACCTAATTTTGTACCAATATAGAGTATCCATGGTCCTTGAATGGTCTAATCCATCCTAAAAAGAATTAGGTACATGCTCCATGTGTTTTGATATCACACCCACATCCCTAAAGTGAGAGAAACTCAAACGGCCACAGGGTGCTCCCGTTTAAGCTCTATCTGAATGTCTTTGCATTCATTTTTTTGTTTAAGCTTAGAAATATGTTTTAGATTCATGTTCACTAATTTTTTAATGATCTAAGCCTTTCAAGATAGATCAAGTTTTCAATGATCACATTTTGGCATGCCCAGTGGGACTCTACACGCCTTTGAAACTACATTTTTTAGGGTTTTCCAAGCAAAAAACTCACTTTTTTAGCAATCTCATCTTGTTCTGGGTGAATTATCATACAATTAAACTCCTTGGGGTTTTTTTCTTGTATCATCACTTATGTATTCTCATATTGGGACCACCCAATACTTGTATGGGACTTTTACATGCATTTTAGGCATATTTTAAGGTCGTTGGCCCTATTTACTCATACTAGGGGGAATCCTTACTCATACTAGGCCTACCCATTACTCGTACGAGTAAAGACATTAGTATACCCTGCCCTGTTTACTCATATGGGAAATAGGGGGGTCTTGTAAGGCCTTAGGCCAAGGAAAAGTTGGTTTTTTGGGGTTTCTAGGGGTTTTCAGGCCCTCTTGACTACTTGTTTCAAGTTTTTAACACCATCTTTTGCAGGTACCCTTGGAAGGAATAAAAATCACTAAAAAACATAAGGCCTTAAGGCTCATCAACTTTTTTGGCTAAATAGGAACCTCAAAGATTTCATTTGGTTGCTTAAAATGAACACTAAACATGCTCTTGAGTGTCTTAAAATCAAAGAATCTACAAATCTTTCCTTTTTGTTCCTAATCAGTCCTAATCAACTTAAAACCTTCCTATTTGGTCCTAAAATCAATCAACATCATCCCTAAATTCTTTTAGTTTGCTAGAATGAACCTCAAAATCATGCAAAATTAGGACTTTAGAAAGCATTCATGCAAAATAGGAACATTTCTTGTTTTGGAAGCTTAAAAAGAACTCCAAAGTTGCATCTCAAAATATAATTGGTTTCAAATCAGTCCTAAATTCATTATAATTTTCCCAAATCAAATTCAAATGCATCAATTAGAGATAAAAATAACTTAATTTGCAAATGTTTCAAAGTTCTTTTGAAAACTCATGCAAACTAGGAACAAAAATCAACAAAATCTTTGCTAATCTTTCCTAATTGGTTCCTAAACATTCCTAAAGGTTCCTAAAATTTCCTAATTCAGTCCTAAGGCTTTGATATTGATGAAAACAAATATCTTGTTGCAAAATATTGAATTTTTTCTAAAGTTTCATATATCAAAAATATCTAGAAACACTTCTTTTTGGGCATAAAAACTGAATTCTAGAGCACAAATCTTGAATGCCTCTAAAGGAAATCATATTTCAAATCAAATACTTGTGTTTCTTTGAATCAAAAAGAAAAAATCTTGAATGTCTTAGATCGAAAGAAAATAATTTTTTTCTCTTTCATTCCAAAATCTCAAATCAGGGTCCTAAAAGCAAAGACACCAAATCTTGAATGCAAAGGTAAAATTCTTGCAAAATCTTTCACAAAGCTTTCAAAGAAATGAAAAAATCAAAATCTTAAACACATGTGTTTGCAAGCATTCATTTCAAAATTACTTAAAGATCAAATTGGGAAAAGAACTCTTCTTGATGTGCATCTAGGAGTTTCAATTTTGCAAATCCTTGTTACAATAAGTGACATAAAACACTTCAACTCAGACAAGTTCACTAGTTTTAATTTTTGAGAGGCCTATCTGAGAAGAAAAGTGCTTCCTCTCCAAAGAATGACCTCAAACCGGTATCTTCCCCGATTGGTATAGAAATAACATGATGAGAAAACTCTCACTTACATCCCCTCAAGCTCGGGCGATGTGTGTTGATGGTATCCTGGGGTAGGTGAATAATCCCTATGATTTTGGCATGGTCAACTAGGCTCTTAAGTGAGTCACGTGTGTACAAACTGATTGGGAGGACTCCACAGAACAACTACAAACTTGTTAAAATAGAAGCTACCCTATCTACATTCGAAGGTATCAGAATCCTTGTGCAAGGACCAATCCAAGGGGTTTACTAGATCACCTTAAGATACTCACCATATGTATCCCCTTTTAGGGGGTATCAAGCTATGGGCAAGGATTTTGATACTAGCCTGACTTCGACTTCTACATAGTTTTTCTTGATGTGTTTTCCAAATTTTCAGACTCAGTACAAAAAATTTGTTGAAACATACACAAAGTGAAGAGTTCTACAATCAATCCTTGTTACCACATTAGTCAAATCCTTCCAATCCATAAATCATCCAAACTTGTAGAATCTTGTCATCCTAGTCTCCTAAATCATGTTCTTCTAGTCATCTTGCATCCAATCTTATCCCACTATCCTAGGTTAGAAGAGTCATCTTGGCCATCCCCCATCCCCTTTCTGCCTTCCTCTAGAGTCAGCCTTTCCTCATATCTTGAGTCAATTCCAAACCTAATTCTAAGCCTTAGTCTTCCAATCCATCTTCATCCTTCATCCAACTCATCCACAAGTCAGCATGTCTCAAAACTATTTTGATGAGCTTGGTTTTTGTGTCTCTCCTCTCAATCCATTCTATCCTAATGATGATGAAAATCTTGTTGATTGTGATGCATACTTTGAAAACCATAGCCATCATGATGATGAAAGCCTTGTAGATCATGATGCGTATTTTGAAAATCTTAGCAAGTTTTCTCCAAACATCCTCCAACATCCAATCATTCCTCCAAAATATCCTACCATGCCTTCATGCATATCCACTAACACTCCTTATCCTCCCTTTGACAAGGGAAATCCACTTTCCTATTCATCCATACCTTCTTCCTATCTTAAACCCACATATCCTCCATATGCATCCTTCATACCTCCATCCCCTTCTATGGTCATATCCCAATCACCATCTTCCCATAGCAACACTCCAAGTTACATCCCTTATCCAAATCCTTCATCCCCTTATCCTCCAAATTATTTTCAAAACCAAAATCCTAGTCTTCCAATCCATTATACTAATCCACCATCCTATCTAAATCCAACCTCTTCTATTCTAAACCGCATTGCCACAAATCCCCTTCCATAAAAAGAATGCATCCTTCAATCTGCTTCATATCCCATACCTCAATCCATCATTCCTACCTCACCAAATAGCCAATTTAGTTCTCAAGCTTCCTCTAAACCTACCTATGTGAACTATCTAGTCATGCCATCTTCCAATTCCTCATATGTACCATCATTCCCCCAAGAAAGCTCACAAAATTCTACCCCACCTTCATGTATGGACTATCCTACCTCCCCATCTTCTACACATTCTAGTCCATCACCTCTCCCATCCCAAAAGACTCCAAGGAGTTTCACAAGGAAGCCAGCAACAAATCCATCTCCTACAGTTGAAGATACATGTCATCTCAATCCTTCATGTGAAGCCATCATTGATGGTCCCCATCAACCTCCCCCATCTATTATCCTTCTTCCATATATCCCACTCATTAATCCTCTTCCATCTCCCAGCATCATTGAGTCGTTCCTATGCATTGACTTCACCAAATCTCCATCCACTTTTCCTCTTCCTAGCATTATCCAAGCCACATTCAATGAGCCTCAGGAGTTCACCCTTCTTCCTACTATCATAGTTATAGAATCTCCCCTCCTTCCATTTGCTCCATCTAAAGAGTCCATCCATACATCCCCCAACACTCTATCCACACAAATCTTATCCAGCCAAGATCTTGTCCAAAAGCATGTTGAAGAGTCCATCAAACAAAATCAAGGTCATATCCCTTCACTTCCTCTACTACATGTTCTATTTCTTCCATCACCCCCAACCCAAGATCCTATCATCCCAATTCCTCCATCTCAAGATCCATCACCATCCTCCAATCCCAGTCAAAATCCCATCATCTTATCCTCTCCTCTTGAGGATCCTCCAATCCAAACTATCTCACTACCATCACTCTATCCTCTTGGTCCACTTACATTTGTCAAAGGTAGCCCACTTGAAGAAGAAGCAATAAGTTCCATATCTTCCACCACGACACCTGAAACTAGATGTTTGTCATATTCCCCAAGTTAGAAGTATCCTTGTTTGGATAAAATGCTCAAGAAATGGAATTATCAAGGAAAAGGCCTAGGTACTCATGAATAAGGAAATCTGGAGCCCATCCAAGAAAAGAAACATCCAAAATCATGTGGAATTGGTCACACTTCAGAAGAAGGCACTTCCTCCAGAAATGTTGGTATAGCTAAAGCCGAAT
The DNA here is from genome assembly GCA_027943335.1 of Chamaecyparis obtusa. Lineage (NCBI taxonomy): Eukaryota > Viridiplantae > Streptophyta > Pinopsida > Cupressales > Cupressaceae > Chamaecyparis > Chamaecyparis obtusa. The sequence goes on from BSBK01001907.1 coordinate 651,996, forward strand.
TCAAGCATCCTTCCAAAAATACCACTGCATATCCCTATCGTTCCTCCAAAGCATACAATGCTATTCCTCCTCCTACATTGCAACTGAGGACAACCTATCACATTCCTCCTTCATTGCAACTAAGGACAACCTATCACATTCCTCCTTCATTTTCCACATCCATTTTGGGTCCCTATGTCCCAAAATCCTTCAACACATATCCTCTGCATACCAAATCCGATTTAGGCCCTTACATCCCAAAATATCATCCCTCATCTTATCCTACTCAATCCTTCATCCAAAATCCAAACATCCCTAGTCAGGATCAACAAAGGCACATGCCCATATCTCCTATCTACCAATCTCCTTTCATCTCTCCATCCATATTTCCTCCATCCCACACAGCTCCTTGTATTCCTTCCAATGTTTCTTGCAATTTGGATGCCATATCCAAGATGCATAAATGGAAATGTCCACAAAAATCCAAAGATTGTCATATCTAGTCTAAATGACATGCTCAAGTAAAGAAAAATTCAATCATGGAATCTAAAGCATCCCTATGGCCACAAAGGCCCAACAAAACAAAAGAAAAATCTACTACATGGCCACAAAGGCCCAGCAACACAAAAGCAACATCTGCTACATCCCAATGGCCACAAAAGCCGACCAAAGCTCAAGCAAAGATGATGTGGATCCCAAAGAAAAAAGATGCAATGCATCTAAAAGAAATATCCACAATGGCATCCAAAGTTGCTAATCCACCTGCTACTCATTATTATCCTCCATCTCCTGAACCTATTTTGGGTCCCTATGTCCCAAGATCTCCTAGCACAAATCCTCCATCATTTCCGCATCTATCTTCCAAATCCTATCCACTTCATCCATCTTCCCCACAACATGTGCCAATGTTGGTCCTGACTACATCCCCCTATCATGATCAATTCCCATCCTTCCATCCAAACACCTTCTACCACCATCTCTCCCATCTACCCCATTCTATCCATGCCTTTGCATAATCTCCCCATCCTAACAAAGTTGTACCAACATCTAGACAAATCAGAAGGCAGCAACAAATCAGAAAAGTCAGCAACAAATTAGAAGATCAACAAAAAGTCAGCAACAAATCAGAATATCAGTGAAAAGTCAACAGAAAATCAGAAAATCCATAAAAATTGAAAAAAATCAAGATAAAAATATCAAAAAAGAAAAGAAAAAGAGAAAAACATCTGTCCAATCATGAAAACTTGGCAATTCAAACACCTTGGACAAGTACCATGATGAAAACCTAGCAAACAAGCGTCATGCGTAGGCTCCCCCCAATTCCTTTTTGCTATCGGGGGCCATTCCCTTCTATCACATCCAAACCAGCATCTCCTCCATCCCATTTATCTCACTTCATCCTCCTTTGGATCTTGGTAACAAAAATAGAGACCATCAGGTATACGTACTTTTGGACACCTTCTTGGCATCCATCACCCTCTTTCAGCCACCAATCCTCTATCCAAATCCCAAGTAGTTCTTCCATCCATTTGTACCCTATCCTAATGCCTCTAAATACATAAATTATCTGAAGTAGGGGGCATCTTATTCCTTGGTGACATTCCTTGGAGACTATCTTTCATCTATCTTTCCATCTATCCAAATCCTTGAGCATTCCTCTATCTGGATCCCTCAGCGATTCCTCTAGCATCCATCTTCCAATCCTCAAGAAAATATTCCATCCAATCTCCTTCGAAGAAGTCAGCCATCCAAATCCCTAAACATTCCTCTATCCAATGCTCAAGAAAATCTACCATCCAAATCCCCAAGCATTCCTCTATCCAATCTCCCAATAGTTCCTCCATCCAATCTCCCCAAGAATTCATCCATCTTCCAATCCTCAAGAAAATCTTCCATTTAATCTCCTCCAGCATTCCTCTATCCAATCATCAAGAAAATCTTCCATCCAAATCGCCAAGAATTCCTCTATCCAATCTCCCAGTAGTTCCTCCATCCAATCTCCTTCGAAGAAATCCACCATCCAAATCCCTGAGCATTCCTCTATCTAGATCCCTCAGTGGTTCCTCCAACATTCCATATTTCAATCCTCAAGAAAATCTACCATCCAAATCTCCCAGTAGTTCCTCCATCTTCCAATCCTAAGTAGTTCTTCCATCCAAATCCAAATCTTCCTTCATCTGAATCTCTCAGCAGTTCTCCATCCAAATCCCAAGCATTTCTCTCCTGCATTAATCCCTCATCATTTCCTCCATCTTTCCATCACCTGGTATCATCCCTTTTCATTGGTATCTAGCTATAGGCTACCCCCATGCAATCCGATGCCATCGCTCCATATCCTAACATTCTCCTAGAAAAATCCTCCAAACATCTTCCACTCCTATCCACATCATCTAGTAATCCAACATCCAAGATCAAGCCAATCCATCCCATCACATCCTTAGTCTTGTTCCTACTCTTGTAGCAAGCCTTGATCTCAATCCAATCATCATCATTGGGATGTGTCCTTCCCAAATTGGTGTCATTTTAGGACACATCATCCATCACCAGTCCATCTTGGCTTTCCAGCCCAACTGGGGCATCATCTTGCATATCTTTGGAGCTCCAACTTCATCCCCAAGTTCTTTGTGCATCCTAAATCCTGAGCTTCTTTACATAGCTATTGTAAATCTCTCCACATCCTTGTACATAATCATTGTGTCCTATTGTACATATCCTTGTCAGTCCTGCAACAGCATTTGATCAGAAATATTGTCCTACCCAGCCTTGTACTTTAGCAACATCAATTATTGACTATTCTTGATCACAGCAATTATTCTTGAACCTCATCATTTTCCAGTGAACAAAACCATAGCATTTTCCTCATCAACATCGAGTCCACACAGATGTATGCTTCTATATTGTCCAGTCTAAGCCTAATCATGGGTCCACATAGATGTATCCTTCTTGTTGGACCTAATCTCCCACCAATCACACCAGGTCTGTGTCGAGTTGATGTATCCTTCCACACATTTAGACCAATATTCCCACCATCAATCAAATCAATTTCTCTCCTTAGAAAAGGATGTCTTTTTGAGCTATCATTATGACCTAGGATTTTGTCCTTTGGGTCTTGTTAATCTTTTACGACTTGTTGTTGTTCTCTACTCAAAGTCACAACGATCCTTTATATCATGGTGCGCTAGGAATGAGGACAACCTAGGGCAAGGTATTTTGGTCTTTTGCTTCTGCCTGTGAATCAGTCATGTGTTTGTGGTTTCTTCAGCATCGTTTCCACCATGCTTCTTCTTGGATTCATGTGTGATGCTGGGGAAACCCTATGTGTCTTTTCGCATCAGTCCTATGCAATGCTAGTGACGAAGCCTTGTGGTCTTTTGTAACCTTGGCAAGTCTCTAATGTTTCTATATCAAACTAGGTTGTGTTCTCCACATTTGCACTTGGAGCTCCCCAAAATTCCCCTACATCCAACATCATCTAGATTAATCTTGCATCTTGTATCTTCATGTAGTTGCATCCTACATTTTGCATTCCATTTTCATCTTGCATTCATCCATCTTTGCTCTTGGAAGCTTGGTTATTTATCTCCCCTTCTTCCTTGGCCTTTCTCCTTCCTGTTTCCTTCCGAGAAAATTTCACAACATTTTCTCTTTGCGTTATTTTCTCGAGGGGGCACAACCCCTTATTCCTCTAAATTCTAGCCTGGGGCATCTTATTTTCTTGTGTTTGATGCCACACCACTTGTCGCATCACATCAAAGAGGGGAAAAATGTAGACACCTAAAAATCCTTTAGAAAATAAAAGTATTTTTTATTTTCTAAAAACCTGTAATGACATCATCATTTACTAATTAATTAATTATTTAATTAATTAATATATTTTTATGCCATTAAATCCCTTTATTTTAATTAAGCATCTTTAATTAAAGAATCCCTCCCCAAATCATTTAAATCAAATTTAAATAATTTTCCTATCTTTATTGAATCAATATTCAATAAATGATGTCACAATCCCTAAATAAATTTCATATTTATTTAAAGCCTCAAAAACCTAGAACCTTCTAGCCTTTCCTAAACACTTCCAATCTTCCCTAAATCTTTCCTAAACCTACTTAGGAGATGTTTCCTACATTTCCTAAGCTAATCCAAGTCTCCTTGACTTTTGGTCAAACCCTTCCCTCAATGAGCTTTACACACTCATTTAAGCCTCTTACACACTCTTTAAGGCTTCTTATAGCCTCATAAAGAGACCCATGTCTCTTCTTCCACACATGTTCCCATTTCACACTTCCCTAGTGTTTCTCACACGTGTGAGCAACCCCTAACCCAAGGTATACCTTACCATACCCCAAACCTTACCTCTTACTCTACCCCAAACCCTGAGTCTTCTTCCTAGTCCAAGCCCTTAGGAAATCCTATAAATACTCCTCCTTCCAAGAGAAAATTATTATCTTAGTTTTTATCTTCAATTCATTTTTATCATGCTCATTTACTTCTAGACTTAGCATAAATCAAATCTAGTTGTTAGATTTCATTGTTTTCTTCAAGCTTTCTAACACTTCATAGCTTAGCAATAATGGACTAAACTAGTTTATTTCAATGTTTTGCATATCATAGCATCAGATCACATCTCTATTTGGTTAAAAAAAATCTTAGCATAAGCATCATGTAGCCTAATCTTCATCTTAGCTCCATTTTGGCTCCTTGGGCTCTAGGGGAAAATTAGGTGAACTATACCTAATTTTTTGCCAATATAGAGTATCCATGGTCCTTGAATGATCCCAATCCATCCTAAAAATCATTAGGGACATGATCCATGTGTTTTGAGAGCACACCCACATCCCTAAAGTGAGAGCAAATCAAACGGCCATAGGGTGCTCCCATTTAAGCTCTATCTGAGTGTCTTTGCATTCATTTTTATGTTTAAGATTAGAAATATGTTTTTAGATTCATGTTCACTAATGTTTGAATGATCTATGCCTTTCAAGATAGATTAGGTTTTCACTGATCACACCTACTAAGAAAGAAAACTAGATAATAATGCAATATTATACTAGAAAATGAGCTAAACTAACAATGCAATAGAGCTATGAGCTAAGAAACTATGATGAAAGAAACTAAGAACTAAGAACTCAAAATGACATAGTAACTCTAGAATTTAAAAATGTAAAAATATCCTGAAGATTCCAAATGATCAAGATTGGGACCCTTGATCCAAGGAAGAGCTTCCTTTTAAAGTAATTTCCTCAAGAATGTCGGGTGGCGATTAAGAGGCAAAAGATGTTAGGTAGAGATGAGTGGTGAGGGAGATAAATCCATGTGAGAGGATCAAAGACTTTTTATTGGCCAAGCTTGATGGGAGAATAAGACAAAATAGAAAATTCCCTTTTAATTATCATTTAATCTAGATTAAGTTGCACAATGTACTCTTTTGATAAAAGTTCTAGGACTTTATATTAAAAGGAAGTTTTTGAAAATTAAATTATTTTCAAGTCTTGACATCAAAATGATTTATTCCTAAATTTTAGAAATAATTTAATTATGCAAGGGGGATTATCCAAGTTGCTTACATAATTATGTCTAGTAAATTATGTCTTTGAGGTTTAAATTTTTTCTTAAGGCAATTGATCGAATTAGAGGCTTAGGTTCTACTAGACAAATTTTAGGTGATTAAAATCCTAAGGGCTCTTACAACACATTAATGAGTCCTGAGACAATTTAGAAACCCTTAGGACCTATTAATGTGTTCTAGGACCCCTTAGTACACATTAGGAACCATTAGAAACCATTAGGAACTATGAATGAAGAGGAATCTCTAGATTTTAGGCCAGTTCCTATAAAATATGGAATATCACTTTCCTGATCTGCAAATTATTAGGAAAAGGGAAAGAATACTATAACTTAAAATGATTAGGGTGATACACCAATGAATAATTCAGACTTCACAAAAAAGATGAATTTCAATCCTGACTCATGAATGAATACTTTAACAATCTGAATCTCTGCTCAACATATAGGTTAATAAATTCATGTTACCAGGGTTCTACCACAAACAGCTTGGACAATTAACAACATACATTTCTCATACAAGGACTAGGGGCAATTTATTATCTTGAGAAGGAAAAGAATTTCATTCACATCCTTTAGATAATAAATGGTTTGACACTTGCTAGAAAAGATGAAACAGGATTCGATATTGAAAAACAAGTACACAAAATAGGAGTCAAAGAATCTGGTTCATTTCTTCAAAAATCTGACAAAATGATTATAAAAATGGCCTTCAAATAACCGACGAATGATATGTTCACTATATGCTCTCTCTCCAAAATCTGCAACCCTTAATTGATCATCAAAAATCAATTTTTATATCCTCTTTATGCCTCAAATCTGAAAATCTAAGCTCCTAAAAAATGCCCAATTTTAGCCTAAAAATGTGCCCAAAAATGTGCCACTAACTAAGCTTTTCACAAACTTCCTCTAAAAATGCCTCTTCCCTAAATTTTTGGCCTAATATAAGGAATTAAATCCTTTTTACAAAGAAAATTGCCAAAAATTATAAAAAAGAAATTAATATTAAATAAAAATTTAATATTAACTATCCTACCCTTATCTCTTAACTTAGACTAAGGACTCTAAGTGTGAATAAAAAGCAAAGTGGGAAAGTCGACATGACTCTTCATCCACTTGCAATGCTATTCAAAAATAAAGAGATGAAAGTGTGAGGTGGCATTGTTAACAGTTTTCGAGGCTCTGCAGAACTGACATGCATTGAATGCATTGAATTGCTTGGTGGACTCCAAACAGTTATCTCATTTTTCTCCTTGGCATTTGTGTTTGTGTTCTCTTCATTCTTCTCAGAGAAATCTCAAGGAAATGAAACCCTAAGCTTCCTAAAATGCTGAAGGAGCTTGGCTTGACTATGAAAATCTTTGACTACTGCTGGACTCGAGCTTTCTCTGCTACTTCTTTGTGTGCATCTTTGACAAGGAACTCGGCATTACTTCCATCTCTCATTCAGTGAACTGTACGTTACTTCTTCAAACTCTTTGTTGATTTTTTTGCAATGAAATACAAAGTTTGAGCATGCATTATTCAAGGGTTCTCTTTGTTAATTGTTTGTTTCACTGTTGCTTTGAATTTATGACTGTTTCTTTTGATATACTCATAGTTTATGAGTCATAGTTATGTCTTTGTCTTCAACAGTCAAACTGTAGCTTGTTCTTTTACCATGCATGAACTTGGTTACACTGAGAGTTTTCTTTTTATGGCCATGAGCCCATATCATGTTTCACGAAATCTATTATAATCCACAAGCTTTATTATAACACTATGATAACATTCGAATGACTGGTATTAACTTGCAATTTATTTCCATTTGTATACCCAATATTTGAACTGAGACTACGATCTCACTTTGTTAGCAATTTGTTTTTTTCTTTATAGAAAGAACTAATGGCCACAAGCTGTAGATTAGCATAAAGCTCAGTATATTTATTCATTCCCATGCTTGAGTTCTTGCTAGCTGGAACTTCGACCTTCTTTATTGAACTCAGCACACTTGTTAACAGTTGTATGAACGGTGCTTATTTGAAGTCAACGTGACTGTTGTTCTAGCTCGAGCCCTTAACTGGCAGATAAATGATATTCTTTGTTGTACATGAAGCTTGTGATAATTTTGATTACATACTGGCAACATACTTCTCACTTTCATGGAATTTTGAGTTACTATCAACTGCAACTTTATCAAATTTGGTCTCTTCCTCAGCATATACTGTGACAACATATGAAGACCAAAATCTTGACTGGGAATTTTGAAGATAAATAGATAATTTCTCTTTTCAGAATGGCTGCATGAAAACACTATGTCATTTGTCCATACTCTATTTCAGTTTATACATATTTTACATCTTCCGTTCAGCTTGCTCTTGTAGCTTTGTCCACTGTATACAATTCTCATTGATGTTGAATTTTCACTTAATATAATAAGTACAACAAGATGAAGATGTTTGTTCATTGTTAATGAAGATCGAGCATAGGCTCGTGACATTCAAAAACATTAGAATGTTTAACTAATGACGTTCGAACACGGGTTTGTGACACTCAATAAAAACAAACTGTAAACACTTTATGATTTTATAACTTAATCTTGAAGCACTCTTTTGTATTCAGCAACAAATATGTTTATGATTTGAAAATGTACTTAGGAATAGTAAGGACATATTTGTACCAGTATTTATGTAGCACCATTTGTATCTTGAACTATAAAGTTGGCAATCATTGGCATTTTTTGTAGCATTCTTATCATGGAAACCAGCTTAATCTGCATCTTTGACAATGACTAAATATGAACACTAGTTAACTATTATCTGCCTGATAATTTGTTAAGCTCTCAAATAACATCATTATGAAATACATTATTCAAAAAAGTTTTCTCAGTTCGGAAACATACTAAGTCCCTTTAATTCAGATACTTGGTTAATAAAAAGGACAACATACACCACAATAATCATTAGTAGTAAAAGGTTTCATGTCAGAAACAAGTCCCTTTAACACTACCTTGCTGTGAGTGTCAGTGTACATTTCCTTATTTCATTTAATTTTCTAGATTGATATGCATTATTGAAAACTTGATTGCTATAGTATGTTATTTGTTTCTCATGTATTGCTTAGATCCAACAGGATCTAAGCATATTTTCCTTTCTCATGCAAATATGAAACCCTAAAGACCTAGATGCAGATGGAGACCCAGAAGATGAAGACCTAAATGCAGAGACCTAGCAGACAACCAGCTAACTCAAAGATAAGACAAGGCAATGCATGGGACCCCTATTCCATACTTCAATCTTTCTTTTCAATTCTGCAATGTACTCTAAATATTGAATTGAAATATGAAATAAGAAAGTACATTTGTATACTACAGTCATTTTGAATGCACAATGTAATGATCATTCATGAATTTTGAATTTTGCAATACTTGATCAATACTTAGAGTACAATGATGACATCTAGAATGAATGCAATAATGTAAACTAACAAAATCTGCAAGGTAGTGTTAATCAGACAAACAAATGCAACCTTTTCCTACTAATGCTTATTGTATTGTGTGCTGTATTTTTTAGTAACAATTTTGGCGACTTCTACTGGATGTCTGCCTACTAGACATGACCTGTAGACTTATCCTAGGGCAACAGAATTTAGGAAAACTAAACCATGAATGCAACCTTATTGAAATGAAAAATGCACCTAGACTCATGCAACCTAAAACCTAGTGCTAGACTGCACTTATTGACATAAAAACCTAAACTAACCTACTTTAACCAGCTTGAAGCCTGGCTAAACAAAGTCATTCACTGATTGTGAAAAATAACTTCCTTTCCTTTTAAGATCACAATAATCCATATGCTTATGAATAATCATCATGAAATGAGCATGTGAGATGAACGTGATCATTTTCTTGACAAGGATCTGACTGATATGAAGTTTACTTACTTGATCAAGCTGATTGTAAACACCATTATTCTGAATAAAATCAGCAAGTAGAAACTTTTGATGTAGATCCAATAGAGGCTTACTTACTTGATAAAATAGGATAGCAAGCTGATTTGATTCCCTCTCAACTTCATCTTGTAGAGGCATTGGCACAACTTGTCCTTCTTTTATAGTCTCCATCTTGACCAAATCCCTGATAGGACAGCCATGAGAAATGATGATCTTGGAGTTCTCCTTGATAGTTTTAGATTCCTAAGATATTACTTTAGTTTGATTGATTTGTTCATTATGCTGGTTAGAAATAATCTCCTCATTTAGCTTGTATGTACTTTCTGGAAGTGAGGGCTTGACATCAACATGCAAGTAAAACTACTCCATCTCATCCCAAAATTGATCTTCTTCTTCTTCTTCCTCGTTGCTTTGTAGGAGAAGTATTTTTTTATCAGCACAAATATTTTGAATTGTTGTAATCTTCTTAATCATCTCTTCTTGCTCAAAAAGAACCTTCTTTAGATCAGCAACCTTTTGTTTAATGGTCCCCTTGTCTTCTTCCAGCTGAGAACACTTCTCAATCTGCATATGATAGTCTTCTTTATACTTTTTAGCTGTAGAAGATAGGAATCCCATCTTTTGCTTGAGATCCTATAGCTCTTTTTCATAGGACTCCTGCTGAGCTTTTGAATCTCTTTCATTCTCCAACTGATATTCATGACCCTATTTTAACATGGCACCTATTAGCTCTGGAAATTTCTCGATAAATTCTTGTTGTGCTCTCAGTTCCTTTTCTTTTTCCTCTTGAAACTTCTCATGAAACTCTTGATAAGCTTTTAACTCTTTTTCTTTTTCTAACTTAAATTCAATGCCTTTATTAGACATGGCAATTAAGAGCTCTCATCCTTGTTGAAGCTTCTTTTCATAAGCATCTTTCTGAGCTTTCAACCTGCCTGCAAGCTTAGCTTCATTCCTCTTGTATTGTTCAACTAGATAATTCTTGTAACCTTGATCTTGCTTAGCCAATGCTTGCTGTTGTTGGATCTGGGCTTGATAAGCATGCTCTTCTAGCTGCCTATTCATATTATCAATCTGCATATGCAAATTCTGCAGCATACTTTCTGTATCTCTGTTTTGTGAATCATTATCATTTGCAAAATAATAGAAATCATATTGGGATTGCTGACTTTGATAAGACTAAAAATGATTCTCTTGAACAAAATTTTCTTGAAATGAAGGAAAATTTGATAAGTGACCATCTGGGTAAGCATACCCTCCTTGAAAACTTGACATCTTTATTCATTTGAAAGATTGGAAATTAGGATATAAAATAACATTGAAACATACCATCTTTTCTCCTTTAAAAACAATTGACTTTCCTTCATGGATCAACCAGATATGTGAAATGTGACCTCTTTCAGGTTTGAATCTTGTTGATTGCACACCAGAACCAGCAAGTACTACAATGCAATTTGACCTATTTGTTGAAGAACATGTCCCACTGAGCGTGCCAAAAACTATTCAGTCTTAGAATTGTTACCTTAAATCAAGCATTAAGACTAACAACAATTCTATCCTAACAATGGAAACCTCTTCTAGCTATGGGTAGACTATGAATGAAGAGGAATCTCTGGATTCTAGGCCGATTCCTATAAAATATGGAATATCACTTTCCTGATCTGCAAATTGTTGGGAAAAGGGAAAGAATACTATAACTTAAAATGATTAGGGTGATACACTAATGAATAATTCAGACTTCACAAAAAAGATGAATTTCAATCCTGACTCATGAATGAATACTTTAACAATCTGAATCTCTACTCAACATATAGGTTAATAAATTCATGCTACCAGGGTTCTACCACAAATATCTTAGACAATTAACAACATACATTTCTCATACAAGGACTAGGGGCAGTTGATTATCTTGAGAAGGAAAAGAATTTCATTCACTTCCTTTAGATAATAAATGGTTTGACACTTGCTAGAAAAGATGAAACAGGATTTGATATTGAAAAACAAGTACACAAAATAGGAGTCAAAGAATCTGGTTCATTTCTTCAAAAATTTGACAAAATGATTAGAAAAATGGCCTTCAGATCACCTAGGAATGATATGTTCACTATATGCCCTCTCTCAAAAATCTGCAACCCCTAATTGATCATCAAAAATCAATTTTTATATCCTCTTTATGTGTCAAATCCAAAAATCTAAGCTCCTCAAAAATGCCCAATTTCAGCCTAAAACTGTGCCCAAAAACATGCCACTAACTAAGCTTTTCACAAACTTCTTCTAAAAATGCCTCTTCCCCAAATTTTTGGCCTAATATAAGGAATTAAATCCTTTTTACAAAGAAAATTGCCAAAAATTATAAATAAGAAATTAATATTAAATAAAAATTTAATATTAACTATCCTACCCTTATCTCCTAACTTAGACTAAGGACTCTAAGTGTGAATTATAAGCAAAGTGGGAAAGTCGACATGACTCTTCATCCACTTGCAATGCTATTCAAAAACAAAGAGATGAAAGTGTGAGGTGGCATTGTTAACAGTTTTTGAGGCTCTGCAGAACTGACATGCATTGAATGCATTGAACTGCTTGGTGGACTCCAAACAATTATCTAATTTTTCTCCTTGGAATTTGTGTTTGTGTTCTCTTCATTCTTCTCAGAGAAATCTCAGGGAAATGAAACCCTAAGCTTCCTAAAATGCTGAAGGAGCTCGGCTTGACTGTGAAAATCTTTGACTGCTGCTGGACTCGAGCTTTCTCTACTACTTCTTTGTGTGCATCTTTGACAAGGAACTCGGCATTACTTCCATCTCTCATTCAATGAACTGTAAGTTACTTCTTCGAATTCTTTGTTGATTTTTTTGCAATGAAATACAAAGTTTGAGCATGCATTATTCATGGGTTCTCTTTGTTAACTATTTGTTTCACTATTTCTTTGAATTTATGACTGTTTCTTTTGATATACTCATGGTTTATGAGTCATAGTTATGTCTTTGTCTTCAACAGTCAAACTGTAGCTTGTTCTTTTACCATGAATGAACTTGGTTACACTGAGAGTTCTCTTTTTATGGTCATGAGCCCATATCATGCTTCACAGCATCTATTATAAACCACAAGCTTTATTATAACACTGTGCTAACAGTCGAATGATTGGTATTAACTTGCAATTTATTTCCATTTGTATACCCAATATTTGAACTGAGACTACAATCTCACTTTGTTAGCAATTTTTTGTTTTCTTTATAGCAAGAACCCATGGCCACATGCTGTAGATTAGCATAAAGCTCAGTATATTTATTCATTCTCGTGCTTGAGTTCTTGCTAGCTAGAACTTCGACCTTCTTTATTGAACTCAGCACACTTACTGTTAACAGTTGTATGAACAGTGCTTATTTGAAGTCAACATCATTGTTGTTCTAGCTCGAGCCCTTAACTGGCAGATAAATGACATTCTCTATTGTACATGAAGCTTGTGATAATTTTGATTACATACTGGCAACATACTTCTCACTTTCATGGAATTTTGAATTACTGTCAACTGCAACTTTATCAAATTTGGTCTCTTCCTCAGCATATACTATGACAACATATGAAGACCAAAATCTTGACTGGGAATTTTGAAGATAAATAGATAATTTCTCTTTTCAGAATGGCTGCATGAAAACACTATGTCAGTTGTACATACTCTGTTTTAGTTTATACATATTTTACATCTTTTGTTCAGCTTGCTCTTGTAGCTTTGTCCATTGTATACAATTCTCATTGATGCTGAATTTTCACTTAATATAATAAGTACAACAAGATGAAGATGTTTTTTCACTATTAATGAAGGTCGAGCATGGGCTCATGACATTCAAAAACATCAGAATGTTTAACTAATGAGGTTCAAACATGGGTTCGTGACACTCAATAAAAACAAACTGTAAACACTTTATGATTTTATAGCTTAATCTTGAAGCACTCTTTTGTATTCAGCAACAAATATGTTTATGATTTGAAAATGTACTTAGGAACAGTAAGGACATATTTGTACCAGTATTTATGCAGCACCATTTGTATCTTGAACTAGAAAGTTGGCAATCATTGGCATTTTTTGTAGCATTCTTATCATGGAAACCAGCTTAATCTACATCTTTGACAATGACTGGATATGAACACCAGTTAGCTATTATCTGCAAGATAATCTGTTAAGCTCTCAAATAACATCATTATGAAATACATTATTCAAAAAAAGTTTCTCAGTTCGGAAACATACTAAGTCCCTTTAATTCAGATACCTGGTTAATAAAAAGGACAACATACACCACAATAATCATTAGTAGTAAAAGGTTTCATGTCAGAAACAAGTCCCTTTAACACTACCTTACAGTGAATGTCAGTGTACATTTCCTTATTTCATTTAATTTTCTAGATTGATATGCAGTATTGAAAACTTGATTGCTACAGTATGTTATTTGTTTCTCATGTATTGCTTAGATCCAACGGGATCTAACCATATTTTCCTTTGTCATGCAGATATGAAACCCTAAAGAACTAGACGCAGATGGAGACCCAAAAGATGAAGACCTAAATGCAGAGACCTAGCAGACAACTAGCTGACTCAAAGACAAGATAAGGCAATGCATGGGACCCCTATTCCATACTTCAATCTTTCTTTTCAATTCTGCAATGTACTCTAAATATTGAATTGAAATATGAAATAAGAAAGTACATTTGTATACTATATTCAGTTTGAATGTGCAATGTAATGGTCATTCATGAATTTTGAATTTTGCAATACTTGATCAATACTTAGAGTCCAATAATGACATCTAGAATGAATGCAATAATGTAAACTAACAAAACCTGCAAGGTAGTGTTAATCAGACAAACAAATGTAACCTTTTCCTACTAATGCTTATTGTATTGTATACTGTATTTTTGAGTAACAAAACCCATTAATGATTCCTAGAAACCCTCAGTATGCATTAGGAACCCTTCGTACCCATGACATATCATAAGGGGACCACTTAGGGTCATAGGAATCATTAATGAGTACTAGAACCATTTAGGATCCCTTAGGACTCATTAATGGGTCCTACAATCAATCTGATTCCATAGGACCCCTTAGTACACATTAGGACCCCTTAGGATCCATTATGTATCGTGATGGGTCCTATGGGATCCTTAGGGGTCATAGGACCCATTAATGATTCCTAATACCATTTATGACCCCTTAGGACCCTATAGTATGCATTAGGACCCCTTAGGATCCATTATTTATCATAAAGGGTCCTAAGGGGCCATATGACCCATTAATAATCCCTTGGACCATTTAATACCCCTTAAGAACCATTAATGTGTCCTAGAACCCCTTAGTAAGAATTAGGACCCCTTATGACCCATTATGTATCATAAGGGGTCCATATGGGTCCTAGGATCCATTAATGAGTCCTAGAATCATTTAGCACCTTGTAAGACTCATTAATGGGTACTATGACCCGTTAGGACCCCATAGTATTCATTAGGACCCCTTAGGACCCATTGTGTATCATAAATGGTCCTTAGGGATTATAGGACCCATTAATGAGTCATAGGACCATTTAGGACCCCTTAGGACCCTATAGTATGCATTAGGACCCCTTAGGACCCATTATTTATCATAAGGAGTCCTAAGGATTCATAGGACCCATTAATGAGTCATAGGACCATTTAAAACCCCTTAATACCCATTAATGTGTCCTAGGACCCCTTAGCATGCATTAGGACCCCTCAAGGCCCATTATGTATCCTAAGGGGTCCCTATGGGGCATAGGACCCATTAATTAGTCGTATAACCATTTAGTACCCCTTAGACCCAGTAATGGATCCTATGACCCCTTAGGACACTTTAGGACTCATTATGTATTACAAGGCATCCTTAGGGGTTGTAGAACTCATTAATGAGATGTAAGACCATTTTAGACCCCTTGGGACTCATTAATGGGTCCTATGATTCCATAGGATCCCTTAGTATGAATTAGGACACCTTGGGACCCATTATGTATCATAAGGGACCCTACGAGGTTCTTATGGGTTGTAGGACCCATTAATGGGTCCTACAACCTTTTAGGACCCCTTAGAACTCATTAGTGGGTCTTACAACCCATTAGGACCCTGTAGTACACATTAGGACCCATTATGTATTATAAGGGTTTTGAATGGGTCCTTAGGGGTCATTGGACACATTAATAAGTCCTAGGACCATTTAGGACCTCTTATGACTCATTAATGGGTCCTACAACCCCTTAGAACCCCTTAACAACCCTTAGAATGCATTACGACCCCATTGGACCCATTATGTATCATAAGGGGTCTTAAGGGGTTGTATGACCCAGTAAGGGGTCCTAAAACCATTTAGGGACCCTTAGGACTCATTAATGGGTCCTATAACTACTTAGAACCCATTAGGACCTCTTAGTACACATTAGGACCCATTATGTAATTCTCAAGAAAAGTCACTCTACTTCAGAGTGTGATTTGTTCCTCTTCCAACTAAACCAACTTCTGTGTAGGCCAATTAATGGGTCCTAGGACCCGTTGGGACCCAGTAATGTCTCCTATGATTATTAATGTGTCTTACAAGTTCTTACTTGGTCCTAAGGGGTCCTAAGGGTTCCTAATCGGTTCTAAATGGTCCTAGGACCCCTTAAGACCCATTAGGACCCATTGTGACCCCTATGACCGAGAAACCCTTAGGACATTGCAATGTTTAAACAGGGATCATGATGCACCGTTAATCAAAATTTTGAATTAATTAAAAATTTAAAATAATGGATTTTTTATTTTTAACACTTATTTGTGGAAGGTTAGAATTATTATTTTCAAAAAAATTGAAAAATATAAAATACTATTATTTGAGATTTTTAATTAATTACATATTTTATTCAATAGTGCATATTGATTCCTGTATAGCCATTTCCTTAGGACACTAGATTAAATTATCTAATTCTTAGTAAAATTTAAAAAAACTCAAAAATAAAATGCTACCCCATTTTTTAAACGGGGTAACGTTTCATTTTATTGAATGTTACCCCATTTCAAAATGGGGTCTCATTCCATTTTAGAGACATTACCTCATTTCTAAGCGGGACCATGTTCCATTACCCCCAAATTACCAATGTATATAAAAAGGAATTGGGTCACGTTCCTAAAATGGCTTAAAAATTGTAAAGTGAGACCCCATTCCTTTAAATTTTAAATTTTGCCTCTAAAATTGCTTCAAGTTTAGGATTGGGAAAAGGCTTGGTCAACCAAGACATTGCTTTGGATTTTGTTTGACCTAAAACTTGGAGGCCATCTCAATCTGCAGACAAAAAACACACTTTGGCCACAAATCAAAATGGATTTTTTGTAGAATTTTTTGACACAACAAAAATATTATGGATCAGGCAGTGCAAATTCCAAATATGTAATTTGTTTTTAAACTTGATTAATTTTACTATTTTTCATTTAATTTCTACTGAAATAAGTCTACAAACTAGAGATAACAAGCTTTCTTGTTATTTTAATAACTTTTTATTTAAAAATTTATTGAAAAACAAATTATATGGCATCAAACTAGAGGTAATTCTACACACTCTTAAAAAATTAAAAATGATATATTTTTTCTAAAATTATGCTTATCTTACACAAGAGGTTTTTAAAACAATAGTTATGCCCATTAAAAAAAATTTAAAAAATTTAAAAAGTGTTAAAAAAAAAATACAAAAAAATATTTTCATCAATATTAATTGTGTTACATACCATTCCCCAAAAGGATTTAGAGAAATAGTTTCATTCAGGTCAAATTTTGCTTGTCGTACACGGGCATAGTATGGTCCTGAAATAGGGACTTTTAAAATGTGTTTTTTAGTAATGCCTATTGAAAATGAAATTTTATCATCTGGGTATCCAAATAAACTACATATTTGGAAAGTAGACTTCAAGTACTACAACTTCTAGTACTTAATATTTTTAATATTCAATCCCTAAATGCTTCAAATATTTAGGTTAAAAAAAGATGAATTTGAAAAAATGGGAAGAATAGTTCCACTTTTTGGCCAAAAAGTGGACTCAACTTCTTGTTGGCACCCTTAATAATAGGCCACATAGCACTATCAATAGTATTAACATCTAAGCTACTTAAACTATTTGAAACATAAATAGTAACAACACTAATAGTCTTATCATAAGGCCAATTATGGCCATCATCAACAAAAATATAAAAAATACAAGAGACATAATTCCTAGTGATCTTCCTTGAATCTACAGTCAGCCTAATGTAAGACATTTGACCAATCCTTAGTAAGGAACTTGAACAATTACTTTTAATTTTGTTTGTCACTCTTATCTCTTCTTAGGATCTTATTCTATAGGAGGCACAAAAAGGTGGTCGAGTTGTGCATGACCCTCAAACTAAACCTGGAAATACTCAAGTTTCCTTTCAATTTATATGACCTTAGCTTTAGTTTGTTCCAACTTGGACATCATAGCATCACATTTGGAACAAGTACCTTTCTACATGGTTTTACAGGTCCCATTGGTCTTTGGTTTTCTTGATTCTTCTTCTTTAGGTATCATGTCATTAGTGAGGTCAATAGGACATGCTCTAATACTATCAAAAATGTGAATAGAGCTATTGACAGTATCAGATATTCCCTCATCCTTGTCCTTCTCCCCTTCTTTTTCCTCTTCTTCATACTTTTGTTCTTCCTCATGCTCCTCACTTCCCCTATCCTCTTTATCCTTAGTGTTAGAGTAAATCAATTTTTTCATCTTTCTATTTTCCACAGAGTGGGGAGCTAGTTTGTTTGACCTCCTAGGGGTGATCTCATTCTTACTATTTTCTTTTGTATCCTCATCCACCTCCTATGAGACTTCATCTTAGATGGCGAATTTAGCTTTTTTAGTAAAATAGGATGATATATTTCCTTTTTTCTTTCTAGGAGTTGATACTTATTGTTTGTAGTCACCTTACTCATGTTCAATAACAATTAGAGTGGGGGATTCAAGGGTTCTCTATCAAGAAAAATTTTGACACTGGGATACTTAATGCATTTTTCTTGCTAGGGCCAAGGGTATCAATGATATTGGTAGAAGGGGGTAGATGAATTAGGGGCTTCTTGCACAATTATCTCTTTAGGTGAACACAAAGTAAGGAAGAAGTGATAAAGCCTAAAAATCATACCATGATGGAGGGTAATGGGTTATTTTCCTTAATTCATGGCATTTTCCATCACCTCCTTCACATAAATCTTTGAGTAAATTAAAAGGAAAAATGGGAAAGAGATAAGACTATGATTGCAAAATTAATTTAGTGAGGGAATGTGATAGAAGCATTAAACCCTAAACCTACCTTCCAGAGTGAAGTATTTCATGATCATGAGGCAAGCCTAGTCCAAGGATTCTATTGTTTATTCTTTTTCATATCCCACATGTAGCTTCATTGATCTTTCATTAGCTCTGAATAATAAGTTTAGGCCAATGGTATTAGAAACATGGCACATTTTTTCCACTTCAAACCCATGTTTGGGAGCCTAGTTTCTTTATAAATCATATCTTCACTCACCTCAAATGAAATACATCCCATAGTATCCTTTCTTTCCACCAAGAAGTAGCAAATTGAAGAGAAAACTCTCATCATAACTATTAAAACTCTCAATAAACTGACAAAAAACCCTCCATAGAAAATGTGCCACACCGTACCATCATTTTTAAATTATTTTTTCTTACTAAGATAAATTTGAACTTTTTCCCCACCTATTATTTCACTCTCAATAACAATAACAATTTGACCCACTGATATCTCATAATTACACAAATAATAATTAAAATGAAAATCTTGGTAGAAAGTTTGGTGAAAGGGTTGTAAGTATTACTCTTCATGCCACTTCTATCATAATTTCTCATTTTTAATCTCATGCATACAAATCTTTCCTTTCAAAGTAGTAAAAGAGGTACAGATCTCCAAATCATATGCTCACTTTCTCCAATTAACATATCTAAGATATTTTTTCATAATCACATTCAGATGATGCCATATAATTCTTAATGTGTAGTACAAGGTAATCACATGGAACTGGATACTCATATTGTGCCACCTCAACTTACCCCTATGGAATCCAACCATGTAAGTATCACACTTGTGTCCATCTTTATGCCTAGTCATTCAATTCAAAAAAAAATGCCATATATAATTCCCACCTCTATTTACTCAAAATAAAGTTTGAACTTCCCCTATCCAGCAATATCACCATGCAAAAAAGGGTATACCAAAAACCAAAATTTTTAAACCCTATATCTACTGATTTTTGTTGATATTTTTGAGATTACTAGTAAAGGTTACAATTAAATCCCCACTGTCTGATTGGATGAATCTAGTAGCCAAAACTTTATCCCTTCTAGCTGCTCCATCAAAATTGAACTTGCACCAACTTGGGTTAGGAGGTTTCTACTTGGTGTTTATCCTTTCCAAACTTTTAGAGCTATCAAATTTTGCATAAGCCTTAAGTAGCTCCTAGTTCCTTTCCTTTTGTCATCAAATAATTTTAGGGGATAATTTGGGCATTTCCAAGTCATGACCAACAAATTATCTCTTAGCATTTTACATATGGCTCTAAAGTCTTTCACTATTATATTTTTAGCATCCCTTAAAATTATATTATTTCTTTCTTTCCACATGATCCAACACAAGTGGGGGTATTTATTTACAAATATTCCTAGCTAGGGGGTTATAGAAAGGTCCTCTCCATTTCATGACAATATATTGGATATCACAATTATTGAACAGTGGTAGTTCATGTTTTTCCATCACCCTTTTCCATAATTCCTGGATAAAATGACAACAAAGCAAAAGGTGAGGAATAGACTCTTCAACCTACTTATATAGGACACATGTTTGGTAATTTAAATCCCCTTTTAGTTAGGTTTTCTTGAGTCACAATTCTATTGTGCATAGTTGCCTAACAAAAAAAGTTCATTTTAGGAATTAATTCTAGCATTCTAGTGATTTATCATCCTTCATCAATAGATTATAATAATATTTAATAGAAAAAACATATTTGTGTTCTTTTTTATAGATAAACCCATCCTCTCTATGGAATAAGGGGATTCTAAATTTTTTTCATCATCTCTTGTAACTCAATAGCTCTCTGAAAAAAATTATATTGATCTTAATAGCATTGTCTGAGTTCTTTCCATTTTATCAACGAGGTTATATAATCAACCATCCTAGTTCCAAAAAATATTTTAGCAATATCCATAATATGATAGCAGCTAAAGGTTTCTCCCCAACCCAAACATCATCCCAGAATCCAATCAACCTCACATTTCCAACTTATCATTTTAAACTAACATGCATGAGGCTTCTACACTTAAGAACATTATTCTATATCTTAAAGTCACTAGGATGTCCTAGAGCTGATAGGATTTTGTAGAAGTGTTTGAAACTTAGGTATTTAGAAAGCTGATGCAGGGGCATCCAAGGTTAAGGCATGGGCATTCTTTGTCCTCAAGGAAACTACATGTGGTGTTTGTATTTTGGCCCGTGTTACTCGGTTGCAGCCTTGGCCAACGGCCTTGGTCATTGAAGGAAGCTTGGTCACTCAAGGAACTTGATAGTCTTTAGTGCTCAGTGAAATGTTACTCAGTTATGCCTGCGGTGCTTGGTGATGCTTGGTGTATACAAATAAATGTACCTCATAGAATTAGGGTTAATCAACAATAAGTGAAATAATAACTAAATACAACCACAATTGAGCAACTATTTAACAAAATCAATGATTAATTGAGCATCCTATGGCTCTCTAACTAAGATGTTAATGAGTGAGCTCTCAGCAAGCTCTCACTAATGACTGTCCTAGAATGAGAATGATGAAGATAAAACAATGCTAAAGCTAACAATTATCAAGATAAATGCTAAAATTGCTCTCAAATGCTTTTCTAAATTCAAATTACAAGAGGTTTGATGCAATTCTCAGATAGGTGGTTGATGAATTATGAAGGATTTTGGCCTTCCTTTTATAGATTTTCCAATGGTAGGGGGTGTAGTTGTGTTTAATCATGGTTGAGTTGGGGTTAAGTCTTTGGTTCCACCCTTTGAAGACAAAGCAAAGTTTGTGTCCTCAAAGCTTGAGACAAGTAGACAAGATGGATGGTTAAGATTCATTTTCACTTTGAGTGAATGAGATTCAATTTGGCTTGATCCATGTGAATACCTTTCCTTTAATCTCATTGGTTAATTGATTTTCTTCCCTTTTGTGGTTGTTGAGAGTAATTGATTTTTATTAATTGATTTAATTGATTTATTTTAGCCATGTACCCCTTGAATGGGTTGAATTTAATTTAATCCAAGACTATACAATTAATTGACTTAATTGTATTTTGATTTGATTGTACTTGATTAAAATGCTCTCAATTTTGATTGATCTTGAATTAGGACTTGATTTTAATTTTGATTGGCTAATTGTGCATTGTGATTCAATTAATTCAATTATTTCCTTGATTTGATTTGATTTCACTTGATTTACTTTGAATTATCGTTAAATTGTCTTTGTCCATTTTTAGGTGATTACAAATGCCCTCTTTGAGTTGACGTGTGAAGCATGTCGATTCAAAGAATACTCTGATCTTGCTTGATAATAGGTCTTGATTCATTGATGGTTGATCCTTGATGTTCGTTTGATGTTATGATTGCATGCCCCCTTGAGAAATGAATCAAAATGATTTGGATGATTTAGTTAAGATTGGGAAATTTTGATTTGTTTCCCGATATAGAAATTTGAAAATGCCCCGATCATGAGAGAATTTGATGATAAAAGATTTGATTGATAAGAATAGATACGTTGATGATGGTTTGGTATCATTTGATGTCAGTCAAAATCACTTGGTTGATGTTGATGTCAATCTGATAGGATAAGTTGGTGGTTTGATATTTTTCTCTCAAGATCTAGAGAGGCAAAACAATGATTTTCCTTCCTCAAGATCTAGAGTTAGGAGATTTGATGTGCTCAAGATGAGCAAATGGATGATAGGATAACTTGATTGATGTTAGATAATCACTTGGATGATTTGACTGATTGATATTTGATACATGATATGATTAGATGATACAAAATTATGGATTGATAGAAGAGAAGGTGATGAACAGGATTAGGTTGCCCCTATTTGATTAGCATGATTGATTGTTGATGATGTCCTTGATGAAGCATGAATCATTTGATGGATCAAACATTTGAAGATGTATCTTGATGATGTTGATGTACCTTTGATGATCAAATTGAGCATGATTTTTGATGATGGATATTTCAGACATATGTTGATCAAGACTTTGATTAAACATTGATGGACATTTGATGATGTTGATCAGGACTTTGATTCTACATTGATGGACATTTGATGATGTAGATCTCAAAACATTTGATGTATCTTGATTTGGTCTTTTGATAATGATAACTCTACCCCCTTTAACTTTCCTCTTGCAAATTAAGCTAAGAAAGGCAAAACTATATACAATGTGCTTAATCTAAGATGTATGCAACTAACTGTCATTATTCAAAATTTGGAGCTTATATTCATCATTGAGCTTTTGGAACATGAAATTGGTACAACCCTCACTGGTTCAACCATGATGATATGAATACCTCTTTCCTCAGATTTTTGCAATTTCAAGTAAATAAACAAAGAATTGATCAGTTTCATATACAAATGTCCTCAATGATTCTTTGATGATCATGTCATTAGACGGATTCACATACTGCTATGAATCAACCTAACAAGCACTCAAGTAGCAATCAAGAAAATATCATGTCTTTATCATCGCTCATCTAGTCAAACATCATCAATTTGCTAAAAAGACATGATTCTAGAAATTTAGTAACAATTTGAACATTTTTGCTTTTTTGTAGATCCATATTTCAAAAACTTCATCCACTTTGATCCTTAGTTATTTTTAAGCTTTTTAGATTTTGATCTGATTTTTTAAATTTTATCGTTTAAATCAAGTATTTGGATGTTTGAAATGTGATATTGATCATGAAGTTCAAGTGTAGCCATTTTCCAATTTTGATGCAATGATTTGAGCCAACTGATGTTTTCTTTACAAAAGCTCATTGAATTTGGATTGGTGCCCCCAGTTTGATATAGCAAAGATCATGCTTTGTTGGGCAATGCAACTTTTGAGTGTTAAGATTTGCAATTTTTAGATTTTTAGAGATTTCTGATTTTTATTTTTATTTTTATTTTTTTTAGAGATTTTTTATGTTTTTGGAATTTTTAGAACTTTTTTATTTTTATTTTTTTTAAAAGATTTTTTATGTTTTTTAATTTTTTGAGAACTTTTTGACTTTTTCAGATTTTTAGAGATCACTAGTTCTCAAGCAAGATCACATTGAATTTCCCCCAATGTCTAGCAAGGTATAGGCCATGAAAGATGGATTTGCAAACTGATGATTCACCAATGAATAGGCAATGATGGATGAAGCAAGTGTTTTACCCATAGGACCATCTCCTCAAGATTATCCAAGCTAGGGAAAAATAATATCTCAATATAGGCCAATGATGTGGTGTTGGATAGCATATGGAATAATGACCCGGTGTCATGACAATGGTCCAAAGGAATGGACATATCAAGAGACTTTTTCTAACATTTTTTCTTTTTTTTTAATTTTTCAATTGGATCAAGATCAAGGGATCAATGTGGATAAGATCACACAATCATGATAAAGGAGTGGTGAAGGCTATGAGTGAATGGTTTGGGATTATGGGAAGGCCTCTTAGGAATAATGAAGGTGACTTTAGGATAAGCAAGATCATGATAGGGTAGCGTGAACATAACAAGTGAATAGGATGATGGATAGGATAACTCATGTCAAGATACTTAATGCTCACAGATATGTTCAACCTTGTCAAGATCAAAGGTGAAAGATGGAATATAGATGCAAGTGAGATTAATGGTAGAAAGATGGAGGATATGATGGATGAAACTTGCCCCCAAGTGTAGAGTGCAAGAGAGAGGAATTACACATGACGCCTGTTTGCCAGGTTTTCATCATGGTATTTGTCCAAGATGCCACAAGAAGTGGTTTTTCACCATAGGATGGATATCTTTTCTTTTCTTTTCTTTTTCTTTTTCTTTTTTTTTTCAATTTTCTCTTTTTTAGATGGTTTCTCTTTTTTAGATGGACTCAAGCTTCATGCTCTTTGGATACTCCTATAAAAGGTATGATATGACAAGCCAAGGCTGCTGAAAGGTATGCTCAAAGATGTTGATAGGGTGAGGGAAAGGTGATATGGTGGATAAGGTAGAGGGTGGCTAAAGATTTATGCAATGGATTGGATAAGGGAAATGGAAGGATAATAAGTCTTTCCATGTGTGGGCATGAAAAAGGCAATGGAAGGATAATGAATAGGAGGATAAGAAGTATTATCAAGATCAACATTGATACACACCTTGAAGGGTATTGGAATAATGGAGGAAATATGGGTGAGATAGCTTGGGAATTTGATGTAAGAGAGGATATGGATCTTGGGACACAAGGACCCAAAATGGATGGATGAGATGGAATGTGTTTGGGAGAATGTGAAGTGGAAGCCTTTGGAAGCTTGAATGTCAACTTTGATTTCTCTTTTGTGTGTAAGTCCTTAAAAAGTGACTTGGGAATCCACACTTTCTTTGATTTGTCTTTCCTTTTAGATGCTTTAGAATGCATTTCTTCAATGAGGATTTTAGGAACCCACATTTTCTTTGATTTTTCTTTTTTCTTGATGGACCTTTGTGGTCTCTTGAATATTTCTTTTTTTCTTGCATTCACATGTCAATTAGATGGGACATGGTGCTCTTCATACATAAGTGGATTCTTGGATTTCTGATTTTTATGTTGCACCTCCAAACTTCTTCCAAAGGACTTGGGATTGGTGGATGAATAAGGTTGATATGAATAGTTCATATGGATGGGTTCATATGGAGGATTGACATGGATGGGTGCTCAATTTTTTAAGTATGTATGTCTTTGTTGATCTTGATAGGATATAGGGTAAGTGGATTGTGGGATATGGATGGTAGGAAGGGTTGATAGAGAAATGTAAGGGCCCAATATGGATGGAAGATCTGAAGGTTTCAACTTTGGGATGTAGGGACCAAGGATGGAGTTGGAGGATGTAGAAGGAATATGCTTATGCACAAATGGAGGTAAATGGGATGTGGGAGGGATATCAACATCTTTATTTTGAACTACATGGCCAAGGCTTTCATCTTTTGGATTTATCTTTGTACCAATATGCTTATATGTAGCTTTAATAGGAGTGACTTTGATATCAGCAGTTGAAGCTTGAGATAGATATGGAGGCTTATGAAAAGTGGATGTTGGGATACTTTGATCTTGACAAGGATCTTTTGATAGCCTGGGAAGAATAATTTTCTTTTCATTTTCAATAAGTTCATTAGAGATGGAAAGTATATCTTGATCTTGCTTAGGAGATGGGTATGATATAGGAGGTGAAGGAATTTGGGGTGTTTGAGATGGAAGGGTATCTTCTTGAAAGAAATGGAAGGGTATGAAAGGTTCATCATGGGACTCTAGGGATATGGGACTTTAGTCAACTATAGGATAAGGAGGGATATTATCTTGATCTTGATCCTTAATAAGACTTGTTTCTTTTCTCTCTTGATTAGTCTCTTGACATGGAGCCACTTCTAAGGACAATGTAGGAGTTTGGATTTTCACATGGGATTCTTGAAGGGATTATGGATTTCCATTTGAAATAGGTATAATAGGCATTGTAGAACATGAATGCTTGGGGTCTATAACCTTTGAAGCATGAAAAAAATTTGTAGCAAGATGTAGGTTAGCTTGGATCTCTTTTAGAGGCATCCCTTGAGGGTATACATAGTCATTATGAAAACTGTTTGGATCTTTGTTTGATGAAGGAATATTGGATAGCTTTACTTCTATATGAAATGGAGGAATGGTGGAATAGGTGAAACCTATAAGAGGACCACTACTAGACATGTGTTCATAAGTTTGATCTTCCTTGAGAATAGTATCTTCATTAGATGAGTCATTAGGATTTTCAATTTCAATTATGTCATCATCAATAAGATTTTGTATTTTATGTTTCAACTCCATGCAATCTGAAGTTTCATGCTCATTATGTCTATGATATGCACAATAGTTTCTTAAAAAGATAAAACCACATGAAGTGATTTGAGGCAATGTGATGAGATCATTTTCAAGGAGTTTTTCCAAAACTAATTCATAAGATTGTCTCAAAGGAGTGAACGTTCTATCCCAAGGATATTTGGATGTATTTGTGTTTCTCAAAAAGTTGTCATATGATGAATATTTTTGAGATGGGACTAATTCCTCTTGATTTCCTTGATCAAAGATGAGATTCTCTTGATATTTTGAAATAGGTTCTTCATCAAATATTGGTTTATCATTAGGATACTCTTGATCAAATATAGGGTTTTCATGATATTCTTTTTTATCAAATTTTGAATTATCAAAGATATGGCATTCATGTTGTTTTTCTTGATCATAGAGGTAAGGAAATAATGTTCTTAATGATAATTGGTTTGATAATGTTTCCATTTCTTGAATTCTTGTGAATAGAATATTCTCTTGAATCTTTATTGTTAATTGATTTTTGGATCTTAATGAACGTTTTCTTTTTTGTAATAAAAGATCTTCAAGCACAACATAATGATTTTATCAATTAACACAAGAAATTCTTCCAAGCAATCTACCTAAGGTCAAATTTGTCTTTTAAAATGGCTCTAATGAGGTAGGCTTGCTAATTGATCAAGGATTTAGTATGGATTCCGTTAAAAATGGACTTTAATCTCTCATCCCCCAAGTATGTTAAGGGGCTTCCCACACACACCAAGGTACGATTTTGCACAATCCGTGAGGACTACTAGAGGAAGGTTGAAAAATTAAAATCCTTTTGTCATGCACCCCATTAAGGATACATGTGTTTCATTTTATAGTGGGTTGGATCTCCACAGCAAAAGCGAGCGTATCCCACTTTGGGTTGTCCCTCTCACCGGCCTCGTTAAGGCAAACTCAGGAGGCGAGCCCACTAAAGTTCTAGCATGTTCATTTTTAAAGCAAGGAAAATGGAATTAAGGTTAATATTTTGGGAATTTGGTTCACCAAGAAGGTGAAGAGCATATCCCTAACTTTCCCTTTAGTTCCCAAACACAATTAACAAGGTTCAATTGATTTCACCCACTAACTATAGGGAATTGAGTATTTCTACTCTCTTCCACAAACAAGGGGCTTTGATTTATGTGTTTGATTATTTGATTCCTCTTAATTACTAGATTTTAAATGTACCAAATGCCACAAGATAAGGGAAAATATTGACTAGTTTAGGCTTACCTCTTTCTTTGTAGCTAACCGAAGTTAGGGGCATTTTTGAGTGATTTCATTATTTTCATCTTACCTTGGCAATAGCTCCTTCCAAGTGTGTTTGTCCTCCAGCAAGTTAGTCAACACTAACAATCACAATGAGGGGAAACCAAAATTGAATTTGACAAAGAAAAGATTTATGTAATCAATTTTAAGTACCTTATTTGCAAATTTTCAAACAAAAATTTGAACTAAGGACTAAAGATCCAATAAAAAGAGACAAATTTCTTTTTATAAGCTTCAACAACAGCAATATATTTTTGGTATACCTGATTGTCCTCCTATTGTGTTGTCTCCAAAATAGCCTTGATATGAGCTATGTTTTCCTTCTTGATCTTCTTAGTTAGTGCGTTCCCTTCTTGATTAAACCTACTTTCTGGCTTCTGAACCTTCATGTGCCTACTTATTTACAGTCAAAACATACCAACATAGAGTTAGATAAGTGAATTTATCAATTTGAGAGCAAATTAAGACAAAAAACCGTAAGCGACATTTTCCAGCAAATACATGATATCAAATTGTTTGCAGGAGTAACATTACTGTTAGCAAGCGACACTTAAAAGTGCACAAGCGACATAGAAAAGTGCACAGGCGACACTAAAAAGTGAACAGGTGACATAGAAAAGTGCACAGGCGACACAAAAAAGTGCACAGGCGACACTTAAAAGTGCACAGGCAATACTAAAAAGTGCACAGGTGACACAAAAAAGTGCATAGGTGACACTTAAAAGTGCACAAGTGATACTAAAAAGTGCACAGGCAACACAGAAAATTGCACAGGTGACATAGAAAAGTGCATAGGTGTGACTTCTTTAGGAAAAGGCAATATATCTTTATCACACAGGCGTGATTGTTTCGATTACAGGCGACAGTAAAGAATTTAAGACGGAATAGAAAGTATCGACCAAGCGCAAATGTTCAGCAAATAAGCATCGACACAGAGCTTGTAGGCATCATCCAAGTGATTGCAGGCATGATTGAATTGACTGTAGGCATGATTTGACCTATTTCCTGCAAAAAATCCATAGAAAATAGCAAATACAAGCATACAAAAGATGATCCAAATGATAAAATTGATCAAATGAGGCTTACTACCCCACGGTGGGCACCATTTTGTATACAAATAAATGTACCTTCATAGAATTAGGGTTAATCATCAACAATAAGTGAAATAATAACTAAATACAACCACAATTGAGCAACTATTTAACAAAATCAATGATTAATTGAGCATCCTATGGCTCTCTAACTAAGATGTTAATGAGTGAGCTCTCAGCAAGCTCTCACTAATGATAGTCCTAGAATGAGAATGATGAAAATAAAACAATGCTAAAGCTAACAATTATCAAGATAAATGCTAAAATTTCTCTCAAATACTTTTCTAAATCAAATTGTAAGAGGTTTGATGCAATTCTTAGATAGGTGGTTGATGAATTATGAAGGATTTTGGCCTTCCTTTTATAGATTTTCCAATGGTAGGGGGTGTAGTTGTGTTTAATCATGGTTGAGTTGGGGTTAAGTCTTTGGTTCCACCCTTTGAAGACAAAGCAAAGTTTGTGTCCTCAAAGCTTGAGACAAGTAGACAAGATGGATGGTTAAGATTCCTTTTCACTTTGAGTGAATGAGATTCAATTTGGCTTGATCCATGTGAATGCCTTTCCTTTAATCTCATTGGTTAATTGATTTTCTTCCCTTTTGTGGTTGTTGAGAGTAATTGATTTTTATTAATTGATTTAATTGATTTATTTTAGCCATTTACCCCTTGAATGGGTTGAATTTAATTTAATCCAAGACTATACAATTAATTGATTTAATTGTATTTTGATTTGATTGCACTTGATTAAAATGCTCTCAATTTTGATTGATCTTGAATTAGGACTTGATTTTAATTTTGATTGGCTAATTGTGCATTGTGATTCAATTGATTCAATTATTTCCTTGATTTGCTTTGATTTCACTTGATTTACTTTGAATTATCATTAAATTTTCTTTGTCCATTTTTAGGTGATTACACCTGGCATGCTTGGTTAATTCACTGATGCTCGGTAGTTCTGGCTTACCGACTGGAGTTCTGTGTGATTTTTTGAGTTGACTTGGTGCATTTATTGTTGGTAGATATTGTTATAGGCTGACATGCTGAATTAAATGTTTGTATACATTTGTAAGCCGACTTGTATGGCATTTAATTATTTGTTGGGGGGAGTTAATGGTTTCATCCAACCGACTTGTGGCTGATGACTAGTATTTATAGGATGTTTGGGTAGATGTTTAGGGATAGAGAGGAGAGATGATCAAGAGATCAGAGGATCATTAGGAGATCATCGAATTTCATGACTTAGAAGACTTAGTGTGTCAGATCTGAGGTTCTGAAAGTTGAAGTTGGTGAAATTGTGGAAAAGATCTTGCATGATCTTGCAGATCAAATGGATATCTAATAGTTGTTTGTAGCAGAGCTAGTGGTTTGCACACTTGGAGACAAGGAGATTTCTTAGAGGCTTGCGAGCTCAAGTTTAGATCTACCTTAGGGTTTCCATCAGCTTCTGATTGTCTTCAGAGTTGAACTAGTTGAGATTGTATTGGATCTATTTGTGGATCTTGTAGAATTGTTTCTATTTGTAATTGGCCCTAACCCATAAGGCCTTACAACGGGAATGTTAATGAAAATTACTTGAAATAATTATTGTGTTATTTTTTGTGTTGTTTTTTCCATTGTGTAATTCTGTTGGCTGCAAGGTTTGGACTATCCTTCATTGGATCCACCATCCTTGACTGCATTAGGTGGTATCAGAGCTGAAGTTTGTTCCTATTAGAGATGATAGTTGATATTATGGAGAGAAGGTTGAACTAGCAAGGTTGATCTTGCAAAGTTGATACTGTTAGGGTAGAGATTGTGCACAATCTGGATTGCAGATCCGAAGCACTGAACTTGTGAAATCTTGCCCTAGTTGTTTGTTCAAGGTGGCAGGTTGAGATCTAACTTGTACACAACTTGGAGATTGCCACAAGGTGGTCGGTGAGGGTTTTTTGTAGAGGATTATTATTGCATATCTTTAAGGATGCCTCTAAGAAGATTGGACCCTAGAGCTATTGCAGATCTTTGTGGTGCTGTAGAATCAAAGATTTCAGATAAAGTTAGATCGGATGTCAAATCGGAGATAGAATTGATGAAGAATGACATGGTCATCGAGATCATGAGAGCTATTGCTGGTGTACCTCAAAATGTTGGTACTAAAGATGGCTATGAGGAAGCCATTGAAGAATTTGAAACTGCTAGATCTAGTGGTGATGACTAGAGGAATAGATCTGGTGAAGACAAAACTGCTCAGTTGCATAGATCTGGAGCTTGGTCTAGTAGTAGTTACCAAATGGAAGTTTCTACTTTCTCTGGTACTTTGAATCCTGACAATCTGATTGATTGGATTGGTGAACTTGAAGATTTCTTTGAGCTAGAAGAAATTGAAGATCCTCTTCAGGTGAGATTAGCACAGACAAAGTTGAAAGTACATGCTACTCTTTGGTGGAAGGAACTAAAAAGAGATAGAGAAGATGAAGGTGAAACAAAGATCAATTGGTGGAGGTTGATGGTGACTAAGTTGAAAGCTAAGTTCATACCTTCTGACTATGAGCTTGACTTGTTTAAGAAGTTGCAAAATCTAAAACAGAAGGATTTTTCTGTTGAAGATTATACCGAGGAGTTCTACAAACTTACTATTTGGTCTAGACACCGAGAGCTTGGTAAGGAAAAGGTAGCTCGGTATGTGAATGGTCTGAGATTCAATATCCAAGATGAGCTTGGTATGCTAAAGATTGATTATATTGAAGATGCTTATCAGTATGCTCTGAAGGTAGAAGAAAAGTTGAAGAGGAAACAACCTAGTAACTCCCAAGGGAAGGAAAAGATTGATCACTCAATGAAGGATAAGCCAACTGATGCAGAAGATGAATAGAAACCTATGGAACCAAAGAAGAAGATAGGTGGAGTTATCTTTAAGGGTACTTTCTATAACTATAGAGAGGAAGGACACCGTTCTTTTGAGTGTACATAGAAGAAGGTTGACCAACAAACTATTGTGATGAATGAGAACATTCAAAATGAACCTGAGTCAAAGAACTTGCTACTTCGGTGAACATTGCTCAGTACAAAGGAGGAACCTTGTCAGAGGATTAACTTGTTTAGAACCTGATGCAAATTTGAAGGTAAACTTTGTGATGTTATTGTTGATAGTGGTAGTACTAATAACCTTGTTGTTGAGGGCCTGGTTCAGAAACTTGGTTTAAATAGAATGAAGCATCCTTGTCCTTATAGGATTGGCTGGTTACAAGATGTTCATGCTTTGGAAGTAAGAGAACAATGCTTCATTGATGTTCAGATTGGCCAATACAAGGATCTTGTGTTATGTGACATTATGAAGATCAATAGTTGTGATATATTGCTCGGTAGACCTTGGCAATATGATTTCAGAGCTATTTATGACTGTGTCTGAAATGTGTTTACAGTTGAGAAGGAAGACAAGAAGTTTTCATTGATGCCTTTGATGGATATAACGCTTGGTAGGAGAAGCTTGAGTATTGGTAGCTGAGTTGAGATTGTGGATCCAGAGAAAATGAATGATCAGTATGGAGAACTGACCTGTAGATTGTCAAGAAAGGACTTGAAGAGACAGAGGAAACTAAAGTGGAAGAATCTGCAAGCAGAAAAGGTGGAGGACTTGTATGTGAAGAACCAGTTTGGGATTTACGTGGTGAATCTTGGAAGATGTTCTTCTCACATATGAACATCTTTTGGAACTTGGGGTGTCTGATGTAGGGGTATCCAAGGTTAAGGTAGGGGCATTCTTTTTCCTTGATGAAACTACATGGGGTGTTTGTATTTTGGTCGGTGCTACTCAGTTGCAGCCTTGGCCGATAGCCTCGGTCATTGAAGGAAGCTTGGTCACTGAAGGAACTCGGTAGTCTCTGGTGCTCAGTGAAGTGTTACTTGGTTATGCTTGCGGTGCTCAGTCAACACTGGTGCTTGGTGATGCCTAGCATGCTCAATTAATTCACTATTGCTCGGTAGTTCTAGCTTACCGACTAGAGTGTTGTGTGATTTGTTGAGCTGAATTGGTGCATTTATTGTTGGTAGCTATTTTTATAGGCCGACATGCTGAATTAAATGTTTTTATACATTTGTAAGCTAACTTGTATGGCATTTAATTATTTGTTGGGGGCATTTAATGGTTTCATCTAGCTGACTTGTGGTTGATGACTAGTATTTATAGGATGTTTGGCTAGATGTTTAGGGATAGAGAGGAGAGATGATCAAGAGATCATAGGATCATTAGGAGATCATAGAAGTTCATGACTTATAAGACTTAGTGTGTCAGATTTGAGGTTTTGAAAGCTGATGTTGGCGAAGTTGTGGAAATAATCTTGCATGATCTTGCAGATTAGATGGATATATGATAGTTGTTTGTAGCAGAGCTAGTGGTTTGCACACTTGGAGACAAGGAGATTGCTTGGAGGCTTGCAAGCTCAAGTTTAGATCTGTCTTAGGGTTTCCATTAGCTTCTGATTGTCTTCAGAGCTGAACTAGCTGAGATTGTATTTGGATCTATTTGTGGATCTTTTATAATTATTTCTATTTGTAACTGGCCCTATCCCAGAAGGCCTTACAGCCAGGCATGTTAATGAAAATTACTTGAAACAATTGTTGTGTTATCTGTTGTGTTGTGTATTCCACTATGTAATTCTATTGCCTGCAAGGTTTGGACTGTCCTTCATTGGATCCACCATCCTTGACTGCATCAAAAGCATATATTTGCACCAGACAAAATTGTTGAGTGCAAGTTTCCACAAAAATTTAGTTATAAGGGATTTTTTAAGAGTGGTCAAATTTATAATCTATAGTCCTCCTTGACTCTTTGGTTTACAAACAATATTCCAATTAACCAAGGCCAATCTCTTCTTTTCCTTTGAACCCGTCCAAAGGAAATTTCTTTAGATTCTTTCAATATTTTATGTCATATTGTTAGTAATCTTGAATAAAGAGAGGAAGTGCTCCAAGATACCTTGAAGCAAAGCTGCAAGTAGTTGGATTTTCCCCACATTGCTTAGAATTTCACATTTTCATCCTGCTAGCTTCTTCTACATTCTTTCTAAAATTGTGTTCCAAAAGGTTGGGGTCACATATTTGGCCATTAGAGGAAGGAAAAGGTAAGTACCAAGAATAACAACACTCTGACAATCCAAAATGGTTTTAATTTTAATCTTTAAGTCTTCTTTAGTATTGAAAAAGTATAGATTACTTTTCTCATAGTTAAATTTCCTATCTAAAGCCTTTGCATAATTAGTAAGAAAGTCCCTTTATTCTCTTGCTTCAATAACTAAAACCTTTCCAAAGAGAATGGTGTCATCAAAAAACTATTGTATAATAGAGGGGGGATCGTGGATGCCTCCTTGACCCCTTGAATTCTTCCTAAACTTACCATATTGAGGAATGTTTTTCCTAAGACTTCCATAAGGAATATAAATAGATAAGGGGACAATGGGTCTCCTTGTCTTATGCCTTTAGAAGCTCCAAAAAATCCCCTTGGAACTCCATTGACCATAACTAAGAATATAATTGTTCCTACACATTCTCTTATCAATTTGATCAATCTTTCTTGAAACCCCAACTTATTCAAAACCTTGAATAGGAACTCCCATAAAACCCTATCATAAGCTTTATAAATATCAAGCTTAAGGACCATTCATAGAATATGGAATCTATCCATAGAGTGGATAATTGTATGAGTATAAATCATTGTATCAAGGATTAGCCTCCTTGAAACAAATCCTTTTTTGTTACAATTGATAAAACCATCCAAGAAGGGCTAAATCATGTTCACTAACACTTTAGAAAAAAATCTTATAAATAGTGTCACATAGACTGATAGGTCAAAAGTATGCACATCTCTTAGGTTCTTGAATTTTAGGGATTAAGACAATTAGATTATTATTTAACTTATTCAAAAGCTTACCAGTTCTACAAAAATCTTTAGTTTCCATAATCACATCATATTCAACAATGTCCCAGAACTACTGGAAAAAAGAAGGTAGGAACCCATCTGAGCCTGAGACTTTATAAGAAACCATGGACAAAACAATAATCCACACATTTTCTTCATTTAGAAAAGAAAGGATCTAGTCATTATCAGTAGACTTAAGACCATGTGGGATATGGTGTATAATTTGTTCCTCAAGGGCATGTTGTCTACCTCCACCATCATCACTATAAGCATATTTGAATAATTCACTGCCATTTATCCCAATTTGGATTCCTCATTGATTTATCTGTTCAAATCATTTTTCAAACTTTGAATAGTAATCCTTTTCATGTGTCTACTTATAGATATGGGGAAAAGCTTCAAATTCATATTTCCTTCTTCCAATCATTGCACTCTAGATCTCCACTTTAATAAATCACTTCTCTCCCTAGATTATCTTTTAATTTTCTTATTGGGTTTTCTTCTTCACAATGTAATGCTTACAAATAATCCCCCTTAGTTATGGAATCTTTTAAATCTTCAATCTTAGAGCTAATTTCTTTATTGGTTGAATATGTCACCAAATGTTGATCTATTCCAACTTTTCATTGCTTTCATGATTATACCTTTTTTGTTATACATGGTACATTATCAAGCCTTGCACTGGGGTATTTGACCATTTTTTAATACACCCTTTGAAGTCAAGGTGATATGCCCACATGATTTCATAAAAGAAGGGAAGAGGTCTACTCATGGATATTTTAATCTAATGTGGAAGTACAAGATTCTGATTAAAAATAGGCCTTGGGAGATATTTAAGATTGGAATTGCATCCAATGTCCCATCTGTAAGAGACAAGAAATTTATCCCACTTAACTTAAATCAATATATTCCCCTTCGTATCATTAGACCAAGTAAATAACTATCCCATGGGTTCACTATAAAAAATCCCAATCATGTTGATGAAGTCTTCCAAATCTGACATACTATCAAGGTAATCTATTAACCATCCCATTTCTTCAAAAGGGAATAAGGGTGAATTAAAATATCATCAAGAATAAGAGTAGAGATCTCCTTCCAAACCTCATTCCACCCAGAGAGGGTATTAGGAGCATAAACATTAAGTGCCAAGAGCAGTTAGCAGAAGTGAAAATGGCTACTAGATAATTAGGATAAAAAGAGTGATATCCCCTTTGAGTTTCTTAATATTCCATATGGTGACCACTCACCCTGAGGCTTCATTAGCATCACTTACAAAAAAAAGAGCCAAACCATACTTTTTTAGCAATATTGGTAAAGGTTTGTATAGTCATTTTCACTTTCTTTGATAAAAGAGTCTCTACTTTTCTTTCCAAAATACATTTTCTCAGTGCATATTGCTTCTTGGTACTATTCAATCTTCTCATATTCCATGGAAGAAATTTTATTTTTTTACTTTGGTTTTTTCATCAAGGGTTCTCCTCCTTCCATTAGAAATGTCCCTTGTGATTTCTTTAGTTATTTAAACCCTCTATGAAGGTCAATAAAATTTATTCTTTGAACCCACATCTACTTTATTTTCTATGTTTTCCTCTTATGAGTTGTCCATTCTCCCTCCTCCATGGGTAATGGATTTCCATTGGTTGCACTTGAGGAGAGGTAAGGCTTCTTAGACTCAAGGGTATCTCATTTGAGGTACATCTAAATAACATATGAAAATTATTTCTTGGAATATTAGAGGGCTAAATAGCCCTAGAAAAACAATATTTCCTTCAATGTTTTTGATTAAGGTAAAAGCAAGTTTTGAATGGGCCCCAAAACCATTTACAATTAGTTTTTGGTGGGAACTATAACCCTGAGTTTAAAAATAGGAAGCATTAGCTCAAGCCAATGTGAAATAGTTGGGGAAAAAGATAAACCTTACAACACCCCCCAACACACAATGCCAGTAGAATAACCAGCAAAACACACTCAACAATACAACAGCAACCAGAAGGAAAATAATCAGGAAGGCTCAAGTTGTTGAGACCAATAGTGTAAAGCCATCGCCTTATAGCATCACCAAATATCTAGGGTTTTCAAGCTCCCTAAACCATACATAAGGGTTTTGATGGCTCCCATAACCAGACTTACTGAAACAACAGCTTAAGTAATTGTGCAAGTAGAGCTTCAGCTGCATCGAACCATCAGGGTTTTGAAAGGCTCCCCGAACCTTAAACAATGAACTGGGTATGAGGATAACTCCCCAAACCACCAACTCACAACCAAAAAGAAAACATCAGTTTAAATATTTGAGCATGTTAAGCTTCAGCTACACCAAACCATCAAGGTTTTGAAACGCTCCCCCAACCTTAAACAATGAAATGGGTATGAGGCTAGCTCCCCAAACCACCAAATCACAACCAAATAGAAAACATCAGCTTAAATATTTGAGCATGTTAGGCTTCAGTTGCACCATTACATCAGGGTTTTGAAGGCTCCTCCAACCTTAAACAAAGACAAGGGAATGAGAAAGACCCCCCAATCCCCCAAATCACTACCTGCCAGAAAAAAGATAAGGCCATTAACGG
The DNA here is from genome assembly GCA_027943335.1 of Chamaecyparis obtusa. Classification (NCBI taxonomy): domain Eukaryota; kingdom Viridiplantae; phylum Streptophyta; class Pinopsida; order Cupressales; family Cupressaceae; genus Chamaecyparis; species Chamaecyparis obtusa. Next base: position 689,427 of record BSBK01001907.1, read on the forward strand.
TCTCTGGCAAAATCAGAAACCTCCAGCAGCAGCCAAGCACACTAACAGTGCTCCAACCCACTTTTTTAGCAATAAGATCATCAGCTACACAATAGCAATTAGGGTTTTGAATGGCTCCCCCAACCATTAACAATGAAATGGGAATGAGGGTGACTCCCCAAACCACCAAATCACAATCAGCTAGAAGAAAGAAAAGACCATCAAGGATCTCTAGCAAAAATAGGGCTCTCCAGCAAAGGTCGAGCACAATAGGGTTTTGAAAGGCTCCCCCAACCTTAAACAAAGAGATAGGAATGAGGAAAACTAAAAATTTAGGAAAGAGAAAGGATTTCCTTCAATGTTGCATTATAGAGAATAGCATTGATATTTTTTAATTTAGGAAACTAAGATTAAAACTAAAAAATTTGATGTCATAATAAAAAAATCATTTCCAAAACTAACAACTTTTGGTGGATAACAACCAAAAATAAAATTCTCACATTGGATAACTTGATAAAAAAAAGGGTTTCCATTTTGTTAACAAGTGCTCTCTATGTTACAAACAAACTGAAAGCATTAATCATCTATTCTTGCACTGCATGTATTCCACTAAGGTCTGGTCACAGGTTATGTCTCTTATTTTGGTGAATTGGGTTTTCCCTAATTCCCTTCCTCTTTTCATAGAATCATGGTATCTCTACCCTTTTAAACTTGTTATTAGAGAACTATGGAAACAAATTCCCCCAATAGTCACCAAGGGTCTTTGGAAGGAGCACAATAACAGAATTTTCAAGGAAATATCAAAGTCTAGTTGGGGGCTCTTTAATATAATCAAACACAAAATAGATAAGAACCTGAATGCTGCTTCCTTTGGGAACTTTAAGGACATGCCTTCTCTTTTGGAAATCAAGTTTAAAAAAATATGGGGTCTAACTCACAATATGACTAATATACATTAGAACAAGAAATTTAAAATAATGAGTGCTTAATATTACCCCCCACCTCAAGACTAAATAAAGTGCAACTTAGATGGGTTCTCAAAAGGAAACCTTAGTCATGTTGGGGTTGGAGATATTCTTAGAGACCACAAAGGAAAAATTATAGAATGCACCGATCAAATTGAATAACTATGTTGAAGTCATGGAAACATGGAAGAGAATACAACTTTCTAAACTCTTGGGGTTTAAAAAAGTAATTGTTGAAGGAGATTCTAAATTGATAGTTGGCATTCTAAAATATGATACCATTAGCACCTGGGAGATTAGAGCCCTTATGAGAGAAACTCTTATCTCTCTTAAGGAATTTAGATTTTAAGGCTCAACATATATATTGTGAAGGTAATCAAGTGGTGGACTTTATTGCTAATGAAGGACTGAAGATTTAAGCTTGGAGATGTTGGAGGATAGACTCTATCACGCCAAACATTTAAAACATTATTTCAAATAAAGTGGGCTCATAATTTAATAAAAATTAAACAGCTTCTTATAATCCTTATGAGGTGGATTATCTAGATGAGTTGGGTTAAGAAGTGCCAATCAACTATGTTGAGGTGGAGAAAAGAGATTAAGGACTTCATGCAAGGTAAGAAAGGTGTGTATAATGACCAAGGGGGGATTATTATCTCTCAGTGGAACATACAAGCATTAATAAGCATATGAAGATTATCTCCAATCTGAAAAGACTCAAATTTTAAAAAATCCATAATAGCCCCCGCTTATCTTTTAATTATTATGCCTATAGTTGATTTACTCATGGGAATTATATGAGCAATATTTTTTATAGTCCTTTTAGCATGTATTTCACCAAACTTGCTAATTTTCCTTCCATGGTGACATTTACTTTCCCTGTGAGAGTTATTATAGCCTATAATAATGATATGACAATCCTTTCTTCCAAGGCATTTTCCTTATTTATCAAGGTGATTTATATTTCTTTATTTCTAGCTTTTTCTTTTGATAATAAGCTTTGGTGTGTGGTTGGAGAACTATTGTTTCTATGGGGGTCCTAGGAAGCACAAGAAGCCTATCACCTATGAGTCTTTGGTAAAAAATGTGGAGCTTTGGGACCTATTTGTGGTAGATGACCTTGCTCCCTTTTGTAGAGTGATGCAGGAGTATAATGTTACCCTTTCATCCAAATTTACCAATTCTTGTTTTGAATGCAGATTTGAAATTGGAAGTCTAAAATATACTATCACTCCATAGATGATAGCAGAGGCTATAGGTCTGGAAGATGTTGGTTTGAAGGTTGTGAAGAAGAGCTTTGGAAATTATCAAAATTTCATGAATAAATTCCTAGAAGTTGGGGAGCAATTGAAAATATTCCAAAATGGTTATGATAGGCTGGTCCTCCCTCCCCATACACCCTAGTAAGTCTTCATGTAATGCCCCACCGAGGATCTCTCAGCACAAGGACATAATTACACAAAAAAACATGGGGAATAATTTTCTTTTAACAATAAAGTAACAAAATATTATCTCATTTGATTTATATAACATAAATATAAGTCAATAGAATGAAGAGATTATACTACTTGTCATGTTCAAATAACAAATGGTTATCATTACATACCTAAATGTCGCTACCTTGCTTTTGCATTATGACCACCTGTAACTACACACATGTCTATACAACTAGGTACAAACATTAGATTCATGATTATAAATAAAATTAATTGAAATATTAGCTATGTGAATAATTATTAAGAAGAAGTGAAATCATTGCATTAGAAACTTAAATAAAAATCCTAAGGGATTGGACCTAAGCCTCAGGGGCTCATCATTGATGGCCTTGCCTATGTTCACACTCAGAGACTTTGTAGTTCGACTCTTCTAATGTGAAACTCTCATTTAAAAAATTAATAAAGTGGGTATGCAACCCTTTCTAGGATCCTATTCCCTAGATAGTTTTCTTGCCGGCTGCCACCCACTTAGGTGGAACAGGGATGAAACCATGATTAAGGGTATAATACACCAACCACCAACATTCAAAGGGATATAAAATATCCTTGAAATAAAGACAAGTATGAATCATGATAAGAAAGCACTAGAATTTGGCACACACACCCAATAGAATAGGATACTAGAGTACAATAAGGAATCATAAAGTAACTAAGTATATATTTCATGTTTCTCAATTAGGAATTCATAACACATAAGAAAAGCTAATCATAATGCTTTCTCATTGTCCTCATAAGAGTATAAAAGCTTACAACCATATTCATGACCATATGTAAAAAAAATGTCCAAGAGGAGGATAAGAGTTCATAATTGTGTTAATCTCAAACTATACTAACCTCATATATCATTACAAATGATATAAGTAACCCTTGAATGAAACCCAAGACATCAATATTTGCAACATCAAAATTAATATGCAAGATAATATAGTCTCACATCCAAAAAAATAATCCATATATATAGATGAGTACATATGTACAACTTATTTAAATTCCCCAATACTTATGTGCATCTTCATGTAAATCTATGTTATCTAGTAACAAACATCTTTCATTCTAGTTCCTAGTCATAAAGGATTGTCAATTGGAGATCATTACACAAATTCTTATAGACACACACACACACACATGTATATACATACATCTAACCTTCTAGTGTCTACTATATCCTTAATAATTATACAAATTTGTCAACAATTTAGGAGATTTACTTATATATCTAATTGTATTTTTTGTTCTTATTTTTAACAATTAACATTCAAAGAGTAATCATACATTTCTTGTTTCTATTTATTTATTACAATAATAACTACTTCTATTTATTGTAAGTAATAATAATGTATCTAAAATGGAATATGAAAGATTGTCAATAGCCTATCTTTTAAATCAAAGAATTTATTCTTACAACTAATAATACTTGAATATCTATTTATTTTATCCAATAATATTATACCTAAATTAGACAAACTAGTATCCTACAATTCTTATCTATAATTGAAATAAATGAAACATTACATAAATAGTTTATAGTACTAAATGGATCCAATTTTACATAGAAATAACCATAAATAAATCAGATTTACACAAAAATCTAGACCAGATTTTTATATAAAAATCTAGGCAATAAATGGATCAGCTTTACATAAAAATCTAAGCAATCAATGGATCAGATTTTCCTAGACATCTACAGGTATAAATAAACCAGATTTTGGTTACAAAGAAATATGAAATGTTTGCTACAATTGCTGATAATGAATGCTAAAAAAAAACTGATTGATATTAGATATTGTTGAAATATAAAGGATACCTTATGAAAAAGGAACAAAAGAAAGGATTAATGATTAAAAGAAACAATATGAACTATCAATTTGTGTTTTAAGAAGCTATAAACACCACTTTCAAATAGAATAAGGAATACATTTGATTGGAATAATTGGAATTCATGTTCCATTCTGATCAAACAAAAATTAGAGATAGAACTTGGTAATAGACAAATTGAAGAGCAAAGAGAATTAGTCATATAAACATATCTTTGAGAAGTGACATACAATAATGTGAAACCTGATTTTTAATATTGCTCTCATATATTTAAGAGTGTGCACATTGAAATTTAAATGAAAGATATATGCAACGAGTTGTAATTGTAACTATATGAAGTCTTGACTTGGTGTATGCAACAATTCATCATTGATATGCATTGATGCTTTATAAATTCCATTGTTAGAATATCACACGGCATAAGTAGAAAGAATGATTTAAGATGGTATATGCTGAATTAGATACACAAAAATCTATTCGTAATGTGATTGGAGACTATGAGCATGCAACAATGATTAAAAATCAACTCAATATCAAGACATGGAAATAAGACTTTGCTGAAAATGGAGAGCATGTCTACAGCTATAAGAATATCTACATTACCGCATAGTTTGTAAAACCTTGATTTCTTTTCATGTGTATTTACAACAAAAGTGCATAAGCTCTGAGTTTAATCCATGTAAACAAGGCTGCATACCTCTGTGTCTTGTTAGAAAATTTGAATCTATGGATCCACTTTCGTACTCTCCTTGCACCCATCTTTCTTACCCAATCAGAGTTCTGTCACCATCTTCTCCCCTTTCCTGTGTATATTACTTCCATTCTTGACAGTTTTCATAACTACTTTCTCCAACAACTGACCATGCCTTCCCCCTTCGAATCCTTCTTCCTTCCGTTTATATGAATGGACACACCCCTTTGTAAGAGGGATGACTTTGGGTAAAAGTGGTCGACTTCACTTTCTATGATATATTAAGATATTTTAATCATTTAAATTGTTGGTCTTATCAAAGACACTAACTACTATCCACTTTTGTGAGCTCTTTATTATTAATTACTTGATCTATGACATAAAAATTAGTGATGCCCACAATCTAACAATCTATATGAATAATAAATCATCCCTAATTACCAGATGATTGCAAATCTTTAGGTTTTATTATAAAAGCATTGAAATAAAGAAAATCATGAAAATTAAATATCATAAAGGTACCTAACTAATCCTTTCCAACTTTCCCCTAAGAAAAATAAATAATGAGAGAAATAATACATGAAATGATCAATGGTATTTAGATGATCATGAGATTATCTACAAAACTAAACAAATTTTAATGTATAAGCCCCAGATAATTTCACATGATAAAAATAACATTTATTCTTCATTTATATTTTAGTG